>CM035137.1:105789444-106434444 GCA_020205605.1 Panax ginseng | reverse complement strand
GTCTATTTAAAGATATTATTGCTATTAGCATTCAAATAGATGTAATTCTTGTAACAGGTGAATAAGTGTCGAAATAATCCAATCCTTCCTTTTGTCTATAGCCTTTAACAATAAGCCTTGCTTTATATTTATCAATTGAGCCATCAGCTTTCATCTTCTTTTTGAAGATCCATTTATACCCTAAGGGTTTTAAACCAGGTGGAAGGTCCACCAATTCCCATGCATGATTTTGCATAATGGACTCAATTTCGATATTTATAGCTTCTTTTCAATGAGAAGCATCTGGAGAGGATATTGCTTCCTTGTAAGTTTGAGGATCTTTTTCTAACAAGAATGTTAGAAAATCCGGACCAAAAGACTTTGAAGTCCTTTCCCTTTTGCTACGTCTAGGTTCATACAATACAGACTCTTTGTCTATATTTTCAAGATTATTACTAGTAGCATCCAAAGGTCTTTTGATTGAATTTGAATCATTATTTATATTTTGTGAATCTTTTTTTTTTCAAAGAATGATGCATCTCTTGATTCAATAAAAGTATTAACATGAATGTCAGAAATTTCAGATTTATGAACAAGAAAGCGATAAGCACTGCTGTTATTTGCATAACCAATGAATACACAATCAATTTTTTTCTGTCCTATCTTAACCTTTTTAGGTTTAGGAACCATCACTTTTGCTAGACACCCCCACACTCTTAAGTATTTATAGCAAGGTCTATGACCTTTCCATAATTCATAAGGTGTTTTGTGAGTTTTCTTATGAGGCACTTTATTAAGAATATAATTGGCAGAAAGCAAAGCTTCCCCCCACAAATTCTGGGGTGCTCCAAAACTATTTAACATAGCATTCAACATTTCAATGATCGGTTCTTGCGTCAAAGAATAATACAAGATAGATTGAGGTGAATAAGGAGCGATAGTTTGGTGAATAATACCATGAGTAGAGCAAATCTCTTCAAATGGTGATTCATATTCACCACCTCTATCGCTTCTTATTGCTTTAATCTTTTTGCTAAGTTGATTTTCAACTTCATTTTTATAAAGTTGAAACATTTCTACAGCCTCATCTTTGCTTCTCTGCAAATATACATAACAATATCTTGTGCAATCATCAATAAAGGTTATGAAATATTTTTTCCCACCTCTAGTTTGCACAAACTTTAAGTCATATATATCGATGTGAATTAAATCTAGAGGTTCAGTTTTCCTTTCAACAGAATGAAAGGGTAATCTTGTTATGTTTTTTATTAATATCAAATTTAGGCAAGAATTCTAAATTAAATAATCTACGCAAAGTATTATAATTAACATGTCCTAATCTAGTATGC
Source organism: Panax ginseng (assembly GCA_020205605.1). Taxonomy (NCBI): domain Eukaryota; kingdom Viridiplantae; phylum Streptophyta; class Magnoliopsida; order Apiales; family Araliaceae; genus Panax; species Panax ginseng. The sequence goes on along the minus strand of CM035137.1, from coordinate 106,433,116 downwards.
CATATATTTGAAGATTCCAACAAGTAAGCAGAAGAATTAATTTTATTATTATCAATAGACTTTGGTACAACAGTCATAACATTCATCTTAAAGAGCTCATCATTCATGTATCCCTTTCCTACAAACATATCATTTTTAGTAAGTTCATGTAGATATAATAACATAAACAAATTACCTGTGATATTGCTGCAGCAGCACCACCCATTTTTATTTATTTATTGTATTGAGTTTTGGTTAATTTCTAATCTATTTATAGATTAGGTCGTACCCCAATTATTGTAGGCACGTATCTTAATTAATTGGTCGTATCCCAATTACGGGATATGCCGTATCCCAATTTTTGGAACGTATCCCAATTCCAACCGATTCTAATTTTTTGGAAATTTTTGGCCCAACTCAATTTTGGCTCCCAAACTCAATTTTGGCTCCCAAATTCCAATACCCGTTAATATTACCGTTGGAAACTAGCAAATATTACCGTTGGCTCCCAACTTCCAATAACTGATATTACAGTTGATTTTATTACTGTTGGCCAAATAAAATTTTATTAAAATATATATAATTTTATTAAAATATATATATAAAAATGTTGTTAGCATGACTTGAACCCAAGTCCTTAATATCAACACTTCTCTCTTATCCAACTGAACCAATATTAATTATTGGTTACAAGGATGACATATAATATATTTATTATATACTTTTAGATAATGAAAATATCTAACACCAAGCTACCATTATGGCAATTGGTTATGCTATTTCGGTATGATAGCCTCTTCTACGTTAACATGCAATTCATGTTAGCATGCAGTGTTATGCTCATCATCAAGTGTATCCGGAAATTAATTAAATGATTGATCAAGGGTACTAGCATACAAAGAACTAAAAACATTCTCATAGCTTTTAATATGTAAATCAAGATTTTCTCAATATAAAATAATAGTGCTAGAAATGAAGCCCTCTCTCACGATATTTCGCTTGTTTGTCAATACAAGAATTTGCACTAAAGCATATAGAAAGAAAACATTAATTTGCACATCTCAAGTAATTTGACCCATTTGAAATTTTACTAGTTACAGCCATTCTTTAGCCAAACTTAAAAAGTACATAATAGAAAGAATAAATGAGGACTAATGCAGTAGGGGATAATAAGCGCATAAAGCGTAATATACATTCTATTTTTATATGATAATGTAATAATATACATGATAATGTAATATACATTCTCGCTCTTATACAAACATGTAAAAATAATGTATTTATAAACAAAATTTGCAGAAATTCAATGAACAAATGAAGTTTTTACAAAACAAAACTTGTTTTATAAAACAATTTTCTATTTGCATAAAATAATTTTCTGTTCACATAAAACAATACTATAATTACAGAAAGGTAAATTTGCTTTAAGATTGTTATCTGTAATATATAATATTATTTATAATATATATATATATATATAATGACAAAATTAAAATCAGATTCTGGAAATATGTAATTAATAAATTCGAGTCCTTTGAATTCACAAAGTCTCCTTAAAGCAAATTTATTCCCTCACTGGTGCTAAGGATTAATTGAATAATTGTTTCCCAAGATAAAACGGATTTCCAGTTCTTAATTAGAAGCACTTCAAAATTAAGAACACTACGAACATAATTTTATGTTATGTACCCGAACTGAATGAATAATAATGATGATGCATGCATGAAGTAAACTGAAAACATAAAAAATTTTACTGTACAACGTTTTTTCTGTCAATCTTGCAGAGAACGGGAAAACGGGAATTGCAGCAGAACGGGGATTTGCAGAAACAAAACGACAAACGGGAACATATCTGCAGAAACAAGATTTTGTAGAGAAGGAACGGGAAACGGGAACCTATCTGCAGAAACGGGATTTTGCAGAGAAGGAACGGGATTTTGCAGAAGGGAAGGAACGGGAAAAAATTATTTTATAATGAGCGCCCACATGTAATATTTATAGAATAATTAGGCAGTTATTACCGTTAGGCGTCAAAACTACGTAGTATTGATAATAACTTAAAACAAAATTTGATAATTTATTAAATAAATTTTGTCCAAAAAGTTATATATCATGACCAACCCGAACCCGAGCCCGACCCGACCCCCGGACGGACGGCGGCGGCGCACGTGTGGGTTTGAACCAAGCCTTGGCTAGGTCCTCTCCCTTCCACAAAAGTTGGGTGCCCCTTGGGGCCCTTCCCATTGAGCAAACATCCCATATATATGTTCTTCAATTTTCCCTCTAATGCCCTATGTGAGAATTTTGTACCTTACAACATTTCAAGTAGGTGACTTTGGAGTCAATTTTCTCATTCAATTCTTAATGGATTTGAACATATAAATATACCAAGTTATACTCCTCACGAAGGAGAACACATTGGTGCAAAGACCTGACATTTTCGGAATGTGGGTCCCTCATTTAACTAAGCCTCAAAATGCTCTAATATTAATATTTCAAATCACATTTCCAACATATATATATAGGGGTTCCATTCATAACAACCAATTGCTGTGGAGCAACCTCTTTTTTAGTCTTGTGTCAATTTTTTTTTTTTTACTCCTGCTGCTACACTAAAAAAGAGTTGCTCCCAAACAACCATTGTTGTGGATGGAATATATATATATATATATATATATATATATATATATATATATATATATATATATATAGGGGAATATGGAGGTGATAGTAGTGTAACTTTTAAAGTTACACGATTACGATCGTAGAGTGATTTCATTTACGATCGTAGAAGAGTAATCACTCCACGATTTGTGAATTCACTCTATTATCGTAGAGTGACTACTCTACGATCGTGGAGTGAATTCACTCTACTATCTGTGAACTACTCTACGATCGTAGACCGTGTAATTTTAAAAGTTACACGACTGTGTACCTCTAATTTTACCATATATATGTGTGTGTGTGGAAGTGTTGTCTTGATGTCTCCAGCTTTTAGACTAGGTTGTCTGATTCTATATATAACATCTAGTTCTTTGAATAATCGAAATAGTTAAGTTTGTCTCATAATTGTATTATTGGTTTTCGGTAGAATGTTTGCATAGATCATTGTAGAAAATTATGAATTATAAGAAAAATTGTCAACTTTTCACTTAGCCTCTAAAAAAATTAATAATACTACTAAAAAAACTACAAATTTATGAAAAAATTAAAGTAACTTTTTAACAAGTGTAAAAGTAAATTTTATTTTTTTTGGACATTGAAAGAGAAAAAGTAAATGAAACTCTAAATTAATTAAGTTGGTGCATGTGTGAGTTCAAACAATTGATGTGTGTGAGGAGTGGTTACCAAGCAAAAGTGCATTTGGTGATGGCCTAATATAGTGATTCTTGGATTCTTGCATAACTTTTTAAACTTTCTGTTTCTGTATCTACATAAATTGTGCACGACTTTTGATGTGTTTTTTTTTGTTGATAATACAGGTTGAGTTGTTTTCTTTTACTTCCATGAAAATGACTCCAAGAGTGGACACACATATTTTTGGGTAATTATAAAATCTATATCCCAATTTAAATAGTTTTTCCTTATTTTTACCAGGTCAAAATCTTGTCATTTAGGTTATATTTAACTACAATTATTTTGATATTTTTTGAATTCAAATTGGTTATAATTTATTTAAATTTTGAAGAAAAGAAATAGGTATTGAAATTAATAGTACTTTTTTTATACAGTTTATAATTTTTAAAATTGTATTGTATAAAATTAAAAGAACTTATGCTAATTTTAAATTTAAAAATATTTTAAATTAAATTTTAAAAGTCAAAATTAATCCTATAATTTATAATGAAAGAAAGATTATATATATATATATATATATATATATATATATATATATATATATTAAGGAAATAGAAACTTAATCATGTGAAAACATTCAATTCAAAATTAATTAATAATGGATGAATAATTAAATATTTGAGTAATTTTAATTGGGTGATGTACCCCCCTTCTTATGTGATCTATACATGATTGAATGTTTATTTTTTTAAAAAATTATATTTTTTGATGAATAAAATATAATTTCACAATCAAATACATGTAGCTCAATCTTAACAATTGAATTAAGACCTCATCAGTATTAAATGTTTATTTTATACCATACTTAAGCATTCAATTCTTAACCAAATTAACCATGAATCTCATTTGAACTTTTAATTTGATTACAATCTCAAATTTAAATAAACATAAATTAGAATGTAATGCAATGACATTTTAAGTTGTGACTTATTTTTACAGTTTTCACAATGTGATTGTGAGTTTGATATTAAAAAAAAATTCATATACAAATAATGATCAACAACGCACAAATTAAGATTTGTTCAGTTAATAATATTTCCAACGTTTATGAAGGTAGCCCTTAGTGAGTTTGAATATCTAAATGTAGCACTTTATTTTTGGAAAATTGATATTTTTACATCATTTATTAATATTTCACACGTATAATTCACATATTAATCAATAAAAATTCGATACATCACCTTATATGTAGGTCGTACATGTGAAAATATCAAAAAATAATACCCATTCGGTTCCATAATAACTGTCTTTTTAGTTTCATGCATATGAATTAAGAAAGTCATTTAATACTATCATTTAAGAAATAAAATTTATATAAAATTCCATCAATACTCCTTTATGGAAAGTTAAAAACTATTAATGCAAGAGAAAATTTATTAGGAGAATGAGAGAAGTTAGGGGTAATATAAAAAAATAAATAATTTAATCTCTTAAAAAGTAATAAACGATAAATAAATTAAAAAAATTTCTTCTAAAAAGACCGTTATTATAGAACCAATGGAGAATAAAAATATCAATTTTCTATTTTTGTTGTGTTGCCTTTGAGTTGAGTTTTATCGGTTACTAGCTAGCATTTATAACGTTTCCGGAGGTAGTAATTAATGTGCGTGAACATCTAAATGCAATATATCACATTATTTTGAATTTCCAAAAATAGATAATACAATTGTGTTTCATTGCAGCCCTATTCATATCTTCTGGATTTGTCCCAGTTGAGTTTTAATAAAAAAAATCTTTTTGCTGAGAAGAAAAAATAAATACGAAAAGAAATAAAGAGTAAATAATGAATGTTACTGTGCTGTGCGTAGCTAGGTAGCTGGGGAGGGAACAAAACAAACAAACAGACATGACCCAACAAGCAAATACGTACTCTCTCTCTCTCTAATTCTCTATTATACCAGAGTTGATGGAGAGAGAGATATGTAGAAAGCAGAAAGTGGTTTTGAGAGTGATATTGTGGGCTAACCTGGTTCTACCTAAACACGGGATGGGAGGAAACAGGGCGCCGCTTGTTTTGGAACTCTTTTTGCATGGTTTTGAGTCATGTCCCTTTCTTATTGTTGCCTCTCTCTCTCTCTCTCTCTCTCTCTCTCTCTCTCTCTCTATATATATATATATATATATATATACACTACTATATGTAGTACTTATTATATCTGTACGTGCTGCACATTAATGAAGAGTGAGCTAGCTTGTCAATTTAAAGCATCATCTCAACATCAAATTATTCATTTTACTGCTTAAATGTGACCTTTCCCCCTCAATAATATTCACTTCGTAAAATGATCGACTATCCATTCATAATTGGATTCGATTATCATAATGAAATTAATTTTATAATAAATTATTTAATTAATTAATATAATATTAGCACATAAAAAATTATTTTTATTTATATATTAATATTATATTAGTTAATTAATCAAAATTAATTTTATACTAACCATTCTTTTCATAAACGCATCTTGGATGGTATATATATATATATATATATATATATATATATATATATATATATAAAATAAAATGCAGACCCATTTTAAATCTTTTATTCGAAAAAAGACGTTAATGATTCAGATTCATTCTAACTTAATTCTTCTAACTTAATTTAAAGTCTCATATTTCTTCCCGCCCAAATCAAATTCACTCATACACCATGCTCTCTCTCATGTTCACATACAAAATCTTTCTCTCTCCTCTCTTCTTCACACACATAAACAAATAATAATAATAATTATTATTATTATAATAGTACTAATAATAATAATAATAGTAATAATAATAATAATAATAATAATAGTACTAATAATAAATATTATTATAATAGTACTAATAATAATAATAATTATTATTATTATTATAATAAAAATAATTATAATATTTATATAATAAAATAGAAACCATTTTGAATATTTCATTTGATAAACCATAAGAACGGTTCAGATTTCATCTCAATTCTTCCAACTTAATCTAAAGGCTCACATTTCTTCCCGGCCTAATCAAATTCACCCATACACCATACTCTCTCTCATGTTCACACACAAAATCTTTCTCTATCCTCTCTTCTTCACACAAACAAATAATATTAATAATAATAATATTATTAATAATAATAATTATTATTATTATTATAATAGTACTAATAATAATAATAGTAATAATAATAATAATAATATTAATTATAATTATAATTGTACTAATAATAATAAATATTATTATAATTGTACTAATAATAATAATAATTATTATTATAATTATAATAAAAATAATTATAATATCTATATAATAAAACAGAAACAATTTTGAATATTTCATTTGACAAACCACAAGAACGGTTCAGATTTCATTTCAATTCTTCCAACTTAATCTAAAGGCTCACATTTCATCTCATACTAAAAATTCCCGCCCAAATCAAATAACAATAATAATAACAATAATGATAATAATTATAATAATAATAATTATTATAATAATAGTAGTAATAATAATAATTGTTATTATGGTAGTGTGGTGAATTATAAAAATTATTATTGATGATTTTTAAGTTTTGTAAACAGGTTTAGATTTTTTTTTTGGATATCTATTTAAAAAAAATAAATAATTATTGTGGAGGTTTGATAAATTATGATAATTGTTATGTCTGATCGTAAGTTATTTTAGGTTACAAAAAATCTTTAAGTAATATAGTATTTTTTGAATTTTAATTTAATTTTTATTACGTCAGCAATTACTATATATATATATATATATATATATATATATATATATATATATATATATATATAGTGAAGATTTTTGGATAAAAGTAATGTACCCTTTTCTTAACGCAAAGTAATATGGTTGGTATCAGTTTGTCAAACCTTTTTGTATCCGAACTTTTTCGGATTGTAAATAAGTTTTTAGAGGAGGTAAGTGGATTATATCATCAACTATATTTAGTCAATATAACATTAATTTATGGGATAATTTTTCAATTTTTCTGGCATATGAACTATCACATGAGTTATAATATTAAAAGATTATATTATATTTAATAAATTATAGTCCACCAATCATTTTTTTACATCCCTATTAAAATATATTAAAAATTATAATCCACACCAGATTTCTTGATAGTCTTTTGGATCTACGAAAAAATCTCCTAAATTATATTTAGTCTAACGGTTGGGCAAGAAACATGAGTTCTAAATTATATTTAATTTAAAATTGATGGAATTACGGCCTGGAGATGGCCTCATCCTGAGTTACACTATGTGGATACAAGATCATAGATTAGTTGACCAGATAAAGATTTATTATCAACTCTGGTTATGAATCAATGTACAACACAAGACCAACGAGAGGCCAATCTCAATTATTTAATGCCTTTTCACATGAAAAAATCATATATATGTCGACAAAATTTATGATAAAGTTGAATATTATGTGGGTTTATTTTTAATTTTTTTCTATCTCATATATATATTTATATATTCTACGTGTATAATTTTTGAAAAGAGCCGAGTAATTCTATATCTAGTCCTATTTATAGACTTGTAAAATATACTTAAAGTTAGCAATTACTCTTTGGTTTCAAATTTATAGGATCACTATTAGCTTCTGTAAAATCAAATTAAAACATTTTAAACTTTAAATTGATTTGATCTATTTAAAATTGTAATACAATAAAACGTCTAATTAGTAATATTTTTTGATAATTTAAAATACATATTCAATATTACAATGTGTAAAATTGTCGCCACTAAGGCATTGTCAGGCCCTTCGGGGTAGGCAATTGTCGCCACTAAGGCATTGTCAGACCCTTCGGGGTAGGCAATTGTCGCTACTTAGACTTCGTCAGGCCCTTCGTGGTAGGCGAATGTCATCTTTAACTTCGTCAGGCCCTTCGTGGTAGGCGAATGTCATCTTTTAACTTCGTCAGGCCCTTCGTGGTAGATGATTGTCATCTTTTGGTTCTGTTAGGCCTTTCGGGGTAAACAAACTCTCGATGAAGCAGATCTGTCTTACACTTCGGTAACTGAATAAGTATCTCTTTACTTTATTACCTAAATTTTTCCTAAGTGTTGAGTTCGGAATGCCTCATTCTTTAACTTCACCTTATCTGTTATATGACATGCTTAATTGTTAATTAACAATTTGAGTTGAATCCTTGAAGGGGTTTTGTACATTTTTCCAGATGAATTAATATTGAAGTATTGACAAGAAGTAAAAATGCACTGAAGTCATAAGGGAGAAGATCACTTTTCATTAATATCTAACCTACTTACAATATTGGAAAATAACAAAAATTTTTACAAGTGTTTTTTAAATAAAACCAAGGAAAAACAAAAAGTTGTCGCTTCAGGCAGCACCCTCGTCATCTGAAGAGTCGAGTAAGGATGGATCTATGTTGGCTTTGATCAACTTCTCCTTGCCACGACTTCGGCAGAGCTCATAGCTTTCAGTATGTATCTTCATGATCTCTCCATTGATTTCATCCGAGTTCCGATACTCTTCACTGATTTGTTTGCGAAGGGCATCGGTTAAAGGAGGCTCAAGGTCCCAAGAGCCTTGAGTTCTCGGATTTCTTCTTCGAAGTTTTCGCCAGATATTCATCATCGGACGAGTTTCTTCCCCGCTCAAACTTATGAATCGCCTTGGTTAAGAGCTTAGAATTAGCCTTTAGCTCCTTGATCTTATCCATCCTTATTTCACTCCTCTCCAACCAAGTCGACATTCATCTTGACGATCTCCTCAGATCGTGCTTTAGTCGACTTCGGTTCTTCCTTGGAGGTCTTCACATCTCCCTTGGCTTGGGCCAACTCTTTCTGAAGTCCTTCATTTGTATGAAGGATGCCTTCACGTTGGGTCCTTTCCCAAGCCAAAGCAGACTTCAGGATGGCGTTCTCCTTCCTCAGCGCCTCTTCTTCAGATTCTCGCCGAGGATCTCTTGACGCAGACGCCTCAATACAAAGATTCGCCTATGCATATTCAGTATTGTTTAATCAGTTTCAGATGTATATGTATGAAGATAAATACGAAAATAAGGGAAAGAATCCTTTACCTTCGCCAAGTAGCTCATGCCTTCGCTAAGCAAATCCCCATTCGAACTGTTCCCAAATCGATGGTCATCGATCTCACGAACGAAGGCCTCGAACAGTTGAAAAGGGAAGTTGGCATTAAATCGGGGCCACATGGTTGGAGAGGCCATAGCATTATGCTGAAATTCAGTGGTCGTTTGTCTTGAAGGAGAGGGCATAGATTGATTGCGAACCGGCGAGGGATACGCATGTACCGTTTCTGGAGAAGGAGATCGGGCAGGAGTAGGCTCGGGGGTCGAAGAAGGAGCAGAGGTTGCACCCGACTGGCTGTCTGAAGGTTGTTTTCTTTTTTGGGGTAAGAGGGGGATGATTCAACCAAATTTCAACATCGTGTGTTTGGTTTTCGGTTGGGATTGTTGGGGAGTGGCGTCAAGACGTTGGAATTTGAGTTCTTAAGCAGTGAGTGGAGTTATCTTTGACCTTAGCTTCTTAACACGAAGAACTTTCACCCTATCGCGACAGAGGTATGTCAAGCAAGCTCCTTTTAGTTGGAGTTGATTCGTAAGGTGCAAGAATCGGATCATTGGAGGGGTTGATTGTGGGATTGCTTGGGAAGGATCTCTTCGTCACTTTCGGGATCTATATCGCGATGGATAGTTCTCGCTTTTTAGCGCTTTTTCTTCCTGGCGAGGTCTCGAGGGTTTCTTTGGGAATGAGAAGCTCGTCGACCAGCTCATCATTTCAAGGGAAATGGTTGGTATATCTGAGAATGGGGCTCGGTTTGGAAGACTCTTCAGAGGAATCTCTTCACTCGCCTCCGTAGTCTTCCCTCGCTAGAAAGTCTCCCAATTCTTTCACTTCCAAGAAGTTGGTTTGATCGCAGACACGCAAATAACCATATATTAAAAACTCATGCCACTTAAATACCTCGTAAAACTATATTACGAGTTGTTTGAAACTTACATTTGTGATCATACACCAGCTTGTTTGGTCAAGTGTGAAACTCCATTCTTTTGGAGGAATCTTCTTGAGAAAGTCTCCCATCTCCTTCACACGCTCTTGGGAATATCTCAAAGTCGATAAAGATCCGATCCGAGATGGTCCAACTGGAAGAGAAGAAATCTCGGTCCTGTGACGAAGAACCATTTCTCGTGCCATCCCTTATTGCTCGAAGGGGTACTCATCAAGGACCTCTTCTCAAATTTGGAGTTAGGGCGAGGAGATTGTTTGCTCAGCATCTTAAAGCCTCGTTCTCGGGATCTACCAATTTGAGAAGAGGGTGAAGAAAATGTCGACAGAGGGAGTAATCCCTAGCTCATGGCAGAAGACAATGAATGCCAATATGTGGATGTAGGAATTGGGCATTAGCTGAGCGAAACCCACTCCTATGAACCCTAGGAGGGTAACAACGAAAGCGTGAAGGGGTAGACAAATCCCCTTTTCTAGAAAGGTAGCTGGCATGGAGACCCAACCATCGGGTCATTTGGTACATTCGCTCTTCGTAAGGTGAGCCCTTATAAGATAATTATCGGAATCGATAACGAGTCCGGAGGGTACGATCTCGATTCCGTGATGAGAGATGGAATGTTGGCATGAGGAAACTGTTCCCCATCCTTGAAGAAATCAATTGCAGATTGGGGTTTGAACTCGAACCCTCTTGGTTGGGTTTGGGTTCAGGGTATCAGGTGTCTTAATGGAGTCACACGAAGATGAGAAGTCAGCTAGAGCTCGCATCACCATTGTTGAAATTTCGTAAAGACAGAGAAAAAGTTCGGGAAGGAGAAGAAGGTTCAAGATTCAAATTAGCAGTAAAACCGCCGAATTGGTAAAGTTTACCTTTTATATCGACGATTTACCTACGGTTTCTGAGGCCAAGACTTTAAATGCTAGTAATGATGAGAATTGAATGGGAAGTGTCTGGTCGACCATTGGATATCTTATCGATTGGGCCTCACTGATTGGATTTCTGATTGTCGGTCCATCTTGTTCAATTTCAACTTTATTGATTGGACCTATTACTCTGGGCATTCAGCCATTCCCCGTCCCATTTCATGCACCAAAGTGGGTATGTCTCAATTATTTCCTGTTTTGGGCCTTTAGTAAAATTCTAATATCATGGACCATTTATAGTTTTCCATTAACTATTACATTCAACAAAAACTAGGGGCAATGTTGGGTCATGATATTTCCCTTATTTCAAGTGGGTAAATTGGGCTCACTTATTAATTTAATCCATTGGGCTTTTATAATTAAGCCATGAAAGTCGTTGGGCCTGGTCACCATGTTACCTTTATCCTATAAGATTGGGTCGGTTCGTTGGATTAATCCATTGGATCATTTAATATCTATTACTTTGACTTGTAATGATGATATAGCATGACAGTTGACCGAGATATCTGCCATGCATTAATGTGGATGGGATTATAGCCACCGACTCAGTATAAATAAAGGGTCGAAAAGCAATGGATAGACTCCATGCAAATTTGAGCAGAACCCATCGATCGGGGATATATCGGGACAAGTAGTGGGTGGCACAGTAATCCAGACGAAGATATTATATCCTAGCGAGTAAGTCTTCACAGAGAGGTAACGTTTTTTTGATATATTCACATACACACAACTAAGAATTATTATCTCTCTCATTACACTAGATATTATCATCCTCTGGTTAACCTTGTGAACACATATACTTACTACTCACACCGAAAGCTATCCCCGTGGTCCGTACCGTCAAGCTTGTGGTGTTTGTCGTGTTTACTGTGCAGGATCAGGACGTCTTTCGTGATTGGGACGTGGAGAAAGATCCTGGCGTTAACATGACATGATTTTCAAACATTAAATTAGAAAAAATAGTCATTCCACATGGCCAAAAATAATTAAAACTTGATAAGAAGAAGAAGATATCTATATTGGGAGGAATCAAGCTTTATTCGGGTTCCAAATTTTCATATTTACTGATTAACATAATTTGTACGTCCAGTTGGCCTAAATGTTCTAGGTCAATCTCACAATTTTAGGTACCACGGTTTAGTTTAGATAATTTTATATATAAACAAACTTAGCTTCCAAATATTTCACGGCTAAACCCTTTTCCCTTGTTTTTCTTAAAACTTTTTTCTTGCCGCTGATAATGCCACAACAATAATTATGCGATCAAATGTTGCTCAGTGTAAAAATCTCACTAAAAACATATTTACTTTGCATAATTATTTCTATGATATTATTAATAATTTTTTTCCTTCTCCTTTTTTTTTTCTCTTTTTAAATTTTTTTAATCCTTTTTTGCTTTGATAACTACAATTAAAATTGGTTAATTAACTAGTAAGACAACTAGACATGGACAAATAAGTTATAAGGAGAGTAAAATATAAAGCTTCAAAGGTAGATAGATATGCATCATTCCTCATTTAACTTTATGAACTTGCATGGCATGCAGCATAATACGATCTCTAATTGGCCAACTCTTAAAAATAATAGAGTACTACGGAATTTCCTCATAAACCACGAGCTCAAATCCAAACTATGATTGACAATTTCGAGTTGAAAGTTGGGTCGTTTAGTGGGCAAATTAATCCAAATATAATTGAGAATTTCGAGCAATTATGCCTAACGATTAAGCCAAAACTAAACCAGTGCGGATGACTACACTTTACCAAACATTCCATTTTTATATTGAGGCCATAAATTTTTTCGCAAAATTTAATAAATTATGAGTTTTATGGTAGTATTTGATAAAAAAATATTAAAAATATAGGAAATTGATATTTTCATAAGGAAAATTGATATTTTTGAAGGCTTTCTTTACATGAATAGTGAGTGAGCCCCACTTTCATGTGAGTCAGACCTTGTGAAAATATATTTTTCCTTTTAAAAATAAAAACTCCCAAAATATATTTTGTATGTGATAACTAAGAATAACTATATTTTAAACCTACAATGGAGGACCATCGATTATCAACACTTTGCTTACTACATTAGTGCTGGGGCACGATTTTGTTGGCCCGGGTGATTCGGCGGGTTTTTATCTGTGTCACGTGACAAAATATTCTAGTCAGGAGACTTGACATTCCAAGGAATTTATAGTCCTAGTTGACTTATGATTTCCTTTTTCAACTTGACTTCATATCTTTAAAAAAATCAAATTTCGTTCAATTATGAAGGTTGTGCAGTCTGAATTGATTTCGACTTCCCATTTTAAATGAGGTTAAAACCCATCTAAGTATGATAATTGACGTAATAAGGAGTCATATTCCTATTCGAGGATGATGGGCATGTTAAGTCCGTGTGAGTATGTTATAAATACACGGTTATACCCTAAATTACAGGTAATACATTTTCTCTATTTCACGCACTAGAGCTATAAATGTGCCTCCATTGTTAACACTTAACATTCTCCGGTATGTACTTATTTTCACACAAGAGTTATCCCTCGACAGCCCCGACTGTCAGGCTCCTCAGTGTGTTTGTCCGTTTTTTGTATAGAATTTGACTCGTTATTTGGTGATTGGGCAAGCATACTGATATTGGTTTTAACAATTGACGCTGGAAGGAGAGCCTCTTTAGTGAAACTTTTCTTAATCACCTATTTATTCTATTGGAAGAATGGCTAGTAAAGGAAAGACGATTTCTGACCAGGAGAGACTTCATTCAACCCCACGGTCCAGATCCGGGGATTGGTTAAGGATAGGCTTGGTCCCAACAAATTCATTGCAGCCCAGGCACAAGCTTAGACAACTCTGGCCCAGTGGCAGTTGTTTTCCACCAGTTAGAGGACTCTCGATTCCTATAACCGTAGGACAAACAGTCGTTTTCTAATGCACACTCTCCAGAAGCAACATTGAGATCGAGACCGAGACGGACAGGACAAACGGGAAGTAATTCGGATGCAAAAGATTCTGCAGGAGAAGGATGCTTTGGAGGCTATGCGCCTTCAACAAAAGGAGCTGAATGCATAGTTAGCAAAAATCAAAGGAGAAGGGGATGATTCCTTGAGTCATCATAAGCGTAGGTGTCGAAGTCGCAGAGCCAACCCAGGACATACCATTAGGGAGGCTCTCGGGGAGAAAAGAGCAGCTGCAAGTCATACTCCACGAATAGTGATGAAGGACAGACGAGGTATGGGCGACGACAACGAATAGCCCCTCTAGAGTACGTGCGGAATCGACACATAGCATCCCCTTCGAGGGAGAAAATCAATCCCGTCATACAGAAGTTGGCCGAATTGGAGTTGACGCTAGTGGCGCTAACCCAGATGAACGAGGTGCCAATTGATCCAATGTCACCTTTTATGCCAAAAATTAATCGGGTTCGGGTCGACCCAACTAAGAAGATGTCACCCATGGAGACTTATGAGGACACTAGCGACCCTTACGATCATTCACACACATATGATCGCTGTTAGTTTGGAGAAACATGGACATACATACAATCATATTGTAAAACAACGGAAACATGACATAAATTAAATTAAAATATTTTCTGCAATCTCAGGAATCATCTTATGCAATATTATTAATCGAAAAAGGATGAAAGATATACCTTTTGCAGATGATACAACTCCTTGCTATGATCTTCAAATTCCAATAATTTAATCCTCCGTGCTTCTCCAATTTCTCAGATCAAACGTTCGCTAGCTACCCAAGTGTGTAACGTTATAAAGGTGATCCACCAAGAGTATATAGATTGAAGAAGTGATTTTTATGTTTCTCTAAACCTTAAGTGGCTAGCCTTAATTCTTTCTCTCCTAACTCTTTTAGGTTTTTGAGAATGCTGATGATAGTAGTTAATCTATCATAACGGTTCTCCTTATATAGATTTTTCTTCCTCCTAAACCATATAGAACAGTTTTAATTCAATTCCTAAACTATTTAGGAACTAAATAATTAATAATTAATAATTAATAATTAATAATTAATAATTAATAATTAATAATTAATAATAATAATAATATTAATAATCCTCTTATTAATTTATAATTAGTATTTCTCCAAATACTTAATTATAAATATTAAGTTATTTAATTTATTCCACTAATAAATTAAATACACTTAATTTATTATTATTAATCCAATCACTTCTAAAATTATATTTCACTTTTATGGTGTGACCCTTTAGGTTCAATAGTATACCGGTAGTAAAACAAACAAATTAGAACCATTCTAATGTTATTTATAATGAATTAGGACAATTTAATTCAGATATAAATAAATATATTTATTTTACATCATGAGTGACACCTTACATTAGTATATCATGATTATCTAGATAATATGAAATCAACGTTTAATCATAAAGAACTTATTCAGTAAATAATTACCGTATAATTCAATCATTTTACCATAAAATGTCACAATCAAATATAAAACATGGAATTACTGTCAATTTTTATTTATTTGATTATATATTTTTTGATTTTAAAATACAAAACTCTAGTTAATGTAAATTAAAAACTACTTTCTAATTTCATTCGACCCTGGCCAGGGATTTCCGAGTTGTCACTTATCGAATCACATAAAACATTGTCTCCCTTTAGTGGAAGGGGTAAATCATTTGTTGATCATTCACCTATCACCACATATACTTTATTATACCCAAACATACCCTTATATATACTCTAAAAGTATTAAAGAATATGTCAAAGTATAACTCAGAATACATAAGGTACAATGATGATGTCAAGTCCAAGGATCACTTGTACTGCTATCATTATAAGAACTCCTATTGACAGACAAGTAAAAATCCATTAAGGTTATTTTAAGCGAGTTATGTTCCGTGAAATTATTCTCCAATAAGAACCTATATACTTGCTTTAGTGTCTGATATAATCCTGATCAGGCTCGCATCGAACTACAATAACTCGACTCAAGTTTTAAGGGTTCATCAAATGGTCTTAAGTAATTGGACTGAGAGATGTTCAATATTGTTCAAAATGGTTCTCAATTCAAGCGGACCATGAGGAAATGATAAAGTATATGATTTTGGATTACTGGATACAATCTATGTAGTATGACCAAATCAATGCAAACCAAGTCATCAAACCCTTGTTCTTCCATGTCATCTGATCTTCGATAAAGATATGTTCCAATTCATGGAGGGATTAGTGTTCACGCATCATTGTGGATGTCTAAGTTTGACAATGAGATTACAATTTAATGCGTGACAAAACAAGTTAGAATTGCACGGAACGAAGGGAAATGATTCAAAATATAAGGCAAAAAATTCGTTATGGGGTTTGTTTCTAAGTTCATTAACTTGGCCTAAGTTCATTAGTTTTTCCAATCATAAATTCAAGTTTGGTGGAGAAAGCGAAAGAGGAGCAAAGATTCAAGTTCGGGGTTTAAAAATAACAAATGAGCAATTCTGGCCCAATGGTGCTGCCGTGCCGATTTTTGTGCAAGACTTAGTGCTGTTGCGCCAAGTGGCCAGGAAGTTTGGACAGGTTCTGAAGGCATGGCGTTGCCGCGCCAATATTAGGCTATTTTATGGCGCTACTGTGCTAGTGTCGATGCTGGGGGGGGGGGAATTCTATTTCCTAAAATGTGTTGTTGTTTCTACACTTTGTATTTTGATAGCTTAATTTAATTTATCTAAAGGGTGAGATTTTAGAAAAACAGGACCGGCATAAGTGCCGACTATTTGAAAAGGTTTAATTTTAATTATTGGGCCAAATTTGACAAAGCCGTCAGTCAATATAATTAGAAATGGATGCACCAACTTATCCGAATTTTGAAGGTTTTCACAATATGACCTAATATGTGACTCTATTTAATTTGGTCTGAAACCCGGATTCAAGGAATCCGGGGGCGTGCTTAAGCGAGAGGAAGGTGTTAGGCACCCCCCGACTTCCATGAAAACACGATTACCACATCTTGTTGATTTTTTCTAAGCATGAAGTGTGGTCTGTGTGTGTGTGTGATTTTGGAGTTGCTCTAAGCTTTGTTTTAACTTGTGAGTGATGTTGTTTTGAAAGTAGTGTTGTACCTCTTTAGACCTATGCACGAGGGATTTAATTTAA
This sequence comes from Panax ginseng, assembly GCA_020205605.1. Lineage (NCBI taxonomy): Eukaryota > Viridiplantae > Streptophyta > Magnoliopsida > Apiales > Araliaceae > Panax > Panax ginseng. Next base: position 106,415,746 of record CM035137.1, on the reverse strand, counting down.
ACAAAAGTTCTTTTTTTAAAAAATATATATATATTGAAATGATGTTTTGGGAAAATAAGGTTTTCAAATCCTTCGCCAAATAGGAATCAAGGTCCTTTGATACTTCTAGTTATTAAGCTTAGATTTCTCTAACCTCGAAGCGCTTTATTATTTTATAAAAGCTCTTTGCTATTTTATTTTAATTTTTTTGGTGATAATACATGAAAGAAAGCATAAAAAGGGTCGGGCCATCTCCGGGTATGAAAAACATCTCGATAGACACGAGCACCTACAATTATAATTTTTCATTATCAAGGGGCCTTAAATTCGATCTTTTGGAACAAAGCCCTCGAATTCGTTTTAAGACCCAATATTACATATAAATGATTTGTGCGGCTTGATATTACATTATAAACCAAAAAGTCCATCGTGAGAATCTAGTCGAGATCTGATCATTGGATCTCAACCCCAGAATTCCTAGGCTCACATTGATATGCATGTAATTGGAATTTAAAACTTGAAAATGTATAAAAATGTATCCTAAATCCGTTATTAGGAGATTCATTTATTGAAATCCATAACACAGATATTTAAGACCCCCTCACCACTAGATATAGATCAAGGGCTCTACGGAGTAATCAAAATCGATTGAAAACATTAAAATGACTAGATCTATCCTAGATCTAAGCCGATCTAGCATGGGGGTTCGAGCTTTGAATCTCATGAACCGATTAAAGGGCTAGATCCGATTAGATCCAGGTAAATCTAGTAACAAGACTTAATTTCTAACTAGATATGTATAATCTAATCGGTAAAATAGATAGTTCTATCCACCAACGCAAATATATGTACAAAATAACAAGTCTAGCTATATAAACACTACATTGAAATAGATCTAATAGATTAAAATATATTTACAATGAATGTACAAAGATTCACTTTTTCACCTTGGGGAGCGCAAAAATGAGCTTCTTTTGGCTTGGATTTGATCAGTTTGACACTAGGTATGCAAGCTTTAAAAGATGTTGGATGGATTTAACACAAATCTAGTGATTATAGAAATTTTATATTTTTTCAACTCTATATTCTTTTTTTTTCCAAATGAGGTGCTGATCTGGGTTATAGAACTCGGATCTAGCCACAGGTGCACCTGCGGTTAGGCCTTATGGATCCCACCATCTCGAAGTTTGGTCTTTTATTCGTCCATACCCAAATATCCAAGAAAGCTTTTGCCGATTGCTGTGAAACATGTCTAACTGATTCTGAATCTGGGAAGATAAAATAAATAGTCCACAGGTATCTTCTGGTTTCCAATGGTGGACATCTGGCTCATCTTGGATAGTTCATAGCTCGGGAATTATTATGGTGGCTTCTTATGACTTTATCCTCATCTTTACGGTCCTCGTTCGGACCACGTGGTGTTCGGGTGTCATTGCACTTTGATTTCCCTTAATTTTGTCTTTGGGGTGAACTTGTGCCTTTGTTTTTCCTCAGGATTGTCTCTGAGGTGAAATTATGCTTTTACCCTCCTAAAATGTTAGTTAAAGGAAAATGAAATTTTGGGTGTTTTCATATGCCCCTCTTTGTCATGTTTATGTAATGCAATGAAATGAACACAACAAAGACTACTAGACATTAGACACATGACAATGTATATCCAATGATGCAATGCCATGTGTAGAGTATGCAATGATATAAGTGTTAAAATAAATTTTAAAACTGATCCCGTCTACTGTAGAAGAAGATTTGTTATATTGCTGGTACCAGGTAATGACTCCACTGTATTGATTAACCATCAGGAGTTGATGTCGATGCCTTCGTTAGAGATAGACTCCAATGGATTATACCATCGGGTATTGTTGATGCCTTCGCTGGGGATTGACCTCAACAGATTACATCATCGGGTATTGTCGATGCCTTCGCTGGGGATTGACTAGTTTGATGACTCCAGTACTTTCATGAACAACGTAGAGTTAATTTTATAGTCCTCTTGTTAGTTGTTGGGCGTCTTTTCCCCATTATACTGTACTTTTTATTTTTCTTTTTTCATATATATCATGGATATGACAATGATGTATATATAAACTGATGTATTCCAAAGAGATTTATATATGATGCCATTTTTTTCATTTATTCCTAGCATATATTATCTTTATCACTTATCATGATGCATGCTTATGGATTTGTACGCTTTATATATATGCAAATGATTAGATAGAGATTTGACCCCTGTATGGTCTTTGTGATACAACTTTTATAGATGACTTCTTCATCGGTCACTCGTGTAGAGCATCTTTCATCGAGTCAGATAGCTACTAGTTTGAGAGGTTAGCATTCCAGCTTGTCTAATCCTGATCGTATTATTGTGGGTCAGATGTTGGGCCAGTCTATGTCTTTGTTGTCCTTCTAAGTACCAAAGGGATTTGTCGATGGGATGCTTACTCATTGTATCCTAGAGTGCCATATTTTTAGATTTGGATTGGATGAGCTAACTTCCTCTTTGGAGGAGTATGGCCGTATTTCAGGGTTATCGATGGACGACCCCTGTGCTAGGGTAGCAGTGGGGCAGATGCGCCACCAGTTCATGACTTCTATCGATTTGAGGAGGTCGATAGTTTTGGAAGAGGTAGGTGGTAGCCATATCATCTCGATGGACTTTCTGATAGACCACTTCGCTTCTGCTGATAGCTTCGTCGTCCATTAGAGAGATTTTTCCATTTCTGAGGAGAGGTGGCAGACATCACAGGTAGATGCCTTGATCATGCGTGTCTTTGCATATTTGTACATTCCCTTTTATGCCGATCACCTAGACATTGGGATGTCAACGGTTGTTAGGGCTCTCAGAGATGACTTTACTATCCTTCCCCTTATATTGACAGAGACCTTGATATCGGTGTCTTTCTGTCAGACGGTTGGTGATTAGAAGTTTAGAGGTAGATCCGTCCTCTTATACATTTGGTTTATGACCCATCTGAGGTCGGTTGGTCGGCTTCGTCGGTACGAGTGTTTCTTTGGTCATAACATGGCACTGACCTATTCCCTTCGCCCATCTTCATATGTAGATGTCACATCTTGGATTGAGTTTTTGGATAGCATAGAGGATCCGTTTGAGATTATCATGTACTCTAGATGTTGCTCCTTCCTGAGTTTTTCCACCCATTTGGCTTATTTAGACTTCATCCCTTTGGTTGGTTTGAGGAGTGTGACTACCTATCATCCTCTGGCAGTGATGGGCCAGTTTGATTAACACAGGAGGTCCATTTGTTTGAGGGGATCGAGGATTATCGTTTCCCCATTTGCTCAGCTATTGAGGCTGATTTGGCTCGCGTCTACGGTTTCTGGTCTTACTTGTAGACGGCGAATTTCAGAGATGGTCATCCTGGCCGGTCAACAGAGTATTCAGCCTGGTTAGAGACTGACTTAGCCTCGGATGTAGTTGATCAGGCAGAGGCTGAGGGTCGGTCTACTAATGAGGAGGAGCCCTTGGAGGGTCCTATATCTCCGACCGAGGATGATCTATTTACAGCTTATCAACGACATTAGTTAGTACAACTCCGAGTTCTATTCCAGCATCCAGGGAGGCATTGGATCATCAGGTTCATCTTTTGACATTTGAGAGGGATCAGGCTCAAGCTTTGATGTTAACCGCCGTGGTAGGTAATCTTACTGCCAGTTCTGAGAGGGATGCGACCCTCACTATCAGAGATGCGGCTATAACCGAGAGTGATGTCGTCTGGTCTTTTGTAGATGTGCTTAATGATCATGCTCGAGATATCATTTTGAGTCAAGAGGGGATCTTCAGGTCAACATTAGAACTACTGAGACATGTTGATATGTTGGAGCAGGAGCTTAGGGCTGATCCTCCGACTGCGTACTTAGAGATGTTATCCCGCCTCACCTTAGATTTATAGCCCTGTTTTATTTTTCTACATAAACTATGGTATTCTCTTTTGCCATATGTGTATGATCACTTTTGTGTATTTAAACAGTTGTATATATAAAAAGGAACTTGTTTAGTTCACTTCCCTGGTTTGAGCATGTCTTGATCTTGTACATTGATTGCCCTTTTAGACCTATAACTTATTATCTCGATATAAAAGTGCTCTTGTCATCTTCAAGACTCGAGCAAGTTTTGATGACGCGATGTTGAGATGTTGCTAGGTCTTCTCAGCATGGGTTGTTGACTTGAAGGGTTTCAGGTGTATTTTGGTTTTTAGGTTTAATTTGGGTTTTGGGGTTAGTATATGAGATATGAGGTAAAAGTGTTTAGTTTTTTTTTTCGAGGGCTGGACCGCATCATAAATGGAAGCTTATGTACTCCCTTGGATGGCGGAAGATCAGGTCTTACATAGTTCAGGCTTGGCCTGATTGATTTGATTAATTTTTTTTAAAGGATTTATGCTTGTAAAAAGGGTTCTCAGACAAAGTATCATTTCACTGAATCAGAATTGATCAACTGCGGGAATTCTTCACCGTCCATTTCTTCTAATCTTATGGCTCAGCCCGATAACATCGATTTGACAACGAAGGGTCCTTCCCTGTTGGGGACAAATTTTTTTTTGGCTGTGTCCTGGCCTTAAATGATCTCTTTAACACCAAGTTATGCTCCTTGAACTACTGGGCTCGTACCTTTTTATTGTAGGACCGAGACATTCACAACTAGTATAGTTGACCGTGAAAGATTGCGGCAACCCTCTTCTCATCTATCATGAATAATTAATCATATCGATCTTGTACCCACTGATCCTCTTCTATCCAGGAGTCCAGTATCAGTCTTAGTGATTCTGTAATACCTGTTAAATTTACAAATAATATTAGTAATGAAAATAAATATGTTTGAATATTTATTTTGAGTACATATATATTTTTGTGTGACATGAAATATGGTAATTCAATTTAAATTGAATTAAGCTTGTGGTAATTGAGAAATGTGGTATTAATGATGATGAGCTTAATTAAACTTATGAGATATGCCTAGTCCCGCATAATGATTGACTAAGTAATTGCTTAATTAAATTAATTATGAGATGATTAAATAAGGTGATGGACTAATAAAGAATTATTATTATTATTTTTAATTATTTAATTGTTATGTGCAATTATGTGTGTTGTGTGATCACATAAATAGTTAATGCAATAAAATTACATTTCGCATAAAATATAAGATGGGATATTAAGAATAATATTACAATATGAAAATAATCATGAAGTAAGGTTATATTGTGAAAAGAAGCTTAAGTTATGAAATTTACTAAGCTTGCATAAATGAGTCTTGTGTGGCATAATAATTCATGACGTACCAATTGAAGGTTTAATTAGAATTATGGAAGAGAATTAATTTTAAGAAAATAAATATTTTACATTAATTATGATTATGATATTTATGTGTAATTTGAAGAATAAGTCTTACGGATAATAATAAATTGTTAGTAGCCCTATGATCAATATTTAGACTAATCCAAGGTGTGGTGAAAAATAAATAAAGTGTAAGTATACTTATATAAATTTGTGGGAATATATATATATATATATATATATATATATATATATGTGTGTGTGTGTGTGTGTGTGTGTGTGTGTGTGTGTGTGTGTGCCCATAACTTAGCATAAGGTATAATAAGCAAAATAAAATATGACTTAGGAGTAGTACTCCCTCCCCATCTGTCCAAGCCCCCCTCCCCTTAGCAAAGTGCTGAGATTTTATTTAGGCTTAAAAGCAAACCCATGTGAGCAAATGATGTATTATGCAAATGGCCTATCCCCTACTTTGCTTAATTCAGGCATGATGAATGATGGCTAGAAAAGGGAGTAGTTAAGGCTTTCTACCAAATTCTTCTTAAACAACATCTTCTTCTAATTCTCGTTTGTCCAAAGATATGGACAAATCCAATGCATGGGTAAGCGCTATACTATATATAGGAGCTTCCCCCTTTATAATTTAAGCTGCTAAATTCTGTTAAGTTCAATATAGAGAGTGGGTTCTGCTGATTTAGGAGAGCAATAAGAAATTGGGAACAAGAATTAGCATCACAACTTCAAGAAGGTAATAACCTTTTCCTTAATTATTTTCTTGAATTACCTAATAAGATAAATTCATAGAAATTGGCATGAATGGTTTGGTAGTTAATTTGGAATCTGTATTATTTGGATATCTGAGTTGTAAGAATGTTTTGGAATCAATATGGTTGGTTTGAGCATGCAGGTTAGGAGGTTTACATGTTATGTTTTATGAGTTCTACAAAAACAGAGCATGTCTTGAGTCTGCCCCGAAGTGGCGCGGCCGCACCACTTCCTCAAATCAAACTAGCATGGCCCCGTTGGTCCTTAGTGCTTGAAATTGATTTTAATTGCATTATGATGTTTTAGGCATGTGTGTTTGACTTATTTATGTGTGAAAATAGGCCTGACATGGTATTTAAGTTGTCTTCCATAAAATGAGTTACTTTAGTTTGTTTAAGTATGAGTTTTTAAAAGAAAAAGGTTTTGAAAACAAACATTGATGAGCATTGTGATATTTACATTTTAACCTTATGAACTGACATATTAGGACTCTTCATGCCTCAAAATATGATTGATATGTTGATCCATCTAGTTAAAGATGATATAAACTGTTCTAGCATGATTTAAAAGTAAGTTCCCAAGTGATTAAGCTATACTATCTATGGATAAATGAGTTAAATACATCTGAGCATGCGTATTAAAGGTTGATTTAGCAAAATTATATGGTTTAGGGATTTCTATAGTTCCTTTGTGAGATGAATTCATTAAGCCCTGCTAATTGAAAAACTTAAAAATAAAACTATATAATTTGAAAGTAAACTTAAAGTAAGCACAAGAGGAATCAAATCTAGCCTAAGATCTGTTTGACATTTGAATATGATATGTATATGCTAGGAAGTAATTTGGAAAATTGAAAACTCAAACTCAACTCTGGACTTGACAGTGAGTAGCGCGGTCGCGCCACTCCCATGTCAAAATGTAGCGCGGTCGTGCCACAATGCAGGGTTGTCTGATTGTTTTAACTATGGTCTGCAACTTGAAGCATGTGTATATTAATGTCTTAAGCTATAATACAAGAGTAAAGTGATGTTTTAAGTATTCAAACATGTAATGACTTTATAGAATCAATATTTAACAAGTTTCTAAAAGGGTTCTAAATAAAACTTTCAAAGACATAAACAAAACTGAATATTCAACTATGTGGTTTGAATGTGTATCGAATATATGGCTGAGTATATGTACCATAAATATGTATGATTGAAGTATGTATAACTAATATATGCGTACATATACATAAATATAATAATGTAGGACGTTGAGGTGACGTTAAGCTATAAGATTATAATCTACACGAAAGGCAAGTTCCCTATCTTACACAACCTTGGATATTTTGAAAGTTTTAAATTGTTGTTATATTGACCATATATATTGAGCAATATCTGAACTTGTACACTTATTGATTGTATAAGCAAATTGTTATATAATTCATGAAAATTATTATTCATACTTTGAAGTTTGATTTAAATCATAATTACATTCCTTGAATCATGTTTCAGACATTGAACTTATAAATTATTCTTACATATATTGAGAAAGGTGTCTAAGCCATTTGATTCGGCTAGACCAATATTATAAATTAGAAAGCTATCTAAACCAATTGCTTTGGTACAGACTCTTATAATCTGCTAAGATGAACAACCCTCATTGAAGGGGAAAATATATTATGTTGTAAAACCAATGCACGCGTGAACAACATGTTTAAATGTTATGCATAATGTAGGGTACTTTGGGCTGGTAATCTATTGTACTTGTTTATATTGGATTATTAGTGAAATAATGTTAATTATAGAAGGAGTTCTTGGTCCATAGTGACTGCTCAGTATTATAATCTAATCTATTTGAAAATGTTGAGGCCTTTGAATTCTCTTAATAATCCTTCGGTTTATAATGACTTGTTATTTAAATTCAAAGGACAAGATTTGGAACTGTTGAGATTTCTTTGTTCGCAACATTCTTTTGTAAATTCCTGAGCTATTATTGATCAATATATCCTTTGAGATTATGAGCCTTATATATGCATGTTCACACTTATTGTTATATCACTTGCTGGGCAAATTTGTTGCTCATTCTTGCTTTCCTTAAACATTTCAGTTAAGGCGGAACAGTGTTGGACTTCAGGCATGGATAAGGAAAAAGGCAAGACTATTAAGTAGCTTTAGTCTTCTATGTTAGGATTTAATTCTTATGTTGTATTAAAATTATTTAATGTCATGTATTAAGTTATGTTATGGTTTAAGTTGTGTAACATGTTAGTAATGGTTGAGAGACTCGGAACACGAATTTTTATATTGTGTCAATGTAAATTATTCTATTATTTCATTGTATGTGTTATTAGTATGTTGTATAAGTTAGATCGTGGAGCACCATATTTGAGGTACATGAATCTGAATTTGAGGGCATCACAGGTTGGTATCAAAGCTTTAGGTTATAAACCTTAGGAAAGAGAATCCTTAGACTATAACCTTGGACAAAATTAGGGAATAAAATGAGACAAAACTCATGTAGAGTTTTCGTAGAGAGTTATTAACAATATGAAATATATCTTCATTCCATAAAATGAACTTATGTTTATTTCGAGATACTAATGAAGTTTGTTGTTTTTTTGGTTTGTGGCTGTAGGATGCTTGAGATAAGAGAACCTAGTAGGATTATGGGGGAGGAACCACATAACATACATGTGGTGTATGAGGCACCCTTAGTAGCTGAACCCATTTCGGCAGTAGCACTAGCCAAATTCGATGACGAGGATAAGGTTGAAGTGGAGTCTGACCCGAAAAAAGAAACTATGGAGAGTGAGCATGTGGAAGATTCAGATGGGGTACCACACGATGGGACCAAATTTGAGGATCAGATGTTGGGAGAATATGTGGACAAGATCATTAAATTAGGAGACAAAGTTAAGGAGTTAGAGACCGAGGCCCAGGAGAGGAAGACTAAGATGCATGAAATGGAGATAGAACTAAAAGTCCAATAATAATCTAGAAGGGGGGTTGAATAGATTATTACGAATTTAAAAAAATTATCTTAGGCCTTTTTGAATTTTTAAATAATTAATTTGTTGTGTTAAGAATTAATATACAAGACAGTAAAAAATTCAATCACACAATACACAGAGATTTATTTGGTTCACAACATACATCCCTGGTATGTTACTACATCCAGTCTCAAGCTCCTATCCAGAACTTGAGATCCTATATATTACTATTAGTAATAAATGCTTCTTTAGTAGACGGAGAAGCTTTACAAAGTTTTATAGACAAACTTCCAACTATTCTTAACTATTCTATCTTGGACAACAAGCTCCCCGCTTCCTCCTCAAGCTTAGTTGTATCTTCTTTTGAGTTTAGTTCTATTCTATGATCTGGTCTTGAAACAGTAGTCTCTTCCTCACCTCACAAGTTCACTAGAGACCCAACTCCCAGTTGACCTCTCTAAGACTCTGGTCTTGGTAAAAAGATTACTTGTCTTTCTCACAGATACATGAAATAAACTAACTCCACCCTTTTCCTTTTTACAAAAGAATTTACAATAATTTGCTTCTTAAATAAGCATATAAAATTTAGTAGAGATTGATGCTTCTTTGTAAGCAAATATATAGATTATGCACTGTTATAAAAGTTTAACTAACTTTTATATTTTATAAGAAAAGTGCTTCTTGAATAAGCAAATAAATCAATTTAAGTGTAAGTTAAAGAAAGCGCTTCTGTATAAGCAGATATATAATTTAATGCAGTTTTATAAAGAATTATTTATTCTTTATAGTAAAGAGTGTTTTTCTATGGATTAAAATAGATTTAATTTTTAGATATTCTCTAACATGTATTATATGAATAAATTTGTGTTTAAATACTTGTGATTAAATAATAAATTAATTTAAACAATAATTATCAAGAATAATAATTTAATCAGTTAAACAATACTTGATATAACAAATATATTTGTTCAACTCAGATAATATATAATAATATTTTATCTATTATGTGATTAGTTATAAATATGGTCACTTAGTACTATAAGAAATCGTACGGTAGATTCCCTCTGTAGACACTCGAAATTTTGCATTCCTGTCACTAACCCTGCAGTAGGGCAAAATCATATTCCAGATATAACCCTAGAAGTCATTTTAGTTCCAACCCCGGATACAACCCTGGGAAATCCAGTTTTCAATCTCGAAGATAACCCCAAGAGATTCAGTTTCAAAACCTGGAGATAACCCCGGGAGGTCAAGTTCCAACCTCAGAGATAACCCTGAGGGATGCAGTCTAAGTTTCAGAGATAACCCCAGAAAAGTCAGTTTCAACCCTGAAGACAACCCCGGGATACTCAGTTCAACCCCGGAGATAACCCTGGGAGGTCAAGCACTCCTCAGAGATAACCCTGAGGACATTCAGCATCCATATAAGCCTAATCTCAGAGATAACCCTGAGAAACGACAGCTACATCTGCGCCAAAGCCGGAGATAACCCCAGTGGGGGAAAATTCATCATTTTTCTACCTCAACATCACATTCACGTCGTCTCAACACATTTCAATCCACACTATATACAAGGATGTCCCACAAGAACCATAACTCAAATCCCTAATGACTACTGCATAAGACAGTACAATGGATAGACTTTGAAGACTTAGAAATATGGTCATGGACCCATCTTTCCGGCTTCGTACAACCTCTAATCCCATGTCATTGTGTAGCTCTCGACAATAGCTTCCGGAAAAGGTACAACACTCCCTTATCGGAAGCTCGTATTGAAAGTTATGAAGGTTCGAGCGGATAGCGCGTAGCCAAAGTGCACGTACTTTGAGATAACTGTTGGGTAAAATCTATATACGCACAACATGCAAGTATACGTGGTCAACAAGTAATATAGTAATGAGTAGAGTATCATTCCCACAAAGACAAAATAGTAAGAAACTCAACCTTACAAGTATCAATTTCCTATTAACCTAATTTTATTAAACTATCCGATTCAATGATTATAACTATAAAAACTAAATTAAGAAATAAATAAATAACCACAAAACAATCACAAATATCAAAACCTGGAATTTTAAACAATTAATGGAGAATTAGACTTATGATTTCACCCTAAGCTTCACTTTGATTTTAACCCCTTTATTCCAATTCAATTCACTGTCCCAGTTTATTAATCAAGAACACGAATGTAGTATTAACCACCTCTCGATGCACTAATACCGTATTAACTTAAATCCACAAATTAGATAGAAACAAGTTGAACACCTTATTCAACTAACTCACTATATCTCTATGTGAATTACAATTAAAGAAGGTTTAAGATTAAGTTCTCTATCCGATTAAATGCGATGTCAAGAATATCTCTACCTTAACATTTATCAAGATTCTGCTATTCAAAAAATTCATGAACACATGCTATATTAACTAAGTCTAGATTCGAATATCCTCTCTCGATTATATACAAATCCACAAAGAATTGTTGATCAGGCAATTCATAAATTCAAGCTCAAATTAATATAGATAAACTGGAAAATAGCTTATTAAACTGGGAATCAAAGTTTACAAAATCATCGTTTCACCTAAGGATCCATCATAAGCCTAAAAAGTGAATTAGTTCATTATAAATGAAATAACTATTGAATAACTCAAAGATAACATTCTTTCAATTACAAATAATAGTCTAAGAAGAAGAATATTGAAAAACACCCTTCACGTAGCCTAGAATTGCAATTGTCCCGAAAATCTCTTCAAAATCTTCCTCCAAAGCTTGCTAAGAAAAACTAGAATTAATCTTCGTAATATGCCCCCCCTTTTTTTTAATTCATTGTTGATAGAGTAATAGATGTCCAACACACATTTTTCTGATCAAATCCCATCTCTCTAGAGTTCCATTGCCATCCAAAATACTAGAATTCAAGCCCCAATAAAGTTCCAAACTCAACAGGAGAGTCCAACATTCGAGACCCCCCGCCCCGACGGGGGTGTACGCCTTAAAAGGTCCCGCCCTGGCAGGCTACCATTCTGCTAAATCCATATAAAGACCCCCCGCACCGGTGGGGGTATACAAGCCAAATAGGCCCGCCCCGGTGGGCATCTATTCTGCTGAATGATTTCTGTTGCTTCATGAATTTTTCCTAAACTGCTCCAATTGACTCCAAATGATTCCAAATGACTCCAAATCTTCGTTAAATGCCGCAACAACCATCCTACACATAAAAGAACACAAAACAAGTAAAAACAAACATGAACACAAGAAAATAGAACCAAATAAGCATGAAATGGACAACGATTCGTGGATATGAAATCCACTTATCAAAATCCCCCAAACTTAAACCGTGATAGTCCTCAAGCACAAAATAACTACATACTATGCAATGCAATACAATGAGATGAAATGAATATGATCTAATCTATATGCTTCCAAATCCAACATTATCGTAAAATCAAAATTATTTGAACGGCCTCAGAGAAAACAAGCAAACGCTACAATATCAATCACCAAAACCAATCTATAATTCCGTATTAATTCTTAAATCTTAAACCATCATCACCGGTATAGTGTGCGTGTGTGTTCAACATCCATGATAACTGTTACGGACTCAAATTCAATACATAATTAATTTCTTAGAAGGAATCACATAGTGCAACTCAAAATTGTCAAGAATAAGCTCATTCCAACTAAAACTAAGCAATACCAAACTCAAGGGTTCATGCAGGGTACTTATACTTCATTTATCTATATTTTTTTCTTTTTTCACATGGGGGCTTTTTGCTCTTTTCCTGTTTTATTGTTTTTTTTTCATTTTTTTTAAGATATACATACATGACTGTGCAATGTCTCATCCCATTAGGCTGACAGTCCTACCCCTTAGCGAGCTTTCGACCAACGACTCCCAGACCATAAAAGACCTTAGGGCGCTAGGTGTAAAGCAATCCCCTCGGGCGTACTTGCTTAAGTAACAAAGGCCCCGAAATAAGACTAGTCATGATATATATACTCTTTTTTTTTCAAAGCTTATATACCCCACATATAATCCCCAAACTTAGGTTCTTGCCTAATTTTCGCCTTTACCGCCTATCCTTGTCGTTTTCTCATTTACTCTAGCATTATCCTTTAGAAACTATTTATGTATCAATTTGAACTGACCAATCAACAAAGATGTTATTAATCGTGCTAACCTTTTTATACCAGTTTCAAACGAGCGCAAGATTCGATTCATAACAGAAATTGCATCACTTCTAGTAATCAATGCAGTACTAGTTAAGTTATTCTCAATCTCATCATTGGACCACAAATAACATGAACTACAACTGTGACATGGTACAGAACTCAACTACAAACTTAATTATACAATTGTCGTGCAAAATACGACAAAACATAGCTGAGAGTTTAAACACGAATATTGCCTTCTATACAATATCCACACTCAATGGAGTCCTCATTATAATTATTATCACACTATTTTATAAAATAGTGAGGACTACTAAAACAACCATTTCGACCGTTAATCCGTTCCCCGACTCGTCCCAGCTATATTCTCATTTCCTGAAGAGAACAGTGAAAGAAAGGGTGAGCTCAACTAGCCTAGTAAGAAATATTATGACTAAGATAATGCAGAATAAATTATCCTTAGCCTTCAACAATATAACAACTGATAGAATACAATAGACAACAAGTTTTAGATCAACAATTGCAGCGGAATAAGCAATCCATTAGAAGAGTCAAGTAGAACATAATGTATACTATCTCCTCTAGATTAAAAGTCCATCGTTAATATTTTATTCCTGTAATACTTATCAACAATTCTTTGTTATACCCAAGATAAAAAGAACACTCATTACCTGTCTTCACCTGAACCACCAAAGATTATAGTTAAATCCACAATTCATATTTATAATCATGTAATCAACAGTTTCTCCTTGCCACAAAGGCTTAATAGAACGTTTACTCAATATCCTTACCCCAAAGGCTAAAGATATTCAAATATAATAACAATGATCATACCAATCAGTTGTCTACCTTTGCACTATGGGCCAAAGATATTCAACTATAAAACCAATGGTCATGATCATACCAATCAATTGTCTGTCTGTGCACTATGGCCAAAGAAATTCAACTGTTAACTAATGGTCATGATCCTGCCAATCACATCATTGAATTATCCATGCACTACGGGCCAAGGATATTCGTTATTATCACCAGTGGTTATGATCATGTCACACACCTGTCCATCTTTGCACGTAAGCCAAAGATATACAACTATAAAACCAATAATCAACAGTCCATCTTTGCACGTAAGCCAAAGATATACAACTATAAAACCAATAATCAACAGTCCATCTATGCACGTAAGCCAAAGATGACTTTCATCACTATATAAGCATGAGGATGATGACAATGATATAAGAATTAATCAAACGAAATCAAGGATAAATATTAAAGACTTTAAATTTATCCACAGTTTAAAAATATCCAAATTGTCAACATGATACTGCTTTGTGGAGTAAAATTTAAGAATAATATTCATGTACCAAAAATAATTTGGTCAGAAAAGAAATATATTTTTCAGGTAAATAGTACCCCGTGAATAGTAACTCGTTAATAGTAATTCATGAATAGTAACTCATGAATAGTAACTCGTTAATAGTACTCCGTATTCATACATAGTACTGTATACATAAATAATGTCATATACGCAAATAGTGCCATATACATGAATATTCATACGAATACGAAAAATAATATCTCTTCAGAATATAAAAATAATAACCCTTACCTCAGAAGAAGACTGGATACTAGAGTAGTGAAGTAGCAGACTACTCTTCTTCTTTCTCTCTATAGCTTCTATCTCTATAATTGCTCTTGTGAGACTTAGTGAATTGGTGAGAATGAAGGAAGAATGAGCTTCTATTTATAGGAAAATATAGTTTCGATAATTGCTCATTTTGGGGCTCGAAATATTATAGTATAATACCTTCATCTTTTCCTTCATTTTTAATTTAGTCCTGCAAGTATTATCAAACTTGCACCACCTCCCCTAATAGTAAATCATGTGAATCAATAGTAAATCATGTGACTCAATAGTTCTAAATATGTGAAAAAATTAATTATAGTATAGTACCTTCAACTATACAATTATTTTTAATTTAATCATGCAAGTATTATCAATCTTGTACCAACTCCCCTAATAGTAAATCATGTGAATCAATAGTACACACATGTGAACACATAGTTATAAGCATGTGAATTAATAGCAATTAATTGTTCATTTATCCGCTTAATTATCCGATTGGTCAATATAACCTCCAGACATCAATTATTATCAGAATAGATGTCGATTTCCACTGACACTAATAATTCCCACACAATGGAACCATCAATTTCATCTTTAATCAATACGAACTTATTCATCATTAATATTATAACTCACAATATTTAACAACCAGGTCGTTCCCAGGAAAGAGGGGGCTTTCTAATAAGGATTTCTCCCTATTGGCGCACAATTAGATTATCTAACCTCTCATTGACAGAACTTCTAGACATTGTCAATATTGTAATTAATAATATGAATAACTTTGTCGTCTCAATTATTGATTTAATAATATATCATATTATGCAGATGATACTGTGTCCATAATTGAATCAATAATATGAGAGATATGATGCAACAATTACTGTAGTAATAATTGAGTATAACTGAGTGACTTCTCATGTAAGCATCAATAATCAATATCATGTGCTACTATGCAACCACGCGTATTACTATACTTTTATCACCGATTATTTTATGACAACTTGTTTACTTTGAAAAATTCTCACATATCACCCTTAACTTTAACCTTTTATCAATATAACCATTTACTAAATAGAATAATTATAAGAAAATTGAATACTTTTATTTCATAAAATATGGGGTCTCACAACAACACTGCTGGACATATGCAAACACAATATTTAACTCATATTTTTTTTATACATAACAAAATGTGATCATAACAGAATTAAAAACAATGCAATAACAAAAATAACCTAAGCTACTATGTATGCACCTAAGCTATATGCAACATCATAAATCCTAATTACCATGCAAAACTGAAATTATAATGACAAATTTAAACCTAAGTACTACATATGCATGCAAACATGAATTTAAATCCCCCAAACTTAAGTAATACAATGTCCTCATTGGATGAATAATCAAAATTAAGTACGTGAGGACTTCCTTGCTATCGTTTAAGTCTGAGGAGGTGGTTGTTGATCTTCTTCTTCTGAATCACTTGGTGGAAACCTCGGCATTGGCACGGGCTGCTGATATGGAAATTGTGCAACTGGATTGAAGCTCTGAAGGTTTGTGTTGAGTGAGGAGAAAGACGCATTCATAGCATCAAACATGTGGTCTTGCCTCAATGCGAGTCACCGCATCTCCCGACGTGCTGCCTTGTTGTGCTCATTCATTTGACGTTGAAAATCAAGGAATTGAGGGCTGGATATTGCCTCGGTTTGCGGTACCTGCTCGGCTCCTTGATCGCCCATAGTATCATCCTCATCCTCTGACGTCTCTACAGCATCAACTTCGTCCTCTGAAGCTGATGGAAAAATAAATCCTAGTCCACGAGGATGTGAATCGCCTCCCGCCCATACAGAATACCGCGCTATCATTCTCGAGTCTAGCAACGCAAGCGACATCTGTGTGGGCTCATCGTCGGACCATCTCACCCCTGCTTGACGACACAACCCACATATGAGTGATGGGTGTTGCAAGCCTCCCAAAAAATTTCCACGTAAACACCGGCAGATGGAGAAATAAATAATGGCCCCGACATCGATGATGAAGTCTTGCACAATTGCGTATAGTAGTAACACTTTCTCTTTGGTCACGTCCGAGGTGTGTTGGGATGGATACAGTTTAGCGCATAGGAATGCGTACCAGATTTTTCCATACCGACTGAGGTCCTTGCTATGGAACACTATTCCTCCCTTCCGACCTTTGATCTATGTTGTTCCCGGCTTAGTCATCTCCTTGAGTATTGCCTCATAGTCCGGATCAAAATCTCGTAATTGAGCATATTGGCATTGGCGAGGTACCCGCAGCTGATAATAGGTGTTTATTGCATCGACACTGAATGGAACCAAGCGACCCCGCACATACGCGTTGAATGGAGCTTTGTCCTCAGCATTGGCATAAAATTCCTTGACAATGTTGACCACGATGGGTTTTGCCTCTTCTGTGAATTTTGTCCACCCCTTCTGATAGATTTGAGGCATCATCTCCCCATCACTGGGATCCGGTGCCAACCCCCGCTCCGGTGTAAGGGCTTTGGTGTGAGTATCATACTCTCACTGCAAATTAATGACGGACACTCAAAAATTTCAATGATCAAAAGTCCGGGTTGGTTATGCGGGCCTTGAACTCTCTCCCCTTTGGCATTTCGATGTAGGTTGTGAAGCCATTTTCTCTCGAATGCGTTTATCGCCGTAGCTTTCCCCCAAACTTATCAATTTAACCTTCACTTGCTCTCAAGTATCCTCTATGAATGCCCAATTCAATTCGTGTGAGAAATATTGTAGGAGATGTGGTAATATATAGTGGTGGTATGATGAGTTCTATTGGATAATTGAAGAGGTGGGGAGAAGTAATGGAGTGTGAGAGATAGTGGTTGTAGTGGGTGGTTGTTGGAGTTATGATGGAGGGGGAATAAGATTAATGGATGAAGTAGTGGGGAGTTTATTGAATTGAGGAGCAAACAAGGATAACTGCTGACTTTGTCTGTTGAGCTTCAAGACCATTTTGTGCATGGGGGTAATAAACTTAGAGGCCCTGCCTACTAGTGCATGTATTCTGTTATCTGAAGTAGGGGACCCCTACCCTGGCGGGGGGTACAAAGCTAAAATAGCCCGCCCCGATGGGCATGGCTTCTGTTAAAAACTTGGGGAGACCCCCGCCCTGGCGGGGGTTGCAATTCATGCTAAGCCACTCAATGATCCTTTCCTCCTCCTGCAAGACATTAAACATAAACAGTAGTTGTGACACCCCCAAAATAGGTCTACATCACCCATTCTGAGTTGTCAATACACGGTACAGAAACAACTACAACTTTATTATTATAATAGTAAAACTGTGAGTTTAAATACATATATTGCCATCTAGACAATATCCACATACAAATAAATCCTCATCATAATTATTGATACATTATTTTACAACAATGGTGAGGACTACTAAACAACTCTCCCTAGAACTTTCATTCCATACCAGACTGCACTCGCTATATTCTCGCCTCCTAAGAAGAAAAATGGAACAAAAGGAAAAGGGTGAGCTCGACTAGCCCAAGATAAAGAATATTATGACTAAGATAATATACAACAAAATTATCGTTAGTCTTCAACAGGAAAAATATAATAGAATACAATAGACAACAAGTTTAAAATCAATATTCGCAATGAAATAATAATTCATTAGAAGAGTTAAGTAGAGAATGCAAACTACTATCTTCTATGTATGAATTTTAAAGTTCATCATCTATTTTTTATCCCTCAGTAACATCAATCAATATATATCCGGGATCAAATATTCATCCTTGCACTCTGTGCCAAGGACATTCACCCGATTGGTCATGTTCATCTAAACACTGTTCATCTTTGCACTACGGGCCAAAGATATTCATCGAAATCATTCATCTTTGCACTACGGGCCAAAGATATTCATCGAAATCATTCATCTTTGCACTCACGTGCCAAAGATATTCATCATAAATCATTCATCTTTGCACCTTGTGCCAAAGATATTCAATAATATCATCATTTAAGATCGAGGATGATGAAAATATTTTTAAAAAAACGAATCCAATTGAAACAAAATGACAAGGATTAAGGATTAAGGATTCGTACTTTTTTGTTTTATCCACGTCAAAAATACCTCAAAAATAATCATAGTGGTGTAAAATTCAAGAATGATCAAAACATGGATACAATCAAAGCTAGTATCCATAATAGATATTTTGGACGAAAAGAAAAATTTTATTTTTCGATGAATAAGGCCGATTCGTGAATAAGATCAGATATCGTGAATAGTGCCAGTATCGTGAATAGTAACTCCGACACCAAAATTCCAAATTTGATAAAACTTCAGATCAATATTTCAAAGATAATGATATTGAAGAAATAATATCATTACGAAAAAAATAATATCCCTTACCTCAAAAGATCAAGATTTACTTAAGCTGGAATCTTTGGATATAGGCTATATCTTGAACTTTCACCGTATAGCAATACTCAAAGTATACTCAAAATACTCACAAGAATACGCTCGATAATATAGAGAGAGAAAACTTCACTTTCTGGTGTGATTTTCAATTCTAACCTAAGCACCTATTTATAGGAAATTTGCTTAGAACACCAAAGCAAAAAATTTATTATAATAATAATATATATAAAAATTTTCTATGCCCATTCTTAGAATCTGAAAATCTGAATACAAACCACATGCTCCCTTCTAGAAGAAGTAAAAAAAACGTTTTTCATAAAATAAATAATTAAAACTTCCAAAAATCAATTATTTCGGAGCTTCAGAACTTCAATAATTCATAATAAATAGCCCTTTTGTCAGAAAATTCGAATCTCGCGAGTTTTTATAGGAAATTCAATTCTCTACAACTTTGTAGAAGAAAGTTTTTCCAAATTCCAAACAGAAATTGACCGAAATTCACAGACGGGCGATTTTAGAGGCTATAATCAAATTTCAGTCAATAAATGGGGTCCACCGACATGTTTAACATATTTTAAACATTTATTGCAACAAAAATACTCCTCCTCCACATATACTCATATATCCCACATTCACCATAAAAATATCATCATTATTATATTATTAAAATATAATAATATATTTAAATAAATTATTTTATCGGAAAAAGATAAAATTTCAATTTTCAACAATTGTCACTATAAAATTTTCTCCATCTATATCCACATAAAATCAATATTTTCCTCATCATATGAATCAATAATTAATTATTTACAAATAATATTACGTAATCACAATATTGACAACCAAAGGCGGTTCCCAGGAAAGAGGGGCTTTCAATAATAATTTCTCCTTCATGGCATGCAATTAGGTGACCAAACATCTCCTTAGATGAACTTTCTAGACATTGCCAATAATGTTATCTAATAATATTATTAGGATAATATGAATTATTGCTTCGATAAAGAAAAATCTCGTGTAATGACAATTATTGAAACAACAAAGAATATAAAATATCAACGCAAAGAATGATTGAATCAATAAAATAAAACACCGAAGCAAGAATTATCGTAACCATTATTGAGTAGTGCCTTCTTACGTAAGAGTCAATAATTGGTGCAATACCGTGTGGTGTCACTAGATGCAACAACAACGCCAGACATCGTGTTTTAACCACCGGGTATTCCAATGAAAGGTAAAATCAGTAATAACTACGCCATTATTTTTAAACAACTTATATTTGTCGTTTTCTTCCTCCAATCGCTTTTTGTTATGGGGCCCACACATGGTCGCTACTTGTCGTGCATGCGAATATTCTCGACAAAGATTTGAATATTCCACGACCAAACGAATATTCCCCGACAACAATGAATATTTTATAACCACTTGCTTATTTTGAAATATTTGCGTATTTTACCCATAACTATCTACATTAATCACATCAACCCTTACTATTTCAAAATAATAATTAGAGGAAATTAAATTTCATTTATTAATTATTTGGGGTCTTACAGTAGTGGATTAGTGATAACATAGTGTATTGTGGAGATTAACAAGACTTTTATTATCTATTAACTTAATAAAAACTATATTCTATAATTATACATGAAAATACGAGAAATGAATGAAAGATTGGGTTGCCTCCCAATTAGCGCTTGATGTTAAGTCGTTCAGCCTGACTACTTCCTGTTCATGGTGTGTCAGCCAATGTGATAGCGATGACATCGGTGTTGGCCTCGCCACCCCAATAGTGCTTTAAACGTTGACCGTTGACTTTGAACGTTTCTAATGGATTGCGACTGTAGAGTTCAACGGCGCCATGAGAGAATACCCTCTTTATAGTGAATGGTCGGTCCCGACCATCTCGACTTGAGCTTTCCTGGGAACAATTGCAGCCGTGAGTTAAACAAAAGGACTAATTGACCCAGCTCGAATGTTCGATGCATAATTTTCTGGTCGTGCCATCTTTTTACCTTTTCTTTGTATAATTTGGAGTTCTCATAGGCGTGAAGGCGAAATTCGTCGAGCTCATTCAGTTGAAGTAGTCTCTTTTCCCCGACAGCTGTTTGATCGAAATTGAGTTTTTGTATTGCCCAATAAGCCTTATGTTGTAGCTCGACTGGTAGGTGACAAGCCTTTCCGTACAGTAGTTGGTATGGTGACATCCCGAGTGGTGTCTTATACGCGGTCCGGTATACCCATAATGCGTCGTCCAACCGGAGTGACCAATCCTTATGACTCGGATTCACCACTTTCTCCAATATTTTTTTGACTTCCCTGTTTGACACCTCAGCCTGCCCACTGGTTTGGGGGTGATAAGCTATCGCTACCTTGTGGTTGACCCCATACCTTGCCAAAAGAGCTGTGAATGACTTGTTGCAAAAATGACTACCTTCGTCACTGATAATTGCTCTTGGCGTGCCAAACCTCGTGAAAATGTTCTTTTGTAGGAATTTGAGGACCACCTTGGCATCATTTGATGATAGTGCTGCAGCTTCAACCCACTTCAATACGTGATCCACTGCGAGTAGAATATATTGATTGTTCAGAGACAACAGGAATGGCCCCATGAAATCGATGCCCCATACATCAAAAATTTCAACTTCGAGAATCGTTTGTAGAGGCATCTCATTCCTTTTCGAAATGTTGCCCACCCTTTGACACCTATCACATGTTTTGACAAAATGGTGGGCATCCCTAAATAGTGTAGGTCAATAGAACCGGCTTGTAACACCTTTGCTGCTGTCCTCTCACTACTATAATGATCGCCATATGAAGATGAATGACACTCATGCAAAATGTTCTTCACTTCACTGTAGGGCACGCACCTTCTAATCATTTTGTTGGTGCACTGCTTGAACAAATACGGTTCATCCCACATGTACCATTTTACGTCATAAAGAATCTTCTTTTTCTGTTGTCTTATGAGATCAGGTGGAAGAATGTTGCTCACAAGATAATTCTCATAATCTGCATACCAAGGAAATTCTGCAGAAATCCCAAACAATTGCTCATCCGGGAATGATTCATTAATTTCACACCTGTCTTCTTTCGATTTCCCTTAGTTTTCCAGCCTAGACAAGTGATCGGCTACTTGATTCTCCATCCCCTTTTTATCCTTTATTTCTAAGTCAAACTCTTGAAGTAGGAGAATCCATCGGATAAGGCGTGGCTTAGCATCTTTTTTTCTTTATTAGGTGCAAGAATAAAGAATGGTCCGTGTAGACTATCACCTTAGTCCCGATCAAGTATGCCCAGAATTTGTCAAACGCATACACTACTGCAAGCAATTCCTTTTCCGTGGTTGTATAGTTCATTTGAGTCTTCGTGAGTGTTTTGCTTGCATAGTATATGGCGTGAAACACCTTGTCTCGGCGTAGACCCAAAACAACCCCAACTGCATAATCGCTTGCATCATAGATCAGCTCGAACGACATATTCCAATCCGGTGCGACGATCACGGGGGCTGTAGTCAACTTCTTTTTAAACAACTCAAAGGCTTGCTTACATTTTTTGTCAAAACTGAAAAAAAAATCATTCTCTAACAGACTGCATAAAGGCTTCACAATTTTTGAGAAGTCCTTTATAAATCTCCTGTAGAACCCAGCGTGTCCTAGAAAACTTCTAATACCCTTAACTGAGCTCGGTGGAGGCAATTTCTCGATTGTTTCCAGCTTCGCTTTGTCGACTTCCAATCCTTGAGCCGATACCTTGTGGCCCAAAATTATGCCTTCCTCAACCATGAAGTGGCATTTTTCCCAGTTAAGCACGAGATTCGTATCCTTGTATCACTGTAACACCATTACCAAATTTCTTAGGTAAGTATCAAAGTTGTCCCCATAGACAGAAAAGTCATCCATGAAGACTTCAACATTTTTCTCCACCATGTCTGAGAAAATGGCCATCATACACCGTTAAAAGGTCGCAGATGAATTACATAATCCGAATGACATCCTCCTGAACGCAAATGTGCCATATGGACATGTAAATGTAGTCTTCTCTTGATCCTCAGGAGCGATGACTATCTGGTTATAGCCCGAGTACCCATCCAATAAACAGTAATATTCATGTCCCGCCAATCTGTCCAACATTTGATCAATAAATGGCAGCGGAAAATGATCTTTTTGGGTTACCTTATTCAACTTCCTATAATCCATGCACACCCTCTAACCTGTTAATGTTCTTGTCGGTATTAACTCGTTATCCTCATTCTGCACCACAGTCATTCCTCCCTTTTTCGGCACGCACTGGACCGGACTAACCCATTTACTGTCAAAAATCGGGTAGATGATACCGGCATCCAACCACTTCAAAATTTCCTTCTTCATAACTTCCTTCATAATAGGGTTGAGTCAACGTTGTTGCTCCACCATTGGTTTTGCATCATCTTCCATCAAAATCTTGTGCATGCAAAATGAAGGGCTAATTCCCTTTATATCCGCAATCGTCCACCCAATTGCCGACTTATGTTCCCTAAGCACCCTTAACAACTTTTCTTCCTGCAAATCGTTAAGTGCAGCAGAAATAATAACAGGTAAAGAATTTGAATTGCCTAAGTATGCATACCTGAGGTGTTTAGGGAGTGGCTTAAGTTCCAAAGTTGGTGGCTCCTCCAATGGCGGTTTCAATTTTTTTGTGGCTGTCTCCTCCATGTGCAAAGGTTCAAACGGTGCTCTGAATCGGCTAACTCGTGGCAACGAATCTAACATCTGTAAGTAGTCCCCAAATTCTAGGTCGTCGAACTCTTCATCCCCCAATAAGTTTGTTTCTAATGGATCATTGACCAAACTCTTGCCCATATCTTCACTGATGATTTGCTCAATTATATCCATCCGAAAACATTCTTCCTCATCCATAGGGAATTTCATGGCCTTGAACACGTTGAACTTGATTTCTTGATCTTGGGCCCTCATAGTAAGTTCTCCTTTTTGTACGTCTATGAGTGCCCTACCCGTGGCCAAAAAGGTTTCCCTAGGATAATCGGGATGTTCTTGTCCTCCTCAAAATCTAGAATAATAAAGTCCGCGGGGAATATAAACTTATCCACCTTAACCAATATGTCCTCTACTACGCCTCTCGGATATATGACTCACCTATCCGCCAACTGCAATGAAATATTCGTAGGTTTAGGCGCGGGCAAACCCAATTCTGTGTATACTGACAATGGCATAAGCTCACACTCGCCCCCAAATCACATAAACACTTGTTAAAAGACATGTTCCCGATTATGCATGGGATAGTGAAACTCCCCGGGTCCTTATGTTTTGGTGGTAATTTCTGCTGTAACACTGCACTACACTCCTCTGTTAGTGCCACTGTTTCAAAGTCTTCCCATTTCTTTTTCTTTGACAGAATCCCTTTCATGAATTTCGCATAACTCGACATCTGCAAACGGAATGTTTATCTAAAGTTTCTTGAAAACTTCCAAAAACTTAGCGAACTGCTTATCTAATTTTTATTTTTGGGCCCTCTGCTGAAACGGTGGTGGAGGATAGGCAACTGGTTTGTTAACTGGTTTGCTCTTTTCCACTTGTTTTTCGTCCCCTTGTTTGACCTCAACTGCTGTATTTTCTCTCTCTGTTTCAACCTCCTTTGTAATCGAAATTTCTGTTTCTTAACCCTCAAGCTGTTTTCCACTTCTCAACATAATAGCCTGACATTGCTCGTGATTACCTTTTGGATTTCTCTCGGTGTCACTTGGTAATGTTCCTTGTGGTCTATTATTCAATGCTAATGCAATCTGTCCTATCTGATTCTCTAAATTCTTGATGGCCATCTCTTGTGATTTCATTGCCATTGCTTGATTTTTCATAGCCACCTCATTGCTTGTTTTGTATTTTGGCACTAACTCCTCTAAATCTGATTTCCTTTCTTGATGTTGAGCTGGTTGTTGATGGTTCTAAAATCCTGGAGGATATGATGGTCGTGGAGCTTGTTGATTCTGATTATTATTCCATGAAAAGTTCGGATGATTCCTATTCCCTTTATTGTATGCATTCTGGTATGTATTCTGTGGAATTCTGTTATAGTTGCCCACAAATTGCACGGATCTTTGGATTAATTATGTATTTGATCCGTAGGATGCTCTCCGCACATAATTCACATACCTCTCGCTTTTCTTTGTACTGAGCCCTGTCATGGCATCAAACTTCTTAGACAACGCAGAAATTTATGCTTGTATTGCTGTCACCCCATCTACTTCTAAGACCCCAGCTGCCTTTACCTGTGTCATTCTTGCTATGGGCCAATGGTAGTTGTTGGCCGCCATGGTTTCAATCAAATCGTAGGCTTCCTTGTAACTCTTAGCCATGAATGCTCCACCCGACGCAACATCAATACTGGTTCTGAGATTTCCATGTAATCCGTTATAAAAGGTGTTCATTTGCAGCCACTTGGGCAACCCATGATGTGGGAACTTTCTAAGAAACTCTTTGTATCTCTCCCATGCCTCATATAGCGACTCCCCATGTTGCTGCTCAAACATTGTTATCTCATTCCTCATTTTTGCAGTTTTAGCCGGTAGAAAAAATTTGGCGAGGAATTTCTGAGCTAAGTCTTCCCACGTAGTTATCGAACTCGGCGGTAGAGAGTGTAACCAACTCTTCGCCTTGTCCCGTAAAGTGAATGGGCACAGGCGAAGTCTCACCACATCATCCGACACCCCATTATACCTAAAGGTGTCGCATATCTCTAGAAAGCTGACTAGATGTTCATTCGGATCGTCATTAGCCAATCCCCCAAACTGAACTGAATCCTGGATCATCTGAATCGTCCCAGGCTTGATTTCGAATGTATTTGCAACAATTGCGGGCCTGGTGATGCTTGACTGCATTTCAGTCACCTTGGGTGTGGCGAAGTCCCTTAATGCTTTTTGATCTTCGGCTGCCATTTCCTCTTCTTTCTCAGATGTTTCAAATTCTTTCCTTGTTTCCTTGATCCACTTACTTAACCTCTGAAACCTTTTCTCAATGTCGTCCTCAAAAGGCAGTAAGTCTGGATTTTTGGACCGAGTTTGCATAAACTGCTTTAAACACCTGAAATAAGATGAACAAAACAAAAATAAAAATGTTTAAGTAAAACTGGATTAATTAAACTGATATTGTAAAAATATTAAGATCTATACTAAATGATCCCCGACAACGGCGCCAAAAACTTGTTGGGTAAAATCTATATACGTACAACACACAAGTATACATGGTCAACAAGTAATATAGTAATGAGTAGAGTATCGTTCCCACAGAGACAAAATAGTAAGAAACTCAACCTTACAAGTATCAATTTCCTATTAACCTAATTTTATTAAACTATCCGATTCAATGATTATAACTATAAAAACTAAATTAAGAAATAAATAAATAACCACAAAACAATCACAAATATCAAAACCTGGAATTTCAAACAATTAATGGAGAATTAGACTTATGATTTCACACTAAGCTTCACTTTGATTTTAACTCCTTTATTCCAATTCAATTCACTGTCCCAGTTTATTAATCAAGAACACGAATGTAGTATTAACCACCTCTCGATGCACTAATACCATATTAAATTAAATCTACAAATTAGATAGAAACAAGTTAAACACCTTAATCAACTAACTCACTATATCTCTATGTGAATTACAATTAAAGAAGGTTTAAGATTAAGTTCTCTATCCGATTACATATGATGCCAAGCATATCTCTACCTTAACATTTATCAAGATTCTGCTATTCACAAAATTCATGAACACATGCTATATTAACTAAGTCTAGATTCGAATATCCTCTCTCGATTCCATACAAATCCACAAAGAAATGTTGATCAGGCAATTCATAAATTCAAGCTCAAATTAATATAGATAAACAAGAAAATAGCTTATTAAACTGGAAATCAAAGTTTACAAAATCATCGTTTCACCTAAGGATCCATCATAAGCCTAAAAAGTGAATTAGTTCATCATAAATGAAATAACTATTGAATAACTCAAAGATAACATTCTTTCAATTACAAATAATAGTCTAAGAAGAAGAATATTGAAAAACACCCTTCACGTAGCCTAGAATTGCAATCGTCCCAAAAATCTCTTCAAAATCTTCCTCCAAAGCTTGCTAAGAAAAACTGGAATTAATCTTCGTAATATGCCCCCTTTTTTTGTTTAATTCGTTGTTGATAGAGTAATAGATGTCCAACACACATTTTTCTGATCAAATCCCATCTCTCTAGAGTTCTATTGCCATCCAAAATACTAGAATTCAAGCCCCATCAAAGTTCCAAACTCAACAGGAGTCTCCAACATTCGAGACCCCCGCCTTGGTGGTGAGGTGTCAAAATCTTCATTTGCCGCCCGTGGCTAACATTCTGCTAAATCAATATAAAGACCCCCCGCCCGATTGGGGTATACAAACAAATAGGCGCTTTCGATGGGCATCTATTCTGCTGAATGATTTCTGTTGCTTCATGAATTCTTCCAAAACTGCTCCAATTGACTCCAAATGATTCCAAATAACTCCAAATCTTTGTTAAATGCCGCAACAACCATCTAATACATAAAAGAACACAAAACAAGTAAAAACGAACATGAACACAAGAAAATAACAACAAATAAGCATGAAATGGACAACGATTCGTGGATATGAAATCCACTTATCAACGACGGGACCTGCATATCCCGGGGCAGCTCGAGCAGCTGCAGGTAGACCCACGGCCATCGGGTTTTTACATATGAGCTCTTGGCAGCTCATTTGAAAAAAAAGATAAAAGGAGAGAAAACTCTGTCCATTTCAGCCTATAACTTCTGCTAGAGTGCTCTAAACTGAGTGATTCTTCTTTCTAAACACTTGTAAGCTCGTATTTTATAACATACTGAAGTTTAACCAGTGGAAACCGAGTGTTCAGGCATCAAAATCTATCTGAAGTCTTCTTGGCAGCCCACTGTAAGATTTTTTTGATTTTTAAGCTTTTTACTACTTCTATATATATATATATATATATATATATACTAACGTTGAGAGTCGCGTTGTGTGGGTATGCCCGAATCGTTGATCTGTGGCTTTTTATTGCTTATACATATATATACTTATATATATTATCGAACTCGAACTCGAACTCGAATGAGCCTGGATAAAATATATAAAGTGCGTTTCGCTATATATATATATATATATATATATATATATATATATATATGAGAGACAATATTAATTTTAAAAGAATACATTTTTTTATAAAAGACTACATTTCCTATAAAGAACTATTTTTCCTATAAAAGACTATATTTCCTATAATGGACTACATTTTCCTATAAAAGAATACATTTCCTATAAAATACTACATTTTCCTAGTTTGAAAATCTAAATAATTTATGTTCTCTTTAATTTTTGTTATAAAATCTATATTTTTGTTAAAGTGGATATTTTTTGTTGTTCAGAAAATATTTTGTACCAATTCCTCTATTTAGTAATAACCTCTCAATTAATTTACTAATAGTTTGATCCCAAGTCTATTCCTAAATAAAGGTTTTACTATATATATATATATATATATTTACATTCTTGTCTGGCCTGTAGTTTACTTCGTGGCCTTTTATTGCTTATATATATATTTACATTTCAACGCCCTGCTTGGAGTTTACTTCGTGGCAGTTGATCATCCATATATATATATATATATATATACTTATTATATATATTTACCACTTTTATATAAATACCTGCTTTAATCGCTTTCATAATGTAGATATTTAATCTCACAGCATGCGGGCTAGATTTGCCTAAATCTGGCTATTTCTAACTTTAACCGGTTCAAAGTGACTAAACTGGAACCGTTGAAGCTAGAATGGTTTAGATTTACTCAAATCTAGTTTTTCTAGCTTTTGTACATATTGCTCTTTCATGTGAGCCTATGAATCATGTGATCACAGATTCAGTCTCTAAATCTAAATTCGGTTTCCATAATGGACATTCTCTAGCTACAACAAGCTTGTAAATTATTTACGGTGTCTGGATATCCTTAGATGGTTAGCATGCCCACAAGAAGTTCATCACTGCTACGTATCTTATTTTCTCGAAGATGCCTCGCATCTCAAAAATAAAAGCAATCAAGCCGAGCACATAATAAAATGAAAGTATCAAAGGCGTCAATTACTATTGAGCATAAGGGTTTGAAAAACCTGTTTTCCAAAACTTCATTACTATATCTTGTTAAAACTGAACTTTTATATAAAAGTCAAACCCTTTGTATATAGGTGCAAATGAGGCATAACACTACTTCCAGACAACTGCACATAGACCTAACTCACACACACATATACACAGATAAAAGTTTAATAAAAAGTGGTGGTAACCGTGTTATCACGGAAGTCGGGGGGTGCCTAACACCTTCCCTCCGCTTAATCAAGCCCCCAGACCCTAACAAATTTTGGTTTCCCAAACCAGTTAAATAGTGTCAAATCATTGGGTTTTTGTGCAAACCTTTTCTCGGTTGAGTTGGAACAACCATTTAAAAATACTAACTGGTGACTCTAACAGTCAAATCGTCGACATATACATGTCGGACCTTTTTAAACTTGTTTTTTCAAACAAATATCACCTAAAATGAGAACACCAAAAGACAAGAACAGAAAGGGACAAATAAAAATCCTGACGTCAACATGTGGCGACTCTGTTGGGGATTCCAGTAAGAGGGCTTTTGCCACTATTCAAGCTTTTCAAAAAATTTTATCTGCTTATGTGTGAATACTGAATTTACATTGAATGGTTGTATACTAATGCTTTATTTACTGCAGTTTAGTGCTTCACACCATATTTGCCTGTGATACTAGTTCTTCACACATGTCATCATTTCCATACGGTGAGACGCGATGTATGTGAATGTATGTTGTGTGATTCATCCACCAGGAGGCTAACCCGTC
This sequence comes from Panax ginseng, assembly GCA_020205605.1. Classification (NCBI taxonomy): domain Eukaryota; kingdom Viridiplantae; phylum Streptophyta; class Magnoliopsida; order Apiales; family Araliaceae; genus Panax; species Panax ginseng. The sequence goes on along the minus strand of CM035137.1, from coordinate 106,385,598 downwards.
GGTGTTTGATTACTGGACTCAAGGGATACTAATTCCGCGATGCTCAGGAAAGGCACCACCCAGATTCGCTCTAGTTGAAAGATCGGATTAACTTCCTATCTAGTAAATTACGATGATATGGGGACCTTCATGTAAAAAAGTCGCGAGAGTAGCCTAAGATAGGTCAGCCTTTGATAAACCAAACGCGAAGGGAAGTCTCTTCATACCTTCCCCTTTCAATTAACTGTAATTTCAATTACTTATAATTTCATTTCCATGTCAATCTCAATGTAATGGAAAATTTAAGGAGTATGTAAATATGCATTCCTTTTTCATGTCAAGACCTGTCATGCTATCCTGTTATCAAAATGACTGACATCCGTTTCACAGGAGAAGATTAAAATAATCCTAAAAAATGGACACATTGCATATCATTTCCCCGTTTTCCCAAACTAAACTACATAGTCTTTTTGTAGGGAAACGATTGATCCCGTTACCCGTTTAAAGTCCAAAAAGGAACTAAGCCCACAGTCAGACAAGGCTACAAGTGCCCCACCTGATCATACTCCTATCTCTCGTGAGGAATATAAAGGATTAAGGAGTCAAATAACAGAGTTGGTTGTTCTCCTAAAACAACTAAACAAATCTACTAAGGGTCCACAAATACCCATTCAAACAGAATCCTCTACACAGGGAGGAATCCAGGGTCTGGACAAAGAAGTCCCAATACCTGAGTCTCAGACTGAGAAGTCCAACAAAACCCTCGAAATCACCAATCTTAAAGAAGATTAAGACACCAGTGATATTCGGAAGAAGGTTCTACAAATGGAAGAGACCATTCGGTCCATCATATGGATTGGAACACACGAGAGTGTTTCCTATTCAGACCTTTGCATCTTCCCCGGGGTTCATTATCCGGTGAAATTTAAGACTCCAGATTTCGAGAAATATGATGGATTGGGATATCCTTACACGCACTTAAAAGTGTTCATTGGAGAGCTCGGATTCTACGCTGAGAATGAAAAGTTGAGAATGCAACTATTTTAGTAAAGTCTAACTAGAGAAGCCAGAGCATAGTACACCAGATTGGATAACTCCAAAATTCACAGCTGGGAGGAGTTAGCCCATGCTTTACTTAGTCAATATATCTTCCAAACTCAGATGGCTCCAGGCAGGTATCAAATTACCAAAGTCAAGAAGTAAGTCAATGAGTCATTTAGAGAGTATGCCCAAAGATGGAAGCGTCCAGCTGCTCAAGTATCCCCTCCATGATAGAGACTGACATAGTGATGACCTTTATAGATATTCAAGAAGCTCCATTTTATGAGAGAAGCCTAGCTGGAATAGGAAAACCATTCTCAGAAATGATCAAGCACGGTGAAATGGCAGAAATAGGGTTAAAATATGGGAAAATTCAAGTCCTCGCCACTTTAAAAGCCGTAGCTGAGCATATCCAATCTAGAAGTTATGGGAACAACCCCCGGAGGGTCCATAAGAAGAAAGAAGAGGATGTCTCCTTGATACTGCAAGGAAAAAAGGCAATCAGAACTTGCCTATTCAAAGGAGAAACTACTTCCCTTTTCAAGCACAATCCTAAAATCCACTGTAACGCCCCAGAATATCGAACCTTTTGTAAATAATTTTATAATGAATAAAATAATAATATTTATTATTATTATGTGTTAGTAAGATGAATGTCGTTCTATAACCTAGAAACGTCAGAACGTCGTAGTATTTTAACTACGTGAAGGAATTAAAGTTTTTAAATTTCTAAGGCGAAAATAAAAGCTTTTCGAGAAATTCTCCAAAAAACACTATTCATCGATTTTCGCTCAGGAATTATTTTTGAACTTCCGAGAAATACGTAATGTTATAATATCAAGGTGAGATGGATTATGTAATAATAATCTAAGTATGGAAAACGCAATATTTTGCATGCAGACTTAATTAGAGAACGTTAGGAATATCAAGCGTTAATAAGATAATGTAATGATTGTATGATACGTATGTATTGTGCGAGGTAGTATCTACAAGTATGATACGAAGTATTATATGAGTTAGAATATGAGAATTATACGTATAAAATTCGTTTTAAGGCTTTAGGCCATTTGTAAATGAACTTGTGGTTTATGTAGGATGTACAAGTCCAATAAGAATTGGATGTGGAAGCCTAAGATTTAGTAGTGTTAAGCTTAAAGTAAAGTAATGAAAGCCCAAAGGAATAAGTTAATCTAAGTGGACCTAAGCCCAATTAATGATCCAATGGGTAAAGCTTTATCCATGGAGCAACCCATGGGTGAACTTGGTGACCAAGAACTTTATGTGATGACCAAGAACTTTATGTGGTGGCCAAGTCATTAGTGTGGCTAGCAAGATTACTTAGTTGTTAAGTATGGAATAGTAAGGAGGTTTGTAAAGGAGGTTGATGTCTTAATTACCCATTTGCCCTAACTTTGGAAGATCTGTAAATAGCAAGCTTACAATTCATTATTTGCTTTTTCAATTATCCAAAACTTTCTTTACAAAACAACTTAAGTGTTAGAGAGAATAAGCACTTTTAAAAGTTAAACTTCCATTGTTAGATTTCCAGGAAGAAGAAAGCTAGTCATCAAAGGTAAATGATTTTATGCCATTAGTCTTCTATCTCTACCATAATAGCTTGATAGAAAAGTGATGGTCATGTATGCTAAGCAATCATAAGAAGTGAATAAGCAATGGACTTAAGCCGAATAAGTCATGAATAAGTAAGATAAACCTAAAGAAGTTATGAACTTATGATGAACTTATCATATGAAGTTAGTATGATTGATAAGATGTAAGAATGTTGCTTAAAGGACTTAAACTAATAATAAGTAATAAGGAATGAAATCTTGTAAATTATAATTTGTTAAGTTATGAAAATATGAGGAATAAGCCATAACCTAATTTAAAGATAAGTTGTTGTAATATGTAGGTTGAGATGTCTAGTTAATGAATTAAATCCATTTGGATTGATGAAAAAATCGTTAGTAATAAAGTTTTTCTGGAATTCACACGATTGGATGATAAACGTCGAATTCGTAAAATTTTTGAAATGGAAGTTGGATTTTGTGTTTGAACTCGAAAACGCTAGTTTTCGACGGAGACAAGTCTTATTTGGCATTATAGAGTTGCAGACTCAAAAATGACCGGATTTCGACTTAGAACAAAGAAACGAGCGTTGAACGTTCATGAACGTTTATCGTTTTCATTAAAAATGGACTAAGGTGAATTTTTAGTTAACGATGTCAAATAGATAAAATTCTTGCATGATCATGTAGAGTATGTAATTTGTGAATCGTAGGCTCTTGAACGAGCCAATTCGGACTTATAACGAAGAAGTTATGAGCCCGAGAATCTCACATAAAAAGTTTACTGTCAAAAATTTTCTAGTACTGAGTACTGGCACCGCAGCGCCAATAAAGGCAAAGTAAGTCACGCCACAACACCGTAATGGTCATGAGCTACTAAAAAGGCCAGTATGCAATACGCCCATGTAATCTTGAAGTTAGCGCCGCAATATTGAACCGAGAAAACTTATCGACGAGTCGGCGCCACGTGGGTGAGTAGAAGATAGTAAAATTTGGTGCCGCAAATACCAACCTTAGGGTTTATATAATGAATAAAGTTTGTAAATATAGCATGAATGGTAATTGATTTACAATGAACTAAGGAACTTAATGAAATATTGTTAAGACATGTTTAAACCTTAAGTATGATCATTTAGGGTTGACGTAAGTCAATTGTATGTGAACGTAAGAACGCCGTAACAGAAAACCAGAATCAGTAATAACAAATCTAATACGAAATTAGATTGAGAAGAAGGGTAAGATTCTTTAGGAACTATGTATGTTTTTTATGACCTAATGTGTTATATGATGTTATTATCTACTGTAGAGACTTAAAGACTTAAAGTGCACGTGTTATAACTGTAGCAGATGCTAAAGGCAAGTATTCTAACCCTTGTTTCAGTTTGATCTGGACAAGCTTTGTGATTCATGTATTCTTACGCATGAATTGATGTATGATAAACTCAAAGCCAATTCTTTCGGCTAGACTTAAAATGTGACGCCCCCAAACCCGGGTTATCTGACCCCCGAGTTTGGTGCTCACGATCCATAATATAATAACATCTAACTACCCATTCCTTGATTAATATAAACTTACATAACATTATTTATTAAGTTAACAACATCATCCCAGGTCAACTAACCTTAACATTACAAGCTTTACCCTTTCGATATACAAAAAGGGTTTACAAAACAACATATTAAATATGCTTAACATAAAACTACTCCAGCACTATGCATTTGCCTTTATTCTGCTTAGCCCCGCTGGCTTCATCGTTCCTAGCTGAAATATTTTATTTAGCAAGGGTGAGCAACAAGTTTGCCCCGCAAGTTAAAATATACAATAAATGATATATAAATCATGAATAGAAGAGTCTAGCTTGTATAGAGCTTCAGCAACTATCAAACGATTTCGAGATAGCGAAATAATAATTCAATCTAAATAATAACTTTCTACTATTTCATACTAAATAACCTATCCGATATGAAAGAGTATAATTCTTTCAAAGACTCAATAATATTCAATTGAATTAACAATACTGCAACAATATTCAATAAAGTGGGATATACCCAGATTTCATGCTGAGTGATCATAGAGGATCATGAACTAATAGAGGATTCATTTAGTTATTAAAACTAAATTACCACAAGAATATAAATTAGTTATAAAAACTAAACTATACTCTTCTGCAAGTAACTCAAGTTGAGTTAGGAAACTTGCCTTTCGCGTTGATTACTGCTACACAATATAATTAACTGCGTTCGTAAGACCTATAATCAATAATGTCGGTCTCACAATTAGTACAATCATTTATAACACACAAAACTGTAATTCACAGTCAATCTTTCTCCTAAGCACATTACCACATAGCCACATCAGTGTTTATAACCTATATAAACACTTAACAAGTCTTAACTAGTTCAAATTTGGACTTGGTTTATTTTCTATTGATCCGTCACCCTATTCGATAATTAATACGCTTATTGTCAATTAAACTTGGTCTCTAAGTTTCAATATTATTTTAGATAAGTCAATTATCATTAATAACATTTTCTAAGCTTTTAATAATTTATAAGCAATTATTATAATTTATGATAATTTTTCAAACACAGGAATCATTTTTAAATGATTTATTTATCAAATAATCTTATCATCATTAACATTTAATAATATTAAAATATTAATGACATACTTGTCAAAATATTAAAGTTATTATTAATAACTTATAATATTTTTAAATCATCGATATTCTACTTAAATGATTTTTAAAATAATTAAAATAATTTTTAAATCATCACCATTAATATTTAAATATTAATGAAATTATTATCCAAATATTAAAAGTCACTAATTATAACTTCAAATATTTTTAAATCATTTTTCTCATTTTTAAATGATTTTTAAATCAATAAAATCATTTTTAATTTATTTATTTAATATAATAATTAAATAAATCTAACATCATTAATATTAATTTATTAATGAGAATTCTCCAAAAATATTGAAAATTTTATTTTATAATTTCAAATATTTTCTAATACTTTATTCTTATTTAAAATGATTTTAAATCATTAAAATCATTTTAATCTCATTTATTTAATTTAATAATCAAATAAATCTAATATCATTAATATTAAATCATTAATGAAAAATTCTCCAAAAATATTAAAAGTTACATTTTATAACTCAAAATATTTTAAATACATTAATCTTATTTAAAATGTTTTTTTTTTCATAATATTAAATCATTTTTCTCTAATTTATTTAATATACTAATTAAATAAATTAAATACTATTGATATTTAAATAATTATAAATATTAATGAAAAATATCCCAAATAGTCAGAAATTATTTTTCATAATTTAAAATAATTTTTAAAACCATTTTTGGTAATTTTTATAATTTATTTCTAATTTTTAATCATTTTTCGAAAAAACAGAAAATAAAATAAATAGGAACCGTCGCTAAAGCCTTTAGTGACACAAATTTGTTGCCTTTGGTGTTCTTGACTCTAGAACACTGACAAAGTCAGTGTTCAAGGCCCTTACTTTGACCGAATTTTAATCACAGTTTAAAGTTGCTTCTTGGTTAACTTAAAGTTCCATATCGTAGTACACATGTAATACTACGTATATCAAGCAACCATTTGGTCATAACACTACATTATATAACGATCTGGGCTTGTCAAAGAAGCTGTCAGACCAAATCTGGGTTTCTCCAGAAACCCAGAAACTCGACCAGTCAGTTTCAAGCTCATTTATCTAAGTGTTCTGTTAATTATTTTGGTTGTTTCTTGGTTCAAAAACGTAGTATACATGACAATAATAACAAAATAACAAGATCTGAGTCCAACAACAACAGATTCACAGGATAAGCTTCGGTCAAAACTCTGTCAGAATAATGTTTATACCGTTTCTAGGTTTACCCAGAAACTGCTATCGTGATCAAATGGGTCACTTTGACCATTTCCTCTAATCGATCTGTTAACTTTTTATGACATCAAGAAGCATGGATCTATAGTACAACTAACAGGATACAAGATGTACTAAATAACAACGTCAATAACACAAATGACTGATAGATCCATGGGCTCAAAGATCTTGTCGACAACATTCAAAGGTTACGAACTGGTCGCCTGATTTTTAGCTGTGATCGCGTCGGTCGGCGGTGTTTGACCATAAATAAAATGAAATCTAGACATCTAATGGCTGCACTACAACTTCCAGATTAAAGACAACATAGCAAACTATAGATCCAAACAATAAACAATCAAAAAAAAACAAACGAACAAGAATCTGTGGCTCCTGACATTAGCTTGTCAGACCACAAAATTTGTTCTTGGCAGATTTGAAAATCATCACTTTTAAAGCATTTTGATGTTATGGATCTATGTTATATCAACATAGATCATTGAAAAATATTATCTAGCAAAAATCCAAACACCTAAACACAAACATTTCTCAAGAATACAAGATCAAAAATTAAAATTTGTTTATACCTTCTATCTTCCAATTCTTGATCTAAACTCTCCAATATGTTATTGATTGATATAAGGGCTGATAATATGACTGATATGCTAGTAATTTTCAGATGCTAGGAGAGAGAGTTGTGTGAAGGTTAGACAACTAATGAACCAAAATACATGCATTTCTCTCTCTTTAATCAATATATATTTCTTGTCAAGTTGTTAGATCTGATGTGTTGGCTGAGTTTTGTTGGATTTCTAGGTCACATAGTCAATGTAGTTGCTCACCAACTAAAGTTACTAATAATTTCACAAGTTATCTAATTAAAGAAATGAAAAAGGGCATTTTGGTCTTTCTCTAAATATTTTTAAGGGCATACTAGATATTCTCCAAACCCTTAGGGTTTAACCCTAAGGTTTTAGCACTTAGGTTTTAAAACAATAGCTTTCATAATTTTCAAATTAGGGTTTACAAATTAGAAAATTAAAATGTTTAAAACTAAAATTAGGGTTTCCTAATTTAATTAGGTTTTCCTAATCATATTAGTGTTTAATTAACACATTATGATTGCCAAATGAGATTAGGGCTTCTAGTTAGGGTTTAAGAATCTCGGATTTTAAATTAGGGTTTCCCAGCAAACATTAAGGGTTTCTAACTGTGCATTAGGGTTTTTATATCTGAGATTAGGGTTTCAAATACCTTATTAGGGTTTAATAAATTCTAAACCATATCTGTTCAATTATTGATCATTGAGTCCACACAGTACAAACACGTACTTATTAGTACAATTATTTTAATTGTATTTTCTACTGAATCCCTATCCAGCAATTAGGGTTAGGGTTTCTAAAGCTATTAAGCACAACTCTACTCTAATTTCTTAGTCAAAACGCAAATTGACTAATTTTCGAGACTTGTCTCACAAATTCTCAATACAATATTAACAGTCAATGTCAATATTAAAATAAAAAAAAAATTATTCGTAAATTTTGGATTATTCAAAATCCCAGGTTATTACATAAAATGTTTTGGATTTTCTTATAATCTATCAAAGTATGGTCACTGTTTTACCATGTTATATTGGTGTGGTTTTCAAATGAAGAGTGAGTATGGGAAAAATGTTTTGTTGTCAAACGACAGGCACGTGAGGTTGCCACAACTTAAACGTACATACGTTTAATGAATGTAGTGTTGATCAACATAGAGTACTATAGGCTGATCACCTATACGTGCTTGTAAGTAATGCCGGACTTACGAACTTAGTGCCGGGATGTCCTTTTCAAAGAAAGTATGAAATGATCAAGGTCTTGGACCGAAATTGATGTTTTACTGAATATTGTTGTTGTAAAACGTTTTGAATGAAAAGAAGTGCTATTTTGAATTATCGATAGTACTTCGTAACTATTGTTCAGTTATTGAAGATATATGATTCCTATGTTTTAAGCATGTTGTTTATTGGAATTATCATACTTGCTGAGCTAGTCATGCTCACTCTTGCTTGAACCATATGAATGCAGCTAAGATTGAACGTCCTGAAGGATCCTCTAAGGATAAAGGAAAGGCTAAGCAGACCGTTGAACTGTCAATGTAATAGTATAGGTTTAATGATGTAATATATTTGATATTATGACAAGAACAAATGTAATGGTTATAAAGAACTTGGGGAATGTTAATATTACTTTGAATATATAGAAGACATATTCGTTCTTTTGAGGCTTTTCAATTAAATGTATGTGTGAATGGTAGTACCGTGTAGCACCATATATCGGGTTGGAAGATACTCGGATTTGGGGGCGTCATAGGTTGGTATCAAAGCATTAGGTTATAAAACTTAAGGGGGGAAATTAAAACCTTAAGTCATAACCTTAAGAGAAGTCAAAGAAGTAAAAGAAGAAACTAACCTTATAAAAATGCATTATGTATATGTTATGTGTTTTTATTACCATACTGACATGTACTAATCAAATTTATTTGTGTTGTGTAGATGTCAGGTGTAAATGGAATACATAGAGATGTTTAGGCAATTAGTGAAGAATCGGTTAACTAGATAGAGGTTATACCGAACCCTATAGAAGAGGAACCAGAGATAGTAGTCATTGAGTCTGAAGACTCATAGGACCCCAATCTCATGTTCGTATTCGACGACATGATAGAAGAGGGAGGTGGAGGTAGTGTCCTTCAACCCAGTAGCAATAGCAGCAGAGATGGCTCCAGGGGAGTCAATGATGTCACTTTTTATGTCAGTGTTGGATAGAAACATCCATTACTGTCAAGAGGTTAAGGAGCTAAAAATAGAGCTCCAAGCTATCTTGGAGGATAAGAGATGTAGAGTCGATGTGGGAACAGGAATACGATGAGAGGATTTTGGACAAGGACAAGGTGCATGAGCTAAAGCACGAGGTTTTTGAGCTCAAGAAGGAGCTAAAGACCAAAAGGCAGAAGATAGGGAGGATGTCCTATATTCATAGGAGTTCTCATGCGGACTTCCAGCAGCAGGTAGCTGGCTATCCCATAGAGGCATAGCAGACACGACATACTATGAGCCGTGATATTATCGCTAGTCTTACCAAAGCAGATTTTGATAATGCCTTGAGGCAGATGTAAACTATTAGTGGATAGAGTAGTGTAGGTATGTAAATATTGTGTACCTAGTAGTGACGTAAAACCCTCTTTTGTATATCAAAGGGTAGTCTTTTGTAAATCCTAATTTTTGGAAAGCAATAGTGGGATATTAATGTAATCAGCTTAGGCTGTGTAATGAAATGATGTAGTATTATACTACAATAAATGAATCAATATAAGCCTTTTGTGGAATATATTGAGTAATGAATGTTGAAGTTATTGTTTAATTTTGAATAATAACTAACTAATAAGAAGGGAATAATAACGCAATGTGTTGTTTGTTGTAACATCAAAATGCCGCCAAGAAGAGGGCAATGAAACCAAGGCTCTAACGTAAATCAATCGGAAGGAAGTCCGGTTAACCCAATGCAGGAATTTGTTAATTTATTAACAGCCACATTTAATAGAAATGGGGCTAATATCCCCATAAATCCGGGAGTAGCACGAGATTTTACCTTTAAGGATTTTAAAAGTGTAGGTTCGCCGGAGTTCAAAGGAACTACGGACCCTATCGAAGCCCAAACGTGGGTGAAGGAAATCGAGAAGGCATTTGTAATAGAAAATGTCGAAGAGGGCCAGAAGGTTGCCTTTGCAACCTACATGATGAAGGGAAAGGCCAACTTTTGGTGGGAGGCCAACCAAGCCAGAGCTGATATTGAGAATGTTACGTGGGTGAGGTTCCAGGAGATATTCTTCGAGAACTACTTTCCCACAAGTATGCAGGGAAGGATGGAGATGCGGGTTTTAGACTTGAAACAAGGGGACATGACGGTTCCCCAATACGCCGCTAAGTTTAATGAACTGGCGAGGTTTGCTCCACACCAAGTGGACACCGAGGTTAGAAAGGCGCGATGGTTCGAGCAGGGCTTGAAACCCTGGCTCTATAACCGTATATCTGTGTTCCAAAGTACTATATTTGGGACTATTTTAGAGAAGGCGATAATCGTCGAGGGTGGTAGCGAGGCTCTAAGCCAGTACCACAAGGATAAGAAGAATAAGGGGAAGGTTGATGGGGGAGTAAAAATAGAAGGAGCCAGTAGGAGTGGCGAGGGACAGAAGAGGAAAGTGTTCAACTCCGGGAATACCAGAGTGAAGCAAGGAGATCCGAAACGAAGGATGGAGGCCTGCAAAATCTGTGGGAAGACTCTTTTAGGAGTCTGTCTCAAGGGGAAGGCCGTATGTTACAATTGTGGACAGGAGGGGCTCATTTTGCCTAATTGTCCAAGTCCGAATAAGAACCACGGATGCTTTATGTGTGGGTCAACTGACCACATGGCAAAGAACTACCCAAAGAAGGGGACGGATGGGAATCAGGGAACTAATAGCGGTAAGTTAGCTATTGGTAGTCCAGCGCAGCCGGGTAGGCCGATGGGTCGTACCTTTAACATGACAATCCAAGATGCATTTGCATCAGGGGACGTAGTCACAGGTATTATTCCGATCAACGACATAAATGCTTGCATGTTGTTTGATTCGGGTGCTACTTGTTCGTTTATAGCATGTGATTTTGCTAGACGATTAAGATTACTTCCCAAAAAGTTGCCTATACCTTTAAATATTAAGTTAGCAAAGGAGGAGATAATTCCTGTTGAAAATATTCATAGGAGTTGTTGCGTAGACATACGGGGTTGTAAATTATCGGTAGATTTACTACCGATAAAGTTAGGAGAATTCGATGTAATTCTCGGAATGGATTGGTTGGTTAACCATGGGGAAATTATATATTGTCAGAAGAAATGTGTGAATATTAGAACATTAAAAGAACCTCAAGTAGTATTTTACGGGAATAGATCGCCGGGATGTTTTTGTTGTCTAACCATGACACAAACTAGGAAATTATTGAGGAAGGGATGTGTAGGTTATCTGTGCCATTTGTTGATACCCAGAGAGTGGTAGCAACCATGGAACAAATACCTATAGTTAGAGAATTCGCGGATGTATTTTCGAGTGAGTTGCCGGGTCTTCCACCGGATAGGGAGACCGAGTTTGTAATAGACATTGTGCCAGGAGCGGCACCAGTTTCTAGGGCACCGTTTCATATGGCGCCAGTGGAGATGAAAGAGTTAATGGTACAGTTGCAAGAACTGTTGGACAGAAAGTACATTCAACCGAGTGTTTCACCGTAGGGAGCATCGGTACTGTTTGTCAAGAAGAAGGACAGATTGTTAAGACTTTGAATCGACTATAGAGAGTTGAACAAGTTAACGATAAAGAATAATTACCCATTGCCCAGGATCGATGATCTCTTTGATCAGTTGAAAGGGGCAAAGTATTTTTCTAAAATAGATCTGCGAATGGGGTATCACCAGTTGAAGGTTAGGAAGGAGGATGTACCAAAGACAGCATTCAGAACTCGTTATGGTCATTACGAGTTTTTGGTAATGTCATTTGGATTAACTAATGTACCAGCTGAATTTATGGATATGATGAACAGAGCGTTCAAACAATATTTGGACAAGTTCGTCATGGTGTTTATCAATGATATTCTAGTCTACTCTAAGACGCCAGAAGATCATACTGAACACCTAAGAATAGTGTTGGAGACACTGGGGAAGGAAAAGGTACAGTTTTTAGGTCATGTCATTGACCATGAGGGGATTTCAGTAAATCCAGTGAAGGTAGAAGCCGTGATAAATTGGGAACAATCGAAAATGCCGACTGAGGTGCGGAGTTTCCTAGAGTTAGCGGGATACTATCGGAGATTTATCCAGGATTTTTTGAAGATAGCTACTCCGTTGACTAACTTGACAAGGAAGGCGGTGAAATACATGTGGACGGATAAATGCGAAGACAATTTTCAATAATTAAAGAAGAGATTGAGGGAAGCGCCTGTTTTGTCATTACCTGATGACACAGGAAATTTCATGGTTTATAGCGATGCTTCGCATAGAGGACTTGGTTGCGTGCTCATGCAGCATGTCAAGGTCATTGCGTATGCATCAAGGCAGTTAAAGGATTATGAGAAAGTTTACCCTACTCATGATCCTGGAACTGGCCGCAGTAATTTTTGCCTTAAAGATATGGAGACATTATCTTTACGGAGAAAATGTGAGATATATACGGACTATAAGAGTCTAAAATATATTTTCACACAGAAGGAGTTGAATATGAGACAGAGGAGATGGCTAGAGTTGATAAAGGATTACAAGCGTGAAATCTCAGATCAGCCGGAAAAGCCAATGTAGTTGCCGATGCCTTAAGTAGAAAGGGTCGGGAGAAGTTATCTATGTTAACGACTCAAACTGAGTTAATAACAGAGATGGCTAGGATGGAAATAGAAGTGATGTTGCCAAGTGAATCAGGGCAGAGACTGTTTGCGACAGAGATTCAATCTACCATTGTAGAGAGAGTCAAGGAGATGCAGCTCAAAACTGATGACTGTGACAGGATAAAGGAGCGGTTAACCAATGAAAAAGATATTAAGTATAGTCTTGATAATGAGGGGTTATTGAGATTTGAAGGAAGAATTTGGGTTCCGAATGAGATGAAATTAAAGGAGCAGGTATTACAAGAGGCTCATAGTTTGAGGTTTTCGATTCATCCTGGTAGTACTAAGATGTATCAAGAATGGTCGACGACGAGTTTTGGTGGCCGAACATGAAGAGAGAAATAGCTGAGTATGTGAGTAGGTGCTTGACTTGTCAAAAAGTTAAGGCCGAACATCAACGACCAAGTGGCTTGTTTCAGTCATTGGAGATTCCGGAGTGGAAGTGGGAGCATATTACAATGGACTTTGTGGTAGGACTACCGACTACAACGAAAGGGTATGATGTGATTTGGGTAATAGTGGATCGATTGATGAAGTCGGCTCACTTTTTGCCAATTAGGGTCAAGTATAACTTAGACCAGTTAGCTAAACTTTATGTTAAGGAAATAATTTCCAGACATGGAGTACCAGTATCGATTGTGTCAGATCGTGATCCACGATTCACATCTAACTTTTGAAGGAGTCTGCAGGAGCAGTTGGGAACGCAGTTGAAGCTGAGTATGACATATCATCCCCAAACTGATGGGCAGAGTGAAAGGACAATTCAGACGTTAGAAGATATGTTAAGATCTTGCGTCATAGATTTCAAGGGTAGTTGGGATGATCATCTACCATTAGTAGAGTTTGCGTATAACAATAGTTATCATGCAAGCATAGGTATTCCGCTTTACGAAGCTTTGTACGGAAGAAAGTACAGAACACCATTGTATTGGGATGAAGTGGGAGAACGCCAAATGCTAGGACCAGAATTGGTGCAACAAACAACGGATCTGGTGAAGTTGATACGAATGCGTCTAATAGTAGCTCAAGATGGACAGAAGAAATTTATAGATTCACATCGAGAAAATAGAGAATTTGAAGTAGGCTCTTACGTATTTTTAAAGGTATCTCCCTGGAAAGGAAAGATACTCTTTGGAAAGAAGGGAATGTTAAGTCCAAGGTTTATAGGACCTTTTGAAGTATTAAAACGGGTAGGTGAGGTTGCTTATATGGTAGCGTTACCTCCAGACTTAGAACGAATACATAACGTATTTCACGTATCGGTATTGCGTCCTTCTAAGCCGGATTATAAGCACGTAATAGAGTATGAGCCTATTCATACTGAGACGGACTTAATATATAAAGAGACGCCAATTCATATTATCGATAGAAAAGATCTAGTTCTGTGGAACAAAGTCATACCTTCCATAAAGGTGTTATGGAAGAACCACGATACAGAAGAAGCAACGTGGCAACTTGAAGAAAAGATGAAAAAGAATTACCCTCACTTGTTTGTGTAATTGTTTTTAGCGAGATTCTGAGGACAAAATCCTTATAAAGTGGAGAGAGTGTAACGCCCCAGAAAATCGAACCTTTTGTAAATACTTTTATAATGAATAAAATAATATTACTTATTATTATTATGTGTTAGTAAGATGAATGTCGTTCTATAACCTAGAAACGTCGGAGCGTCGTAGTCTTTTAACTATGTGAAGGAATTAAAGTGTTTGAATTTCCAAGACGAAAATAAAAGCTTTCCGAGAAATTCTCTGAAAAACATTATTCATTGATTTTCACTCGGGAATTATTTTTGAACTTCCGAGAAATACATAACGTTATAATATTAAGGTGAGATGGATTATGTAATAATAATCTAAGTATGGAAAACACAATATTTCGCATGCGGACTTAATTAGAGAACGTTAGGAATATCAAGCGTTAAGAAGATAATGTAATGATCGTATGATATGTATATATTGTGCGAGGTAGTGTATACGAGTATGATACGAAGTATTATACGAGTATATGGAATGATGGTATTTTCTATATTATGAATTAGTATAAGAGTCAGAATATGAGAATTATACATATAAAATACGTTCTAAGGCTTTAGGCCATTTGTTAATGAACTTGTGGTTTATGTAGGATGTACAAGTCCAATAAGAATTGGATGTGGAAGCCCAAGATTTAGTAGTGTTAAGCTCAAAGTAAAGTAATGAAAGCCCAAAGGAATAAGTTAATCTAAGTGGACCTAAGCCCAATTAATGATCCAATGGGTAAAGCTTGATCCATGAAGCAATCCATGGGTGAACTTGGTGACCAAGAACTTTATGTGATGACCAAGAAATTTATGTGGTGGCCAAGTCATTAGTGTGGCTAGCAAGATTACTTAGTTGTTAAGTATGGAATAGTAAGGAGGTTTGTAAAGGAGGTTGATGTCTTAATGACCCATTTGCCCTAACTTTGGAAGTTCTATAAATAGCAAGCTTACAATTCATTATTTGCTTGTTCAATTATCCAACAACTTTCCTTGCAAAACAACTTAAGTGTTAGAGAGAATAAGTACTTTTAAAAGTTAAACTTCCATTGTTAGATTTCCAAGAAGAAGAAAGCTAGTCATCCAAGGTAAATGATCATATGCCATTAGTCTTCTATCTCTACCACAATAGCTTGATAGAAAAGTGATGGTCATGTATGCTAAGCAATCATAAGAAGTGAATAAGCAATGGACTTAAGCCGAATAAGTCATGAATAAGTAAGATAAACCTAAATAAGTTATGAATTTATGATGAACTTGTCATATGAAGTTAGTATGATTGATAAGATGTAAGAATATTGCTTAAAGGACTTAAACTAATAATAAGTAATAAGGAATGAAATCATGTAAATTATAATTTGTTAAGTTATGAACTTATGAGGAATAAGCCAAAACCTAATTTAAAGATAAGTTTCTATAATATGTAGGTTAAGATGTCTAGTTAATGAATTAAATCCATTTGGATTGATGAACAAATCGTTAGTAATAAAGTTTTGCCGGAATTCACACGATTGGATGACAAACGCCGAATTCGTGAAATTTTTGAAATGGAAGTCGGATTTTGTGTTTGAACTCAGAAACATTGGTTTTTGATGGAGATAAGTCTTATTTGTCATTATAGAGTTGCGAACTCAAAAATGACCGGATTCCGACTTAGAACGAAGAAATGAGCGTTGAACATTCACGAACGTTTATCGTTTTTGTTAAAAATGGACTAATAGGTGAATTTTTAGTTAAAGAAGTCAAATAGATAAAATTCTTGCATGATCATGTAGAGTATGTAATTTGTGAATCGTAGGCTCTTGAACGAGCGAATTCGGACTTATAACGAAGAAGTTATGTGACTGGGAATCTCACATAAAAAGTTTGTTGTCAAAATTTTACGGTGTCGAGATAATCTGCTGGCCACATGAAGTCAAGGCAAAGTAAGTCATGTCGCAGCGCCAAAATGGTCGTGAGCTCTTGCTGAAGTTTGGTCTTGTACGTAACACATGGTACTAAAGTTGGTGCCAGTAAGCGCGAATCGGGAAAACTTATTAACGAGTCCGCCGCCAGGGCGCGTGGGTCGAGAATAATAATCTTTTGGCCAAATGGCCTGTTATTTTAAGGTTTAGATAATGAAGAAAGTTTGTAAATATATCATGAATGGTAATTGATTTACAATGAACTAAGGAACTTAATGAAACATTGTTAAGACTTGTTTAAACCTTAAGTATGATCATTTAGGGTTGAAGTAAGTCAATTGTATGTGAACGTAAGAACGACATAACGGAAAATTGGAATCAGTAATAATAAATCTAATACGAAATTATATTGAGAAGAAGGGTAAGATTCTTTAGGAACTATGTATGTTATTCATGACCTAATGTGTTATGTGATGTTATCATCTACTGTAGAGACTTAAAGACTTAAAGTGCACGTGTTATAACTGTAGCAGACGCTAAAGGCAATTATTCGAACCCTTGTTTCAGTTCGATCTGGACAAGCTTTGTGATTCATGTATTCTTACGCATGAATTGATGTATGATAAAGTCAAAGCCAATTCTTTCGGCTAGACTTAAGATGTTTTGGATTTTCATATAATCTATCAAAGTATGGTCAATGTTTTACCAAGTTATATTGGTGTGGTTTTCAAATGAAGACTGAGTATGCTAAAAATGTTTTGTCGTCAAACGCAGCACGTGAGGTGAGTTACCACTACTTAAAGCGTATATATGTTTAATGAATGTAGTGTTGATCAACATAGAGTACTATAAGTTGATCACCTAGACGTGCTCGTAAGAAATGCTGGACTTACGAACTTAGTGTCGGGATGTCCTTTTCAAAGAAAGTATGAAATGCTCAATGTCTTGGACCGAAATTGATGTTTTACTGAATATTGTTGTTGTAAAACGTTTTGAATGAAAAGAAGTGCTATTTTGAATTATCGATAGTACTTCGTAACTATTGTTCAGTTATTGAAGATATATGATTCCTATGTTTCAAGCATGTTGTTTATTGGAATTGTCATACTTGATGAGCTAGTCATGCTCACTTTTGCTTGAACCATATGAATGCAGCTAGGATTGAACGTCCTGAAGGATCCTCTAAGGATAAAGGAAAGGCTAAGGCAGACCATTGAACTGTCAATGTAATAGTATAGGTTTAATGATGTAATATATTTGATATTATAACAAGAACAAATGTAATGGTTATAAAGAATCTGGGGAATGTTAATATTACTTTGAATATATAGAAGACATATTCATTCTTTTGAGGCTTTTCAATTGAATGAATGTATGAATGGTAGTACCGTGTAGCACCATTGTCGGGTTGGAAGATACCCAGATTTGGGGGCGTCACAGGTTGGTATTAAAGCATTAGGTTATAAAACTTAAGGGGGGGAAATTAAAACCTTAAGTCATAACCTTAAGAGAAGTCAAAGAAATAAAAGAAGAAAATAACCTTATAAAAATGCATTATGTATACGTTATGTGTTTTTATTATTATACTGACATGTACTAATCAAACTTAATTGTGTTGTGTAGATGTCAGGTGGAAATGGAATACATAGAGATGTTCAGGCAGTTAGTGAAGAATCGGTTAGCCAGATAGAGGTTATACCGAACCCTATAGCAGAGGAACCAGAGATAGTAGTCATTGAGTCTGAAGACTCAGAGGACCCCGATCTCATGTCAGTATTCGACGACATGATTGAGGAGGAGGTGGAGGTAGTGTCCTTCAACCCAGTAGCAATAGCAGTAGAGATGGCTTCAGGGGAGTCAATGATGTCAATTTTTATGTCAGTGTTGGATAGAAACATCCATTACTGTCAAGAGGTTAAGGAGATAAAAGCAGAGCTCTAAGCTGTCTTGGAGGATAAGACAGATGTAGAGTCAATGTGGGAACAGGAGCACGATGTGAGGATTTTGGACAAGGACAAGGTGCATGAGCTAAAGCACGAGGTTTTTGAGCTCAAGAAGGAGCTAAAGACCAAAAAGCAGAAGATAGGGAGGATGTCCTATATTCATAGGAGTTCTCATGCGGACTTCCAGCAGCAGGTAGCTGGCTATCCCATAGAGGTAGGGCAGACGCGACATACTATCAGCCGTGATATTATCGTCGGTCTTACCAAAGCAGATTTTGATAATGCCTTGAGGCTGATGTAAACTATTAGTGGATAGAGTAGTGTAGGTATGTAAATATTGTGTACCTAGTAGTGACGTAAAACCCTCTTTTGTATATCAAAGGGTAGTCTTTTGTAAATTCTAATTTTTGGAAAGCAATAGCGGGATATTAATGTAATCAACTTAGGATGTGTAATGAAACGATGTAGTATTATACTACAATAAATGAATCAATATAAGCCTTTTGTGGAACATATTGAGTAATGAATATTGAAGTTATTGTTTAATTTTGAATAATAACTAACTAATAAGAAGGGAATAATAAGTCAGGAGTATGCTAGTCTCCTTTCCCTTATCACAAAGTCTCCACTACAGACCCAAGAGAGTGAAACCTTGGTGGAATAGCTTGCAAGAAAAGCAAGAGCCCAAGCTCGTTGGGACTTTGCCAACAAAAAGGAGTTCACCTATTTAGGCCAACTGATGGAAGAAATCTTACATATGCTGATCAATGAGGGAAAAATCACAACACTTCTACCTCCAGTGAATCCACGCTAAAAAAGATTTGATGCTATTGGAATCTGTTAATACCACTCTCATTCTTGTGGTCACAGCACTGAAGAATGCTGGGCACTTCGTCATCTTTTCCAAAATATGATTAACAGTGGGGACCTGCAAATGGCAGACGATGACACCGTATCACTTGAGAGTGGACATACATTTCATTCAGGACCACAAAGATGGATGGAAATCATAGCAGTCATATCCTTTGAGGGAGACATGGATGCAACACCCCTTACAATTCAACCAATCAAGCTCAAAGGAGTTGTAAACCCTTTGAAAGTGGATACACCAGAACCACTCTTATTTCCATTCAGGCCACATTATCCTATCATCAGCCTTAAGAAAGTCCCATGGAACTATGGAGAGGTTGAAGGATCAACATCAAACATAACTGTTACGGTATCCAAAGAAAATCCGTTATATCTCCCTCAACGAGTGATGAAGCCAGTCATCAGATCTAAGGGGAAAGTGCCAAAGGAAAAAATCGAAGAATTCCTCCACAAGATGGGACATAATGAAGCTAAGGTGGTGCAAAGCTTGAAAGAAGCGCCTCAATAAATCTCTATTCTAGACTTGGTATTCTTTGTAGAAGATCATCAGAAGGTCTTAATGAAGATATTGGAATAAGCCCACTTCCCAAAGACAGTGGATGTTGAAAAGTTTCGTCATTTGGTAGATCACATTTTCAACAACAATGTGATATCTTTCACCGATGATGACATACCTCTCGAAGGGACGGGTCATTGCAAACTGCTGCACATAGCAGTGATGTCTTCCGGATATGTGGTCAGAGGAATACTAATAGATGTAGGATCATCCCTAAACATCCGCCCCTATGCCACATTGGAAAAGATAAAGATCAATCTCAACCGAATCCGAAACAGCCATATAATCATCAAAGCTTTTGATTGATCTCGGCGAAAGCTGTCAGAGAGATTGAATTACCAGTGGAAATCGGTCCACATACATTCTAGATATCCTTTCAAGTGCTCAAAATCACTATAGTATATAATTTAATGTTGGGAAGACCTTGGATCTATATGGCGGAAGCTGTCCCATCCACTCTTCATCAACAACTCAAGTATATCATCAACAGTAATCTGGTCACTGTCAATGCTGAACTAGAGTATCATGTCCAAAGTGATATACCTCTAATTAGTTTCAATGAAGAAGTTGAGCCTATCAGCTTCCAAGCCCTTGAAGTGAGCAACACTCACTATCAACCCATTGGGGCTCCAGCTCTGAAACCTAGAGTTTCCGCCGAGGTAATGTCGGCCAATCAAGAGATGATATCCTTGATTTTCCAACCAGGACAAGGGTTAGGAAAGAATCAACAAGGAATCAAATGCCCAATTCAAGTTCCCAGCCAGATAGGGAAGGCTGGACTAGGCTAATCCTTTGGGTCAAGTCATAGGAACCCGCATAAGCATACACCGGTTCCTTCATTTACAAGGCTATTGCCTAAACCTACAGATACAGATTCTGTACGGCCTTTAAGGAAAATTCCTGTCTCTGTAGCGGGTATGCTATTTCCTAAGCCGAGATCGGCTAACAGGAAAGAAGTCCTAATTCTAGACCCAGATATTGAGGATAGGAATCAAAGGCGCAAGCAAGACATAAAGAGACGATTGTCAAAGATGTGCATCCTGATACATACAGAGGGTATGAACAGGGACATCCAAGATGATGATTATCTAGACGTCATGGTCATTATTCAAGAGGAGGAGGATGGTAATCGCCCCTTCATCACAACTGTCCACTAGGACTTGACCCTCGGCAATTGGAGCAACACTCCTTTCATTTGCCGAAAAGGGTAAAAAGGGCAGAAAATCCCTCTACCCTGTATATAGCAATAGCTGCTTAATTTTGTAGCATAGTATTAGTAGTTATTTTTGTCATGCCATGCTAACACTCTGTATGATCAAACAGTTTCATATATTAAGTGAAAGCATTTTATTTCAGGACTCCAGAGTTAGATTTGTCTAAACTTGCTAATTAAGTACCAATTCCTCACAAGGACTGCAACTTTGATGTAAAGTTGGACTCTGACTTGATGGAAATTCAGCAAGAGGACTATGAGGTGCTTGAGGAGATTAAAGAATGGGTTGAAGGCAAACCCAAGCCAAACCTTGATTAAACCACCTTTTTCAAGCTTGGAACCTCAAAAAACCCCAAACAGGTCCAGATTAGTATGGACCTTACCCCAAGCCAAGGAAATGATATGGTTACGTTATTGACCCAATTCCAAGATTTGTTTGCATGGTTTATGAAGACATGATGTAGACACTCAAAATTTTTCTGCATACCTATTACTAACATTTTAGGAGAGCAGATTCGTCTTTCAGAGATAACCCTGGAAGACAGCTCATATCCATTCCAGATACCACCGAAAGTTTAGTCTCAACCCTAGAACACACACCGGGAGTATCAGTTCCAACCTTAGAGATAACCCTGAGGTATGCATTTCCAGTCCCGAAACACACACCGGGAATAGCAGTTTCATCCTTGGAGATAACCCCAAGGAGTGCCGTTGCAGTTCCGGCGATAACCCCGAAAATGCTTGTTTCAAATGCATGCAGTCAGCTTCAACCTCGGAACTCCCACAGAGGCACTCAGTCCAAAGACCCGAAGATAACACCGAGAAGACAAGCACACTTAAAGATGACCCTAAGGGCCTTCAAACACTTGTAGCAGTCCAATCTCAGAGATAACCTTGAGCAACGTCTGCTTTATCAGCCCAAACCGGAGATAACCCTGGTGAGGGGCAAAATTGTCATCTTGCCACCTCGACCCCACATTGCGCCGTCTCAACATCTCATACATACATTTCTACACAACAATGTCCCACAAGAGCCAAGGAGTTCCAATCCCGAGTGACTATTACGTAGGACAGCACACCGGATAGAATTTGAAGCTTGAAGACCATAGGGATGGTCCCCTCTTCTTGACTTCGTACAACCTCTAATCCCATGTCATTACGTAACTCTCGACAATGGAGATCCGAAATAGGTCTTGTACACCTCAATTGGATGCCCAGATTGTAGTTCTAAAAGTTCAAGCGGACATCACAGTGCACGCGTGCTCGTACTTTGAGATGACGGGACCTGCGGATCCCGGGGCACCCTGGGCAGCCGCAGGTACAGCTACGGCTCCCAGCTCTATAAATATAGAGCTTGGGCTGGCCATTTTAAAAAAGGAAAAGGCGAGGAAGCCCTGCCAAATTTACTCTGTACACACCCCATATTGAGTGCTTTCTCATTTTAAACACTTGTTAGCTCACATATAGCTATATTTTTACCGACGGGAGCCGAGTGTTCATCCACTTAAAGTCATTAAAAGTCTTCTTTGGCAGCCCACTGTAAGCCTTCTTACACATTATAAAGCCTTTCTCTTCATCTTTGCACATACTCTTCTTCACATTGAGAGTCGTGTTGTGTGTGTATGCCCGGACTTCGGTCCATGGTTTTCATTTCTGTCTGTATATATATATATATATATATATATACTTATATATATAAACTTATATATATAAACTTATATATATATATGGACTAATATTATCGAGTTATGCCTCGATTGAGCCTAGACTTGTGTCTGGAGCGTTTACTCGCTTATATATATATATATATATATATGAACTGTTGTCAGACTTTGTTCGATGAGCCTAGATTTTACATCACATGCGTATGCTTACCGCTTATATTATATATATATATATATATATATATATATATATATATATATATATATTTACATTTCTATCGCCCGGAGTTTACTTACGTGGCCTTTTACTGCTTTCTTTACATTTAGTTCCGCCTGGAGTTTACTTTGTGGCGGTTGATCGTTTTTACTGCTTTCTTTACATTTAGTCCCTCCTGGAGTTTACTTCGTGACAGTTGATCATCTTTTACATCGTTATTTATTTTTTCGATCCCCCATGGAGGTGCTTCGTGGTGGTTGATCGTGTTTTTACTACTTTATTTACATTTTTGATCCCCCGTGGAGGTGCTTCGTGGTGGTTGATCATGTCTATATATATATATATATATTTATCGCTTTTATATATTTACAGCTTTTATATATATAACTACTTATTGCTTTTCATATAAACTGCGACATCATGTGAGCCTAGGAATCATGTAATCACAGATTGATCTCTTGAATCTAGATTGAGTTCGTGATGGACATTTTAAATTATAATGACATGTAAATTATTCACGGTGTTTGAATTTCCTTATGTAACGCCCCGAAAAATTGAACAATTGTAATTACTTTTAATAATGAATAAAATAATATTATTTATTATTATTACGTGTTGATAAGATGAATGTCGATTTCATGACCTAGAAAGCGCTTCGGAATATCGTAGTATTTTAACTACGTGAATGAATTAAGGTGTTTGAATTTCTAAGAGGCGAAAATAAAAGCTTTCAGAAATTTTTGAAAAATACTATTCATCGATTTACAAAGAATTATTTTTGAATTTCCGAGAAATATGCAACGTTATAATATCAAGGTGATATTGATTATGTAATAATAATAATCTAAGTATGAAAAACGTAATATTTCGCATGTGGACCTAATTTGGGAACGTTAGGTTTATTAAGCATTAAGGAAATAAAGTTGTGATCATATAATGTGTATACATTATATGAAGTAATGGATGTAAGTATAATATGACGTATTGTACTATTATGTATGAAGAATGAAATAACGTATATTACTTAATTCATATCTGAGTTAGTATATAAAAGATTATCGTGGGGTATAAATGTTAAGTTATGTAAATTAAGGTAATGAACTTGTAGGATTAATAGCCTAATATAGAAGTCCAATATAATGTGACAATCAAGCCCAAGTGTTTGATATATCATTAGTCCAAACTATGTAGCACAAGCCCATGAAGAAAGTAGTTAGATTAATTATCAAATCCCAATGAAAAGCCTTGATCCATGGGTCAAACCTAGTAGGAAATGGGTAAGCTTGATGAGCAAACAAAAAGTGTGGTGACCAAGTTTTAGAAGTGGCTAGCAAGTTTACTTAATGGCTAGGTTATGAATAATAAGGAGGTGGAGGATTGAGGAGGTGGAACAAGGAGGTGGGATGGTGTAATGACCATTTTACCCTAGCTTTGAGTGGCCTATAAATACCAAGCTTCATTTCATTTTGTTGCTTGAACAAATTTCATCCAACTCCTCTCAAGATAAGCTACTTATTTGGTAGAGAGAATAAGCCACTTAAGCACTTATAAGCCACTTCAACCTTTGTTAGATTTTCCAAAGTGAATTGAAGTCATAGTCTTCAAGGGTAAGACTCATATCTATTATATCTTTATCTCTTCTATGATAGGATTGATAGAGAAGTGGGATTGGTTGTTAAGAACATGTAATAAGTTATTAATGAATGAACTTAAGCCGAATAAGTTGAATAAGCAACTTGAACTCTAATAAGTTGTTAGAATCATGAAGAACCTAGCATATGTTTGGCATATGATGTTAGTATGTTGAATATAGTATGAGAACATTGATTGATGGACTTAAGTTTATAGTAAGTCATAAGCATGAAGAATTGTAGTTCATAAGTTGATTAAGTAATTGACTTATGAGAATAAGCCAAAACCTACTTTGATTATAAGTTGGTGTAATAAGTAACTTGTGATGATCATATGTTGGTTGAAATCCATTTAGAATCATTAAGAATGTAGTTTTGCCGGAATTCACACGATTGGACGATTATCGTCGAATTCGTGAAATTCTCGGAATGGAAGTCGTATTTTTGTGTTTGAAGTCAGAAACGTTGATTTTCGATGGAGACAAGTCATATTTGGCATTATAGAGTTACGGACTCAAAAATGACCGAATTTCGACTTAGAACGAAGAAATGAGCGTTGAATGTTCACGGACGTTTATCGTTTTCGTTAAAAATGAACTCATAGGTGAAATTTTAGCAAACGATAAAATTCTTGCATGAATGCATAGAGTATGTAATTTGTGAACCGTAGGCTTTTGAACGGACCAATTCAGACTTATAACGAAGAAGTTATGCGTCCGGGAAGTTCGTGAAATTTTTAAAATTTTGCAAACTATCTGAGGCATAGAGTCTGGCGTGGCCGACTCACGACCTTAAAGCTTCATAGCCATGACATGAAATTTGGAACCATGCATACTCTTGACTCGCGCCACGTTGCGAGATGCAGAAGTAAGTGTGGTAACTGCTGGCCAGATTCTAGAATTTTGATGGACAAAAATGTTTACAAGTGTAGAATGAAAAGGAACTTGTTAGTAATGAACTGAGATATAAGCATAACATTGTAAGGTACTTGTAAGACACTAATGCATGATAATTAAGAGGTAATAATCAATTGAAAGTGAACGTAATGTGAATAACGTAATGAAAGTCGGAAACCCATAATAGTAGATCTAAGTCAGGATTTACATTGAGATGAAGGGTAAGATATAATAGTATACATACTTGATTATATATAACCTAATGTGGTATGTTATATGATCATGTATTGTAGAAACGTAGAGACTTAAAGTGTACGTGTGTTAATCAGTAAGTAGACGCTAAAGGAAAGTATTCTAACCCTTGTTCCAGTTCAGTCTGGACAAGTTTTGTAATTCATGTATTCTTTCGCATGAAGTTTTGAACGATGAAGTCTAAAGCCAATCCTTTCGGCTAGACTTATACTATGATTCTGTCAAACATGATTTATGTTTGCCGAGTTATATTGGTATGGTTTTCAATCGAAGACCAAGTATGCTAAAATGTTTTTGTCGTTTAACGACAGGCACGTGAGGTTGCCACAACTTAAACGTATACACGTTTAATGAATGTAGTGTTGATCAACATAGAGTATTATGGGCTGATCACCCAGAAGTGCTCGTAAGCTATGCCAGACTTACGGACTTAGTGCCGGGTTGTCCTTTTTAAAAGAAATTATGAACTACTCATAGTTCTGAGCCTTAGTTGATATTTTACTGAATATTGTTGTTGGAAAACGTTTTGAATGAAAAGAAGTGCAATTTTGAATTATCGATAGTACTTCGTAACTATTGTTCAGTTACTGAAGATATATGAGTTCAATGTTTCAAGCATGTTGTTTATTAGAATTGTAGTACTTGCTGAGCTAGTCATGCTCAATCTTGCTTGAACCATATGAACACAACTAAGATCGAAAGCGCGGACCAGAAGGCTCGAAAAAGGATAAAGAAAGGAAAAGAGCGAACCCTTAGATTTCTTATGTTATAGAATAGTTGAACGATTTGTAATATATTTGATATTATGACAAGAACAAACGAATGGGTTAGAAAGAACCTGGGAAATGTAATATTATTTTGAATATATAGAAGTTATATTGGTCCTTTTGAGACTATTTCATGGAATGAATGAATGAATGGTAGTACCGTGTAGCACCATCTGTCGGGTTGGAAGATACCCGGATTTGGGGGCGTCACACCTTAGATGGCTTTCATGCCCATGAGGAGTTCGGCACTGCTATATATTATTTTCTTGAAGATGCTTCACATCTCGAAAATAAAAGCAATCAAGCCAAACATTTAATAATAAAATAGAAGTATGAAAAGGTTTCAATTACTATTGAGCACAGGGTTTGAAAAACCTCTTTTACAAAACCTCACTGCTATATCATGTTTAAAACTGAAATTTTCATACAAATTCAAACCCTTTGTATATAGGTGCGAACGAGGCCTTGCACTACTTCTAAATAACAGCACATTGACCCACACACACACGCACACACATATATTCATATAACAGTTTCTTGAAAAGTGGCAGTCATCGTGGTAACACGGATGTCGAGGGGTGCCTAACACCTTCCCTCCGCATAATCAAACCCCCGAACCCAATTGAATCTCGGTTTCTGAGACCGTTTAGTAGTGTCACATCCTTTGGGTCAATGTGCAAACCTTTTCTACGGTGCATTGGTGCAACCGAAGCTAAAAAACACTGTTGGCGACTCTTACGGTCAATAAAACCGACATATACATATGTCGGACCTTTTTCACTTGTTTTTTCAAAAAAATCTCACATAACATGAGAACACCGAAGAACAAGAACAAAAAAGGGACAAATAAAAATCCCGATGTCGACAGGTGGCGACTCTGCTGGGGACTCTAGTAAGAGGGTTTAAGCTGCTACTACTAGCTTTTCAAAACTGTTATATGCTTTGTGTGAATGTTGCATTTACATTTTTTGATGAATGTGTACGAATGCATTTTACTTACTGCACTGCAATATATCTATCTGTGATATTATTGCTTCGCACATGTCATCATTTTCATAAACGGTGAGACACGTTGTATGTGAATGTATGTGGTGTGGTTCCCCCACCAGGAGGCTATCCTGTCGGTGTTTGATTACTGGACTCGTAGGAAGACTAATTCCAACGAGGCTCAGGAAAGTCACCACCCAGATTCACTCCAGTTGAAAGACCGGATTAACTTCCGGTCAAGTAGATTGCGATGATCTGGGAACCTTCATGCCAAAAAACTGGGAGAGTAACCTAAGATATGTCAGCCTCTGATAAACCAAACGCGGAGGAAAGTCTCTTCATGCTTTCCATTTTCAATTACTTATAAAAGCATTTACTTGTAATATCATTTCATGTCAATCCATTGTAATGGAAAATATGAAGAAATATGTGCACATGCATATTTAAATTAACATGCTATCATGTATTACAAACAGCTGACATCCGTTTTGCAGGATATTATTCCTAAAATAGATACATCAAATAACATGCAAACATTTACACATTCCCTAAGACTAAACTACATAAGTCTTTTTGTAGGGAAACAATTGGGCCTGTTACCCGCTCGAAATCCAAAAAGGCCACGAGCCTACAGCCAATCATGTCTTCATCTGACCAGTTTAATCCTATTTCTTGTGAAGAATTTGACGAATTAAGTAAACAGATTGCATATTTGACTATTCTGCTTAAAGAACTACATCAGTCAACTCAGGGCCCAAAAATGCCCACACATACAGAATCCTCTGCACAGGGAGGAACCCAAAGTTCGGATAAAATAAATCTGGAACTGCAGTTGGATACAACCAACAAAGACTCTGAAAAAACCCATTTCAAAGGAGATCTAGACACCGGTGATATTAGGAAGAAGGTCATTCAAATGGAAGAAACCATCCATTCTCTCAAAAGGATTGGAACACTTGGGAGTGTTTCATATACTGACCTTTGCATCCCTAGTGTTCATTATCTAGAGAAATTTAAAACTCCTGACTTTGAAAAGTATGACGGGTTAGGAGACCCTTATACACATTTGAAGGTGTTCATTGGAGAACTTGGATCTTACGCAGAAAATGAAAAGCTCAGAATGCAGCTTTTTCAGAAGAGTCTGATTGGAGAAGCTCGTTCATGGTATACCAGATTAGACAACTCAAAGATCCATAGCTAGGAAGAGCTAGCTCATGCCTTTCTTACTCAGTACAGCTTCCAGTCTCAGATTGCTCCTGACCGGTATCAGATTACAAAGGTCAAGAAATAGTCTAATGAGTCTTTCAGAGAGTATGCTCAAAGGTGGAGGCACCTTGTTGCTCAAGTTATTCCCTCTATGACGGAATCAAAAATGGTCATAACCTTCATAGACATACAAGAAGCTCCTTTCTATGAGAGAGTTTTAGCTGGTATCGGTAAACCATTTTCTGAAATGATCAAACACGGAGAGATGGCTGAGATGAGGTTGAAGTCAGGAAAGATTCAAGACCTAGCCGCTCTTAAAGCAGTTGCTGAGCACATCCAGTCCGGACCTTATGGAAACAACCCCCGGAGGGTCCATAAAAAGAAAGGGGAGGATGTTTCCTTGATACTACAAGGTTAAAAAGGCAGTCAGAATATGCCTATCCAGAGGAGAACTACTCCCCTTTTCAAGCACAGTCTTCAAACCCTCCATTACCTAAAGGTGGAGAAGCAAAGCGCACTTGAACATTCACACACTTAGAGGACTCGCTCGAGAATATTCTTACTCTTCTGACGACTCAGAAGAAAATCACACATCTTCTTCCATCAGCCAACCCTAATGGGAGGGATTTCAATGCTACTCGAAAGTGTGCTTATCATTCCAGGGCAACTGGATATAATACTCAAGATTGTTGGGCCTTGAAACACAAGATCCAAGATTTAATAGACAACGGTGAGATCGTGGTTACCAAACCAGATCAACCTCATGTGCAAGACAACCCTCTTCCTCAACACAAAGAAGAAGAGGTTAATATGATTAATTGGAGCAGTGGACAGAGTTCCAATTTTAGTGATGAATCATCCCAGACCATCAAAGACGGTGTTGACAGATGGGATTTGCAAAGTTCCAGTTTATGATGGAACGAAAGATGAAAGCTCTTTGTAAGAAAGTTGAGTAATTCGCAGAACTGGTGATCCATCAGCATCAAGTCACACGCCAATTAGTCAGCCAGGAGCATGCCAGTCTCCTTCCTTTTGTTATGAAAACTCCATCATCGCCTTCAGAAAGTGAAATACTGTAGGACAAGGTTGCGAAGAGAGCAAGTGCTAAAGCCCATTGGGATTTTGCCAATAAAAGGAAATTTACATACCTGGGCCAACCTATGGAGGAGATATTTCAGATGCTGATCAACGAAGGAAGAATCACCTCCCTTCTAACTCCAATTAATCCTCGTTCAAGATGGTTCAACTCTGATGGAGTATGTCAGTATCACTCTCATTATCGCGGTCACAACATAGAAGAATGTTGGGCACTCCGCCACCTTATTCAGAATCTAATTGAAAACGGTGTCCTGCAGCTGGCAGAAGATGACACTATGATATTCGAGAGTGAGAATACCTGTCCTACTAAATGGAAGGAGTTAGTAGCAGTTATATCCACTGAGGCTGATAAGACTGTCGGGCCATTTCCCATACAAGCAATTCAACTCAAAGGTGCTGACAATCCTTTGAAAGTGACTGCGCCAGAGCCAATTTGCTTACCATTCAGACCACAATATCCTGTTATCAGCTTACAAAAAGTCCCATGGAATTATGGAGAAGCTGAAGGATCCACGTCTCATATTACTGCTGCAGTGTCAAAGGAAAATCCACTGTATCTTCCTCAAAGGGTGATGAAACCTACCATAAAAGCAAATGAGAAGATTCCCATAGAGAAGATTGAGAAATTCCTCCGTACTATGGGCCATAATGAAGCCAAGGTGGTTTTAAGCTTAAGAGAAGCTCCACATCAAATCTCAATACTGGACTTGGTTTTCTCTTTTGAGGATCACAGAAAGATCTTACTGAAGGTTTTGGAAGAAGCCTAATGACTGAAATCAGTGGATGTGGGAAAATTTCAACATCTGGTTGATCACATTTTTAACAACAATGTGATATCTTTCACTGATAACGACATACTGCCCGAAGGGACCGATCATTGCAAGCCAATGCACATTATAGTTTTGTCCTCCGGGTATATGTTAGCTGGAGTTTTGATAGACAGAGGTTTGTGTCTGAATATTTGTCCTTATGCCACTTTGGTGAAGATGAACGTCAATCTCAAACGGATCTGAAGTAGCCATATTGTTATCAAAGCTTTTGATGGATCTCGACGAAATTCTGTCAGAGAGATTGAGCTGCCAATTGAGATTGGCCCCCATACGTTTTGTGTATCTTTTCACGTGCTCAAGATAGATTCAGGATACAACCTGCTATTGGGGAGACCATGGATCCGCATGGTTGGGGCCGTCCCTTCTACACTTCATAAACAACTCAAGTACATTATCAACAATAGCTTAGTCACTGTCAATGCTAAGCCGGAATGTCCTGAACAAGGAGACATACCACTCATCAGTTTCAATTTAGAAGTTGAACTGCCAGTTTTCATACTTTGGAGGTGAGCAACACTCGTTACCAACCCATTGGGGCGCCACCTCTCGTACCCAAGATTTCTGCCGAGGTTATGTCGGCTACTTAAGAAATGATGTCATTGGGTCATCAGCCTGGACAAGGGTTGGGCAAAGAGCATCAGGGTATTAAGCACCCTATCCAAGTGCCCAATCAAATAGGAACATCTGGATTAGGCTATTCTGCTAGCTCCAGTCACAAGAATCCTCATAAGCACAAACAGATTCCTTTAACTTCAGCCATACATCAATTTTCTCCACCTGTAAATCCTAAGCTGATACAGTGTCCGGTAAAGGTGTCAGCCCATGTTATGACTATGCTATTTCCCAAACCAGTACCAATTAAAGCAAAAGAGGTTGTGATTCCTGATCCCAAAGTGGAAAAGAGGGAACATTAATGTAAACAAGACATCGCCCTGATGATATCAGGCATACGCATCATTGTCCATGATGAGCATACCAACAGATACACCCCAAACGATGATTGCCCAGATATCATGGTCATCATTCGGGAGAAAGAGGACGATGACAGCCCTTCCATCACTGCAGTCCATCAGGACTTTACCCTCAACAATTGGAGCAGCACTCCATGCATTGGTCGACGAGGGTAAAACGGGCAGAAATTCCATCTGCCCTGTAGATAACTTTAACTGCTTGCTTTTTTGTTCAGTATTAGCAGTTGTTTTATCAGTACATGCTAACACTTTGTATGATTAAATAGTTTCAAATATTAAGTGAAAACATATTTTGTTTCAGGACTCTGAATTTAGATGTGCATGTACTTGCTGATAAGGTGCCTTTTCTCCACAGGGATTGTAACTTTGATGAAAAGTTGAACTCAGACTTGATGGGAATATAGAAGGACATTGAGATAACTCAGGAGATCAAAGAATGGGTAGAAGAAAAACCTAAACCTAACTTTGATCAAACCATTTCTTTCAATCTCGGAACCTTAGAAAGCCCTAAGTTAATCCAGATTGGTTCAGACCTCACTCTGAACCAAAGGAGTGACATAATTACATTACTAACTCAATTCCAGGATGTGTTTGCATGGTCTCATGAAGACATGGTGGGTTTATCGACTGACATTAACCTTCATCGCCTTCCCATTAAAGAGGGATTTAAGCCAATCAGGCAGAAGCTCAGGCAATTGAAACCTGAGTGGAGTTTAAAGGTGAAAGAAGAAATTATGAAACAATTTCAAGCTTGCATTATCATGGTGTCTACATATCCTGAATGGATATCCAACATTGTTCCCGTGCCTAAAACAGGTGAAAAAATGCGAGTTTGCGTGGATTACCGGGATCTGAATAAAGCTTTCCTTAAAGATAGCTTTCCCATGCCCTTTATCCACATTCTTATTGACAATACTGCTCAATACGACATGTATTCCTTTGCTGATTATTTTACGGGGTACCATTAAATTATGGTCGCTGAGGAGGATAGTGAGAAAACTACTTTCATCACGCCTTGGGGAAGCTTTTGTTATAGACGATTGTCATTCGGCCTCATTAATGCCGTAGCGACCTATCAGCGAGCTATGATGGCTCTTTTCCACGATTTAATGCACAAGGAGATAGAGATCTACGTGGATGACATCATTGTTAAGTCTCGAAGGGAGGAAGGCCACCTAGACCATCTCAAAAAGCTCTTCAACAGGTTGCGTAAGTACAACTTGAAGTTGAATCCAGCCAACTGCGCCCTTGGCGTTAAGTCAGGCAAGTTGCTAGGATTCCTAGTCAGCCACAAAGGGATTGAGTTGGATCCCACCAAAATCCAGGCCATCTCAGATAGAGAAGGAAATACGGGGATTTTTGGAAAGAATCAACTTCATTAG
Source organism: Panax ginseng (assembly GCA_020205605.1). NCBI lineage: Eukaryota > Viridiplantae > Streptophyta > Magnoliopsida > Apiales > Araliaceae > Panax > Panax ginseng. Next base: position 106,352,773 of record CM035137.1, on the reverse strand, counting down.
CAGGCTCATCTCTCAACTCACATCAACCTGTGAACCCATCTTCAAGTTGTTAAGGAAGAACTCGTCCATGAAATGGAACGATGAGTGTCAAAAATCCTTCCTTACAATCAAAGAGCGCCTAGTTAAAGCTCCCATTTTGGTACCTCCTAGGGATAGTGTTCCCCTATTCATGTACCTTTCAGTCAACGACAATGCCATGGGCTGCATGCTGAGGCAAAAAGACGATAGAGGCCAAGAACGAGCTATCTATTACCTCAGCAAAATATTTAGCAGCAGTGAACACAAGTACACTCTGATTGAGAAGACTTCTTGTGCTTTAGCATGGGCTTCCATGAGGTTACAACATTACCTCCATGGTCACACAACCCATCTCATATCTCGCATGGATCCTCTCAAGTACGTGTTCAGTAAACCCATGTTAAATTGTCGGCTGTCCAGATGGTAGTTGATCCTACAACAATTTGACATCGTCTATTTGACGCAAAAGGCTATCAAAGGTCAAGGAATTGCGGATCAACTGGCCGCCACACCTGCAGGGGACTTCAAACCCTTGGAAATATACTTCCCCGATGAAGAGGTAATGGCAGTTCAGCTACACCATCAGTACGATACATGCTATACATGGAAAATGTATTTCAATGGAGCTATTAACATAGAAGGTTATGGAGCTAGAGCAGTTCTAGTATCGTGTACGGGGGAGCAAAATCCCGTCACCGTCAAATTGCAGTTTGTCAGCACCAACAACACAGCTAAGTATGAAGGCTGTATCATGGGGCTAAAACTTGTCCGTTCAATGGGCATCAGGCGGTTAACTGTCTTTGGGGATTCGGAGTTGGTATCAAACAATCCACGAGAATTTATCAAACTAAAGAGCTACATTTGTTGCCTTACCATCGGCAAGTTTTACAGATGGCTTTGGAGTTCGAAGAAATCTTCTTTCTACACATTCCTCATTATAGGAATGATTTAACGGATGCGCTAGCAACATTGGCCTCCTTGATTCACATATTTGACAAGGAAAACATGCCAAATGTCACATTAGCCTTGCAAAAGGCCCCAGCCTATGGGAACTATGTTGAAGAAGTATCGGATGAGTTACCTCCCATCCACAACCCTTGGTAGCAGCACATCAAGGAGTACTTACGAGATGGATCTAAACCCGCTGAAGCGAGCCCAAATGAAAGAAGACGGATCCATCGACTTGCTATGAAATTCTACCTGAGCGGAGATGCACTCTACAAGAGAGATGCAGGATTAGGTCTCCTCAGATGTCTGGACAAGGACCAAGCTCAGAGGCTCATGGATGAGATCCATGGTGGAGTATGTGGTCCACACATGAGTGGCCTTCTACTTGTTAAGAAGATCCTCAGAACTGGACATTACTGGCTTACCCTCAAAGCTGACTGTGATGATCACGTCAAGAGGTGCTACCAATGCCAAATTCATGGGAATGCTATCCACGCTCCTCCAAGGGAACTCCACAATATAAGTTCTCCCCGGCCCTTCTTAATGTGGGAAATGGACGTGATCGGGTCCATCGAGCCCAAAGCCAGTAATGGGCATCGGTTTATCTTCACCATGATTGATTACTTCACCAAGTGGGTAGAAGCAGCCTCCTTCCCCAGGGTTACTAAAGAAGTCATCATTGCTTCATCAGAAATAATATTGTTTGTCATTATGGACAACTAGAGGTTATTGTGTCAGACAATACTAAGAACCTCAACAACAAAATGATGGAGGAGTTCTGCAGTAAATTTCACATCAAACACCTTAACTCCGTCATCTACCGTCCAAAGATGAATGGTGCTGTTGAAGTGGCTAATAAAAACATCAAGAAAATCATGCAAAAGATGCGCCAACCACAAAGGATTGCCCCACCCTCTTGCCTCGACGACTTTATTAGCTTACGTAACTTCAATGCGTACATTTCCACTAGGGCAACCCCCTACTCATTAATCTGTGGGATGGAAGCAGTGCTCCCCATAGAGGTGGAAATGGAATCCCTCAGAGTGTTGATGGATGCTCAGTTGGATGAAGACCAATGGGTACAAGACAGGTATCACCAATTATCTCTAATAGACGAAAGGCGGACTGCGACTATCTTCCATGGTCAATTATATCAACAAAGGATCGCCAGATCCTATAACAGAAAAGTCCGGCTACGGCATTTTAAACAGCACGACTTGATTTTGAAGAAGATCATCAACAACCAAGATCAATCCAAGGGAAAATTCTCTCCTAATTGGGAAGGCCCGTTTGTTGTCAAGGAGGTATTGACAGGAGGCGCTCTCAGATTACAGGAAATGGACGGCAATGAATTATCACAGCTTATCAACTCGGATACCGTGAAACGGTACTATGTCTGAGGTTACCATCAAGAAAACATCCTGGTTTTGGATCATCAGATCACCAGTCATTTCAGGTTCTTTAACCCTTATTACATACAACCTTTCCTTTTTACCCATCTGCCCCTTAGGGAAAAACAAACTTTTCAAACCAGCAGCCTGGTTTCACTTCATTTCACATCATACAACTCCGGTTATCCCATCAGGGATTGAACCTTTCATACATGCAGTTTATCCTGAAGACTAAATTAAACTTTTTCACACCTGCAGTTTGTCCTAAGCATGGGATCAAACTTTCATTTCCCCGTAGTTCATCCTGCACATGGGATCCAACTTCTTCGATCACAAATCGTCCTGAGGGGCGAACTACGTTGACCTGATCTCCCTGGTACCCGGGAGTACATAAGCAACCATATTCTATATGGCTCGGTCGTAATAAAAAAAACAAACAAAAACATTTTTGCACTTTCTCTACAAAAACAAAAACAAAAACAACAAAAATACTTCTACCCTTCTCTACATAAATAAAAACAACAAAAACAGTCCTACACTCATACAGCATTGAACCTCTTACACTAGGTTCAAACTACATGAACTGATCTCCTCTTGATAGGAGATGCGTAGGCGACCATTTATGGTTTGGTCTAAACCCCCTACCAAAACACAAATACTTGTCATGTGGTACTGGGATCAAACTTCAATCCATCACATTTCATCGGCTTCAGACCAAAGGGATGGAACTACCCAACCTCTCCTCACAAATAGAAGATCCGACGACTATCTAAGTTGTGGTTGTGCGTCGAAGAGCAACACCAACCCATAAGAGATGGAACTAACTGGGTTCCTCTTGAATAGGAGTACTGGCGACCATCTGTGTTGCGGTCAATCTCAGAGAGGAAAAGTCACACTCCTCTCCAAATTTCCATACAGAAACCAGTCCCAAGACACCAAAGATGGTAGGGATACACACAGATCAATGATCACTACTACAAAACAGTAAATAAACAACGCAAAAAAAACGTTGTGATTTCAGTCAAAAAAACGTCGTGGTTAAGGGTGTTGTCTATTTGACACCCTTACACAATGTTTTTAAAACGTTGTAGTTAAGCACAATACACAACGTTTTTTTGAAAAAAAACGTTGTAGATTTATTTTTCATAAATTAGCAGATGCTTAAAAACGTTGTAGAAGGTATGATTCTACAACATTTTTTGGATAAAAATATTTATTATATCAGATAACGTTTAGGCACATTTACACATTGTTTTTAAAATGTTGTAGATTGACTTGAAAAAAGAAAAAAAAATTGTGATCCACCTATATTACCAGTCACCTGCAATTTGCTAATGCCATGATATATAGCTAAAAAAGATCTAAATTCTCATTTAAATTTAAAGCCAAAATGTATCAACCATTCAAACAATTATGTACATGTTATATAAATGACAAAAGTGCTCATATTATATTACAGTAATATCACCTCAAATCTATTACAGTACTTATTCCTTTCATTCAGTACCCAATACCTTGTTTGGAAGCCTAAACCCAATACCCAATACAATTTTTTAAAGATTTCAACTTGGCTTGAAGCCTGAAACCTCCTAAATCTACAGAAAACCAACCTTGAACATACATTGTTACAAACAGAACTCAGACCAATACACAAACAAAAACACACTCTATATGATGGAAACCCCTTTAAGTAATATGCTCAAATCTAAAGATACTATAATCATGCTAGCCTGGGGTTTGCTGGATCTGGCACTGCTTGCAACCAAGAAGAAAGAATAACATGAGATAAGTGTCAGTTCTACACTTGTATCATTTGTGGGCCAAATTCGTTAATTCAATAAATGAAAACTACAATATAACTAAATTCACATGTTCTGCAATAGCCAGAGATCGAAGACCACGCTCAGCACTTATACTTATCGATGATGTCATGAAGTTTGCTAAATTTAGACCAGAAGATCAACATGAAGGAAGCTCTTCAAAAGATTAGAGCAACATTTATCACCACCAATCATTTGCATACATTAAAATCAATGTAAAAAGTTGATAGTTAAACAGGGGAAACAAACAACTTGCCAGAAGACTGATAAAAATGCAGCAATAGTACCACTTTGACAACAATATTGACAATATAAATAACAATGCTAGAACCCATGCATGGACAAATACATGAGACCTCCACAAAGTTTGAACCGATAACAAGGAACCACATACACATTTTTTCGCAGCAGCTCCAAAAACCCGTACATAATTGTAATTGAATGTCACCTCTTCACCCTAACATTATGCATCTCCCAAGCATAAGCGAATAATAAAATATTTAAAAAAATAATAATTTATAAACAGGGGAATTCTAACAACCAAAGATGAAACACTATTATTATAATACATATTGCAAACAACCAACTTCTTCAACATCATTAGAGTTAGCAAAGATCAGGGACCACTTGCTGAAACATGAAAATCCTACTTGCTAATTTATCCAAGTAAATAACACTTGACCTGGAGGGCCGCCTTCGATATATCAAACCAAGTAACAAATTGAAATCTATTAAGCATGGCCTGCTAAAAACATTCTCAGTTATAAGACTAAAGCAGACAATCATTTGAGGAACAAAGAAAAGACCTTTTGTACCAGCTAAATTTCCAATTTTTGACTACTATTTATTCACAAATTTTCCAGCAGACAAATGGATGACTACCCACCATCTGTCTACTTCCCTGTATATAGAAACATATTACATATATATAGCTACTAAGATGGTAGTAGACGGATGCTTGTAACGCGTTTCTTATCATTTGCACCTCTTCACCATCTTTTTCTAGACAAACAAAACCCTTTGGAACCTTTAAGCGGCCATATAGTACAACATCCCTCCAACATGTATCATTGGTTTCTCTACTTCCCTCTTTCCCCTTTCATTTCCTATTATGAATTCTTTTACTTGTTGAAACGGACACTGCTTTCTTGTTGACTAACAGTAAGCCTTTGCATTCATATTCACAGACTTTTCATTGTAACAAAGAGTGGAAAAGAAGACAACAGAGGTACTTTGCCAATTAAAGCAACAAAAGGGCAATGATCACGTATTTAGAAGAGCCTCAGATTTCTACATGCCAGAATTGCATACCAAAGCAACTTTCTACGCCGTCAAAAGTAAAATGCATGCAATTAATACAGGTAAACAAATACAGCATATTTTTGTCTAGAAGCACCTCATTTTTCAGAAACATATTTTTTGGGGGTGGATAGCTTAGCAAAAAAAAATGTTTAAATTTCAATCAATGAAAAAAATACAAGCATGTAAGTGCGCTTGAAGAAGTTACCTTCTTAATATCTCTGAGTACAAATATTCCAATGCAAACTTCCCCATTCACCATCCACTAAAGAAGAGTAAAAAAAATAAACAGTGTTAACAATAGATGTAGACATGTGTTTATTTCCTGGAAGCAGCAACTTGATCAACAAAAAAATCAACTTCTACAATTGAATCATTTGAAACAAATAGCACGGGTTCAGGTCAATATGACATAAAAATATGCATACTTAAATGAACTATTATATACAGAAACAGCTAAATTGTATGTAAAATCGTTATTTATATTATAAGGATGTTACACAAGTCTTAAATCAACCAAATTTCAAATAACTGGAATCTCAACCTCAATTGCTGCATGTTTCGAATACAATACTCAGAATGATAATTCTAATTGACTTTGTCATAGGGCTTGTTTTTCCAAGTAGTACATAAAAAGTTAGCACTTGCATCCAATTATAAAACAACAACGACAAAACAAGAACTCCAAGTAGTGTTAAGTTAGAGAAGGATCCAGCTCTCATCCCAGCAGTATAGAAATCAGTTTTCATATTCTATCAAAATGTGACTGCATCAATTGTAAAGCTTCACATGTATAATAAATATTTAAATTACCAGTTATTAACAATGATAATTTTCAGTCCTATAGAAGCTAACGAAAATGAACTTCAACTAGTCCTCAATCAGGAGCATGGCACAAACGGTTCGACAAGAATTAGAAACTCGCAAAATGAAGAGGACACAAACAAAAGTATCAGGATACTTTACAGTACCCAAAAGATTTACAGTACGAAGTTGTCAGCATGGACAACACCCATTAAAGCACTGCACATGAAGAGGACCTTAGAGAAATACCACCAAAACACTAACCTTAATGCCAGATTCAAGACTTGTGGAAAATTTAATCGTCACTTTCATTGTGTTTTATATTATAAAAACCTAACACTCCTACAATTTAACCACTATCTATACCTCTATTGCATTAGATCCAAGACTCTTCAAAAAGATTACCTTCAATAACTAATGCTGACACAAGCACCAAACAATTTCTTTTTTTGCTTTCCTTCCAGCTTGTGTGGGAGTTGGAGGTTGAGAAGGAAGAGGGTGGAGGGGGGAATACCACCCATTCATGCTTCCTAGAAGATTACAAGAAAAGATGTGGACTACTTAGTAATAAATTCAGGTCTTTAATTAGCTGTATACAAACCTCAATGGCAATCAAATAATAGCGGATTGCAACATCTATATTGCCTTTTTCCTGTGAAGACAAAAGATTAGTGTCAAATCCTGTAAAACAGTACCCAAAAGATTACAAATTGACAAATATTCTAAGTCACCTTCCAAGCATTAGCCATATACTGAATTTGGGTACTGTAAAGTATTCCAGCAATAGCAAAAGATTAGTGTCAAATCCACCATATCTAATAGAAGCTAACTAGCAGTTCCCGAGATTAACAGATACTAGTCATTTGCCAGAATCAATGAATGAATACAACTATACAAGTTTACCAAGTGAACCCAGTTGTAGAAGGTAATTGTTCAATTAAGTTTCACTAGCATCTAACCCTTATATGAAGAAAGTATAAAATAAATTTTGCTATAAATTTTACATTAAGTACACTTTTAAAATGCCATCAAGACCATCTCAGTCAAGACATTGTTCAGAACTTATACTCCTTCCTCTAATTTACACTGATTATGGGGAGCTAAAACTCAATCATGAATTTATATACTTTTGCCCAAACAATTTTTGTCATATCATTAATAGATGAAGCAAGTTCTGCGGCAGATGTAGTATTACTTGCATAAAAATAAACATTGAAAGTCAAAAAGTGACAGGACTACAGGAAAGGATATTGAATACAAATGTATGCACTGACAATCACTCAAATCAGACAATAAATCTGAATCAAAGGCCAGAACCTGTTTTAGAATGCTAATTACAGCCCCGTTTTCTTGAGATATTTTCAAATCCTTCACTAATTTGAGCAGTGATATTCGGCTGCGAAGCCTTTCGATCGAAACGGGTGAATCAATTATGACGACGCTAGGGTTTTGGGAGGAGAATTCATTCAACTGAAAGAGATCGGTATCTTGATTTTGGGTATGACTTACAAGAGATTGAGGTATGAAGCTATGGACTTTCTTCGGCTCGAGAGCGTAACCTATACACAACCTTCTTGCTTCCGACATTGTTTTAACTCTGCACATAACAGGTTTTGGCTACTTTGGGAGCCACTATCGACGCTTCTTCCCTTTGAACTGGTTGACGACCGACCCTCTGGTTTTGGCCATTTGAACAGGAGAGAGAAAGTTAATCGGGTTAATAAACCCTAGTTTTCGTGTAGCATGTTCAGGACTAGAGACATAAAGAAGTATATGTTTCTCTCTAACTGTTTACGCTTTTTAATTTAAGTTTTCATTCCGCGACATTTTTTTTGACCTCCGTGTTTTTGACCTACACAACATTTTTTAAATAAAACGTTATCTATTTAAAATTAAAAAAATACCCTTATAAATAGATAACGTTTTTGCATATATATCTATAACGTTTTATTTAAAAATATTGTGAAAAAAAATACCACAATATTTTTATAAAAACGTTGTCTTTTAAGCGCTGTCTATTTAGTACTTTGTACTAGTGGATCCATTCTAAAAGATCTTGCGATATCTCAATGTCCACACACCAAGGATGAGTTCAGAATACATCATGATCACAAGCCATGAAGAAGCAGGCAAATTATCAAGCAAGTATCAAAGCACAACTGAAAGGGAAGTGAATCAAAATATATTGCCCTACCATATATAATACTGTTTGATATATACATATGTGATGTACATGATAAAATGGCTAAGCTAGTCTGTGCAGGAAAATACAAGTCTATCTACGGATCTGTATGTATGCGGACTATCAGATCTAATATAGCATCCATTCAAGAAGAAGAAGGTAACGGCGCAATCTCACCTTGATGGTATCTACATCGAAGCTAGCGGATCCGAGGCTTTAGCAAGCATGGTGATATGATGATGCTCATCGATGTATGCACTTCATATCGGCGAGGATACCCGGTCGTAATGGATCTCAATTGAAGTACTATATGTGACTACCACATCCGGGAAGATAAAGCGAAGATCCCGCTCTCTACAATCAACGCATCTTTGGTCGATCGGCCTCGTCCTCTTTAATAGAAAGCGACGTCTCTCCCATCAAGAGTCATCAACATCAAGGCCCTAGCTGATCGATCTCTCTCAAAGGTCATCGATGTATACTCTGCTCCGAGATCATCTTTGAATCTTTGAATCATAGTAGCACTAGTAGTGGGAGAATCCATCATAGCTATTGGAAACCCAGTAGTCAACTCCTCCTTAGTGGGAATATCAGTGTTCTCCATGGGTTCCCCATCGTCAGAATCCATCCCCTGCACTGTGGATACTACCATAGTCGATGCAATCTCTGTCTCTATCCATGCAAAATACTCTGTAGAACAACCAGGATGCCTCATAGAAAACTCAGCTATCTCACGATAATCCCAACAGGCATACACCCTAGATCGGTCCTCTGCTGATAAATGGCGAGAAGCTAAGCACTGACTCAATGCCCCCTCGAAAGGATGGAAGTCCTGAAACTGGTCAAACTGACACATCACGGCCAGCGGGTGATAAGTTGTCATTCCTCTCAAACCAGCCAGAGGGAGATAATCTATGCCCGGAGTATGAGAAATGAAGCTGTAGGGTGAACTGAGCCCTGTACACGATAATATATCAAATGGATCTCCGATCCGTGTTAGAAAAGCTGACCAAGATGCATCGTCTATACACTCTGCAGGCTGAAAGGAGTATGATGTAGCTATCTCATGGGTGAAACAATACCCGTGTTGTCTAAAAGTGCTAATCGATCTCAAGTGTGACATAAACCACACATACAACATGACCGAGCTGCATGTAAATACCCCTGCAGGATAAGTGCTGCAATATGTGGCTGACCTCAACGTCTCTGCGATGATCATCGGTATAATGGCGTGACCCTCCCTGAGAGCTCTCACTGCTATGATGACGCCAATATCCAACTCATCCATGTACCGTGGCATATAGACATACGACAGTGTACACAATAGCAATACATCCACTCTGGCCAGACGCCAATGATCCTCCGGTGTGGTGAAATCCCTGGAGTGCCATGTATAACTATCCTCAGAGCCAAATCTATCAAACAAAAAATGCTCGGATATCACGTGGCCGGATGTGATCTCATCCTGCACAACCCTACGCCTCTGTCCAATGAGGGTCATGAACTGTGACTCATGTCTCCAATAGCCATATGCACGCAAGGTCTGTCCAGTGGCAGCATCGTCAAACGTGCATACTCCTCCAGAGTCAGAGTCAACTCTTGGGTCCCAAACTGGAAAACCTGCCTCTTCGGTACCCAGTGCTCCAGCATACCCTCCACAAATCCTACGGGAACCTGAAACATCAAGAGGGTCATAGTATGCTGCAATAGCTGATCTATAGTCACCTTGTCTGATGGTGACATATTATCATACCACGATCTCATACCAGATGCCACCAATACTAGTGGGGTATGATCAATGCGGCTAACTGTCGAAGAAGACATTTGTGTGGACCGTATCATAAGACCATCCAGGGGTCAATGTTGAATATCTCTGGATATACATACATATGCATAACATAATAACATGCATGATACAATAGATGGCGGTATGATATAGGGAATGGAAAACTGTACATACATTCCTAAGTATATCATCATCTAATACATCATCTCTGTATAGCTAAAAATATAGGGAAATGGGGGCACTAATGCCCAACAGCTAACAACGGCCTACCAAAAGAGATATCGAGAATGGGGCATAGCTACCCAGTGTCTAACAGAGGCCTATCATAAGAAATAATTAGAATATACATCAGAAGAAGACAATGGTGTTAATATCTACATCATCAATCCTGTCTACCTGATGTAACTCCTCCTGAGTCACTGGATCTTTATCCACAGGGATATCAGGCCTATACAATGGAGGATCTGTGCCGACAAAACCAAATGGGTCACCTGAAGGGCCAGCACCTGAGCTAGAAGGATTAAATGTATCTGCCTCTGTAGGATTTCTGCCCAAATGCCGGATAAAGAAATGTGCCCGGTCAAGTCGTTGGGTCAAACTGTCAATCTGTGTCAAATGGGTCGGATCTCGGACATAGGCTAGCCAATCCGTCATCATCACGAATCCTGGAACCATATCCTCCATGAACTGAGTGGCGCGGGTCTGAGCTCCAATGGTACGAGGGGACCACCAATACTGGAATATCTCCTGAGTGCAGGGACCCTCTGACAGTGCAAAATCGTCAACTCCCAATAAGGGGATATCAATGACGGGTGATTGCGAAACAGGCCAGTAACGCCTGGCAGGAGGCAAGATCGGCATACGAATCTCTCTTGTGGTGCTCCTGAAAGCACGCTCTTCTAAGTAGAGCTCCCATCCTCCATTTGTGAAGAGAAGAACCCTACGGGTGGAAATCACGTACTCGACTCTAGTTGGGTACCCATCCTCAAAACCAATAGTCAAATGCTCCCCAGAGTAGGGAATCCAAGTGATGACATCCGCTGTTAACAACTCCAGCTGTAGGCGGCAATGAGTGAAACCCTCAGCAACATGGACCTCCGCCAGTATGGAATGATACCATCTCCATCCTCGTGGATAGGTATCTAAGCCTAACACACTCACAGGACATAAACATGGGAGCCTCTCATAGGCCCAGAACTGTTAATGCAAAGGAAAACATCTGCTGTCAGTTAACACTCTTAACCTCCACATGGGAAAAGACAAGAGAAAGACTCACCAACAGAAATGGGTAGAATCCTAACCAAGCCTCGGTCAAGCCCTGCGAACGCATGCACATCCCCCTGAGGAAATAGACGAAGGTGTAGGAACCGCAATCATACTCTCCAATACGGTCCACGTGTCGAGTGGCGCTGATCAAAGCGAAGGACTCCGCAGAAGAGTTATCTACTATGAAGCAGCCCCTAATGATCATCAGGAACAATCGCCAAAGGATGCGATCCCTGACTCTCACATAATTGGGTATGGGCTCACTCAATAGCTCGCTTATAACATCTACGCTCAAAGGACTTGTACGCACAGTCTTGCCTTTGAGCGCCTCAGCCGGGACTCCTAACAAGGATCTAACGACAGTCGGGGTAATATCAGCCATACAAGGCACTAGTGCCCCTCCAAACTCCATACCTGTGATAAATCGCCAATGCATCGGCGTCATCATCAACTCATAGTCTAGCAAATGGAGAGACTGAATCTGGTGAAACTAGCGCTCAGATAATGCTCCGAGGTAACCCCAGGGACAACGACGGGGAAGAATTGAAAAGAACGCCCCAGATCCCTAACCATGCACAATCGTTCTATAGTCAGGATGCAGGGCTTGGTACATGGAGTGAATGCTAAACCATTTCCCCTTAGGCTGTGTAAAACCGAGAACCTACATCAAATGCAGATCAACATCAGAATCCTTTACTCTTCAGCAATAGGAAAGAAGGAAGATTAAGATCTAATTTTATACCTCATTTGCGTGCAGGTAAACTAAAGGGTGTCGACTCAAATCACCCAGAAGATCTGGGTTCTCCACCTGAATGCCTGGAAAATCCCTACAGGGACCGCGTGTAGAATAAGCGGGGCCTGCAACCGGAACATCCTCCTCCTCGTCCTCGACATCCAGCACATCAACCCGGACTGGACGTATCATCGCCTCCACCAAATAACGAAGTTGTCTAACAGAACGGGGTTGAGGCACTTCAAAAGCCCTTCTCCGTACACCATAAGTGGTCATGTAGGAACTAATCGGCTGATCCAAATCCATAATATCTGGACAGAAGTCTCCAAATCACGTCAGAAAGGTCATTTCAGCATGCATGTGCACTACTATGTGTTTATATGCATTTCATGTGATAAGTCATTTTCCAACGGATAAAGACTGGAAAAAAAGACATGCATACGTTACCAGGACAGTTTAGAACACTTGTACGGTGACAGAATTTGCAGAAAGTTGCCCAAACTCAGCAGATCTGAAGAAGAGCTCCCAGATTTCCTTCGTGGCGCAGCTTGAAAATGACTTATGAAAGCAACCTGCAGGCATTATATAGCCACGGTTGGCCATAGGTCCCCCTACGACTGCTGCAGGTGTACCTGCGACACTTCTACATGGGTCCCACCCCTCCGACTCCATCCAGTTCAAGTTGCAAAGGAGGTCTCACAAGCTAAAAAGGCCAAATAAGGAATAAAAACACTACGCGAATGAGCAGAATAGCCTGGAATCCTGGTTGTCACAAGTCAAATTATGGCTTTACATATCACTTATTGGTATTTGCCTAAACACAAGGTACACCATACCGATGATCTCAGCTTTTGCAAATCATACTCGGCAATGCCTCACACAGGTCCCATGTCACCAAATACAGGATCGTAACCCTAAAACCCTTCAGTATCCCCGGCGGGGGTTACAATGTATTTGCATTCTTTGTCCACGTATCCCCGGCGGAGGTTACAACGCATTCACATTCTTCGTCCATGTATCCCCGGCGGGGGTTACAACGCATTCTTCATCCATGTACGAATCCCCAGTGGGGGTTACAACGCATTCTTATCCATTGATGTACGTGTCAATGAAGGTCAAGTAGCCTTGACATAATCTCAGCCGATGACAAGTAAACCCATCAAAGCGTTGAAAACTATCCGATGATTGGTATACATGTTCACGTGTCCCCGGCGAGGGTTACGACGCGTGTTCATCCATTGATACACACATCAACGAAGGTCAAGCAGCCTTGACAGTTTACCCCTAGGGATCCATCCGTTGATACACACATCAACGAAGGTCAAACAGCCTTGATAGTTTTCCCAACAGGGATCTATCCGTTGATATACATGTCAACAAAGGTCAAACAGCCTTGACAGTTTGCCCAATAGGGATCTATCCAGTGATACACACATTAGCGAAGGTCAGGCAGCCCTGACAATACACACTGTTGGCAGTAACTCTAACAGGACCGTGGTATATACTGGTGACACAAACCAGGGAAGACCATCCTCATCGGAGAGGAACGATGATGGAATATGTTATACACATCCTCAAATAAACAAAGCTTTATCCCCACAGATCTCTTGCACACAAGAGGCACATCTTCAAATTAAAGTTTGTATCAAGTATTTAGGACTTTGGTGATAACCCCAACGTCAACATCCTGGAAGATTTGGACCACACGTCTAAGACATCATTGATTGTCATTCTCGACAGGAGTAACAGGGAGCCGGCAATCATCCCACATGTTGGAACACAATCCAACAAAATGCATGCATCATGCATTTGCATCATGTTTCTTTACATGGCATCATGTTTATCTTGTTGCATTTCAAGTGTCTGGGATTCTTTATCCTATCCATGCCTTGCATTTCATGAATATGATAAAGAGGGGCATCTGTAGACACTCGAAATTTTTTTGCATACCTGTTACTAACATTGCAGGAGAATAGATTCGTCTTTCAGAGATAACCCTAGAAGACATCTCATATCCATTCAGGATACCGCCGGAAGTTCAGTTTCAACCCCGGAACACACACCGGGAGTATCAGTTCCAACCTCGGAGATAACCCCAAGGTATGCAGTTCCAGTCCCGAAACACACACTGGGAATAGAAGTTTCATCCTTGGAGATAACCCCAAGGAGCGTCTTTGCAGTTCCGGCGATAACCCCAAAAATGCTTGTTTCAAATGCATGCAATACTTCAACCTCGGAACTCCCTTGAGGCACTCGGTCAAAGACCCAAGATAACACCGGAAGATAGGCACACTTAAAGATGACCACGAGGACCTTCAAACACTTGCATAGTATCTAATCTCGGAGATAACCACGAGCAATGTCTTCTTTATCATTAAACAGAGATATAACCCCGATGAGGGGCAAAATCGTCATCTGGCAACCTCGACCCCATATTGCGCCATCTCAACATCTCATACATACATTTCTACAAAACAATATCCCATAAGAGCCAAGGAGTTCCAATCCCGAGTGACTATTACGTAGGGCAGCACACCGGATAGAATTTGAAGCTTGAAGACCATGGGCATGGTCCCCTCTTTCTGACTTCGTATAACCTCTAATCCCATATCATTGTGTAACTCTTGACAACGGCGGTCCGAAATAGGTCTTATACACCTCAATCGGATGCCCGAATTGCAGTTCTGAAAGTTTAAGCGGACATCACAGTACACACGTGTACGTACTTTAAGACGGCGGGACCCGCGGAGCCCGGGGCACCCCGGGCAGCCACAGGTGCATCTGTGGCTATTGCAGGTACACCTACGGCTCCAAGCTCTATAAATATAGAGCTTGGGGTGGTTTTAATAAAGGAAAAGGCAAGGAAGCCCTGTCAAATTTGCTCTGTACATACCCCATATTGAGTGCTTTCTCATTTTAAACACTTGTTGGCTCACATATAGATATATTTTTACCGTCAGGAGACGAGTTTTCATCCACTTAAAGTCATAGAAGTCTTCTTTGGTAGCCCACTATAAACCTTCTTACATATTATAAATCCTTTCTCTTCATCTTTGCATACACTCTTCCTCACATTGAGAGTCGTGTTGTGTGTGTATGCCCAGACTTCGGTCCGTGGTTTTCATTTCTATCTGTATATATATATATATATATATATATATATATATATATATATATATATATGGACTAACATTATCGAGTTATGCCTCGATTGAGCCTAGACTTATGTCTGAAGCATTTACTTATATATATATATACACTTATATATATGAACTGTTGTCGGACTCTGTCCGATGAGCCTGGATTTTAAATTTGGAGCATTTACTACTATTATATATATATATATATATATATGAACTGTTGTCGGACTTTGTTCGATGAGCCTGGATCTTACATCCGGTGCGTTTACTGCTTTTATATATATATATAGCGACAAATCGCTGAAATGATAAACCGAGACAGGATTGAGAAACATCCTGTGTGTTACCGCTTATATATATATATATATATATATATATATATATATATATATATATATATTTACATTTCATTAGGAGTGGAGTTTACTTGTGGCCTTTTACCGCTTTCTTTACATTTAGTCCACTTTGGAGTTTACTTCGTGGTGGTTGATCGCTTTTATTGTTTTCTTTACATTTAGTCTCGCTGAAGTTTACTTCGTGGTGGTTGATCGTCTCTTACAACTTTATTTATTTTTTCGATCCCACATGGAGGTGCTTCGTGGTGGTTGATCGTGTTTTTACTGCATTATTTAACATTTTCGATCCACCATGGAGGTGCTTCAAGTGGTGGTTGATCATGTCTATATATATATATATATATATATATATATATATATATATATATATATATATATATATTTACCGCTTCTATATATTTACATTTAGATCCCCATGGAGGTGCTTCAGTAGTGGTTGATTATATCTCAGTATATATATATTTCTGACTTTTATATATATAAGCGCATCGCTTTTCATATAAAGCTGCGACATCATGTGAGCCTAGGAATCATGTTATCACTGATTTAGTCTCATGAATCTAGATTCGGTTCTCCGTGATGGACATTTTCAATTTTAGTGACTTTGTAAATTATTCACGGTGTTTGAATTTTCTTAGATGGCTTTCATGCCCATGAGGAGTAAAGCCTTTGCTATATATTATTTTCTTGAAGATGCTTCACATCTCGAAAATAAAAGCAATCAAGCCAAACATTTAATAATAAAATGGAAGTATGAAAAGGTTTCAATTACTATTAAGCACAGGGTTTGAAAAACCTCTTTTACAAAACCTCACTGCTATATCATGTTTAAAACTGAAATTCTCATACAAATTCAAACCCTTTGTATATAGGTGCAAACGAGGCCTTGCACTACTTCTAAATAACAGCACATTGACCCACACACACACACACACACACACATTCATATAACAGTTTTTTGAAAAGTGGCGATCCAAGTGGTAACACGGATGTGAAGTGCCTAACACCTTCCCCGCATAATCAAACCCCGAACCCAATTGAATCTCGGTTTCACGCAGACCCATTTAGCGATTGTCACATCTTTGGGTTAATGTGCAAATCTTTTCTCGGTTGCGTTGGTGCAACCGATTAAAAACACCAATGGCGACTCTTTACGATCAAATCGTTTCGACATATACATTCGGACCTTTTTCACTTGTTTTTTGGAAAAAATCTCACATAACATGAGAACACCGAAGAACAAGAACAGAAAAGGGACAAATAAAAATCCCGACGTCGATAGGTGGCAACTCTGCTGGGGACTCCAGTAAGAAGGTTTAAGCTGCTACTACTTGCTTTTCAAAACTGTTATATGCTTTATGTGAATGTTGCATTTACATTTTTTGATGAATGTGTACGAATGCATTTTACTTACTGCACTGCAATATATCTATCTGTGATATTATTGCTTCGCACATGTCATCATTTTCATAAACGGTGAGACACGTTGTATGTGAATGTATGTTGTGGTTGATTTTTGGGAAGAATCAACTTCATCAGCCGATTCATATCCCAACTCACAGCAACCTGTGAACCCATATTTAAGTTGTTAAGGAAAAACTCCTCCAAGAAATGGAACGAAGAGTGTCAAATAGCCTTCCTTTCCATCAAAGAGCAACTAGTCAAAGCTCCTATCTTGGTACCTCCCAGGGATGACGTTCCCCTATTTATGTACCTGTCAATCAATGACAATGCCATGGGCTGCATTCTGGGACAAAAAGATGATATAGGCCAAGAAAGAGCTATCTATTACCTCAACAAAAGATTCATTATTAGTGAGCATAAGTATACCTTGATTGAGAAGACTTGTTGTGCATTAACATGGGCTTCCATGACATTACAACATTATCTCCATGGTCACACAACCCATCTCATATCCCGCATGGATCCTCTCAAGTTCGTATTCAACAAACCTATGTTGAATTATCGACTATCCAAATGGAAGTTGATCCTCCAGCAATTCGACATCATCTACGTGACCCAAAAGTCTATCAAATGTCAAGGAATTGCGGATCAACTGGCTGTAGCACCATCCGGGGATTTCAAACCCTTGGAAACATATTTCCCCAATGAAGGGATAATGACAATTTAGCAACACCATCAGGACAATACAACCCAATCATTGAGGATGTATTTTGATGGAGCTGTAAACATGGAACGTGCCGGAGCTGGAACAGTTCTAGTATCTATTTTGGGAGAGTAGTATATTGTTTCCATCAAATTGTAATTTGTCAACACCAATAACACAATTGAGTATGAAGGCTGTATAATGGGGTTGATGCTAGCCCAATCTATGGGCGTCAAACGGTTAACTGTCTTTGAAGATTTTGAGTTGGTAATCAAACAAACCACTGGGGTCTATCACACCAAAGAATTACATTTGCTGCCTTACCATCGGCAAGTTATCTAGATGGCTTTGGAGTTTGAAGAAATATCCTTTCTCCACATTCCTCGGAATAGGAATGACTTTGCTAATGCACTAGCAACTTTGGCCTCCTTGATCAACATACCTGAAAAGGGAAGCACTCAAAATATCACATTTGCCCGCCAAAAGGCTCCAGCCTACGGGAATTACATAGGAGAAGTATCGGATTAGCTGCCTCCCATCTAACACTCTTGGTACCAGTCTATCAAGGAGTATCTAAGAGATGGATCTACGCCCACTGGGGCGAATCACGATAAAAGAAAGCGGATCCATAGAATGACCATGAAATTCTATCTGAGCGGAGACGCACTCTACAAAAGAGATGCATGACTAGGCCTTCTACGATGCCTAAACAAAGACCAAGCTCAGAGACTCATGGATGAAATCCATGGTGGAGTATGCGGCCCACACATGACCGACCCTCTACTTGTCAAGAAAATCTTAAGAACATGGAATTACTGGATCTCTATCAAGGCTGACTATGATGATCACGTCAAGAGATGTTTTCAATGCCAAATTCATGGGAATTATATCCACGCCCCTCCAAGGGAACTCCACAATATGAGTTCACCCTGGCCCTTCTCAATGTGAGGAATGGACATGATCAGACCAATCGAGCCCAAAGCCAGCAATGGTCATTGATTTATCTTCACCATGATTGACTACTTCACCAAGTGGGTAGAAGCAGCCTCTTCCCCCAGGGTTATTAAAGAGGTGATCATTGGTTTCATCAGAAACAATTCCATTTGTCGATACGGACAACCAAAGGTGATTGTATCAGACAATGCCAAAAACCTCAATAACCACATGATGGAGGAATTATACAGTAAATTCCACATCAAGCACCTCAACTTTATCATCTATCGTCCAAGGATAAATGGTGCTGTTGAAGCGGCTAATAAGAATATCAAAAAGATCATGCAAAAGATGTCAGCCAATCTCAAAGGATGGTCTGAACTGTTACCTCTGACTCTATTAGCCTACAGAACATCAATGCACACTTCCACTGGGCTAACCCTTACTCATTAAACTATGGCATGGAAGCAGTGCTCCCCATAGAGGTGGAAATGGAATCCTTGAGAGTGTTGATAGATGCTCAGATGGATGAAGACCAATGGTTACAAGATCAGTACCACTAATTGTCTCTTATAAATGAAAGGCGGACCACATCCATCTTCTATTGTCAATTATACCAACAGAGGATCGCTCGATCCTACAACAAGAAAGTTCGGCTATGGCAGTTCAAAGAAAATGACTTGGTCTTGAAGAAAGTCCTTGACAACCAAGATCAATCTAAAGGAAAATTCACCCCAAACTGGGAAGGCCCGTTTATTGTCAAGGAGGTTTTGACAGGAGGAGCCCTTAGATTGCAAGAATGGATGGCAAAGAATTTCCCCAATTCATCAACTCGTACATCGTGAAATGGTATTATGTTTGAAGTTACCTATAAACCAGAATCCTGGTTCTGGATCATTAAATCCATCATTCAATTCAGGTTTTCAAAACCTTTTTCACCACATCAGTTTGTCCCACCAGGGATAAACTACACAGACCTGATCTCCCTAATACACAGGAGTATGTATGCAGCCATTTATGGTCCGGTCTAACCTTTACAATATCAAAAACAATACCACCCTTTCATCACATTAGTTTGTCCCATCAGGGACGAACTATACATACCTGATCTCCCAAATACATGGGAGTATGTAGGCAGCCATTTATGGTCGGGTCTAACCTTTACAAAAAAAAAATCTTTACACCCTTTAAGTTTGTCAACTTTTAACCTTTTCACGCTAGGTTGGAACTACGCAGACCTGATCTCCGCTCATTAATGGGAGTATGTAGGCAGCCATTCATGGTACTGGGATCATCCTTCAAGCTTTCAAACAAAACCATAAGAGATGGAACTACCAGATCTCCCCAATACACAGGAATACATCGGTGACCATCTGTGGGGTGGTTAAACTACACCTCATCAGGCTTAGACCACAGGGATGGAACTACCTAGTCTCCCCACACAAATGGGAGAAAAAACTGATGACCATCTAAGCTGCGGTTAAAACCTCAAAGAGAAGCACCAATCCATAAGATGTGGAACTACGTATTCTCCTCCACAAAAGGGAGTACCGATGACCATCTGTGGGGCGGTCGACCTCAGAGAGGTAAGCCAAACTCCTCTCTATAACCACATTTAGAAACCAGTCCCAAGAAAACAAAGGGTAGGGGGATACAAAGATCGACGATCCATTCTGAAAGATCCTGACACATCTCAATGTCCATCCATCAAGGAGGAGTTCAGAATACATCGAGATCATAAGACCTAGGGAACAGGAAACTATCAAGTAAGTAACAAAGCATATCTAAAAGGGAAGTGAATCAAAACATATTTCCTTGCCATATAATACTTTTTGATATATACAAAGTGTCCTGTACATGACAAAAATGGCTAACCTAGTGTGACGCCCCCAAAATAGGTATACATCACCCATCTTGGGTCGCCAAATACATGGTACTGAATACAAATACAAACTTAATTACACAACAAGAGCTGAGAGTTTTTACACGAATATTGTCATCTAGACAATATCCAAACTCAAATAGAGTCCTCATTACATTTATTGGCACACTATTTTATAGAATAGTGAGGACTACTATAACACCGTCTCGGGCCATCACTCCGTTCCACGACTAGTTTCGGCTACGTTCTCATTTCCTGAAGAGAACAATGGAAGTAAAAGGGTGAGCTCAACTAGCCCAGTAAGAAATATTATGACTAAGATAATGCAGAATAAGTTATCATTAGTCTTCAACAATGTTAAACTGATAGGATATAATAGACAACAAGTTTAACTGCAGCGGAATAAGCAATCCATTAGAAGAGTCAAGTAGAGCATGATATCTACTATCTTCTATGATTTAAAAAGTTTATCATTCACTTTATTCTTTGGGACTCGACAATAAATAGATCACATCATCGAATCATCCCTGCACTACGGGCCAAGGATATTCATCAGTATCACGTCCCCAAATTATTCTTGCACTACGGGCCAAGAATTATTCGTGTAATCATCAATGGTAATGACTATACCGAATTAACCATGGTCATAATCATACCAATCAATAGTCCATCTATGCACGTAAGCCAAAGATAACTTTCATCACAATATAAGCATGAGGATGATGACAATGATATAAGAATTCAATTAAAAGAAAGTAAAGGATAAATTTTTAAAGATTTATAATTTAATTTATCCATAATTTAACAATGTCCAAATTTTCAACATGATACTGCTTTGTAGAGTAAAGTTCAAGAATAATATCAATGTATCAAAAATAATTTGGACATAAAAGAAATAAATTTTTCGATGAATAGTACCCTATGAATAGTACTTTGGGAATAGTACCCTGTGAATAGTAACCCGACATGAAAAGTGCCCCAAATGCCTGAGTGGACAATATTTGAGTGAATAATAATCGGGTGAATAGTAACCCATAAATAGTAACTCGTGAATAGTACCTCAGCATGAAAAGTGCCCCGAATACCCGAGTGAATAATATTATAGTGAATAGTAACCGGTTGAATAGTAACCCGTGAATAGTACTTCAGTGAAAATATTGATATTTAATAAGAAAGTTCATATCAATATTCCAATAAAATGATACTGGATGAAACGCAAAACTCACGGATATTCCACTAATTTCAAGGATTATAGAAGCAATACTTATCATAGTAAGTTTAGATTTAAGAATATGAAAAGAAATAACAAACGAAACTACAAATGGATTTTCAACTGTCATACGGTACGTAATCCGTATAGACAGGTTATTCCGACATATTAAAGGATGAATACGAAAAATAGTATTCCTTATGAATACGAAAGAAATAATACCCCTTACCTTAGTAGAAAGCTGGATACTGCAAAAGTGAAGTAGCATAATACTCTTCTTCTTGCTCTCTATAGTTTATCTCTCTATAATGTCTCTTGTGAATCTCAGTGAATTGGTGAGAATGAAAGAAGAATTAAGCTTCTATTTATAGGAGAATAGACTAAATAGCAACTAATTCATGAACGGTCCATATTGATTCACTATTAGAACGGACGATCCATATTGATTACTATTAAAACCACAACCGACGGTCCAGATCGATTTACTTTTAAAACCACCACCGACGGTCTAGATTGATTTACTTTTAAAACCACCACCGACGGTTCAGATTGATTTACTTTTAAAACCACCATCAACGGTCCATATTGATTTACTATTAAAACCACCATCAATGGTCCAGATTGATTCAACTTATTATTACACTTTAGTACCCCTAAAGTTTTCCAAGTTTGCATTATTCCCCTCTAAATTTTGTAAATCACTTATTTTCAATAAACACATTCTTAATACTTCAACAATTATTCATCATTAATATTATAACTCACAATATTTAACAACCAGGTCGTTCCAAGGAAAGAGGGGGCTTTCCGATAAGGATTTTTCCTTATTGTCGCGCAATTAGGTGACCAAACCTCTCCTTGACAGAACTTCTAGACATTATCAATATTGCAAATAATAATATGAATAACTTTGTTGTCTTAATTGTTGATTTAATAATATAAAATATTATGCAGATGATAATGTGACAATAATTGAATCAAATAACGTGAGATACTATGCAATAATTACTGTAGCAATCATTGAGCATAACTGAGTGACTTCTCACGTAAGCATCAATAATCAATACCGTGTGCTACTATGCAACCACGCATATTACTGTACTTTTACCACCGGGTAGTTCAACAGTTTAATAGTAAAACTTTCACCGTTATTTTTATAAAAAGATATTTTTGTCGTTTTCTAACTACGACAATATTTCTGTTGTGGGGTCCACCAATGATTGTGCCGTCATACGAATATTCCCTGTTAAAACGAATATTTTATATCAACTTGATTACTTTGCAAAATTTTCCAATTATTACCCACAACTATAACATTATATCATATCCACACCATAATATTCAAAAATATAATTCGAGAAAAATTATTCTTTATTCAAAAAAGTTGGGGTCTTACACCTAGTCTATGTAGAAAAATCAAAACTAATCTACAAACTAGTGGGTAAGCGAGCCATCAAGTCTAACATGACATCCCTCTCAGTAGATGGAGGTAAATCTATGAGCTCAGTAGATAGGGTATCCACACGAGCCAGGAGATCTACAACTATCTACATGGTACCACCGTGCTCATCAATGAATGCACTCATCTCTGCCACAATGTCAGCATCTCAATACAGTACTATTTGTAGTGGCAGGATCTCGAGTAGCTAAAGCCTCATCTCGCTCAACAACAACTGCATCCCAAAATGATCGAGCCTCATCCCGCTTAACAACAACGGTATCCTATGAGCTAGAGCATCAACTCTCTCAACCAGAAAGACATCTTTATCAAAAAGAGCTGTCAACATCAAGGCCCTAGCATGATCCCTCTCAAACATCATCAGATGTAAACTCTGCTCTAAATACTCTGCAAAATATTGAGTCACAACAACAAGAATACTGGGGGAATAAATCATAGCTACCGATGAACCAGTAAATAGCTCATCCTTGATGAGAGAATCAGGGTACTCCATAGGCTCCCCATCATCAGAATCAATACCCGGCTCTAAGGATATAACTTTAGTCGATGCAATCTCTACGATCAACCATGTAGAATACTGTGGAGAGTGACCTGGATGGCTAGTCAAAAAGTTAGCCCTCTCGCGTCAAGTCCAACAGGCATAAATCCTAGACAAATCCTCTGCTGACAGAAGCCGAGATGACAATCGCTGACTCACTGCTCCGTAAAAGGGATGAATATCCTGAAAGTGGTCAAACTGTGCTATAACAGCCAGTGAATGATATGTGGTCACACCTCTCAAACCGGCCAAGGGAAGATAGTCCATGCTAGATGCATGAGTGATAAAGCTATAGGGAGAGTTGAGCCCTGAACATAGCAAAATATCAAATGGGTCCTCAATCCTTGACAAGAAACCCGACCAAGAAGCTGCGTGTATACACTCAGCCGGCTGAAAGGAGTATGACATGGCTATCTCATGGGAAAAACAATACCCATGGCATCTGAAAGTGCCAATCGGTCTCAAGTATTTCATAAACCACATGTACAACAAGACCAAATTGCCTATAAACATCCCCACAGAATGGGTATGGCAATACGTTGTCGACCTCAAGGTCTCTGCCAGAATCATCGGTAAGATGGTATGTTCCTCTCAGAGAGCATGGACTACCATGATCACGCCGATATCTAAGTGGTCCATGTATAAAGGCATGTACAAATAAGCCACTAAGCACATCAAGAATATTTCTACACGGGAGACATGCTAATCACCCTCAGAAATGGTGAAGTCCCCGGAGTATCGTAGATAGCTGTCCAATGACCCAAATCTGTCAATCAAGAATTTCATGGACACTACATGCCCCGAGGAAATCTTTTCCAGGGCAACTCTGCGCCTCAAGCCTGTCAAGGTCATAAATTGCCAGCTCATGTCACCGACTGCCATCCGAGTGCAAGGCCTATCCAATGGCAAGTCTGTAAGACGCTCATACTCCTCTAATGTAGGAGTCAACTCCTGGGTATCAAACCGGAATACCTACCTATCTGGTACCCAATGCTCTAGCATGCCCTCTACAAAGCCCGATGGAACCTGAAATGTTAGGAGGGTCATCGAGTGTCACAGTAGCTGATCAACTGTCACCCGATCTAGGGAGGACAAACTGTCATACCACGATCTCAAAGAAGATACCACCAACACTAGTGGACTATGCTCAATCCAGCTAACAGTGGATGAAGACATCTGTAGAGCCGCGTTATAAGACCATTCACAGGTTAATGCTAAACTCATCTTTGCAAATACATGTCCATAACATAATGCATGCATAATAAATAACAAATGACAATATGATGTAGGGAATGAAAAACAATATACATATTCCTAAGTACATCATCATCTCTGTATACAATTAAAAAATATAGGTAAATGGGGCATAGCTGCCCAACAACTAATAGAGGCCTATCAAAAGATATAGCGAGAAACACATCAGAAGAAGTTAATGGTGTTGATGTCCACATAATCCAACCTATCTATCTGATGTAACTCCTCCCGAGTCACTGAATCTCTGCCAGTAGGGATATCAAGCCGATATAACGAAAGATCTACGTCGGCAAAACCATTTGAATATGGGCCACCTGAAGGTCCAACCTTAGAGCTGGAAGGATCAAAAGTATCCGCCTTTGATGGATCTCTGCCCAAATACTGGATAAAGAAATGTGCCCGGTTCAACTGCTGGGTCAAACTATCAATCTACGTCAGATGAGTAGGCTCTCGGATGTAGGCAATCCAATCCGTCATCATGATAAAGTAAAGCCATCAACGCCCATCAATGGTGCCTTAGTGATCGGCTGCAATAAAGGCCCCATAAACTGTGTGGCACGGGTCTGAGCTCCAATGGTGCGAGGGAACCACAAGCGGTAAAAAGCCTCCTAAGTGAAAGGTCCCTTTGATAAAGTAAAGCCATCAACGCCCATCAATGGTGCCTTAGTGATCGGCTGCAATAAAGGCCAATGACGCTTGTGGTGCTCCTAATAGCACGTTCTCCTAAATAGAGCTCCCAACCTCCGTCTTTAAGGATAGGAATCCGGCGGGTGGACAATATAAACTTGACACCAGTCGGGAAACAACCCTCGAAGCCAACTGCCAAGTGGTCTACATAGTAAGGAACCCAAGTAATGACATCAGCTGTCAACAACTCCAACTGTAGGCGCGAATGGGTGAAACCCTCAGCTATAGGAACCTCCGTCAAAGTGGAGTGATGCCATCGTTGTCTCCGTGGATAGGTGTCTAAAAATAACAGGCTAACGGGACGAAGATATGGGAGCCTCTCATAGGCCCAAAACTGTCAATACAAGATCAAATATCTGCGGTCAGTTAAACTCTTAACCCAAACAAGGGAAATCCAAAAAGAAAATACTCACCAGTAGGAATGGGTAAAACCCTAACCAAGCCTCTATCACGCCCTTTGAGCGTAGGTGCATCCGCGCTAAGGAAGTAGGCAAAGTTGTATGGACCCCAATCAAACTCTCCAATATAGTCCACCTCTCGAGTGGCATTAACTAAAGTGAATGACATCGTTGAAGAGTTATCAGCCAAGAAACAACCCCTGAGGATGATAAGGAACAATCGCCTAAGGATGCAATCTCTAACCCTCCAATCATCGGGCAATGGCTCAATCAGAGCCCCACTCACGACATCTACACTCAAGGGACTAGTACAGACTTTCTTGCCCTTGAGTGCCGTAGTTAGGACTCCCAATAGGAATTTGACGGCAGTCGGGGAAATATCAGCCACCAAAGGCACTGGTGCCCCGAAAAACTCCATCCAAGTGATGAATCGCCAATCCATCGGTGTCATCATCACCTCACAATCCAACAAATGGAGAGATTGAGTTTGGTGAAACCAGCGCTCAAACAAAGCCCTGAGATAACCCCAGGGACAACGACGAGGGAGGATGGAAAATAAAGCCTCAAAGCCCCAAGCATGCACCATCTCTTTGTACTCTGGATGAAGAGTCTGGTACAAAGAATGTATGCTAAACCAGTTCCCTCTGGGTTGCGTAAAGCTGGGAACCTGCATCACAATACAAAATAAAAATCAGAACCCTTACCCCACAAATGGGAAATGAAGATCAACACGACTTTTACCTCGTTCGCATGAAGATAAATCGAGGGGGTGATGACTCAAATCTTCTAGAAGCTCTGGAATTGTAACATTTATAGGTGGAAGCTCCCTACGGGTAATTGAAGTAGAAGGAGCAAGATCCGAAATGGGTACGTACTCCTCCTCGTCCTCGACATCTGGTCTTTCAACCTAGATAAGATGAATCACTGACTTAGTCAATCGACGAGGCTGTCGGGCTAGGCGAGGCTGAGGTATATCTAAAACTCTCCTCCTCACACCTGAAGAGGTCCTACGAGAGCTACTTAGCTTGTCTAGATCCATATATCTGGACAAAAGTTTCCAAATCACCTCAGAAAGGGTGTGGTAAATTCTAACAAGGATCTCATTAAATGCATTTTATAGCTATATGCATGCATGCATTACTTTAACATATATAAATAGTAGAGTTAAAAATAAATGATCATTCAAATGCTTAGACTCGTGAATTTTTTTTGCCAAAATCTCCTTTGTAAAAAGGACTATCCACATGCACGTAAGCATGACTAGGTGGCCATTCAGTAGCACAGCAACTCAAATTCACAAACATCCTAAATGTATGAAAAACATCAAAGTGAAAATCCATAAGGGTAGCCTAATTACCAGGATTATTTTGTGCCTACGCTCGAAGGGCGTGACAAAGGCTTGGTTTAGGTTT
Organism: Panax ginseng; assembly: GCA_020205605.1. Classification (NCBI taxonomy): domain Eukaryota; kingdom Viridiplantae; phylum Streptophyta; class Magnoliopsida; order Apiales; family Araliaceae; genus Panax; species Panax ginseng. The sequence continues at coordinate 106,325,150 of CM035137.1, read as the reverse complement.
TACCCAGAGGAAGTAGGCAAATGTATAGGAACCCCAATTAAACTCTTAAATACGGTCCACCTCCCGAGTGGCACTGACTAAAGCGAATGACACCGTTAAAGAGTTATCAGCCAGGAAATAACCCCTAAGGATGATCAAGAACAATCACCGAAGGATGCGATCTCTAACCCTCCGATCATCGGGCAATGGCTCAGTCAGAGTCCCATTCACGACATCTACACTCAAGGGACCAGTACGGATTGTCTTACCTATAAGCGTCGTAGTTGGAACTCACAACAGGGATCTGACTGCAATCGGGGAAATATCAGCCACCAAAGGCACTTGCGCCCCGAAAAACTCCATCCCAATGATGAATCGCCAATCCATCGGTGTCATCATCACCTCACAATCCAGCAAATGGAGAGACTGGGTATGGTGAAACCATCGCTCAGACAAAGCCTTGAGATAACCTTAGGGACAATAGGGGGGGAGGGTGGAAAAGAAAGCCTCAAAGCCCCAAGCATGCACCATCTCTCGGTACTCTGGATGAAGAGTCTGGTATAGAGAATGTATGCTAAATCAGTTCCCTCTGGAATGCGTAAAGCCAGGAACCTGCATCACAATGCAAAACAAAAATTAGAACCCTTGCCCCCACAAATGGGAAATGAAGATCAACACGGCTTTTACCTCATTCGCATGAAGATAGATCGAGGGGTGATGACTCAAATCATCCAGAAGCTCTGGAATTGTCACATTTATAGGTAGAAGCTCCCTGCGGGGAATGGAAGAAGGAGCAGGATCCATAATGGGTACGTCCTCCTCCTCATCCTCATCATCTGGTCTTTCAACCCAGATAAGACGAATAACCAAACTCGGTCGATCGATGATTTGCTTCGGCCGGGCAAGAGGCTAAGCTTATATCTCAAGCTCCCCTCCTCACTTTGAAGAGGTCCTACGGGGAGTTACTCTATTGATGCGGATCCATATATCTGGACATAAGTCTCCAAATTACCTCAGAAAGGGTGCGGTAAATTCTAACAAGGATCTCATTAAATGCATTTCATAGCTATATGCATGCATGCATTACTTTAACATACATCTACAGCAGAGTTAAAAATGCATAACCATTCAAATGCCTAGACTCATAAGATTTTTTCGTCAGAGTCTCCTTTGTAAAAAGGACTATCCACATACACGTAGGCATGACTAGGTGGCCATTCAGTAGCACACCAACTCAAATTCATAAACATCCTATATGTATGAAAAACATCAAGTTAAAATCCATAGAGGTAGCCTAATTACCAGGATTATTTTGCTTCAAAACCTTTGCTCATTTTTCCTAAAATAGGATGAAAAAAATTGCAGAAAAAGGTGTCAAATTGACTGTTTCAAAAGTTAATTTTTTTACATCAATACGTTTAGCATGGTAAAATACTAACATTTACTACGTTGAATAATTTTTATCAAGTCATATGAGCATGCATATTTACTACTATGTGTTTTGAAGCATTCTATATGATATCTCACTTTCTAATGGTCAAAACTGGAAAAGAAGACATGTAAACGTTACCAGGATAGTGTAGAACAACTGTACGGTGATGGATTTTGCAGAAAGCAGCTCGAACTCAGTAGATCAGAAAAAGAAATCTCAAATTCTCTGTGTGGCTTCAATTTGAAAATGACTTGTGAACAGGAAAGGCAAGTTAGATATAGCCCATGGGTGGTCGCGGGTCTACTCGCGCTACCCTAGGTGGTCCCGACCCCCTCCGGCTCGATGAAATTTGAGTTACAAAGTAGGTCCCACAAGTTAAAAAGTTAAATCAGGAAAAAATACGCTACGTGATTAAGCGGAAAAGCCTGAAATCCTAATTTTTAGAGACCAAACTGCGGGTCTACATATCAATCATTGGTATTCTCCCAGATATAGGGTTCACAAAATTTATGATTAAAGCTATTGAAAGTTTCCCTTGTCAACGCATCGTAAAGGTCCGATGCCATCAACCTGGGGTTGTAATTGCAATCAAAGCATACATCTCGTCAGAAATCCATCCCCAATAGAGATTTCATACATCCTTAGCCGTTGAGAATGATCTCAATGAGGGTCAGGCAGCCCTGACATTACCAGCCATTGGCAATAATTCTAATGAAGCATTAGAGGTGGTCCGATGATTCTAGATATTGAGAATTACTTCAACGAGGGTTAGGCAGCCCTGACATTACCAATCGTTGGAAATAACTACAGCGAAGCATTGGAGGTGGTCCGATGATTCCAGCCCTTGAGAATTACATCAATGAGGGTCAGGCAGCCCTGACATTCCAAACCGTTGGCAGTAACTCCAATGAAGTATCAGAGAAACTTGAAGATGCACACCATGGGAAATAATCCTCTTCAGAGAGGACCGATGATGGAATCTGTTTTACAGACCCTCAGAAATCAAAATGTGATTCCATAAAGAGTCACTCGCACATGAGAAGAGCATCTTCGGTGGAAAGCCTGCACAAAGGATTAAGGACTTTGGTGATAACCTCAATGTTAACATCCTGTAGTCTCAAACATGGAGAAACCTCCATTCTAAAGATTATGAAGACATCTCTGCAACTTATTGGCAAATCAGGCTCAAATAGCACTGATGGACGGTTCAAATCGCTGGTAATTACCCCATCGTATCATCAGGAGATTCCTGTGATCAGAGGTATGGAAACTACCGGTCGAGTAGACATCAAAGAAGTTCAACAGGGTCATCATTGACAACTCTATCCTTCAATAGGATCATAACAGTTATCATATCCCATTAGAAATCATTCCAACAAATAAGCACTCAGCATAACATTTCATAATGCTGCATTGCATCTGCATTATGATTATCTTGTCACATTTTAAGTGTCTAGTGATCTTTATCCTATCTATGCCATTACATTGCATGAATATGATAAAGAGGGGAATCTGTAGACACTTGAAATTTTGCATTCCTGTCACTAACCCCGCAGGAGGGCAAAATCGTATTCTAGAGATAACCCTGGAAGTCATCTCAGTTCTAACCCTGTAGACAACCCCGGGAAATCCAATTTTCAATCTCGGAGATAAACCTGAGAGATTTAGTTTAAAAACCCAGAGATAACCCCGGGAGGTCAAGTTCCAACCTCAGAGATAACCCCGAGGGATGCAGTCCAAGTTTTGGAGATAACCCTAGAAAAGTCAATTTTAACCCTAGAGACAACCCCGGGATACTCAGTTCAACCCCAAAGATAACCCCGGGAGGTCAAGCACACCTCAGATATAACCCTGAGGACATTTATCATCCACAACAGCCCAATCTCAGAGATAACCCTGAGAAACGACTGCAACATCTGCGCCAAAGTCGGAGTAACCCCTGTGGGGGCAAAATAAAAATTTTTCCACCTCAACATCACATTCACGTCATCTTAACACATTTCAATCCACACTGCATACAAGGATGTCCCACAAGAACTATAGATCAAATCCCGAGTGACTACTGAACAAGACAGTACAACGGATCGACTTTGAAGACTTGGAGATCTGGTCATGGAGCCATCTTCTTGACTTCATACAACCTCTAATCCCATGTCATTGTGTAGCTCTCGACAACAACTTCCTGAAAAGGTACAACACTCCTTTATCGGAAGCCCGGATTGAAAGTTATGAAGGTTCGAGTGGATAGTGCATAGCTAAAGTGCACGTACTTCGAGACCCACGCCCATTGGGTCTTTAAATATGAGCTCTTGGCAGCTTATTTGAAAAAAAGGAAAAAAAGAGAGAGAACTCTGTCCATTTCAGCCTGTAACCCTTGCTAGAGTGCTCTAAACTGAGTGATTTTTCTTTCTAAACACTTGTAAGCTCGTGTTTTGTAACTTACTAAAGTTGAACCGGTGGAAATTGAGTTTTCAGGCATCAAAAGCTATCTGAAGTCTTCTTGGTAGCCCACTGTAAGATTTTTCATATTTTTAAGCTTTTTACTACTTCTATATATATATATATATATATCTACTAACATTGAGAGTCGCGTTGTGTGGGTATGCCCGAATCGTCAATCTGTAGCTTTTTATTGCTTATATATATACTTATATATATATCAAACTCGAACTCGAATGAGCCTGAATAGAATATTAGGTGCGTTTACTGCTTATATATATATATATATTTACATTTCTGTCAGACCTGTAGTTTACTTCGTGGCCATTTACCTTTTTTTATATATATATATATATATATATATATATATACATTATATATATATATATATATTTATATATATATATATATATTATTTTGTGGCCTTTTACTTCTTATATATATATATATATATATATATATATATTTAACCACACACGTATTCTTTAGAAGAAATATTATTAATTAACTTCTGGTTGATGTGTCCTAGTCTACGACGTCAAAGCCATGGATCATCATTTGCAAACATAAGACAAATGTTATCTAGGTGAGAATATGCATCTAAATAATTTGTGTATACATTCTAATATCTAGGACATACTAAAACTAATTTACCAGTTTGATTAAATATGAAACAGTTATGTGTACTGAAGGATATTTTAAAACCGCTATTGTAAGACCCTAACTTTTATGAATAAAGAATAATTTTCTCGAAATATATTTTTGAATATTATGGTGTGGATTTGATATAATGTTATAGTTGTGGGTAATGTTTATAAATTTTGCAAAGTAAGCAAGTGGTTATATAATATTTGATTGGTCGGAGAATATTCGTTTTAACATGGAATATTCGTACGACAGCACAATCATTAGTGGACCCCACAATGAAAGTATTGTCGTAGTTAGAAAACGACAAAATTATCTTTTTATAAAAATAACGGCGAAAGTTTTACCGTTAAACTGTTGAACTATCCTAGTAGTAAAGTAAAAAGCTGATGTCTGGCGTGGTTGCATAGTAGCACACGGTATTGATTATTGATGCTTACGTGAGAAGTCACTCAGTTATACTCAATTATTGATACAGTAATTGTTGCATCATATCTCTCATATTATTGATTCGATTATGTCACAGTATCATCTGCATTATATGATATATTATTAAATCAATAATTGAGACGACAAAGTTATTCATATTATTAAATTGCAATATTTATAATTTCTAGAAGTTCTGTCAAGGAGAGTTTTGGTCATCTAATTACGCGCCAATAAGGAGAAATCCTTATCGAAAAGCCCCCTCTTTCCTGGGAACGACCTGGTTGTTAAATATTGTGAGTTATAATATTAATGATGAATAAGTTTGTGTTGATTAAAGATGAAATTGATAGTTCCATTGTGTTGGAATTATTAGTGTTAGTGGAAATCGACATTTATTTTGATATTAATTTATGTTTGGAAGTTATACTGACCAATCGGGTAATTAACCGGATAAAGGAGAAATTAATTGCTATTAATTCACATGATTATAACTATTTGTTCACATGTGTGTACTATTGATTCACATTCTTGTACTATTAGGGGAGTTGGTGCAAGATTGATAATACTTGCATGACTAAGTTAAAAATAGAGGTATAGATGGAGGTACTATACTATAATTCATATTTTCACATGATTATAACTATTGATTCACATGATTGAACTATTGATTCACATTATTTACTATTAGGGGAGGTGGTGCAAGTTTGATAATACTTGCAGGACTAAATTAAAAATGAAAGAAAAGTTGAAGGTATTGTACTGTAATATTTTGAGCCCCAAAACGTGCAATTATCAAAACTATATTTTTCTATAAATAGAAGCTCATTCTTCCTTCATTTCTCACCAATTCACTAAAGCTATAGAGCAATTATTATAGAGAGAAATTATAAAGAGAAAAAAGAAGAGAAAGTCTCGCTACCTCTACTCCAAAGATTCCAGTTTCTTTCTAAGGTAAGGGTATTATTTCTTTCATATTCATGAAGAGAGCTTCTGTTATTCCATTCTTTATTATTATGCTGGAATAAACTGTCTATGCGAAGTACCGCATACATGGTAAAAATCTTCTGTTATTCCATTCTTTATTATTCTGTTGGAATATTCCGTCTGTGCGGATTACGCATGACCTGGTTCCATTATTTATTATTCTATTAGAATAACCTGTCTATGTGGATTATCACATGTATGGTGAATGATCCTTTGTATTCATTCCTTATTAAATTGTGGAAACGATGCATCTCACGTGGATTACGCACGTATGTGAAAATCCATTTGCGAGTTTCATATATTCTATGATACTCATTTGGTTAAAGTTTTGTCTTCTATACTCCATAAAATTAGTAAAATATCCTGGATATTTGCACTTCATCCGGTATCTTTTCATGGAAATATTCTTCTGAGCATTCTTGAATTTTACTTCACAAAGCAGTATCATGTTGACAATTTGGACGTAATTGATTTCAAGATAAATTAACTTATAAATCTTTAAAATTTATTCTTGAACTTGTTTTATTGAATTATTATGTCATTGTCATTATCCTCATTCTTATATTGTGATGAAAGTCATCTTTGGCTTACGTGCATAGATGGACTTGGTATGATTATGAGCGAGGATTATTCAAAGTATAATCATGACATTGTAATGTTATAAATGATGTGGTAAAAGTCCTCAGAGCTTTGTAGTGCATTAATGGGACGCTTTTGGTATGATTATGACCGAGGATTATTCGTATTGTCATGACCATTGATGATTAAATGAATATCCTTGGCCCATAGTGTGAGGATGACTCTATGATGTGATTTATTTATTGTCGAGTCTCAAATGATAAAAATTGATGAAAACATTTTAAATCATAGAAGATAGTAGATATCATGCTCTACTTGACTCTTCTAATGGATTACTTATTCCGCTGTAGTTAAACTTTATGTCTATTGTATTTTATCAGTTTAACATTGTTGAAGGCTAATGATAATTTATTCTGCATTATCTTAGTCATAATATTTCTTCTTTGGGCTAGTTGAGCTCACCCTTTCTTTCACTTTGTTCTCTTTGAAATGAGAACGTGGAAAGGACTAGTCGGAGAAGCGGAGTGACTCGGTCGAGGATGATAGCATTAGTAGTCCTCACTATTCTGTTAAATAGTGTGACAATAATTGTAATGAGGACTCCATTGAGTGTGGATATTGTCTAGATGACAATATTCTTATTAAAACTCTTAGATTATGTTTTGTCGTATTTTACACGAATGTTGTATAATTAAGTTCTATTTGAATTTTGTACCATGTATTTGACGACTCAAGATGGGTGATGTATACCTGTTTTGGGGGCGTCAAAGCTATCACATAGTTGACTGATAGATAGGAGATTATGCCTGAGTCCTGTGACTAATTGAACGTTAGAGATTGTTATGTGATTATTTCCGACACTTCCAACTCCAAATATTTTACCTTTATTGTTATCTCCAAAGGTTACTTTCCCATATAATACAAGAAAAGGCTTAATTCCGACGAAATTAGGTTCGACGGACTGTATTCAGTTGGAAATAAGTTAGTTTCGACGAAATAATCTGTCAAAAATAATTTCATAAGATATAGTTTACTTTCGACGAAACTATGGTTATTTCCGTGGGACGTTTTGTCGAGGATAACATATTTTCGAGGGACTTATTTTCGATGGACATTCTGCCGGAACTATCTTATAAAACCTTATCGATTCATATTCTTATTCAGGCGCCTCTCACATCCTCTTATTAATCTCATCAGCTCCTCTCTCTCTAATCTTACTCGATCTCTCAGGCCTCAGCTCATTCTCTCCTTTCTCACTCTCTCACTCTCATCTTCGGCGCCCATCTGCCACCCACCACCACCTCCAGCCGCCGACCAACCACCACCACCTCCAACCGTCGACCATTAACCATCGGTACCACCATCTCAGTTCTCTCTCTTCCTCTCGCACATGCCTCACCACTAACCAACCACCCACATCCCGCCACCAACCCACCACCATCGAGGAAAGCTCCACCAGTATCCACACGCCGACCAGAACTGTGACGAATTTCTTCCTCTGTTTCCGACAGTTTATTAACTTCAAAAGAAGGTATGAGTTCAAATATTGTTTCAATTTGATGATGATGTACACAATCAATAGATTATATAATTGTTATATTGTATGTATATATTGATTTGAGGCTGAAAATTGGTAGAGTTTTTGATTCGGTATTGGTTTAGTTTGTTATTGTCAATTGAAATTGGAAAGTGGTAATGTTTAAATTCCTTAATTGGTTATTGTGTGTGCATCAATTCGGCTTTGTCAATTGGATTTGAGGCTGAAAATTGGTAGGGCTAAAAATTTGTTATATATTTGGCTGAAAATTGGATTTGAGGCTAAAATTTGGGGCTGAAAATTGGTATATATTTGGAAAGTGTAATTCATTTTGATTGAGAATGGATAATTCTGTAGTATATATTGTTTGCATTCTTTATGTATTTTAATTAGTTTCTAATCTTGAATTTAACTGATTTTAGGACTGTTTTTAATTTTGATATATTTGCTATTTCTGACGGAATTTCTGACAAAAATTCTGTCAGAATTATTCATTTGCAAGATTTGTGGGCCATACATGTATTGTATTAGTAATTAGTTTCCCAATATTAAAATATAAACTAAGTAGCATTTACTTAGTTTCTTACTACTAAAATAAAATAAGATAAATTTAATTTAATTTAGTTTATTAAATAAAATAAATTTTAAAAATTAGATAATATAATATAATACAAAATAAAGTAAAGTAAAATAACATAATAAATTAAATTAATTTGAATAAAATAAAACAAATTTGAATTAATTTATTAAATAAATTAAATTTAATTAAAAATATTTTAAAAAATAATATAATACAAATAAAATACAATACAATAAAAAATAAAATAAAATAAAAATAATAAAATAAATTTAATTTAATTGAATTTAATTAAAATAATTTAAATTAAATTTAATTAAAATAATTTAAATTAAATTTAATGAATTTAATTTAATTTAATAAAAAATTAAAAAATATATGATATAATACAAGATAAAATAAAATAACATAATAAATTAAATTAAATTAAAATAATTACTAAATTAAATTAAATTAGAACTTATATAATATAATACAAAATAAAATAAAAATAATAATAAATTTAATTCTATTTAATAAAATAAAATAAATAAATAAAATGATTTAATTTAATTTAATTTAATAAATAAATAAACCAATTATATACTATAATATAATATACTATAAATTAAAATAAAAGAAAATATAATAATAAACTAAGTAGGAGTGAATGTCGAACAGTAGTCTCTATATATTTCAAATAACAATTCTCATAAACTAAGTACCACTTACTTAGTTTATCATTGGCAAAATAAACTAAGTAGGAGTGAATGTCGAACAGTAGTCTCTATAGATTCTAAATAACAATTCTCATAAACTAAATACCACTTAGTTTATCATTGGCAAAATAAACTAAGTAGGAGTGAATGTCGAACAGTAGTCTCTATAGATTCCAAATAACAATTCTCATAAACTAAATACCACTTACTTAGTTTATCATTGGCAAAATAAACTAAGTAGGAGTGAATGTCGAACAGTAGTATCTATAGATTCCAAATAACAATTCTCATAAACTAAGTACCACTTACTTAGTTTATCATTGGCAAAATAAACTAAGTAGCATTTGCTTAGTTTGCCACAATTTTTAATAAATGCAATAATACTCTCCCTACATATATGTACTCTTCCTTGTATGCAGGTTTCAACATTGCAATTGCAGCTAATAGTACTCCAACCGGTTCCTCGACAACAATTAAAAAAAAAGGGGTCGTAGTTCTTGTTTGTGTCCTATACTCGAATAATAAAGTTAATTGAATTACTGCAGATATTCTTCACTGTTCCATCATAACAGATGGCAACTTCCAGAAGGAGTTCTATTAAGTTATTGAACAAAGTTCTAGGTTAAGCAACCCTCTAGATGGGCGAATGATCACTTCTCTGTTAGGAATGAATCATCTCCCCATATGGGTCCAATCCATGACATAGACAGTTTATCACCACTCCGAATTCCTCAGATGGGTAGTTCCCACGAAACGTCTCACCTCTTTTTCTATGAGAACTATCCATTTGAGGAATTCGGAGTGGTGAGAAATTGTCTATGTCATGGATTGGACCCATATGGGGAGATGATTCATTCTTAGCAGAGAAGTGCTCGTTCGTTCATCTAGAGGGTTGCTTAACCTGAAACTTTGTTCAATAGCTTAATGGAACTCCTTCGAGATGTTGTCATCTGTTATGATGGAACAATGGGGAATGTTTGCAGTAATTGAATTAACTTTATTATTCGAGTATAGGACACAAATAGGAACTACGACCCTTTTTTTCCTGATTGTCGACTCAAGTAGTCTATAGATTCCAAATAACAATTCTCATAAACTAAGTACCACTTACTTAGTTTATCATCATTGGCAAAATAAAATAAGTAGCATTTGCTTAGTTTGCCATAATTTTCAATAAACTCAATAATACTCTCCCTTTAATCTTCAATACACTCATTTGACATTCACTCAATAGGAGTGAATGTCTAACAGTCCCCAGTTTGGGACTGTTATTGGATGTTATGTCTCTCACTTAAGCAGGTGCCAATACGAAATGGTACATTTTTGTTATTTTGAGTATTTTTTGACTTTTATCTCTATATGTTTTCTGAGTGCGTACTTAGATTAAGTTATCTTAGTCTATTTCGTGTGCTTAAAGACCATGGGGAGGTGCTGTAACGACCGAGAAATTCGGATCCATTGTAAAATAATTTTATTTAATTATATAATTAATAAAATTATATTATTTGTTATTACTATGTGTTAGTAAGATGAATGTCATTCTATAACCTAGAAACGTCGGAACTTCATAGTATTTTAACTACGTAAGAGAATTAAAGTGTTTAAATTTCAAAGATGAAAATAAAAGTTTTCTGAGAATTTTTTTGAAAAACACTATTCATCAATTTCTGCTTGGGAATTAATTTTGAACTTCTGAGAAATACGTAACAATAGAATATCGAGGTAAGACGGATTATGTAATAATAATTTGAGTATAGAAAACATAATTTTTTGCTTGCGGACTTAATTTGAGAAGGCTAGGGAAAATAAAGCGTTAAGAAGCTAATGTAATGATCGTATGATACGTATGTATTGTACGAGGTAACGAATACGAGTATGATATGAAGTATTATACGAGTATGTATGAATGATGAAATATCGTATATTATGAATAAGTATATGAGTTAGAATACGAGAATAATATGTAAACAATACATTATTAGGCTTTTAGCCAAATGAAATGGACTTGTAGGATTGTGTAGCAATTTGTAAAGTCCAAAGTAAATTAATGCAAGCCCAAAAGCTTAAGTTAAGTTAATTAAACCTAAGCCCAAGCTATTGATCCAATTGGTTAAGGTGACCCATGGGGCAACCCATGATCATATGGTTAATCTTGGTGACCAAGATTATAATGTGATGGCCAAGTAATTAGTGAATTGAGTAAGATAACTTAATTGCTAAGTAATGAATAGTATGGAGGTTACTAAGGAGGTGGGATTGGCTATTTTTCATTATACCCTAACTTAGGAAATCCTATAAATAGCAAGCTTAAAATTTCATTTGTTGTTTGTTAATTTTCACCAACAAGTTAAGTGCTTAATTGTTAGAGAGAATAAGTAAGAAAAAGTTAGACTTCCATTGTTAGAAAAGAAGAAGAAAAGCTTGTTCATCAAAGGTAATGATCCTATGTCATTAGTCTTCCATCTCTAGAATTGTAGGTTGATAAAAGAAGTGTGGATTAAATGACATGTATGCTAAAAAATGATAAGAATGAAGAATCTAAGGACTTAAGTCTTAATAAGCCGTGAATAAGCACTTTGTTCATAGATAAGCTATGAACTAAGGAAGAACTTGTAAGACTTATAACATATTTACATGAATGTAGTTTATATGTTAAAAGGATGCAAGAATGTTGGTTAGAAGACTTAAACCATTATAAGTCATAAAGGATGAAATCATATGTAGTTTATACCTTGATATGTTATAAACTCATGAAGAATAAGTAATAACTTATCATGTAAATAAGTTGATGTAATATGTATGTTAAGATATTAATATGATCATGGATATAATCTATTTGAAATAATGAACAAATTATAAGTAACGAAGTTATGCCGGAATTCACAAGATTGAACAATAATCGTCGAATTCGTGAAATTCTCGGATTAGAAGTTGAATTTTGATATTGAGCTCAGAAATGTTGGTTTTCGATGGAGACAAGTATTATTTGGCATTATAGAGTTGCGGACTAGAAAATGATCGAATTTTGACTTAGAACGAAGAAACGAGCATTGAACGTTCACGAACGTTTATCGTTTTCGTTAAAAATGAACCAATAGGTGAATTTTGAGTTAATGAAGTCAAAAATATAAAATTCTTACATGAACATGTAGAGTATGTGATTTGTGAGCTAATGACTTTTGAACGAGCCAATTCGGATTTTAAATGATCAATTTGGAGTTCGGGAAGTTCGTTATGCAAAATAAAATTTCTAACTGTCTGGTGCACAGAGCTGGCATTGTGGCGCCAGCCCAAGGCATAATGGTGGCGTCGGGTGCAGTGTCTAGACCTACTAAGGAGTCGCGCCGCAGTGCGACATATAGTACTAAGACTCACGTTGTAGTGCCGAGTCGGGAATTTAGGCCTCGAAGAGTGGAGTGGTACATTGCCCATCAGACAAGAACTTCATGCCGCAAAATTTGAGACTGACCCTTGCCATTGTTAACTAACTCGTCTTGCAGTGTTGCCACAAGAGAGAAAAAGCTGTGCCGCAGAAGACCAGACATTAGAAGGAAGGCAATAAGGAATGCTTATAAGCAAGGAAAGAAAGGGAACTAATTGGTAATGAACTAAAGCTTGAAGTAACATTGTCCAAGACATTGTCAGACCAGTCCATGAGGTTATACTGAACCCAATAGCAGAGGAGCCGGGAGTAGTTGTGATTGAGTCTGGAGACTCGAAGAATCATGACCTCATGTCGGTATTTGACGGCATGTCAAAAGAAGAGGTGGAGGTTATGTCCTTCAACCCGGTAACACTTACTGAAGAGACACCCATGGGGAGTTTATGATGTCACTGTTTATGACAGTTCTGGACAAAAATCTCCACTACTGTCAGGAGGTGAAGGAGCTAAAGGTAGAGCTCCAGGCTGTCTTACAGGATAAGATAGATGTGGAGTCCATGTGGGAACAGGAACATGACGAGAGAGTTTTAGCCAAGGACAAGGCCCATGAGGTAAAATATGAGGTCTTTGAGCTCAGAGGGGAGCTAAAGACCAAGAAGCAGAAGATATGGAGAATGTCCTATATTCATAGGAGTACTCATAAGGATTTCCACTAGCAGGTAGTTGGATATCAAATAGAGGCAGGGCAAACTCAGCACACTATCAGCCGTGATGTTATCGTCGGTCTTTCCACCACAGATTTTGATAATGCCTTGAGGCAGATGTAATCTAGTAGTAGCTAAAGTAGAATTAGATATGTAAATATTGTGTATCTAGTAGTGACGTAAAACCCTCTTTTGTATATCAAAGGGAAGCCTTTTGTAAATCTCAATTTTTGGAAAGTAATTGCGGGATAGTAATGTAATCAGCTTAGGCTGTGTAATGGAACGATGTAGTATTATACTATAATGAATGAATGAATATATGCCTTTTTACGGAATATATTGAGTAATGAATGTTGAAGTTATTGTTTAATCTTGAATAATAACTAAGTAATAAGAAAAAAAAAGTAATAATAAAATGTGTTTTTTATTGTAACAGCAAAACGCCACCAAGAAGGAGACAACAAAACCAAGACGCTAATGTAAATCAACCGGAGGGAGGTCCGGTTAACCCGATGCAGGAATTTGTTAACTTATTAACAACCGCGTTTAATAGAAATGGGGCTAATATCCCCATAAATCCTGGAGTAGTACGAGCTACTAATTTTAAGGATTTCAAGAGTGTCGGTCCGCCGGTGTTCAAAGGAACTACAGACCCTATAGAAGCCCAAACGTGGGTGAAGGAAATAGAGAAGGCATTTGTTATTGCAAATGTCGATGAGGGTCAGAAGGTTGCCTTTGCAACCTACATGATGAAAGGTGAAGCCAATATTTGGTGAGAGGCTAATCAGGCTAGAGCTGGTATAAAGAACCTAATGTGCGTGAGGTTCAAGGAGATATTCTTCGAGAACTAATTTCCCAAAAGTATGTAGGGGAGGATGGAAATGCGATTTCTTGATTTGAAACAAGGGGAAATGACAGTTTCCTTATATGATGCCAAGTTTAATGAACTGGCGAGGTTTGCTCCACACCAAGTGGACACCGAGATTAGGAAAACTAGACGGTTCGAGCAGGGCTTAAAACCCTGACTCTATAACCGGATATATGTGTTCCAAAGTACTTCCTTTGGGACTATACTAGAGAAGGCGATAATCGCCAAAGGTGGGAGCGAGCAAAAACTTGTTGATCGATTTCGTAATCAATGAATACGTGCAAGTATACACGGTCAACAAGTAATAAAGTGAAAGTAGAGTATCGTTCCCACGAGGTATTATTTAATAAAAATTACCAAATACTAACTCTTAACCAAATCAATTTTATTTAAACAATCTCAAATCGTGTTTTTTCTAATTAAGAAAACTAAATTAACTAATTAAAACTAAGATTTTAACGAATGAATTCAAATAAATAAAGATTAAGACTTCAATATCCCCAATTATGAATTATAAATCAATTATCCAATTATCCCAATTATTATGCCCATTTGAATTGTTAATGAAATTCTCAAATGCCAAAAGTCCTTTTCCAAGTGATCAATTGCCTTCTATTTAATCCAGATTAATCTTGCTATATTCTATGCAAAACAATTGAATTAAACTCTTTCCAATCCCAATTCCTTATGTGTTACATGCGGCGAACAGATATTTCCATTCAATTCACAAACCTAATTTTTCACCATGCAAATAACTAAGTCACATGATATCATGCCCAGTTCTAACCCTAGAATTCCTCTTCCAATTCCTTCTAGAGTAACAAAAGTAATTATTGATCAAATAATTAAGCAATAAGCACAAGACAAGATAAACAACTCACTTTAACATAAATAATTAGAATATAATGAATAACTAATTCATAGCCATAAAAAGTTCAATTGAAATCTCAAAAATAGTTAGTTCATAATTAATGAATTAAAACCAAGAATCCACAACTGAATAGACATCAAAAGATAAAAGTAAGATGAGAGAAGAGAATAGAATCTGTTGTCAAGAAATCGATGCTCCCCTCTTGCTCTTCGCTTCTTGATCTTCAATGGTCTCCAAGTTACTTCAATCTCCAAAACTAATAAGAACTAGGGTTATTTTCTAATCTAAAGGAGTGTTTAATCTAGGCTAAGCTATGTAATCTCCCCTTATTTTATGTCTTACATCATGTATTTATAGGTTACAAGTCTAATTTTGAGCTTAGGAACAAACCCAATCCTATTTGGAGTCAAAAAGGTGTCAAAATTCGCCCAAAACGCGTCCAGGCCGCACCAAACCCTTCCCAGTCAGCCCCAAATACTGGGCAATTAACAATGAGTTCTGCTTCTACGCCTGGCGCTGGAAAAAGACTAGAATGGCGCCCTGACTGGCCAAAAACATGACATTTTCTACTCCGACGTCCTTTGGGAAAATGGCCATAACGTCTTCGTCCGAACTCCGATTTCGATGATTCAAGATGTTCCGGAAAGAGGAGAAGTAGATCTACAACTTTCATTCTTTGAGTTTTCCGAAATAATGTCAGGAGCTATAGTCAAATTGGCTCTGAAGTGACTACTGTGTAAATGGCAAGCCGAAAACGCGAATCTAGCCACCCCAAACATCGATCCATGTAACTTTTGTCCCAAATCCTACAAAACAATATAAAACATGCTTGAATAGACACAAACACATAAGAACATCCTAAAAGACTTAAGAACAACAATAAATTAAGCAGAATGTATCCAATTCATGGGTATAAAACTCACTCATCAAATACCCCCAAACTTAAATCTTTGCTTGTCCTCAAGCAAAAACACAAAAATGTTATGCAATGCAATGTAATGAAACTAATCTATATGCCTCACTGAATCCAACAAAGAATGGCGAAACAAGTCTATTCAACCTACTTTAGAGAAATCAAGTAAACATGATAATACATCATATTAAAACAAATCAAGTAATTTCCCAATCAATCATCAAATCTTAGATCTGTTATCATCGATATAGTGCGTGTGTGCTCCACAACAATGTTAAGCGATATAAAATCAAATTTAAGACATAATAGATATATTTGAAGGCATCATACAATTGCAAATTCACAAAATTCACGAACAAGCTATATCCAACTAAAGTCAAACATCCACCAAGTTCAAGAGTCCAACTGGGATACTTATGCTTTACTTTTCATTACGGGGGCTTTTTGCTCTTTTTTCGTTTTTTGTTTTTTTTTTTTTTTTTTAACCATAATCATGCAATGTCTCATTCCATTAGGCTATGATGTCACCCCCTTATGACTAGCCACCAACGACTCCCAGACCATATAAGACCTTAGAGGTATGCTTAGGTTTTAAGTTACCCCTTCCAGGCGCATTTTACTCAAGTAACAAAGGCCAAAAAACAAAACTAGCCACTAATAATTTAATTTTTTTTTTTTTTTTTTAGATGGTTGGTGAGTGCGTTTTACGCTCCATCTCACGCTTGTGTTTATGGGGAGTGTTTCTCCTCAACCCACCACAAGACTCAACATGTTTTTTTTTTTTTTTTTTAAAGCTTATATACCCCAAAATTTCCCCCCAAACTTAATTTTTTATCAAAATTTAGCCATCTCCACTTTATTCATGTCTTTCATTCCTTCACACTAGTATTATACTTAAGAAATCCATTATGTATCAATTTAAACTTAATCAGTTAATATATTTCATTATTAACGTCTTAACCTTGATTATACCGATTTCAAACAGGGAAAAGATTCAATTCATAACAAGAAATCACATCAAAGCCTGAATATTCAATACTATACTTATCTACTTAACTCCAGTCTCATCATTGGCCAAAATAGACTTTTACTATCTAACAGTTGGAATCATGCAAATATAAACTAACTGCAACAAACATAGTAAACTAACTACTATTTTTGTTATTTTTAAATTTTTTTTTAAAAAAAAAAAAAAAAACGAATGCAACAACTAAATGTAAATAACCCCAAAACATAACGAACTACAATGTAAATAACTAACTATATGCAATACGACACTAAAATGCCCCCAAACTTAAACTAGTCATTGTCCTCAATAATCAAATAAAAAAATTAAAGCAAGAGGACTTCACGAAAATTTAGCAATCTTCCTCCTTGCCCGCTAAGTTTGGAGAATAAAGGCAAGACATGGAACAAATTGGGCACCACACTTGAATTTGACTTGAATAACTCAGTAAAACCATGATAGAAGCAATTTTATTAAATCCTAAATAAATGCAAATTCAAAACTACTAATATAAAACTTAATAAAAACTAAAAATAAAAATTAAACTTGGGTTTCCTCCCAATAAGCGCTTGTTTTATAGTCTCAGCCTGACTTCTTCAGTTCTCTATCCAATTCCCCTACGAAAGTTGAGGAACCCTCCATCCATCGGAAATAATATAGCTTTTGGTAGGTTCCCATTTACAATAGCCATCAGTATTAAAGTCACCTAGAATGCTTTCTTGAGATAAGATCACATTCAAGAACGTCAAAGCATCTAGGTGGTTTCTCCATTAATGTCTCATGAATATATTCTCGCATAGAGGCTTGTCGGACACAACAATTTCTTCTTCTATCTTCTCTAGCTCATCGCACCATGGTTTCAAGGTGTACTTGCTTTTACATCACAGAGAGTATTTAAGCGACATGACTACCAATCGGACAAGGTTTTGCAAATCTAATCTGGACTCTTGAACTATGGAGGAGAAGGCACTTGAGGCATAAATAACATTGGCTCATCATCATTGGGTCTTACAATTAGTTCTTCACCGACCTTGTTGTCATTATCGCCACTTGTCTCCTCTTTTTCATCTCGTGGCTCATCCGGTTGTAGATTTGGCTCCTGCTCACCATCGAGCTCGGAATCCATGTCATAGGGCGGGTGTATTGAGGGATCGGTTGTTCAACGATGCTATCTCTGTTCCACTTGATTTTCCAAATTCTTGATCAACGCCCCTTGGCTTTGCAAATTCAAATCTACTTGATTCATTTTCTTGTCTTGTTCCTCATTCCTTTTTTTGAAGCTTTAATAAATTTTTCCAAGGCTTCCTCCCAATTTGAATGTTCTTCTGTTGTAGTGGAGGTGGACACAAGAAATCCTGTGGGTATGTTGGACTTGGAGCATAAAATTGATCTTGATTGTTACTCCATGAAAATCCGGGTGATACCCCAATCTCGATGATAGTTGTTGGGATAAACATAATTATTGGGGTAATCACCACTATCTATATCTTAAACTCGAAACCGATGGTGCATTGATGACTCATATGATTTCCAAAGACAATAATCACAAGTAACCACCATACTTTGACGACTTTGAGCTTCAAAAGCTTCAAACATCCTCGAAAGTGTCTCAATCTGGCGACGACAATGCGAAAGTTTCTCGAGTCTTTCAATCTCCACTCCTTGGTTGAGTCATGTTCGTGTATGACCATTGATACACAAAGTCATTCATGGTACCGAAAAGAGAGAAATATAGAAAGAGAATAAAAATAAAAATAAAATGTTTAAATTAAGACTAATTTGATTGAAATTAATATTGGTAAATAATTATTAAATTAATTCCTAAGAACAAGGCTTAAAAACTTGTTGATCGATTTCATAATCAATGAATACGCAAGTATACACTATCAACAAGTAATAAAGTGAAAGTAGAGTATCGTTCCCACGAGGAATTATTTAATAAAATTACCAAATACTAACTCTTAACCAAATCAATTTTATTTAAACAATCTCAAATCGTGTTTTTTCTAATTAAGAAAACTAAATTAACTAATTAAAACTAAGATTTTAACGAATGAATTCAAATAAATAAAGATTAAGACTTCAATATCCCCAATTATGAATTATAAATCAATTATCCAATTATCACAATTATTATGCCTCTTGAATTGTTAATGAGAATTCTCAAATGCCAAAAGTCCTTTTCCAAGTGATCAATTGCCTTCTATTTAATCCAGATTAATCTTGCTATATTCCTATGCAAAACAATTGAATTAAACTCTTTCCAATCCCAATTCCTTATGTGTTACATGCATGTGACAGATATTTCCATTCAATTCACAAACCTAATTTTTCACCATGCAAATAACTAAGTCACATGATATCATGCCCAGTTCTAACCCTAGAATTCCTCTTCCAATTCCTTCTAGAGTAACAAAGTAATTACTAATCAAATAATTAAGCAATAAGCACAAGACAAGATAAACAACTCACTTTAACATAAATAATTAGAATATAATGAATAACTAATTCATAGCCATAAGAAGTTCAATTGAAATCTCAAAAATAGTTAGTTCATAATTAATGAATTAAAACCAAGAATCCACAACCTGAATAGACATCAAAAGATAAAAGTAAGATGAGAGAAGAGAATAGAATCATTGTCAAGAAATCGATGCTCCCCTCTTGCTCTCGCTCTCGATCTTCAATGGTCTCCAAGTTGCTTCAATCTCCAAAACTAATAAGAACTAGGGTTATTTTCTAATCTAAAGGAGTGTTTAATCTAGGCTAAGCTATGTAATCTCCCTTATTTTATGTCTTACATCATGTATTTATAGGTTACAAGTCTAATTTTGAGCTTAGGAACAAACCCAATCCTATTTGGAGTCAAAAGGTGTCAAAATTACCAAAAACGCGCGTCCAGCCGCACTAAACCCTTCCCCAATACTTGTTAACAAGGCAACAACAATGAGTTCGCCCCTAGCACCCTTGCTATTTGGAAAAAGACTAGAAGTAGCGCCCACGTACGCCCAAAAACATGACATTTTCTGCTTCGACGTCCTTTGGGAAAATGGCCATAACTTCTTCGTCCGAACTCCGATTTCGATGAGTCAAGATGTTCCGGAAAGAGGAGAAGTAGATCTACAACTTTCAGTCTTTGAGTTTTCCGAAATAATGTCAGGAGCTATAGTCAAATTGGCTCTGAAGTGACTACTGTGTAAATGGCAAGTCGAAAACGCGAATCTAGCCACCCCAAACATCGATCCATGTAACTTTTGTCCCAAATCCTACAAAACAATATAAAACATGCTTGAATAGACACAAACACATAAGAACATCCTAAAAGACTTAAGAACAACAATAAATTAAGCCCGAATGTATCCAATTCATGGGTATAAAACTCACTCATCAGCGAGGCTTTAAGCCAGTACCACAAGGTAACATGTTTACATGAATAAAGTTTATATGTTAAAAAGGATTTAAGAATGTTGGTTAGAAGACTTAAACCATTATAAGTTATAAAGGATGAAATCATATGTAGTTTATACCTTGATAAGTTATAACTCATGAAGAATAAGTAATAACTTATCATGCAAATAAGTTGATGTAATATGTATGTTAAGATGTCAATATGATGGATAGAATATATTTGAAACAATGAACAAATCATAAGTCACGAATTTATGCAGGAATTCACACGATTGGACGATAATCGTCGAATTTGTGAAATTCTCGGATTAGAAGTCAAATTTTGATATTCATCTCGAAAACATTGGTTTTCGATGGAGACAAGTCTTATTTGGCATTATAGAGTTGCAGACTCAAAAATGACCAGATTCTGACTTAGAACGAAGAAACGAGCGTTGAACGTTCATGAACGTTTATCATTTTCGTTAAAAATGAACCAATAGGTGAATTTTGAGTTAATGAAGTCAAAAATATAAAATTCTTACATGAACATATAGAGTATGTGATTTGTGATCTAATGACTTTTGAACGAGCCAATTCGGACTTTAAATGATCAAATTTGGAGTTCGGGAATTTCGTTATGCAAAATAAAATTTCTAATCATTCGGTGCACAGAGTCGGGCATTGTGGCGCCAAATTTCAAGGCATAATGGTGGTGGCGGCAAAAGTGTCCAGACCTACTAAGGAGTCGCGCCGAAGTGCGACATATAGTACTGAGACTCGCGTTGCGATCTTAGTCGGGAATTTAGGCATCGAAGAGAGAAAGGCAGTACGACCACTACTAAGAACTCGCCCATGCAAATATGAGACCGACCCTTGCCATTGTTAACTTTGTAGGCAGTCACAAGATAGAGAAGGGAAGTCAGTGCCAAAGACCAAAGATTAGAAGGAAGGAAATAAGGAATGCTTATAAGCAAGGAAAGAAAGGGAACTAATTGGTAATGAACTAAAGCTTGAAGTAACATTGTCCAAGACATTGTCAGACCTTAAAGTATGATCACTAAAGGTTAAAGATAATCAATCGAACATGAACGTAATGATAATGTAAACTATAACGACAAGCTAGAACCAATAGTAACAAATCTAATACATGATTAGATTGAGAAGAAGGGTAAGATTCATTAGGAACCATGTATATTTATTCATGACCTAATGTGGTATGTTATGTGATCATCTATTATAGAGACCTTAAAGACTTAAAGTGAAAGTGTAATAATAGTAGCAGACGCTGAAGGCAAGTATTCTAACCCTTGTCTATGTTCAGTCTACACAGGTTTTGTGATTCATGTATTCTTACGAATGAATTGATGTATGATATAGTTAAGGCCAATTCTTTCGGCTAGACTTAAGATGTTTTGGATTTCTTATAATCAATCGAAGTATGGTCAATGTTTTACCAAACTATATTGATATGGTTTTCAAATAAAGACTGAATATGCTAAACAAATGTTTTGTCGTCAAAAGACAGGCACGTGAGGTTGCCATAACTTAAGCGTACATACATTTAAAGAATGTAGTGTTGATCAACATAGAGTACTATAGGCTGATTCCTAGACGTGCTCGTAAGTAATGATGAGCTTACGAACTTAGTGTCGTGTTGTCCTTTTCAAAGAAAGTATGAAATGCTCAAGGTATTGGACCAGAATTAATGATTTGCTGACTGTTGTCATTGTAAAACATTTTAAAGAAAAGAGAAATGTTATTTTGAATTATCGATAGTACTTCATAACTATTATTCAGTTATTTAAGATATATGATTTGTATGATTCAAGCATATTGTTAAATGAAATTATTGTACTTGCTGAGCTAGTTATGCTCACTTTTGCTTAAACCAATGCAGCTAAGATCGAACGGACCGAAGGATCCGACAAGGATAAGGGAAAGGCTAAGGCGAACCTGTAGATTACCTATGTAATAATATAGGTTTGTAATGATAATATTTGATATTATGATAAGAACAAATGTAACGGTTATAAAGAACCTGGGGAATGGTAATATTTTTTTACAATATATATATAAGACATATTCGTTCTTTTGAGGCATTTCAATTGAATGTTTGTGTGAACTTTAGTACCGTGGAGCACCATATGTCGGGTTGGAACATACCCGGATTTGTGGGCGCGTCAAAGTCTTTGTAAAATTTTCTTGAAACACATGAAAAGCGATTACTCGGCGGTTTTTACTAGTGATGAGACACATCCAATAACAGGATAGAAGCCTTACCCCTGTCCTGTACAGTGGAGATACTAGGTAAATCTAATTCATGCATGAATATCCAAATTAACTGAATGCATCTTCTATGTAGTTAAAAATGTCAGTCGACCGGAGTTGGATGTACCGTAGGATACCTAGTGATGGGAGGGGATTATTCTCCTATTATTGTGTTGGGGTGTCAGATTTCTTGAACAAAGCACTAGAACATACGGATGATCCGAACGAGAAGATGCGATGCCCGTGTGTCAAGTGTAAAAACCTGATTTGGAAGAAAGTCGATGAGATTAAATTCGACTTATTTTCTCGTGGATTTGTGGAAGGGTACTTCGTATGGACACATCACGGGGAATCAGAAGTGATTGAAAATATTGTGGAATAACTAATTCCATGAGATTCATACATAAAAAACTATGATCCAGTGGAGATGTTGGTCGATGCTTATGGCCCTATTAATATTTACTGGGCTGAAATGAACCTTCTTCAAGTAGTGCGAAACAAGTACCAAATGATACAGCTGCTGCCTTTTACAAGTTGCTATTTGAATCTGGGGTCGCCTTGTATCCGGGAAATGATTCGGACACCAAGCTTTCTGCAGTGATGAAGCTCTTACACTTCAAGAATGAGCATGACTGTAGTGAGAGAGGTTTCAATGATTCACTTGCTATAGTTGGACAGTTCTTACCCAAGGATCATAAACTTCTTGCGAATTATTATGAAGTGAAGAAGATGGTCAAGGGGTTAAATATGGGGTATTAGAAAATCGATGCTTGTGAACAGGATTGCATGTTATACTATGGGGATCACATAGATAAGGGACATTATGATATATACACCTTACTGCGCTATAAGGTTACAAAAATGTGGGGGGAAGGAGAAACATGTTCCCAGGAAAATCTTACAGTACTTTCCAGTTGCCCCTAGAATTCAGCGGCTATTCATGCCATCTCATAAGGCTCAACATATGAGTTGGCATCAAACAAGGGATGTCGTGGCTAGTCAGCTGACTCACCCAGCGGATGGAGTTGAATGGAAGAGATTTGATGCAAATTATCCTGAGGTTGAGGAAAAAGTTAGGAATGTTAGGCTTGGCATGGCTACTGATGGTTTTGCCCTTTTAATAATTTTAGCTAGCCGTACTCAGTTTGGCCAGTCATTATGGTCGCTTATAATCTTCCACCGATAATGTGCATGAGGGATCCATATTTGTTCATGACTTTACTCATTCCGGGGGATAAAAGACCTTAACGTGTACCTTTGACCGTTAGTGGATGAACTAAAGATGTTATGGGAGACAGGGGTACAGACGTATGATAAATCGATATGCAAAAATTTATGATGAAGGCAGCCCTGTTATGCACTATCACTGACTTTTCGGCTCTTGGGATGGTTAGTGGTTGCTCAACTCATGGGAAGCTGTCCCGTCCAGTGTGTATGGGGGTGTGCAAGGCAACTAGTTGCAGAATGGGTAGAAATGTAGTTTCTTTAGAACTGCTCGTAGATTCTTGCCTCTTGATCACAATTACAGAAAGATGTCTGCACAGTTCAATAGAAAGATAGAGAAGAAGGGGGTTGTTGGTCGGCTGTCGGGCAGTGAGGTCTTGGGCTGGTTGAACTAGCTTGATTTTCCTTTGTCGGGGAAGGAACACAGTGAGCATCCAGGAACGGGAAGACTCATAATTGGACACACTTGCCTATATGGTTTGAGTTTCCGTATTGGGGCACACTTTTAGTTTGTCATTATATAGATGTCATGCATACCCATAAGAATGTTTTTGAGAACTTATTTTAAACCATGTTAGATGCGAGTGGTAAAACCAAAGACAATGATAATGCTAAAAAAGATTTGGAGGCATTGAACATTAGGCCAAAATTATGGCTTCGCCCTAACACTACGAAACCTAAACTCCATTTTATCTTACTAAGCAACAAATTGAAGACGTGTGTAAGTGGGTTAGTGGGTTGAAGCTCCCAGATGGATATGTGTCGAACATAACATGTTGTTGTAAGGTTGAGCAATTGAAAATTTCTGGATTCAAGAGTCACGGTTGTCATGTATTCATGAAGAAGTTGATCCCAATTGCATTTCGTGAAATGTTACCCAAAAAATTTGTGGATGCATTGACTAAACTTTCAAATTTCTTTCGAGATATTTGCTCACCTGTAATTAAGTACAGTGATGTCGAGCAGATGGAGAAGAATATTGTGCTTACCATTTTCAAGCTCGAAATGATCTTCCCTTCAGGATTCTTTGACTTGATGGAACATCTGCCTATTCATCTACCGTATGAAGTCAAACTTAGAGGACTGATGCAATATCGGTGGATGTATCCTTTTGAGAGGTAATATAAACTGCTAATTGCTTTATTTTGCTCATATTAATAATACTCATATTTGTCGAAATATTTATCTTAGGTATATTCGTTGATTAAAACAAAAGGTCAAGAACAAAGCTTGTGTATAGGGTTCTATTGCTGAACTCTATACGGATGAAGAGCTTGTCAACTTCTGCTCATTGTATTTTGACAATGTTACCTCAACGAAGCACAACCGTTTAGGAAGGAATGAGGTTGGTTCTCCAATGACTCATGCTGATGATGATTTAGCTGTATTCATATATTCGGCTAAACCATTTGGCCATGAGACGCTGACTTACTTAAGCGACAAAGAGTTGAAGATTGTATCTACATACGTGCTTCTAAATATGCCCAAAGTATCATCATACATCACGTAAGTCCCAACTTATTTGCGGTATTTAGTGCAATTTATAAGTATAGTCGTCTACATATGTTAAAGATATTTTACTATTTTCGCAGTTCATTTGAAGAGGAAGCATATGCTTCTAACACATAGTTGGAAACATTCACTAATGCTAATTTCCAATAGTGGTTTAAGAAAAGGGTTGAAGCGGAGAACATTTCTGAGCGTTTGATAGATGTCATCCAAGGACCTTACAAAGTTGTTAGTTCTTTTCCTGGTTGCATCGTGAATTGGTACTGATTTAGAGTCGATGACTTGAATGAACTCACATCAGTTAATTCTGGGGTTGTGGTGTTAGGAAGATGCTACCAAGATTTTGAGTCCAATTACTATGTCCGTTTACAGGATATGGTTATGCTCAATTATCACGGGGGCAAAAAGGTAGTTACATTTAAGTGTAGTTGGTTTGATACTAAAAAGAAGGTTAAAGTTGATTGTAATAAAATCACAACCGTGGATATCAAGTCGATGTTAAAGTCTGATGACATGTTCGTGTTAGCAAGTCAAACGACTCAAGTGTATTATGCTCCTAATGTCATAAATACTCGAAGCCACTGGTACACATTAGTCACTACTAAAACACATTCATTTAATGCTGATAACATGTTTGGTATGGATGAGGCGTTGCAAGAAGATGTTAGTAACCCTTTGGCGTAGTGTTCTATGCTGAAGATGTGGTGAGTAGTGAAGTCATTGACGTACCTGACAATGCGGACGTCGAGGCAAACGTACACATGAATGATTATGTAGTCGTTGAGGATGATAACGATGAAGAAACTGATCTCGAAATTGAGGATGAGAAAGATACCAAATTCGAGAATGATATACACGTTGATTCTGATAAGTTTGATGACGTGCGTAATCGAAAATGAGCATTCATATTAGTACATACCACATATTGTTAAACCTTACATATTCATAATCTACCAATTTGGTTATTGTAGTAGGATATTCATGGCTAGACATAGTGGTGGAGATCGCCGAGGTGGTGGGTGATCTGGTACTAGAGACGGTAGCCACGATGGAGGCTCTTCTTCAGGAAATAGTAAGTTATCTTAACTAGGATTTAAATATATCTCAAGCTGCATTAGTTACAATGTTTGTTGACTTAGTTAAATACAATTATTACAGATGCACCTCATCGACGACACTGAGGGACGAACCTCGGTATCTTTGGTCGTCGTCCAAGAAGGCCACTTACAGAAGACTGGATGGATGTTGTGGACGCCCCAAAAATAGGTATACATCACCCATCTTGAGTCACCAAATACATGGTATGTAATACAAATACAAACTTAATTATACAACCGCCGTGTAATATAATGCACAATACATAAACCGAGAGTTTTAATAGGAATATTGTCATCTAGACAATATCCACACTCAAAGGAGTCCTCATTACATTTATTGTCACACTATTTATAAGAATAGTGAGGACTACTAATGTTATCATCTGGACCATCACTCGTTCCCCGACTCGTCCCCAAATTTATATTCTCATTTCCTGAAGAGAACAGTGAAAGAAAGGGTGAGCTCAACTAGCCCAGTAAGAAATATTATGACTAAGATAATACAAAATAAATTATCATTAGTCTTCAACAATGTTAAACTGATAAAATACAATAGGCATCAAGTTTAACTGCAGCGGAATAAATAATCCATTAGAAGAGTCAAGCAGAGCAAGATATCTACTAACTTCTGTGATTTAAAATGTTTTCATCAATTTTTATCGTCGAGACTCAGCTTTATAAATAAACCACATCATCGAATCATCCTTGCACTACGGGCCAAGGATATTCATTAAATCATCAATAGTCATGACTATACAGAATAATCCCTGGTCATAATCATACCAAATCCATCTCTGCATGTAATCCAAAGATATACAACAATAAAATCAATAATCAACAATCCATCTTTGCACGTAAGCCAAAGATATACAATTCAATAATCAAAAGTTCATCTTTGCACGTAAGCCAAAGATAACTTTCATCACCATATAAGCATGAAGATGATGACAATAAAATAAGCATTAATCAAACGAAAACAAAGATAATTATTAAAGACTTTAAATTTATTCAGATATTATCAACCACTCATAATCTAATATTATTAATATCATAACAATATTTTAATCACTTCTTAAACTAATAAACAATTTATTTCAATTGTTTACACTTTACCAAATAATACATTTAATAATTCAAAAATACCATACTCATAAGATTTCATCACCAATGATCAAATCCCTTATAAAAAAAAAAATCTGCAAATACCTTATATAGGATTTCTAAGCCATAAAATCCTATTTTCCAACTTTGTTACTTCACATAACATATTTAACTCATATGTTCGTAACTAAACCATTTTCATGAAAAATACCAAATCAGTCCCAAAAATATTTCTTTTCTTGGGTTTAGCAGAATATAGTCCCATAATGAACATATATTTTTCTCGGAATTTTTAAAATTCATTTACTATTTTTCAAAAATTAATTTCTAATTAATTCCTTAAGAAATTAGCTACCTCAAGTTTAACTCCAGAAATGTCCAAATCTTGGCAGGATCTTACACATGTTAATGTGAGCTTCCAGTTTAAATTTCATGATCATCAGAGTTATTGAACTCCGATTATGGCATTTTTCGTCGAAAAAACCTAAATATTGAAATGGGCATAACTTGCTCATTTTAAATCAGAATGAGCTCATTTTTGGACAGGAGGTACCTTATACCATATACTTTCATTTCCCAAAAGGCCAGATTTTTTCTCACAAATTAAGTGGCCAAAACAGCCTCTTCAAATTTATGGGCTGTAGCCTTTTTCGAAATTGGCAGTTCTTGACTCCTTTGCTAAAATCAGTCCACACGAAAATCTAAAACACCTTTTCCAGTGATTCCACTTGAATAAGTTATATAACTCATAGATCTAACTCTAGAACTTGACCACACTCAAAAATTCAAAATATAATAGGAGATATGGTCAGTTGAATTTCATGTTCTATTTTCACCAAAATCTGATTTTCAACCCTTTGTGATTTCTAAGAAACTTTCATGTTTTCACATAATGACCAACATAACTCATCGTGAAAATGACATAATAATTCAATGAAACAAGTTCAAGAATAAATTTTAAAGATTTATAAGTTAATTTATCCTGAACTCAATAATGTCCAAATTGTCAACATGATACTTTTTTGTAGAATTAAATTCAAGAATGCTCAGAAGAATATTTCCATGAAAAGATACTAGATGAAGCGTAAATATCAAGGATGTTCCACTAATTTCATGGAGTATAGAAGCCAAAGCTTTAATCAACTGAGTATAATAGAATATATGAAACTGCAAATGGATTTTCACCTGCCATGCAGTAATCCACGTTCATGCATCATTTCCACAATTTAATAAGGAATGAATACAAAGGATCATTCACCATGCACGTGGTAATCCACATAGACATGTTATTTCAACAGAATAATAAATAATGGAATAATGAGAAGGATTCACCATGCGCACGATAGATCGCATGCATAAAAGTTATTCCCAAATGTAATAATAAATAATAGAACCAGTCCCAAGTAAACGCATGCATGTGTGATATTCCAACAAAATAATAAAGAATGAATAATAAATAATGGAACCGTGTCAGGCGAAATTAGACCGGCGGAGATATTCCAATGTAATAATAAAGAATGGAATAGCAACAAAAATCACCATGCATGCGATACAACCGCATGCATAAAAGTTATTCCAACCGAATAATAATTAATGGAACTGTGTCGGGCGTATAATACGCACCGGCTGTGATATTCCAATGTAATAATAAAGAATGGAACAGTCATGCGTAATCGTGATAGGTCATGCGTATTCCGCATGCATATGATATGGTGACATGGTTTAATTCTCGATAGTCTACAAAGTCGCATACTCCCGTCTTTCTTCTTTACGAATAAAACAGGAAAACCCCAAGGAGATGTACTAGGCCGAATGAAAACAATGTCTAATAACTCCTTGAACTGCTTGGCTTTGACAGACCGCGCGTTGCCATCATTTCCACCCGTATTTTGTACACGAGTCTCCCTCGTCTGATTTTGCATGAACTGCAAAAAGCTCCTAAACATTCCACCATTCATTGTTTGCTCGGTAGTGTTGTTTACAGGAGGAATATTGCCTTCGTGTTGCACGTTCTCCTGGTTTGTGACTAAAGGTTGTTCCACAGTCTCATACACTCCATTATTACCGTTCTCAGTAGCCATTCTTAAATACTGCCATAAAACAAGTGTTAATTAAACAAATTAACATATCACATAATATCCCTATATTATGACCAACCAACAAATAAGCTTAGATAGGACACACTAACGAAGGATTTACTCATCTCTCCCCTCCTAGTTCTATTCCCCGATCTCCGCCAGAGACCATATCCCTAAGCTTTGATACCAACTGTGACGCCCCCAAAATAGGTATACAACACCCATTCTGAGTCGCCAAATACATTGTACAGAAAGCAAACTACAACTTCAATAATACAATTGTCGTGCAAAATACGACAACACATACTGTGAGTTTAAATACAAATATTATCTTCTAGACAATATCAAAACTCAAATAAGTCCTCATCACAATTATTCATACACTATTTTACAGAAATAGTGAGAACTGCTAAAACATCTTTCTAGAACCATCACTCCATACCCCGACTCGATCCTACTATGTTCTCACCTCCTGAGAAGAAAAATGGAACAAAAAGGAAAAGGGTGAGCTCAACTAACCCAGTAAAGAATATTATGACTAAGATAATATACAAAAAATTATCATTAGTCTTCAACAGAGAAAAATCTAATTGAATATAATAGACAACAAGTTTTAGATCAATATTCTGCAGTGAAAATAACAATCCATTAGCAGAGTCACGTAGAGAATGAATTCTACTATCTTCTAAGATTTAAAAGTTCATCATCAATATTTTATCCCTGTAAAAACAATCAATATACAACTTTAATCAAATATTCATCTTTGCACTACAGGCCAAAGATATTCATTTGTATCAACAGTTGGTCATGTTCATCTTAACACCTGTTCATCTTTGCACTCAGGGCCAAAGATATTCATCAGTTAATCATTCATCTTTGCACTACAAGCCAAAGTTCCAAATTAGATTAAAAAGTTCACCAATATTTCGGCATAATGATATTGAAGAAAATAATATCATTTAAGAAGAAAATAACATCCCTTACCTCAAAATTATGGTACTTCTGATCGGAATATCGGATATATAACCGAAGGAAGCTTGTACTGAACAGCAACTCTCAAAGTATATAAATACTCATAAAAATACGCTCGATAATCTAGAGAGAAAGAAAACTTGTTTCTGGTGTGATTTTCAATTTTAACCTAAACGCCTATTTATAGGAAAATGCTAGAACGCCATAGGAGACTAAAATAATAAAATATTATTAATTCATTACCTTTCTTTTACGCATGCTAATCAAGACTCAAGACCAGCCATCTTTGAACAAAAATCAGCAGCCCACATGTGTTAAAACAAAAGTGGGTCCCACCAATAATTTAATAAAATTCATTTTATTTTCCAAAACTTCAGTAATTCATAGAAAATAGCCCGTTTATCAGAAAAATACGAATTTTATGTCCATTCCACACGAAATCGAATTCTCTACAACTTTACAGCTTTGAGTTTCTCCAAATTCCAAACTGAAAATATCCAAAATTCATAAACGGATGATTTTTAATACCTCCATTCCGATAAAATACTGATAAAATACCTCAACATTAATTCCTTCATTTATAACCACATAAATAGATCCATCATTTATATCCACATCAAATAAATATTTCCATATCATATAAATCAATAATTAATTATTCACAAATAATATTACAGAATTACAATTATGACAACCAGGTAGTTCCCATGAAATAGGGGGCTTTCCAATAAGAATTTTTCCTTACTGGCCCGCAATTAGGTGACCAGATCTCTCCTTAGACAGAACTTTCTAGACATTGCCAATAATGCTATCTAATAATATTATTCAAATAATATGAATTATTGATATGATAATGAGAAATACTGTACAATGATAATTATTGAAATAACAATAATATAAAATATCAACGGATCAATTATTGAATTAATAAAATAAAATATTGAATAAAGAATTCATCGTAATAATTATTGAGTAAGTGCATTCTTACGCATTTAATCAATAATTCAACAATATGTGCAATCTACCGTGCTATTTGTGCAACCATGCGACATCGTATTTTAACCACGTGTATTCCAACAATTGTTAACTTGGTAATAACTACGCCGTTATTTATAAAACTCATACTTTGTCGTTTTTTCTTCATCAAATAGCTTATTCTTTTACGAGAGCCCTAACGAATGGTCATACTGTCATTATGAATATTCCCCGACAAAAAGAATATTCCACTACTAAAAGAATATTCCCCGACAAAAATGAATATTTTATAACCACTTGCTTATTTTGTAAAATTTTTACATTTCACCCATAACCAAAACATTATATCAAATTAACACCTTATTAATTTAGAATAATAAATAGAGGAAAATTTAATTTTATTTATAATAAGTTGGGGTCTTACAGATTCACTATTAAACTTTAAACCAACGATGCATATTGATTTACTAATACAATTTCAAGCAACGGTCTAAAAAATTAGCATATCTCCTCATGGAATAATATTGTACCCAAAAATAATTTGGACCGAAAATAAATATATTGTTCGGGTGAATAGTACCCTGTGAATAGTACTCATGAATAGTAACTAGTGAGTAGTAACTCGTGAATAGTAACTCATGAATAGTAACTTGTGAATAGTATTCTGACACGAAAAGTATCCCAAATACCCGAGTGAACAATATAACCTCCAGACATCAATTATTATCGAAATAAATATCGATTTCTACTAACACTAATAATTCCCAAACAATGGAACTATCAATTTCATCTTTAATCAACATAACTTATTCATCATTAATATTACAACTCACAATATTTAACAACTGTGTCGCTCCTGTGAAAGAGGGGCTTTCAATAAGGATTTCTCCCTATTGGCGCCGCAATTAGGTGACCAAACCTCTCCTTAATGTAACTTCTAGACATTGTAAATATTGCAATTTAATAATATGAATAACTTTGTCGCCCTCAATTATTGATTTAATAATATATCATATTATATGTATGATATCTTTGTGACAATAATCGAATCAATAATATGAGAGATATATTGCAAAAATTATCGTAGTAATAATTGAGTATAACTAAGTGACTTCTCACGTAAGCATCAATAAATCAATACCGTGTGCTACTATGCAACCACACGTACATCGTACTTTTACTAATGGGTAGTTCAACAGTTTTAATGGTAACACTTCTACCGTTATTTTTATAAAAAGATAATTTCGCTGCTTTTCTTACTACGATAATACTTCCGTTGTGGGGTCCACCAATGATCGCACTGCATTTAATATTCCCCTACCAAATGAATATTATATATAACAACTTCATGATTTTGCAAAATTTATAAATATTACCCACAACTATAACATTATATCAAATTCACACAATAATATTAAAAAAAATTTGAGAAAATTAAATATTTATTCATAAAATTTGGGGTCTCACAGATGTCGCTTCCCAACAGTAAGTGTTAATATATTGGTAATATTTTTATCAGTTATTGCAAAGCACAATTCACATAACACATATTGTTATACTTTTTCTGTAGTATACTAGACTTGGTGGCTAAGTACACCCTACACGTGATCTGTTTGACGCATCTCCCGAGAGGGTACATGCGGTTCAGTTAGTATGCGCAGTACGATGCCACTTTTATGCAGACCATCTTGCGAGAGTTCCACGTAAGTTAAGCATATTATATTAATTACTACATAGTTGTAATAGGATGATGAAATCAATTGTTCCTAATTTTAAATTAACTTTTGTTATAGGTTTATTATAGATTTGACCCTAGCATCTCTCAGTCAACTGACGACGATGTGATTGAGCATCATGTCACTGCAAATTACTCTGGCTGGCTATATGAGATGTGATAGAGGGTAGCCTGAGCATTTGAGGACCAGCTCGGGACCACCATCAGAGATCATCAGCCCCGCATAGTCTCCGATTTAGTCTGGGAGGCTATGTGTGCGTACTGGGAAGCTGATGACTTCAGGAAAAAGTCTGAGCAGGCGAAGAAGAACCGTGGTCAGCTCTGGATAGTACACACCACTAGTTCTCAGTCATTCGAGGAGGTAAAGACGGTAAATACGTTTTATTTAGTTATTTAGTTATCAAGTTCTCTCACAAATACTTAATACCTATTTTATGAATGTTTTTATTAGGCTTGGGGAGGACCTTGGGCCGAGATCCTACCATTTTAGAGTTTTGGGATCGAGCCCACATGCCTAAGACTAATCGTGCGTTGTCTTAGGAAGCTTTATCTATACGAGTAAAACTCATCTTACTATTTAGCTTTTAGTAATATTCAATCATAAATAAAATGATATAATTAACATACGTATACAAAATATATTACAGGACCGATTTCAGAGGCTTCAGGACAAGAGTATAGCTGAGCTAGAGGCTATTAGGAGGGTTTCTGAGCTATTAGATGCCGCCACCCCTCTTCTCGGTATTGTATTAGATCGGGATGAGGAGCTGAGACTATAGGTCGCGTCTCAGAATCCCCCTACTAGCAGTACCGGTAGATATCGAGTGTTGGGTCTGCCGAGGATACGCACATATACACTTCCTAGAGTTAATATTTTTTATGTTTCACGAAATTATCTGAATTTATCACATTATATAAATTATTATTAGTAATTGAATTTGTATTTGTTTATAGGCTCAGCCAGCTTGTTGTCTCAGAGCACATGTCAAAGCCATCTCATACTGGTACGGCTGGATGATGACGATATCTTCTAACAGCTGATAGGGGTCGTGTCAGTTAGGTTTCGTATCGATCCGGTCTTTCGACGTTAGCAGTTGCCTTCCAGTTCTCATCTTCACCAGCTTGCTCAGGATATTATAGTAGGGGCCTCCGCAAAGAGTATAGGATTACCACGGGAGCAGTTCGACGCTTGGAGCGCCGAGATGCTCCGGATGGTGATTACCTTCTTGGAGGAGGCTTTTCGTCCTCCCCCGCCTACTCAGGTATTCTTATTGTTTGTTTTTTTCAATTAAGGCTATCTTGTTAATTCACACACACACACACACACACACACACATATATATATATATATATATATATATATATATATATTATAATGATTTATATTTTTGATTTTATCAACAGGGTGGCGATGGCGAGCAGATTGGCAATGATGAGCAGGCGCACGAAACTGATTTCCATACATCAGAGCAGCGTCGTTCACCTCCGTCTAATGATGATACTTTTACTAGTTTATAGTTCATTTGTATATTCATGTTATTGTAGAACATTTGTATATATTGTAGCGTCTAATTGCGTCTGTATAAGTATTGTAAATTATATTGTTTATCATTTATGGAACATTAACTTATATTTGTAATTGGTTAGCTCAGTAGTGTTGATGATAATGAGTTGACGATTATGTTTTAGTTGATATTTGAATGCGAATGTTTGTGAATGATAATGAGTTGAACATTACATTTTGGTGGATATTATTTTTTAGCGTTACGTTGAATATTTGAATGTGAAATACAGGTTTATATTAATGTGTATTGGGTTGTGACAGGTTACAGGTACATAAATGGGTTTAAACACCTGGAAACTGAACTTTTCAAATCTGCATTAAAAAAATACAGGTAATTCCGACGGAATAAGGTATTTCCAACGGACTTTTCGTCGGATTTAATAATCACCCAATGTTTAATAAATACCTGTATATTTTAATTTTCAGTCAAAAATAAGTTAATTCCGAGGGAATATGTCCATCGGAAATAAGTTATCTCCGACAAAATTTTCGTCAGAGTTAATAATTAACCATATTAAATAAATACTGGTTTATTTTAATATTTAGTCAGAAATAAGTTAATTCAGAGGGAATAAGTCCGTCAGAAATAAGGTCTATTATACTCGACAAAAAGTTTCTTCCTACTTATTCACTCGTAGATATCTTATGTTCAACGAAATTCCGTCAGAGATAATTTCGTCGAAGATAAGATAAATCCGACGGAATTTTAGACGGATCTTATCTTCGACGCGCATATATACGACTGAATTTTATATAAATAATAATTTTATAAATCGGTACCCTTTAATATGAAAGGTCCTTTGGGTAAGTTTTCTATTTTATATAAGGAACATTTGTATTTTTCTTTACAAAACTTGGCATAGAATAATATTTTTTTGTAGAAATAAGCATTCTATGAGTGACATGAATATATGATGTATGATAATAATTTTTATGAAATTATTTTCTTGTAATAGTTGGTGCAGTATACGTTCCTTTGGGAACCCAAATTATTTTTCCTTTATAATTTTCATTTCTAGAATTGCACATATAAAAGGAATGACAATTTCTATTACAGTAAAAGCATTTGGTGAAAAGAGATATATGACTTTCCTTTTCTTTGCTTTTAACATGATATAGTCCTTTATCTTTTGATTTACTTGTTTCTCTAATATACCCTAAACCTTCTTTATTAAAACTACATTTTTGTTGATTTAACACATCAAGATTTCCTTTTCCTTTTGTAAAATTATAAATTATAGTATTTAAATCATCACGTTCTTTAGTTAAATTTTCAATTAAAGAATTATTTTTTTCTACTTCTATTTTTAAATGTGAATTCTCAATTTTGAGATTTTTAATTTCTTTAGTTATTTCTTGATCTTTTATTTGAGCATATTCATTAATTACAACAAGTGTTGAATTTTCAAGTTCAAGATTTTTATTTATTATTTTAAATTGTTCTAATTCTTCTTTTAATAAATTATTTTCTAAATTTACTTCATTTAAACTTTCTTTGGTTATAATTCAGCTAGCATTTTCAATTTCAAGATTTTATTTATTTTCTAATTCTTCTTTTAATCTCATGAAATCTTCCTTTATTATTTCATTATTTTCATACAAGTAACTATAAGCTTCATATAATTCATAATGTTCCTCATTTATATTTTCTAATGTATATGTAGAAAATGAGGTGCTAGGTAATTGATGTTCAAAATTTACCTCAGATCTTGGTGATGAGTCAATGTCTGCTATTGAACAAAGATTTAAAATTTCTTCGGTTTGTTCGGCAATTTCTTCCTCGTCACTTAGATCCCATTCTTCTTCAGCTACTAGAACTTTGTCATTAACTAGTTTTGGACAATCCTTTTTGAAATCTCCACTACTGTCAGGAGGTGAAGGAGCTAAAGGTAGAGCTCCAGGCTGTCTTACAAGATAAGATAGATGTGGAGTCGATGTGGGAACAGGAACATGACGAGAGAGTTTTAGCCAAGGACAAGGTCCAAGAGGTAAAATAGTTGGTCTTTGAGCTCAGAGGGGAGTTAAAGACCAAGAAGCAGAAGATAGGGAGAATGTCCTATATTCATAGGAGTTCTCATAAGGATTTCCACCAGCAGGTAGCTGGATATCCAATAAAGGCAGGGTAAACTCAGCACACTATCAGCCGTGATGTTATCGCCGATCTTTCCACCACAGATTTTGATAATGTCTTGAGGCAGATGTAATCTAGTAGTAGCTAAAGTAGAATTAGATATGTAAATATTGTGTATCTAGTAGTGACGTAAAATCCTCTTTTGTATATCAAAGGGTAGCCTTTTGTAAATCCCAATTTTTGGAAAGTAATTGCGGGATAGTAATGTAATCAGCTTAGGTTGTGTAATGGAACGATGTAGTATTATACTATAATGAATGAATCAATATAAGCCTTTTTACGGAAAATATTGAGTAATGAATGTTGAAGTTATTGTTTAATCTTGAATAATAACTATGTAATAAGAAAAAAAAAGTAATAATAAAATGTTTTGTTTATTGTAACAGCAAAACGCCGCCAATAAGGAGACAACAAAATCAAGACGCTAATATAAATCAACCGAAGGGAGGTTCGGTTAACCCGATGCAGGAATTTGTTAACTTATTAACAGCCGCCTATAATAGAAATGGGGCTAATATCCCCGTAAATCCTGGAGTAGTACTAGCTACTAATTTTAAGGATTTCAAGAGTGTCGGTCCGCCGGTGGTCAAAGGAACTACAGACCCTATAGGAGCCCAAACGTGGGTGAAGGAAATAGAGAAGGCATTTGTTATTGCAAATGTCGATGAGGGTCAGAAGGTTGCCTTTGCAACCTACATGATGAAAGGTGAAGCCAATATTTGG
This sequence comes from Panax ginseng, assembly GCA_020205605.1. Lineage (NCBI taxonomy): Eukaryota > Viridiplantae > Streptophyta > Magnoliopsida > Apiales > Araliaceae > Panax > Panax ginseng. The sequence continues at coordinate 106,287,340 of CM035137.1, read as the reverse complement.
TAGGAGGCTAATCAGGCTAGAGCTGGTATAAAGAACCTAACGTGGGTGAGGTTCTAGGAGATATTCTTCGAGAACTAATTTCCCAAAAGTATGCAGGGGAGGATGGAAATGCGGTTTCTTGATTTGAAACAAGGGGAGATGACAGTTTCCCAATATGCTGCTAAGTTTAATGAACTGGAGAGGTTTGCTCCACACCAAGTGGACACTGAGATTAGGAAAGCTATACGGTTTGAGCAGGGCTTGAAACCCTGGCTCTATAACCGGATATATGTGTTCCAAAATACTTCCTTTCAGACTATACTAGAGAAGGAGATAATCGCCGAAGGTGGGAGCGAGGCTTTAAGCCAGTACCACAAGGTAACATGTTTACATGAATAAAGTTTATATGTTAAAAGGATTTAAGAATGTTGGTTAGAAGACTTAAACCATTATAAGTCATAAAGGATGAAATCATATGTAGTTTATAACTGGATAAGTTATAACTCATGAAGAATAAGTAATAACTTATCATGTAAATAAGTTGATGTAATATGTATGTTAAGATGTCAATATGATGGATAAAATATATTTGAAACAATGAACAAATCATAAGTCACGAATTTATGTCGGAATTCACACGATTGGACGATAATCGTCGAATTTGTGAAATTCTCGGATTAGAAGTCAAATTTTGATATTCATCTCGGAAACATTGGTTTTCGATGGAGACAAGTCTTATTTGGCATTATAGAGTTGCGAACTCAAAAATGACCGGATTCTGACTCAAATTTGGAGTCCGGGATGTTCGTTATGCAAATTAAAATTTCTAACTATCTGGGGCAAAGAGCTAGCATCGCGGCGCCATCCCAAGGCATAATGGTGGCACTGCAGCACCGTGTACAGTGTCCAGACCTACTTAGGAGTCGCGCCGTAGCGCTATATATATTACTGAGACTCGCACCACAACGCCGAGTTGGGAGTTTAGGCACTGAATAGTGGCAGCAATGCTGCCCACCTTGACAAGGACTCGCGTTGCGATCTTTGAGCCTCGACCACTTGCCACGGCTAACTCATACTCATGAAGACAAGCCTGACAGAGAAAGGATCTTCAGTGCAGCAGCCAACATTAGAAGGAAGGCAATAAGGAAAGCTTATAATCAAGGAAAGAAAGGGAACTAATTGGTAATGAACTAAAGCTTGAAGTAACATTGTCCAAGACATTGTTAGACCTTAAAGTATGATCACTAAAGGTTAAAGATAATCAATCGAACGTGAACATAATGACAATGTAAACTATAACGACAAGCTAGAACCAATAGTAACAAATCTAATACATGATTAGATTGAGAAGCAGGGTAAGATTCATTAGGAACCATGTATATTTATTCATGACCTAATGTGGTATGTTATGTGATCATCTATTATAGAGACCTTAAAGACTTAAAGTGAAAGTGTAATAATAGTAGCAGACGCTGAAGGCAGGTATTCTAACCCTTGTCTATGTTCAGTCTAGACAGGTTTTGTGATTCATGTATTCTTACGCACGTGAGGTTGCCACAACTTAAATGTACATACATTTAAAGAATGTAGTGTTGATCAACATAGAGTACTATAGGCTGATCACCTAGACGTGCTCGTAAGTAATGATGGGCTTACGAACTTAGTGTCGTGTTGTCCTTTTCAAAGAAAGTATGAAATGCTCAAGGTCTTGGACACGAATTAATGATTTACTGAATGTTGTCATTGTAAAACGTTTTAAAGAAAAGAGAAGTGCTATTTTGAATTATCGATAGTACTTCATAACTATTGTTCAGTTATTGAGGATATATGATTTGTATAATTCAAGCATATTGTTAAATGAAATTATTGTACTTGCTGAGCTAGTTATGATCACTCTTGCTTGAACCAATGCAGCTAAGACCGAACGGACCGAAGGAACCGGCAAGGATAAAGGAAAGGCTAAGGCGAACCTGTATATTACCTATGTAATAATATAGATTTGTAATGATAATATTTGATATTATGATAAGAACAAATGTAACGGTTATAAAGAACCTGGGGAATGGTAATATTTTTTTACAATATATATATAAGACAAATTCGTTGTTTTGAGGCATTTCAATTGAATGTTTGTGTGAACTGTAGCACCGTGGAGCACCATATGTCGGGTTGGAAGATACCCGGATTTGGGGGCGTCATAGGTGTTGCCAAAATTTTCTTGAAACACATGAAACGTACTCAGCGTGTTTGCACTAGTGACGAGACGCATCCAATAACAAGATAAATGCCTTACCCCTGTCCTATAGAGTGGAGATATTAGGTAAATCTAATTCATGCATGAATATCCAAATTAACTGAATGCATCTTCTGTGTAGTTAAAAATGTCAGCCGACTGGAGTTGGATGTACCATAGGATACCCAGTGATGGGAGGGGATTATTCTCATCTTATCTTGTGGGGTGTTAGATTTCTTGAACAAAGCACTAGAAAATACGGTTGATCCAAACGAGAAGATGTGATGCCCGTATGTCAAGTGTAAAAACCTGATTTGGAAGAAAGTCGATGAGATTAAATTCAACTTATTTTCTCGTGGATTTGTGGAAGGGTACTTCGTATGGACACATCACGGGGAATCAGAAGTGATTTAAAATATTGTGGAACAACTAATTCCACGAGATTCATACATCAAAAACTATGATCCAGTGGAGATGTTGGTCGATGCTTATGGCCCTACTAATATTGACTGGGCTGAAATGAACCTTCTTCAAGCAGTGTGAAGCAAGTACCAAATGATACAGTTGCAACCTTTTACAAGTTGCTATCTGAATCTGGGGTCGCCTTGTATCCGGGAAATGATACGGACACCAAGCTTTCTGCAGTGATGAAGCTCTTACACTTCAAGAATGAGCATGACTGTAGTAAGAGAGGTTTCAACGATTCGCTTGCTATAATTGGACAGTTCTTACCCAAGGATCATACACTTCTTGCGAATTATTATGAAGTGAAGAAGATGGTCAAGGGGTTAAATATGGGGTATTAGAAAATCGATGCTTGTGAGTAGGAATGCATGTTATACTATGGGGATGATAGAGATAAGGGACAGTGTGATATATGCAGCTTACCGCGCTATAAGGTTACAAAACGTGGGGGGAAGGAGAAACATGTTCCCAAGAAAATCTTACAGTACTTTCCACTTGCACCGAGACTTCAACGGCTATTCATGCCGTCTCATAAGGCTCAACATATGAGTTGGCATCAAACAAGGGATGTCGTGGCTGGTCAGCTGACTCACCCAACGGATGGAGATGAATGGAAGAGATTTGATGCAAATTATCCTGAGTTTGCGGAAAAAGTTAGGAATGTTAGGCTTGACATGGCTACTGATGACTTTTTCCCTTTTAATAATTTTAGCTAGCCGTACTCAGTTTGGCCAGTCATTATGGTCGCTTATAATCTTCCACCTGCAATGTGCATGAGCGATCCATATTTGTTCTTGAATTTACTCATTCCAGGGGATTAAAAGACCTTAACGTGTACCTTCGACTGTTAGTGGATGAACTAAAGATGTTATGGGAGACAGGGGTACAGACGTATAATAAATTGATATGCAAAAATTTTGTGATGAAGGCAGCCCTGTTATGGACTATCACTGACTTTTCGGCTCTTGGGATGGTTAATAGTTGCTCAACTCACGGGAAGCTGTCCCGTCCAGTGTGTATGGGGGATGTGCAAGGCAACCAGTTGCAGAATGGGTAGAAATGGTTCAATAGAAAGACAGAGAAGAAGGGGGTATTTGGTCGGCTGTCGGGCAGTGAGGTCTTGGGCTGGTTGAACTAGCTTGATTTTCCTTTGCCGGGGAAGGAACACAGTGCGCATCCAGGTACGGGAAGACTCATAATTGGACACACTTGCCTATATGGTTTGAGTTACGTATTGGGGCACACTTTTAGTTTGTCATTGTATAGATGTCATGCATACCGAAGAGAATGTTTTCGAGAACTTGTTTTACACCGTGTTAGATGAGAGTGGTAAAACCAAAGATAATGATAATGCTCGAAAAGATTTGGAGGCATTGAACATTAGGCCAGAATTGTGGCTTCGCCCTAACACTACGAAACCTAAAGCTCCATTTTATCTTACTAAGCAACAAATTGAAGACGTGCGTAAGTGGGTTAGTGGGTTGAAGCTCCCGGATGGATATGTGTCGAACATAACATGTTGTTGTAAGGTTGAGCAATTGAAAATTTCTGGATTCAAGAGTCACGGTTGTCATGTATTCATGAAGAAGTTGATTCTAATTGCATTTCGTGAGATGTTACCTAGAAAATTTGTGGATGCATTGACTGAACTTTCAAATTTCTTTCAAGATATTTGCTAAACTGTAATTAAGTACAGTGATGTCGAGTAAATGGAGAAGAATATTATGCCTACCATTTGCAAGCTCGAAATGATCTTCCCTTCAAGATTCTTTGACTTGATGGAACATCTGCCTATTCATCTACCATATGAAGTCAAACTTGGAGGACCGATGTAATATCGGTGGATGTATCGTTTTGAGAGGTAATATAAACTGCTAATTGCTTTATTTTGCTCATATTAATAATACTCATATTTGTCGAAATATTTATCTTAGGTATATTCATCGATTAAAACAAAAGGTCAAGAACAAAGCTTGTGTATAGGGTTCTATTACTGAACTCTATACGGAGGAAGAGCTTGTCAACTTCTGCTCATTGTATTTTGACAATGTTGCCTCAACGAAGCACAACCGTTTAGGAAGGAATGAGGTTGTTGGTCCAATGAATCATGCTGATGATGATTTAGCTGTATTCACATATTCGGCTAAACCATTTGGCCATGAGACGCTGACTTACTTGAGCGACAAAGAGTTGAAGATTGTATCTACATACGTGCTTCTAAATATGCCCAAAGTATCATCATACATCACATAAGTCCCAGCTTATTTGCGGTATTTAGTGCAATTTATAAGTATAGTCATCTACATATGTTAAAGATATTTTACTATTTTCGCAGTTCATTTGAAGATGAAGCGTATGCTTCTAACCCAGAGTTGGAAACATTCACTAATGCTAATTTCCAATAGTGGTTTAAGAAAAGGTTTGAAGCAGAGAACATTTTTGAGCATTTTATAGATGTCATCCAAGGACCTTATAAAGTTGTTAGTTCTTTTCCAGGTTGCATCGTGAATTGGTACTGATTTAGAGTCGATGACTTGAATGAACTCACATCAGTTAATTCTGGGGTTGTGGTGTTAGGAAGCTGCTACCGTGATTTTGAGTCCAATTACTATGGCCATTTACAGGATGTGGTTGTGCTCAATTATCACGGGGGCAAAAAGGTAGTTACATTTAAGTGTAGCTGGTTTGATACTAAAAAGAGGGTTAAAGTTGATTGTAATAGAATCACAACCATGGATATCAAGTCGGTGTTAAAGTCTGATGACGTGTTCGTGTTAGCAAGTCAAGCGACTCAAGTGTATTATGCTCCTAATGTCGAAAATACTCAAAGCCACTGGTACACAGTAGTCACTACTAAAACACATTCATTTAATGCTGATAACATGTTTGGTGTGGATGAGCCGTTGCAAGAAGATGTTAGTAACCCTTTGGCTGTAGTGTTCTATGCTGAAGATGTGGTGAGTACTGATGTCATTGACGTACCTGACAATGCTGATGTCGAGGCAAACGTACACATGAATGATTATGTAGTCGTTGAGGATGATAACGATGAGGAAACTGATCTCGAAATTGAGGATGAGAAAGATACCGAATTCGAGAATGATATACACGTTGATTCTGATAGGTTTGATGACATGCGTAATCGAAAATGACCATTCATATTAGTACATACCACATATTGTTAAACCTTACATATTCATAATCTACCAATTTGGTTATTGCAGTAGGATATTCATGTCTAGACATAGTGGTGGAGATCGCCGAGGTGGTGGGCGATCTGGTACTGGAGACGGTAGCCACGATGGAGGCTCTTCTTCAGGCGCTAGTAAGTTATCTTAACTAGAATTGAAATATATCTCAAGCTGCATTAGTTATAATATTTGTTGACTTAGTTAAATACAATTATTACAGATGCACCTCGTCGACGACACTGAGGGACAAACCAAGGTATCTTTAGTCGTTCGCCGGCAGTGCTTACAGTACCGATGGATGTTGTGACGCCCCCAAAAATAGGTATACATCACCCATTTTGAGTCGCCAAATACATGGTACAAAATACAAATACAAACTTAATTATACAACCGTCGTGTAATATACGACAATACATAAACTGAGAGTTTTAATAGGAATATTGTCATCTAGATAATATCCACACTCAAAGGAGTTCTCATTACATTTATTGTCACACTATTTAATAGAATAGTGAGGACTACGAATGCTATCATCTGGACCATCACTCCGTTCCCCGACTCGTCCCAGCTATATTCTCATTTCCTGAAGAGAATAGTGAAAGAAAGGGTGAGCTCAACTAGCCCAGTAAGAAATATTATGACTAAGATAATACAGAATAAATTATCATTAGTCTTCAACAATGTTAAACTGATAAAATACAATAGACATCAAGTTTAACTACATCGGAATAAGCAATCCATTAGAAGAGTCAAGTAGAGCATGATATCTACTAACTTCTATGATTTAAAATGTTTTCATCAATTTTTATCGTTGAGACTCAGCTTAATAAATAAACCACATCATCTAATCATCCCTGCACTACAAGCCAAGGATATTCATTAAATCATCAATAGTCATGACTATACCGAATAATCCCTGGTCATAATCATACCAAATCCATCTCTGTACGTAAGCCAAAGATATACAACAATTAAATCAATAATCAACATTCCATCTTTGCACGTAAGCTAAAGATATACAATTCAATAATCAAAAGTTTATCTTTGCACGTAAGCCAAAAATAACTTTCATCACCATATAAGCATGAGGATGATGACAATGATATAAGCATTAATCAACCGAAAACAAGGATAATTATTAAAGACTTTAAATTTATCCAGATATTATCAACCACTCATAATCTAATATTATTAATATCATAACAATATTTTAATCACTTCTTAAACTAATAAACAATTTATTTTAATTGTTTACACTTTACCAAATAATGCACTTAATCATTCAAAAATGCCATACTCATAAGATTTCATCACCAATGATCAAATCCCTTATAAAAAAAATATGCATATACCTTTTATAGGATTTCTAAGCCATAAAATCCTATTTTCCAACTTTGTTACTTCACATAACATATTTAACTCATATGTTCGTAACTAAACCATTTTCATGAAAAATACCAAATCAGTCCCAAAAATATTTCTTTTCTGGGGTTTAGCAGAATATAGTCCCATAATGAACATATATTTTTCTCAGAATTTTTAAAATTCATTTACTATTTTCAAAAATCAATTTCTAATTAATTCCTTAAGAAATTAGCTACCTCAAGTTTAACTCTAGAAATGTCCAAATCTTGGCAGGATCTTACACATGTTAATGTGAGCTTCCAGTTTAAATTTCATGGTCATCAGAGTTATTGAACTCCGATTATGGCATTTTTCGTCGAAAAAACCTAAATATTGAAATGGGCATAACTTGCTCATTTTAAATCAGAATGAGCTCATTTTTGGACAGGAGGTACCTTATACCATATACTTTCATTTCCCAAAAGGCCAGAATTTTTCTCACAAATTAAGTGGCCGAAACATCCCCTTCAAATTTATGGGCTGTAGCTTTTTTCGAAATTGGCAGTTCTTGACTCATTTGCTAAAATCAGTCCACACGAAAATCTACAACACCTTTTTCCAGTGATTCCACTTGAATAAGTTATATAACTCATAGATCTAACTCTAGAACTTGACCACACTCAAAAATTCAAAATATAATAGGAGATATGGTCAGTTGAATTTCATGTTCTATTTTCACCAAAATCTGATTTTCAACCCTTTGTGATTTCTAAGAAACTTTCATGTTTTCACATAATAACCAACATAACTCATCATGAAAATGACATAATAATTCAATGAAACAAGTTGAAGAATAAATTTTAAAGATTTATAAGTTAATTTATCCTGAACTCAATAATGTCCAAATTGTCAACATTATACTTCTTTGTAGAGTAAAATTCAAGAATGCTCAGAAGAATATTTCCATGAAAAGATACTAGATGAAGCGTAAATATCAAGGATGTTCCACTAATTTCGTGGAGTATTGAAGCCAAAGCTTTAATCAACTGAGTATAATAGAATATATGAAACTGCAAATGGATTTTCACCCGCCATGCAGTAATCCACGTTTACAGATCATTTCCACAATTTAATAAGGAATGAATACAAAGGATCATTCACCATGCACGTGGTAATCCACATAGACATGTTATTCCAAATGTAATAATAAAGAATGGAATAATGTATGATTCACCATGCATGCGATAGACTTCATGCACAAGTTATTCGCAATGTAATAATAAATAATGGAACCAGTCCCGCAAAAACGCATGCACAGGATATTCCAACAAAATAATAAAGAATGAATAATAAATAATTGAACCAGTCGGGAGAAATTCGCACCAAGCTGGATATTCCAATGTAATAATAAAGAATGGAATAACAACAAAAATCACCATGCATGCAATACATCGCATGAAAAAGTTATTCCAAATGAATAATAATTAATGGAACTGTGTCAGCGTAATAATGCACCGGCTGTGATATTCCAATGAATAATAAAGAATGGAACCAGGTCATGCGTAATCCGCATAGGTCATGCGTATTCCGCACAGACATGATATGGTGACATGGTTTAATTCTCGATAGTCTACAAAGTCGCATACTCCCGTCTTTCTTCTTTACGAATAAAACAGGAGCACCCCAAGGAGATGTACTAGGACGAATGAAACCGATGTCTAATAACTCCTTGAACTGCTTGGCTTTTGATGCATCGCGTTGCCATCATTTCCACCAGTATTTTGTACACGAAGTCTCCTCGTCTCGATTTTGCATGAACTGCAAAAAGCTCCTAAACATTCCACCATTCATTGTTTGTTGCGGTAGTAGTGTTGTTTACAGGAGGAATATTGCCTTCGTGTTGCATGTTCTCCTGGTTTGTGACTAAAGGTTGTTCCATAGTCTTATACACTCCATTATTAACGTTCTCAGTAGCCATTCTTAAATACCGCCATAAAACAAGTGTTAATTAAACAAATTAACATATCACATAATATCCCTATATTATGACCAACCAACAAATAAGCTTAGATAGGACACACTAACGAAGGATTTACTCATCTCTCCCTCCTAGTTCTATTCCCGATCTCCGCCAGAGACCATATCCCTAAGCTTTGATACCAACTGTGGACGTCCCCAAAATAGGTATACAACACCCATTCCGAAGTCGCCAAATACATGGTATGTAAAGCAAACTACAACTTCAATAATACAATTGTCGGCAAAATACGACAACACATCTTGTGAGTTTAAATACAAATATTATCTTCTAGACAATATCAAAACTCAAATAAGTCCTCATTATAATTATTCATACACTATTTTACAGAAATAGTGAGAACTGCTAAAACATCTTTCTAGAACCATCACTCCATACCCCGACTCGATCCTGCTATGTTCTCACCTCCTGAGAAGAAAAATGGAACAAAAAGGAAAAGGGTGAGCTCATCTAGCCTAGTAAAGAATATTATGACTAAGATAATATACAACAAATTATCATTAGTCTTCAACAAGGAAAAATCTGATAGAATATAATAGACAACAAGTTTTAGATCAATATTCTGCAGCGGAAATAGCAATCCATTAGAAGAGTTACGTAACAACAATCAATATACATCTTTAATCAAATATTCATATTTGCACTACAGGCCAAAGATATTCATTTGTATCACCAGTTTGTCATGTTCATCTCAACACCTGTTTATCTTTGCACTTCGGGCCAAAGATATTCATCAGTTAATCATTCATCTTCGCACTACAGGCCAAAGATATTCTGTAATATCATCATTTAAGACTGAGGATGATGAAAAATATTTTAAAGAAAACGAATCCAATTGAGATGGAAGGACAAATATTAGGGATTCAGTATAACGTTTATCCAAGATCAATAATACTTCATAATAACCAATTGTGAGCGTAATTCAAAAATAACGATCAAAACATGGATACAATCAAAGATAGTAGCCAAAATAGACATCTTGGACAAAAAGGAAATTTTTTATTTTTCGATGAATAGTGCCGTATACGTGAATAGTAACCCTGACACAAAAAGTTCCAAATTTGATTAAAAAGTTCACCAATATCATTTAAGAAGAAAATAACATCCTTTACCTCAAAATAACGGTACTTTTGATTGGAATATCGGATATAAAGCCGAAGGAAGCTTGTACCGAACAGTAACTCTCAAAGTATATAAATACTCACAAAAATACGCTCGATAATCTAAAGAGAAAGAAAACTTGTTTCTGGTGTGATTTTCAATTCTAACCTAAGCGCCCATTTATTGGAAAATGCTAGAATGCCATAGGATACTAAAATAATAAAATATTATTAATTCATTACTTTTCTTCTACGCATGCTAATCAAGACTCAAGACCAGCCATCTTTGAACAAAAATCAGCAGCCCACATGTGTTAAAACAAAAGTGGGTCCCACCCATAATTTAATAAAAATTATTTTATTTTCTGAAACTTCAGTAATTCATAGAAAATAGCCCGTTTATCAAAAAAATACGAATTTTATGTCCATTACACACGAAATCGAATTCTCTACAACTTTGTAGCTTTGAGTTTCTCCAAATTCCAAACTAAAAATATCTGAAATCCACAAACGGATGATTTTTATTACCTCTATTCCGACAAAATACTAATAAAACACCTCAGCATTAATTCCTTCATTTATACCCACATAAATAGATCCATCGTTTATATCCACATCAAATAAATATTTCCTTATCATATAAATCAATAATTAATTATTCACAAATAATATTACAGAATTAAAATTATGACAACCAGGCAGTTCCCAGGAAAGAGGGGGCTTTCCAATAAGGATTTCTCCTTACTAGTGCGCAATTAGGTGACCAAACCTCTCCTTAGATAGAAGTTTCTAGACATTGCCAATAATGCTATCTAATAATATTATTCAAATAATATGAATTATTGATATGATAATGAGAAATACTGTGCAGTGATAATTATTGAAACAACAATAATATAAAATATCAACGCATCAATTATTGAATCAATAAAATAAAATATTGAGCAAGAATTCATCGTAATAATTATTGAGTAGTGCCTTTTACGCATTTAATCAATAATTCAACAATACTATGCAATACCGTAGTGCATCTTTGTGCAACCACGCCAGACATCGTATTTTAACCACCAAGTATTCCAAATGTTGTTAATTAGTAACAACTACGACGTTATTTATAAAAACTCATACTTTGTCATTTTCTTGATCCGACAGTTATTCTGTTATGAGCCCCACGAATGGTTGCGCCGTCGTACGAATATTCCCCAACAAAAAGAATATTCCACGACAAAAAGAATATTCCCCGACAAAAATGAATATTTTTTAACCACTTGCTTATTTTTTAAAATTTTCACATTTCACCCATAACCAAAACATTATATCAAATTAACACCTTATTAATTTAGAATAATGAATAGAGGAAAATTTAATTTTATTTATAACAAGTTTGGGTCTTACAACCTCCCCTCTTTATAAAATTTTATCCTTGAAATTGACGTACGTACCTGGTGATTCTAACAGGTGAGGGTACCTCGCTTTCATTTCTGATTCCAACTCCTAGGTCATTTCCTCAATAGCATGGTTCCTTCACAAAACCTTAACTTGTGGTATAACCTTGGTACATAGGACATGCTCTTTCCTATCCAAGATCTTAACAGGTACCTCCTCGTACGTTAAATCTTCTGCTATCTCGTCTGGTTCTAACTCAATAATGTTGTTCGGGTCTTTCACATATTTACGAAGCATAGATATATGAAAAATATTATGAACACGGGACATGTTTGGAAGTAATGCAAGTCTATAGGCTACATTTCCTATTCGCTCAAGAATCTCAAATGGACCAACAAATCTTGGATTGAGCTTTCCTCTCTTTCCAAATCTTGCAACTCCCTTCCATGGAGCAATACGTAACAGTACATGATCTCCAATATTAAATTCCACATCCTTTCGATCAAGATCAGCATAACTCTTTTGTCAATCCTGTGAGGTTTGAATACGTTGTCGAATCATTTGGATCTTTTCTGTAGTCATGCATACTAATTCTGGTCCCAACAACGTTGCTTCTCCCACCTCATCCCAGCATACTGGAGAACGACACTTTTGTCCATACAATGCCTCGAATGGAGACATGCCTATACTTGCTTGATAACTGTTGTAGGAGAATTCCACCAGTGGCAAGTACTTATCCCATCTTCCTTTAAAATCTAGGACACAGAGTCTTAATAGATCTTCAATAGTTTGAATAGTCCTCTCTGATTGTCCGTCCGTTTGAGGATGGTATGTCGAACTGAATCGTAAATTCGCGCCTATAGCTTTCTGCAAGCTAACCCAAAATCATGAAGTGAATCTTGGGTCACGATCCGAAACTATGGATACTGGCATGCCATGCAATCTCACAATCTCGTTCACGTACACACGAGAAAGACGTTCAAGGGAATAAGTTTCACATATAGGCATGAAATGAGCAGACTTGGTTAATCTATCAACAATAACCCAAATCGCATCTATACCTTGAGAAACCTAGGGAAGACCCGTAACGAAATCCATAGTAATGTGTTCCCACTTCCATTCCAGAATCTCAAGTGGTTGCAATGGACCTTTTGGTACTTGAAGCTCTGCCTTTACACGTTGACAAGTTAAACACCTCGAGATAAACTCCGCGATCTCTCTCTTCATATTGTTCCACCAAAATGTATGTCGAATATCATGATACATTTTTGTATTCCCAAGATGGATTACAAATGGGGTGTTGTGTGCCTCCATCATTATTCTATGCTTCAAGTCAGAATCGTTAGGAACGTAAAGTCTAGAGTTGAATCAAAGTATTCCTTTTTCATCGATTCTTGCTTCTGGAATAGTACCTTCTTGCACTTTCTTCTTCATACGTATCAGCTCCAGGTCCGTAGCTTGAGCAGCTTTAACTTTATCAATTAAAGTCGGTTCTACTCGTATATTTGCCATCATCACGTGGGTCCCTGGAGTCTTTAATTTTATCTCCATCTTTTGCAAGTCATACATAATGGACCTTTGCGTTGACAATATCGCACTCGTACTCGCATATGATCTTCTACTCAATGCGTCAGCTACTACGTTTGCTTTTCCAGGATGATATTGAATAGTGTGGTCGTAATCTTTCAATAGCTCAAGCCAACGTCGTTGCCGCATGTTGAGTTCTTTTTAGGTGAAGAAATATTTGAGGCTTTTATGGTCCGTATAAATCTCCATTTTCTCCCCATACAGGTAGTGTCTCCAGATTTTCAACGCGAATACGACTGCTGCCAACTCCAAATCATGAGTAGGATAATTCCTCTCATATTCTTTGAGTTGTCGCGAGGCATAGGATATGACTTTCCCATGTTGCATGAGAACACATCCTAACCCTTTGCCTGAAGCATCACTGTAGATAACAAATCCATCCAAACCAGATGGTAATGCCAGAACAGGTGCCGAAATGAGTCTCCTCTTGAGCTCTTAGAAACTCTTCTCGCATTCCTCACTCCATCCAAATTTTGTATCCTTAAGTCAACTCGAGTTAACTGAGTAGCGATTTGAGAAAATCCTTCCACGAATCTCCGATAATAACCTGGCTAAGCCTGTAAAGCTATGCACTTTGGCCACCGACTTGGTTGCTCCCAACTTTGTATTGCTTCAATCTTCGCCGGGTCAACAGATACTCCATGTTTTGACACCACGTGCCCAAGGAATGCTACTTCCTCAAGCCAGAACTCGCATTTCTTCAGCTTGGCATATAGCTTATTTTCATGAAGTCTTTCAAGTATCAGCTTCAAATGGTGCTCATGATCTTCACGGCTTTTGGAATAGATGAGGATGTCATTAATAAAGACAACAATGAACTGATCCAAATATTCCTTGAATACTCGTTTCATCATATCCATAAAAGCAGCAGGAGCATTAGTCAATCCAAAAGACATGACTAAGAATTCATAATGCCCGCATCTGAAGTTAGAAAGCGGTCTTTGGAATATCCTCAGTTTTAATCTTCAGCTGATGATATCCAGAACGAAGGTCGATCTTTGAAAAGAATTGTGCTCCTTGTAACTGGTCAAACAGGTCATCAATGCGAGGTAGCGGATACCTATTCTTGATGGTGACATGGTTTAATTCTCGATAGTCAATACAAAGTCGCATATGCCCGTCTTTCTTCGTTACGAATAAAACAGGAGCACCCCAAGGAGATGTACTAGGACGAATGAAACCGATGTCTAATAACTCCTTGAACTTCTTGGCTGTGACAGATCGCGCGTTGCCATAATTTCCACCCGTATTTTGTACACGAGTCTCCCTCGTCTGATTTTGCATGAACTGCAAAAAGCTCCTAAACATTCCATCATTCATCGTTTGCTCGGTAGTGTTGTTTACAGGAGGAATATTGCCTTCGTGTTTCACGTTGTCCTGGTTTGTGACGAAAGGTTGTTCCACAGTCTCATACACTCCATTGTTAACGTTCTCAGCAGCCATTCTTAAATACTTCCATAAAACAAGTGTTAATTAAACAAATTAACATATCACATAATATCCATATATTATGACCAACCAACAAATAAGCTTAGATAGGACATACTAGCTAAGGATTTACTCATCTCTCCCCTCCTAGCTCTATTCCCCGATCTCTGCCAGAGACCATATCCCTAATCTTTGATACCAACTGTGACACCCCCAAAACAGGTATATAACACCCATTCTGAGTCGCCAAATACATTGTACAGAAAGTAAACTACAACTTCAATAATACAATTGTCGTGCAAAATACGACAACACATATACTGTGAGTTTAAATACAAATATTATCTTCTAGACAATATCAACACTCAAATAAGTCCTCATTAGAATTATTCATACACTATTTTACAGAAATAGTGAGAACTGCTAAAACATCTTTCTAGAACCATCACTCCATACCCCAACTCGATCCTGCTATGTTCTCACCTCCTGAGAAGAAAAATGGAACAAAAAGGAAAAGGGTGAGCTCAATTAGCCCAGTAAAGAATATTATGACTAAGATAATATACAACAAATTATCATTAGTCTTCAACAGGTAAAAATCTGATAGAATATAATAGACAACAAGTTTTAGATCAATATTCTGCAGCGGAAATAGCAATCCATTAGAAGAGTCACGTAGAGAATGAATTCTACTATCTTCTAAGATTTAAAAGTTCATCATCAATATTTTATCCCTGTAACAACAATCAATATACATCTTTAATCAAATATTCATTTTTGCACTATGAGCCAAAGATATTCATTTGTATCACCAATTGGTCATGTTCATCTCAACACTGCTCATCTTTTTGCACTCTCCGCCCAAAGATATTCATCGATTAATCATTCATCTTTGCACCACGGGCCAAAGATATTCAAGAATATCATCATTTAAGACCGAGGATGATGAAAAATATTTTAAAAAAAGCGAATCCGGTGAGATGTAAGGACAAATATTAGGGATTAAGTATAACGGTTTATCCAAGATCAATAATACTTCATAATAACCAATTGTGAAGCGTAATTCAAAAATAACGATCAAAACATGGATACAATCAAAGATAGTAGCCAAAATAGACATCTTGGACAAAAAAGAAAATTTTTATTTTTCGGTGAATAGTGCCGTATTCGTGAATAGTAACCCTGACAAAAAAGTTCCAAATTAGATTAAAAAGTTCACCAATATTTTGGCATAATGATATTGAAGAAAATAATATCATTTAAGAAGAAAATAACATCCTTTACCTCAAAATTATGGTACTTCTGATCGAAATATCGGATATAAAGCCGAAGGAAGCTTGTACCGAACAGCAACTCTCAAAGTATATAAATACTCATAAAAATACGCTCGATAATCTAGAGAGAAAGAAAACTTGGTTCTGATGTGATTTTCAATTCTAACCTAAACGTCTATTTATAGGAAAATGCTAGAACGCCATTGGAGACTAAAATAATAAAATATTATTAATTCATTACTTTTCTTTTACGCATGCTAATCAAGACTCAAGACCAGCCATCTTTGAACAAAAATCAGCAGCCCACATATGTTAAAACAAAAGTGGGTCCCACCAATAATTTAATAAAATTTATTTTATTTTCCACAACTTCAGTAATTCATAGAAAATAGCCCGTTTATCAGAAAAATACGAATTTAATGTCCATTCCACATGAAATCGAATTCTCTACAACTTTACAGCTTTGAGTTTCTCAAAATTCCAAACTAAAAATATCCAAAATACACAAACGGATGATTTTTAATACCTCCATTCCGATAAAATACTGATAAAATACCTCAGCATTAATTCCTTCATTTATAACCACATAAATAGATCCATCATTTATATCCACATCAAATAAATATTTCCTTATCATATAAATCAATAATTAATTATTCACAAATAATATTACAGAATTACAATTATGACAACCAAAGCAGGTTCAGAAAGAGGGCTTTCAATAAGGATTTCTCCTTCATTGGCGCACAATTAGGTGACCAAACCTCTCATTAGACAGAACTTTCTTGACATTTCCAATAATGCTATCTAATAATATTATTCAAATAATATGAATTATTGATATGATAATGAGAAATACTGTGCAGTGACAATTATTGAAAGAACAATAATATAAAATATCAACGCATCAATTATTGAATCAATAAAATAAAATATTAAACAGTAACTACTGTAACAATTATTGAGTAGTGCCTTCTTACGTATGAATCAATAATTCAACAATACTGCTTAATACTGGTGTCTTCTTGTGCAACCACACGTACATCGTATTTTAACCACGTGTATTCCAACAATGTTAACGGTAACAACTACATCGTTTTTTATAAAAATTCATACTTTGTCATTTTCTTCATTCGACAATTATTCTGTTATGAGCCCCACGAATGGCTGCGCCGTCAGATGAATATTCCCCGACAAAAAGAATATTCCACGACCAAAAGAATATTTCCCGACAAAAATAAATATTTTATAACCACTTGCTTATTTTGTAAAATTTTCACATTTCACCCATAACCAAAACATTATATCAAATTAACACCTTATTAAATTAGAATAATGAATAGAGGAAAATTTAATTTTATTTATAATAAGTTGGGGTCTTACAGATTTACTATTAAACTTTAAACCAACGATCCATATTGATTTACTAATATAATTTCAACCAACGGTCTGAAAAATTAGCATATCTCCTCATGGATTAATATTGTACCCAAAAATGATTTGAACAGAAAATAAATATATTGTTTGAGTGAATAGTACCCCGTGAATAGTACTCATGAATAGTAACTCGTGAATAGTAACTCGTGAATAGTATTCAGACACGAAAACTGTCCCAAATACCCGAGTGAACAATATAACCCCCAGACATCAATTATTATCAAAATAAATATCGATTTCTACTAACACTAATAATTCCCACACAATGGAACTATCAATTTAATCTTTAATCAACATGACTTATTCATCATTAATATTACAACTCACAATATTTAACAACCAGGTCGTTTCCAGGAAAGAGGGAGCTTTCTAATAAGGAATTCTCCTTATTGGCGCGCAATTAGGTATCCAAACCTCTCCTTGATAGAACTTCTAGACATTGTAAATATTGCAATTTAATAATATGAATAACTTTGTCGTCTCAATTATTGATTTAATAATATATCATATTATACAGATGATACTGTGACAATAATCGAATCAATAATATGAGAGATATATTGCAGCAATTAATGTTGCAATAATTGAGTATAACTGATTGACTTCTCACGTAAGCATCAATAACCAATACCGTGTGCTACTATGAAACCACACGTATTACTATACTTTTACTACCGGGTAGTTCAATAGTTTTAACGGTAACACTTCCGCCGTTATTTTTATAAAAAGATAATTCTGTCGTTTTCTTACTATGATAATACTTCCGTTATGGGGTCCACCAATGATTGCGCCGTCGAACGAATATTCCCCGACAAAAAGAATATTCCCCGGCCAAACGAATATTACATATAACAACTTGCGTACTTTGCAAAATTTATAAATATTACCCACAACTATAACATTATATCAAATCCACACCATAATATTAAAAAAAATATATTTCGAGAAAATTAAATATATATTCATAAAATCTGGGGTCTCACAGATGTTGCTTCCTAGCAGTAAGTGTTAATATATTGGTAATATTTCTATCAGTTATTGCAAAACACAATTCACATAACACATATTGTTATACTTTTTCTGTAGTATACTAAACCCGGTGGCTAAGCATACCCTACACGCGATCTGTTTGACGCATCTCCCGAGAGGGTGGATGCGGTTCAGTTAGTATGCGCGGTATGATGCCACTTTAATGCAGACCATCTTGCTGGAGTTCCACGTAAGTTAAGCATATTATATTAATTACTACATAGTTGTAATAGGATGACGAAATCAATTGTTCCTAATTTTAAATTAACTTTTGTTATATGTTTATTATAGATTTGACCCGAGCATCTCTCAGTCAACTAACGACGATGTGATTGAGCATCATGTCACTACAAATTACTCTAGCTGGATGTATGAGATGCGATAGAGGGCAGCCTGAGCAGTTGAGGACTAGCTCGGGACCACCATCAGAGATCATCAGCCTCGCATATTCTCCGATTTAGTCTGGGAGGCTATGTGTGCGCACTGGGAAACTGATGACTTCAGGAAAAAGTCTTAGCAGGCGAAGAAGAACCATGGTCAGCTCTGGGTAGTAAACACCACTAGTTCTCAGTCATCCGAGGAGGCGAAGACAGTAAATACATTGTATTTAGTTATTTAGTTATCAAGTTCTCTCACAAATACTTAATACCTGTTTTATGAATGTTTTTATTAGGCATTGGGGAGGACGTTGGGCCGAGATCCTACCATTTTAGAGTTTTGGGATCAAGCCCACATGCCTACGACCAATCGTGCGTTGTCTCAGGAAGCTTTAGCTATACGAGTAAAACTCATCTTACTATTTAGCTTTTAGTAATATTAAATCATAAATAAAATGATATAATTAACATACGTATACCAAATATATTACAGGACCGATTTTAGAGGCTTCAGGACGAGCGTATAGCTGAGCTAGAGGCTATTAGGAGGGGTTCTGAGCCATTAGATGCTGCCACCCCTCTTCCCGATATTGTATTAGATCGGGATGAGGAGCTGAGACTGTAGGTTGCGTCTCGTGATCCCCTACTAGCGATCTAGGTGAGATATCGAAAGTGTTGGTCCGCCGAGGATACCCACATATACACTTCCTAGAGGTAATATTTTTTATGTTTCATGAAATTATCCGAATTTATCACATTATATAAATTATTATTAGTAATCGAATTTGTATATGTTTATAGGCTCCAGCTAGCGCCAGCGTCCGAGAGCACATGTCAGGCCATCTCATACGGGTGCTGGCTTGGATGACGATATCTTCCAACGGCTGATAGGGGTCGTGTCAGTTAGGTTCCGTATCGATCCGGTCTTTCGGCGTTAGCAGTTGCCTTCCAGTTCTCATCTTCACTAGCTTGCTCAGGATATTATAGCAGGGGCCTCCGCAGAGAGTACAAGATTACCGCGGGAGCAGTTTGACGCTTGGAGCGTCGAGATGCTCCGGATGGTGATTACCTTCTTGGAGGAGGCTTTTCGTCCTCCCCCGCCTATTCAGGTATTCTTATTGTTTATGTTTTTTTCAATTAAGGCTATCTTGTTAATTCACACACACACATATATATATATATATATATATATATATATATATATATATATATATATATATATATATATGAACTAATGATTGATATTTTGATTTTATCAAGAGGGTGTATGATGGCGGCAGCAGTTAGCAATGATGAGAGTAGGCGCCTAAATCGATTTCCATACATCGAGCAAATTGTCGTTCACCTCCGTCTAATGATGATACTTTTACTGGTTTATAGTTCATTTGTATATTCATGTTATTGTAGAACATTTGTATATATTGTAGCGTCTAATTGCGTCTGTATAAGTATTGTAAATTATATTATTTATCATTTATGGAACATTAACTTATATTTGTAATTTGTTAGCTCAGTAGTGTTGATGATAATGAGTTGACGATTATGTTTTAGTGGATATCTGAATGTGAATGTTTGTGAATGATAATGAGTTGAAGATTACATTTTGGTGGATATTATTTTTTAGCGTTACGTTGAATATTTGAATGTGAAATACAGGTTTATATTACTGTGTATTGGGTTGTGACAGGTTATAGGTACATAAATGGGTTTAAACACCTGGAAACTGAACTTTTTAAATCTGCATTAAAAAAAATACAGTTAATTCTAACGGAATAAGGTATTTCCAACAGACTTTCCGTTGGATTTAATAATCACCCAATTTTTAATAAATACTGGTATATTTTAATTTTCAGTCGAAAATAAGTTAATTCCGAGGGAATATGTCCGTCGGAAATAAGTTATCTCCGACGAAATTTTCGTCGGAGTTAATAATTAGGCATTTTAAATAAATACTTGTTTATTTTAATATTCAGTCAGAAATAAGTTAATTCCGAGGGAATAAGTCCGTCAGAAATAAGGTCTATTATACTCGACGAAAAGTTTCTTCCTACTTATTCAGTCGTAGATATCTTATGTTCGACGAAATTTCGTCGGAGATAATTTCGTCGAAGATAAGATAAATTCGACGGAATTTTTGACGGATCTTATCTTTGATGCGCATATATATGATTGAATTTCTGACGGAATTTTCTGTCGGATATAACCTATTTCCGACTGGATAGGCTTAATTCCGTGGAAAAATTCTGTCGGAATTAAGCTTTTTTCTTGCAGCTTGTAGATTTTTCAATTTAGATTTGTCACCAGTCATATGTCTTGAACAACCGCTATCGAGACACCATTTACTTTTATTCAAAGCAGCTGCAAGACATACCTACAATATATATATATATATATAATAATTTTATAAATTGGTACCCTTTAATATGAAAGGTCCTTTGGGTAAGTTTTCTATTTTATATAAGGAACATTTGTATTTTTCTTTACAAAACTTGGCATAGAATAATCTTTTTTTTTGTAGAAATAAGCATTCTATGAGTGACATGACTATATGATGTATGATAATAATTTTTATGAAATTCTTTTCTTGTAATAGTTGGTGCAGTATACGTTCCTTTGGGAACCCAAATTATTTTTCCTTTATAATTTTCATTTCTAGCATTGCACATATAAAAGGAATGACAATTTCTATTACAGTAAGAGCATTTGGTGAAAAGAGATATATGACTTTCCTTTTCTTTGCTTTTAACATGATATAGTCCTTTATCTTTTGATTTACTTGTTTCTCTAATATACCCTAAACCTTCTTTATTAAAACTATATTTTTGTTGATTTAACACATCAAGATTTTCTTTTCTTTTTGTAAAATTATAAATTATAGTATTTAAATCATCACGTTCTTTAGTTAAATTTTCAATTAAAGAATTATTTTTTTCTACTTCTATTTTTAGATGTGACTTCTCAATTTTGAGATTTTTAATTTCTTTAGTTATTTCTCGATCTTGTATTTGAGCATATTCATTAATTACAACAAGTGTTGAATTTTCAAGTTCAAGATTTTTATTTATTCTTTTAAATTGTTCTAATTCTTCTTTTAATAAATGATTTTCTAAATTTGCTTCATTTAAACTTTCTTTGGTTATAATTCAGCTAACATTTTCAATTTCAAGATTTTTATTTATTTTTCTAATTCTTCTTTTAATCTCATGAAATCTTCCTTTATTATTTCATTATTTTCATACAAGTAACTGTAAGCTTCTTATAATTCATAATGTTCCACATTTTTATTTTCTATTGTATATGTAGAAAATGAGGTGCTAGGTAATTGATGTTCAGAATTTACCTCAGATCTTGGTGATGAGTCATTGTCTGCTATTGAACAAAGATTTAAAATTTCTTCGATTTGTTCGGCAATTTCTTCCTCGTCACTTAGATCCCATTCTTCTTCAACTACTAGAACTTTGTCATTAACTAGTTTTGGACAATCCTTTTTGAAATGTCCAGGCTGGTTACATTCGAAACATGTGTTTGAATTTTCATTTGAGTTGGCATTTATGAAGTTGTTGTTATTTGCTTTAAAGTTTCCTCGTGTTTTTGGCTTGAATATTTGCTTGCTTTTGAAGTTGTTGAAGTGGTTTTTTATTTTCATAAAGACTTTTCCATATTTTCTTGCTTAGCTTTGAATTATTCTGTTGAGTTGTCTAGATAATAGAGCAACTTCATTGTTGTTTAGACTTAGGAATTCTTCATTTAGTTCTTCATCGTCACTTTCTTGATCTACAAGAAGTGCTTTGAAAGCAATTCCTTTCTTTTTGAGATCTGTGTTTGATCAGGCTTTTTCGACTAGCATGTTGACTTCATGAGCACGAAGATTTCCAATGAGGTTATCTAGAGGATATGTGGTTAGATCTTTCCTTTCCTTGATTGTTGTAACCTTCATTTTCTAGTTGGATGGTAGGGCTTTTAGAATTCTTCTGTTTTTCTCATTTGTAGTATATGCCTTTTCGAATTGCTCCATCTCATCAACGAGTATGAAAAAACGTGTTTCCATATCAAAGATCTTTTCTTCTTCTTTAAGCTTGAAACTTTCATATTCTTGGATTAGGGAATCTTTTCTAGTTTCTTTGATATGATTGGTCCCTTCATATGTTATAATCAATTTTTCCCAAATTTGTTTTCCATTTTTACAATTGCTAACTCTTTTGTATTCTTTTTCAATTAAAGTACTTGTTAACACCTGTTTAGCTCATGAGGCTATATTCATAGTCTCTTCTTCTTCAGTGGTGAATATATGGATATCTTTCTTAACGGTCTTTTCTCCTTGAATTTTTGTTGGAACTTTTATACCTCGTTCTATTGCACACAAAATTTTAATTCCTTGTGATTTGGCATAGATTTTGAATCTGTTTTTCCAGGTGGCAAAGTTGGTTCCATGAAATAGTGGAGGTCTGAACATCGATAGTCCTTCTCCGCAACCAGTAGCATTGTAAGCAATGGATCTACTCTTAGGTATGTCTGTATTCACTCAACAAATAAGTTCAAGAGCACCACTTTGATACCAATTGAAAGTCCAATAATAATTTAGAAGGGGATTAAATAGATTATTACGGATTTAAAAAATTTATCTTAGGCCTTTTTGAATTTTTAGATAATTAATTTGTAGTGTTAAGAATTAATATGCAACATAATAAAAAATTCAATCACACAATGCACATAGATTTATCTGGTTCACAACATACATCCCTCGTATGTTGCTACGTCTAATCTCAAGCTCTTATCGAGAACTTGAGATCCTATTATTATTTGTGATAAATGCTTCTTCAGCAGGCGTAGAAGCCTTTACAAAGTTTTATAAACAAACTTCTAACTATTCTAAACTAATCTATCTTAGATAGCAAGCTCCCCGCTCCCTCCTCAAGCTTAGTTGTATCTTCTTTTGAGTTTAGTTCTATTCTATGATCTGGTCTTGAAACAACAGTCTCTTCGTCACCTAACAAGTTCACTAGAGACCCAACTCCCAACTGACCTCTCTAAGAAGAGTCCTGGTCGAAGAATTACTTGTCTTTCTCACAGATACATGAAATAAACTAACTCTACCCTTTTCCTTTTTACAAAAGAATTTACAACAATTTGCTTTTTAAATAAGCAGATAAAATTAAGTAGAGATTGTTGCTTCTTTGTAAGCAAACATATAGATTATGCAATGTTACAAAAGTTTAAGTAACTTTTATATTTTATATGAAAAGTGTTTGAATAAGCAAATAAATCAATTTAAATGTAAGTTAAAGAAAGTGCTTCTGTATAAGCAAATATATAATTTAATGCAGTTTTATAAAGAAATATTTATTCTTTATAATAATGAGTGTTTTTATGGATTAAAATAGATTTAATTTTCAAATATTCTCTAACATGTATTATATGAATAAATTTGTGTTCAAATACTTGTGATTAAATGAATAAATTAATTTAAAAACTAATTATCAAGTATAATAAGTTAATTAGTTAAATGATACTTGATATAACAAATATATTTGTTTAACTCATATAATATATAATATTATTTTATCTATTATGTGATTGGTTATAAATACGGTCACTTAGTACTATAAGGAATCGTACGGTTCGATTCCCTCACTTAAGAGGAATATCTCTGTAGCCTTTCGGCGTCTAAGTATGCCAGAATTTATAGTTTCACATTTAATATTTATACAAATATTTTTGATAGATCACTTAGATTTTCAAATTAGGTTAGGATGATTCACTATTTTTGGAGGAATATCTCAGTGTCGTTTTGAACTATCAAGTGTATATCTATTTTACAATATTTATATAAATAATATCAATAAAAAGTCACTTAGTACTATAAGGAATCGTACGGTTCGATTTCCTCAGCTTAGAGGAATATCTCCGTAGCTTTTCAATTTCTAAGTATGACTTTTTATTTGATAAATAGATGAAATATAGATATATAAAATTGTGTATAACAATGTATATTAGTTTATCTATATATTTAAACAAGTAAGAAAGAATTCAATTAAATTAAATGGCTTATCTCAATTACTTAGACCAATTTCCTCTTCTCAAATATCCAAGACTTTGGTAAGAAGAGATATAAAGCTTAGAGAGAGTATTTAGACAAAGAGAGTAAGCTTTTCTTTTCAAGTGAATTGGTAAGCTAAAATGAATTAAAGACTCCCCTATTTATAGATTTTTGAGGTCGAGGAAAAATGTTAATTTTGAAATCTGTTTTTGAAATCAATGGATGAGATTGTTTGATTTTGGAATTAATGATCCAGATGAAAAAATTTACCCTTTAATTCAAGCGGATAGCCAAATGGAAACACTGACGTTTTTGCCCATCAATTTTTTTTTTATTAATTTGGTTCATTAAATGCATAGGTAATCCATTCGGTCAAAAGAGTTTTTATTCTCATTAAATGTTTAAGCACATGCCCTTTTTCATTTCAAACTAGCAAATAAATCGTGTCCCAAAATTCTTGTCACATTTTCATTTAATGCCCATTATATACACGGTTTGTAAGAAAAATGACCATTACACGATTTTTGCACACACACACACACATGTGTGTGTATATATATATATATATATATATATATGTATCCAAAAATATTTTTGCCCCATTTTGTTTTTGAGAGTTTTAATTTAGTTTAGAAAGAAAAATAGGATCTCCTTGCCTCAGGAAATATTAATATGTGAACTAGTTTATTTAACACTTCATATTTAAATTATCAAGTTCAATAAAAATTAATTCAATAAAATTTAAAAAATAGTTTAGATAAAAGTAAGTAAAATAATTAATTAAATATAAAACCTATTTAATTAATTTAATTACTCATAATTGTTATCATCAAAATACACTAAAACTTTGGAGACCTATCAAGAACTTTTGGACCACAAGGAGGCGGGTATCCAGTTGGGGACTCTTGTACATAATTTGTTGGCTAGGAACGTGGAGCTGGTAGGTAGACTAGAATAGTCGGAGCAGAGAAAGCTGAGTGAGAATACTGAGAAGGAGGCCTTGCGAACACAGCTAGAGTTAGAGGTATTGGATAGGATCCATTTTGAAAAGTTATGGGAGGATGCCTGTGATAGAGCCGATGACTTAGAAGACGAAGTAAGGTGCAAGAGGAGGAAGATGAACAAGATGGCTATGCATTTTACACAGCGATAGAAAATAGATTCATGGTGTGTACCATTATCCGGTGGAGCAAGGACATAGTCGTTACACCATGAGTAGGGATCTGATGGTGCATATGGGATAGCTAGAGTATAGGAGCGCAGTAGAGCGCGAGAAGCTAGGTTGAGATTAATTATTATGAGTTTAGTTGTAGTAGTTATATTTATGTATGTACTGTTGAGTGTAATCCCAATCTTTTGTGTAAGATGTGGGATAGTTTATGTAAACCCCAATTTCTGCTCTTGTTAGAGGGGTAATTTGTTAGTATTCCCCACCTTTTATTATAGTGGGAGATAGATGATAGCAGTTATAGAAGTATGTTATAGGCTGATCACATATGATGCACTTACTATTGACATATGAATATAAATGTTCTTATTAAGCGTGTTATATAATTGTTTGCATTAAAGACATACTTAAGGAATATAATGGGATAATAATATAAAGGTTTATTATATAGAAAATGCCACCCAGACGTAGACAACCAACGCTCGAAGAATTAGTCAATAACAAAAAGGATCAAGTAGACCCCATGCAATGACTAGTGGATTTGCTAGGAGAAGCCCTTCGAGGAAGGAACAATGTACCCGTGCACCCCAATCCCCAAGAGATTCTTGTAACAAATTTTAAGGACTTTAAGAGTGTAGGACCTCCAGAATTTAGGGAAATTTTTGATCTTATCGATGCACAAATGTGGATCAAGAGATGTAGAAAGCATTCATCATCGCTAGTGTGGGGAACGACATGAAGACTGCGTACTCTACCTATATGATGAAGGGCGAAGTAAACTTCTAGTAGGAGGTGAACCAACAAAGTGTTGGAGAAGGAATTATACCTTGGGAAAAATTTAAGACGCTGTTCTTTGAAAATTATTTTTCGAAGAGCATGCAGAACTGAATGGAGATTAAGTTTCTGGAGCTGAAACAGGGAGAGATGACCGTGACACAGTATGAAACAAAATTCGACAAACTCGCGTGATTTGTAGCACACCAAGTAGACATGGAAGAAAGAAAAGCTCGACGTTTTGAGCTAGGACTGAAGCCATGGCTGTTTAACAAGGTGTGAGTACTTCAAATCGATTTATTTGCTACATTGTTAGAGAAGGTTATCATCGTAGAAGGATGTAGCGAGGCTTTGAGTCAATACAACAAAGAAAAGAAAAATAAAAATACGGGAGGAGAAACTCGTGGAAGAAATAGTAGTGGAGGAAGTAACTTAGGAAAGAGGAAATGGAACAATAACAACAACAACAACAACAATTAGATGGAAAGTCACCAAGAAGGATTCAAGAAAAGGAGTGAGGCATGTCCGAAGTGTGGAAAAGTCATCAAAGGGAGTGCTGGATGGGACGAAACGTCTACCATAACCGCGATCAGGAGGGGCATATCTCGCTAAATTGCCTAAATCCGAAGAAGATTCGAGGATGTTTTGCTTACGGATCGACAGAGCATCAGATCAAGGATTACCTGAAGAAAGGAAACAACGGAGGAAGCGGTAATAAGGGAGGAAGCAACAAACTGATAATTGGCGGACCTGCTCAACCCAACTGATCGACTGTCAGAACATTTAACACGATGGTCCACGACGCAGTAGCTACGAATGACGTGGTGTCAGGTATTATCCCGATCAATAATATAAATGCTTATGTATTATTTGATTCGGGTGCTACCTGTTCTGCAATAACCTAATATTTTTAATAAGAAATTTTACGAATAATTTTTTTTTTTATATATATAAAGGTGGGATTATGTGCAAAGCAAAGTATATGTATATATGTGATAAATAAAATTATTTATTAGATGTAAATAATTTCTTTTTAGAATTATTGATCATTATAGATTATATTCTTATTATAAATTAATTTTGTAATAAAATATTTATTATTTATTTTCCATGAAAATATGCTTATGGTATATTTGATATGATCATTAGGATTATTATGATATATATTTTATTATATTAGTTAAGTTAATTATTTTAACTTAATTAATAATGGTATGTATGAAGGTTATGTCAGATATGAATTCAAAACCCTAAGTCTTGATTTTGAATAAGGAATGAGAATAATAATATAATATTATTTATATTTTAATGCTATAAACAAGCATGGTATGTGTGTAATGTTAATCTATAGATCAGTTATAGTAAAATAGTACCAAACCCTAGCATTACTGATAAACTATAGTACAAAAGTCAACTATGACTGTAAGATTTGATAAGTTATGTGTTATGTAATTATGACCATTATTATATTTACTGTTAATTAGGTAAACCCTAATTAATATTTAGAAACCCTAATTACTGAATTAGAACCCTAATTGCTAAGCTATAAACCCTAATTATTAACTTAGCAAGCTTAATGGTAATTAGTATATTATAAAGCCTAATTGATAAGACCTAAGTAATTAGGAAACCTAATTTAATTAAGAAACCCTAATTCACATTTTTAGAAACTAAGATTCCCAATTTAGCCCTAATCACAAAATCCTAGAAAATTAAGCTTAAGAATCCTTAGGGTTAAACCCTAAGGGTTGAAAGGAATTGTCAAGTTTGCCACTAAAAGTAAAAACCAAATTATATAATTGCCCTTTTTAATATTTTAATAAGGTGGAGTGTATCCCTAGTAAGTAGTTGGTGACCAACTCTAACTAGCCACGTGGGCTAATAATAGCCTTTAATCATCCAAAACCTGCTCTCATGATCAGCCATAAGCATTGAACCAAATTATATATAGATTGAGAGAGAAAGAATGTTCACTTTACCTTTCATATTCACTAAAGCCATATTCTCTCTCCCATCCGAAATTTTTGAGTGATAGTAAGTGAGAAACAAAGCTCAGAACACTTCATAGCTTGCCAAAGATCAGAATCAAAAGTCAGATTCAAGGATCAAAGCTAAAAAGATATAAAAACCCTAAACTTAGAAATTTATGTGATTCATATTATTTGTTGTTGTTTATTGTTTAAAGTTATGTTAGAAGGTGTCATTTAGTGATCTGGGTTGTTATAAATCAGATCCATAACACTTAGATGCTCGAAATTGATGATTTTTAAAATCTGGAAATGTTAGAAATTATGGTCTGACAGTCAAATGTCAGACCTCATAGATCTTTATCTGTTAGTTGTTTGTTGTGTTGTATGTTATATATCTGTTCTATGCCACGTGTACTATGCTCTGGATCTTAAATCAAGCCCAAGACATAAGTACATTGTAAGTTATTAAGGGTCAAAGATCGTTGACCAACCATGACCAACTGGTTTTTGGGCAGTCCAGAAACCCAGAAGTGGTCTGACATGATTTTCTAGGCTCCAGATCTTGCTGTTATTAAGTTGTTATGTCATGATGTTATATTAGACTTGTAGACTGGTATACAGGCTACACATTAAAGCCATTAGAACACTTATATTCATTCTAGAATCAAAGTTGTGAGTGGTCAAACCTAGGTTGACCATCACCTTTTTGAATTTCTGGAAAACCCAAAATTCGTTCAAGATCATGTTTTCTGTCAGTGTTTGACCGGCTTTGATTTCTTAAATGTGTTGATGTTATGATGATCTGAAGGTATAGATTTGTTCTTTGACATCTCTACTTCAAGTTTGGATCTTTGAATCAAACAAATCAGACTTGTAGTGCAAGTTATAAGGATCTAAATATAGCACCCTTAACTGTTCTTCATTTTCAGGAAAACCTAGAAAATGAAGAACAATCTTGTCAGACTTTTCTAAAGCTTAGATCTCCCTGATACGTTGTGAAATGGCCATGCAAATTGTTTAGACTTGTAGTACTACATTAGTACTACAACATTATCTCATTAACAAGTCTAGAAAACACTTAGAACTTAGATCTAACGGTGGTCAAACCTCCCACCTTGAACACTACGTATGGATATTCTGGGTTTATGAAGAACACCTATATCGACGGTTCTGTCACTATAGGGCCCATTAGCCACAGATTTATTTACAAAATAATTATTTTATTTAAATAATTAGAGAAAATTAGTTTTAAATTATTAAAAAAACATAATAAATTAATAAAAATTATTTTAAAGCCTAAAATTAGTTTTTTATTATTTTTTAATATATTTCATAAATATTTAATATTTTGGAATATTAAAGGTAGTTAATTTATTTAATTGTTACAATAAATAAATTATTTAAAAATGATTAGAATACTTGAAAAATCATTTAAAATTATATTATGGTATAAGAAAATATTTTAAGTTATTTTTAATGACTTTTAATATTTTGTGATAAATTTCATTAATAAATTAATATTATCGATAATTAAGTTATTTAATAAATGTATTAAATAAATTATGAAAAATAAAATTAATGATTTAAAGGTTATAAAAACATTTTAAGTTATAAAATATAATTTTTGATATTTTGTCATGAAAAATATTAATATTTTAATATGAATGATATTAGATTTATTTAATAATTATATTAAATAAATTAGTTTAAAAATAATTTTAATATTATAAAATTATTTTAAATGAAACTAAGGTGTTTGAAAATATTTTAAGTTATAAAATATAACTTTCAATATTTAAGGGTAAAAATTTATTAATTATTTAATTTTCAATGATATTTGATTTATTTAATAATTATATTAAATAAATAGTTTTAAAATGATTTATTAATTTAAAAATCATTTAAAAGAATATAAATGAATTAAAAATATTTGAAGTTATAATTAATGACTTTTAATATTTTGGTAAATAGTGTATTAAAATTTAAGTATTAAAGATAATTTTTAAAAATAATTTTAAATGTTTTAAAAATCATTTAAGGGTAATATTAATGTTTTAAAAGTATTTTAAGTTATTATAAATAACTTTAAGATTTTGGCTATGGTTACATTAATAATTTAATATTTAAATATTAATAATAATAGAATTACTTGATATTTAAATCATTTAATAATGATTCCGGTGTTTGAAAATTCATGATAAATTATAATAATTATTTAAAAATTATTATATGGCTATGAAAAATCGTATAACTGATATTTACATCTATTGAATTATAGTATAGAGTTTTAGACTATAATTACACGGTAAAGTCGTCGGTACACCGATATATCTCAGAAACTGATCTATACCTAGATAGTTTAACTTGATAAATGTTTGTTTGTGATTCAATGACTATTAAATCTATGTGACAATGTGCCTAGGTTATGTGCTGACTGTAAATAGCAGTACTGTGTGATATGATATGTTATTCTAATCGATAGAATGATCTTATTAATGATAAGTTTCGGTATAAAAGATAAAACTAAGTTGCGTATTATAATGGCAGACTGCATAAAGATATCTTTACCCCTTGCATTTATTTTATGCAATGGACACGTATAGGCAAGTATCTGAATTATCTTTTACATTGTGCAAGTATCCTAACCTTTACATTTCCTTTATGTAATGGACATGAGTAAGAAAGTTTCAGAATTATATTATCCTTATGCCAGATTATTAAACTCTATTGTTATTGATTTTGAATCCAATCATTTATATTCATACAAGTTCCCAAACTTTATTCGTTCATTGTTTATCAATCTTTGTATTACTATAAGATTCAGATATATATATATATATATATATATATATATATATATATATATATATATATATATTATATTCGTTAAATTCTAAATATGGTTATACAAGTGTCCCCACTTGGATAATCATTGTATTTAATCACATGTTAATACATACCTATTAATTTTCGGTATGTATATATGAATTAAAGGTCGCCTAAGCTATTTGACTTGGCTAGACACAGATTTAGAAATATCGTTGAACGTGATAGAAATTTATTGTATCCAATCGAATTGTTTTGGTTTGGATTCCTGACTAAGTATGAACATCCCGAAACTAGGAAACTTTTATGCGCCTAAGGCGGATGTGTTGAACGAGAATATCCTTCTTGTATGTAGTATTGATCAATACAGGGCACATTGGGCAGATCACCCTCATGCCCATAAGTTATGACAGTTTGCAGATGAAGTTCTGCTAAACCTTAGCGAAAATGAAAAATAATGTTCATAGTCTGTCAACTGATCTTTATTTATAGTCAGTACGTAGTTTCAAAAATTTGAAATAGAATTGTTATGTTGTTTAGTGTTGCTTCAGTTTACTTCACAACTATTGTTTCGTTGTAGAAGTGTCATTCAAAGAAAACATTTAAACCTTTCAGCTAATATTTATTGTTTACTATTACTTGCTGGGCACTTAAATGCTCATTCTTGCTTAATTTAAATGTTTCTAGTTAAGTATGCTCAGCCAGAGGGCTCTGCCAAGAACAAGGAGAAATGGAAGCTGACCGTATAAGTTTGTGTTATCTTATGTAATAGCTAGACTTAAATAAGATGATGATATTTATTATCTATCATATAATGAAATGTTTTGAAGGTCGCGTACCTGGGATTTAGACAACTCTGATATGTAAATTAAGTTTGATATTTATGACAATATTATTATTTCCGCTCATAGAAATGGTATCGTAAAGCACTGAGTTCGGGTTTCAAGTACCTGAATTTGGGGGTGTTACAATTTGGTATCAGAGCTTTAGGGTTAGAAACCTTAGGTGGGGGTAGACCTTAGGCTTTAACCTTAGAGCAGAGGAAAATGTTGAAAGTACATATAACTCATATAGAGTTTAAAATGAGATGAATTGGATAAATTCATCGTCAAACAAAAATAAAAGATAACTTAAATAAAATTATTATTTGTTGTGTGTATATATTATATGATAATCACGATAATTTATATGTGTAGATGTCAGATAGAAAAGGATTAGGATACTCTCAGATAGTAAAAAAGGAGTCAACCTCCATAACCTAGCCAATATCAAAGCTGATATCTGAAATAGAGGCTCACCTTGAAAGCAACCCTGATAGGGTGATTATACTGGAAAAATGGAGTACCGGACCCAGAAACGATAGTATAACTGATAGGTAGAGTATAGTTAAAGAATATAAGGTCAAGCTCGAGTTCTTAAACTCATATGTTAGTGGTGAGTTCTTAAACTCATAATGTGTAGTAAGTTTGACGAACTTGGTATAGTTAGGTGTGAATGGATTATTGAGGATAATGGGAATATATAGAATACTAAGCAATTGATTCTTAGTAAAGAGTAAGAATATAAGTAGTATTAGTATTACTTGAATATGTATGATTATATGATGTGTATATGATATGTATGTAGGTATAAGGTAATATTCTTAACTTTTGTATAAGTTATTGCAGCGAATCCTGACTTTCCAGTCACAAGGGATATCAAATGTTTAAAGCAGTGTGTGATATGCTATGTGCTATGAATTAGTCAAATGAATATGAATCTATGATGGATTAATGAAATAATTTGGTATAAAGATAGTAACTATTTATCTGAACACTGGTTAATATAGTAAACCAAGTTTTCAAATATAATATTTTGAATATATGATTATTAGAGTAGAAAATTTCGCGTTATGTGTATACCCTAAGAGATAAAAGATAACTCGATGAAAGATAAATTATGATCAGATAATGCCGCCAAGACAAAAATGAAACCAAATGGCAGAAGAACCTGTCAACAAAGCTGGAGGACAACCAGACCCGATGCAGAATTTTGCAAATATGGCCGCTCAAGATATGCAGAATGGAATGCTAGCCGCGAGAAATCAGCCAGACAATCAATTTGTGAACTTTAAAGATCTTAAGGCCGTAGGACCGTCAGGATTTAGAGGGTCAACTGACCCTGTAGAAGTGGTTGTGATACCTAGGGTAACGGAGGGGCAAAAGACAGCTTTTGCCACCTATACGATGAAAAGGTAGGCGAATTTTTGGTGGGAGTCAAATCAAGCTAGAGCCGGGGAAGAGAGTAGTGGTTATAGAACTGGAAAAAGGAAAAGAGATAATTTCGGGAATACCAAAATTAGGCCAGGAGAGGGAAAGAATCAGGTTGTGCAGTGTGGAAATTACGGAAGGAATCACTCGGGAGAGTGTCTTAAAGGTAAGATTGTATGTTATAAGTGTGGGCAGAAGGGACATATCTCTCCCAACTGCCCTAATCCTACGATGAATAGTGGGTGTTTCAGGTGTGGGTCAACAGAGCATAAGGTGAAGGGCTGTCCGAAAAGGAGAAGGGATGCAGGAAGTGTGACTAAGGAGAAAAGTAGCGAGACACTGGTGACAACATGACCAACTTCAACAAACGAACCAACAGAATCAATCGTAAGAGTCTTCAGCATGACCGTTCAAGATACCGTGGTAGATGGGGATGCAACTTCAGGTATTATTCGAATCAATTTTATTTTTTTATATGATTTTCATATATATATATAGTAAATTATTTTATAAAGAAATTTTGAAAGAGGAATTTGAGTTCTATTAGAAATCAAATTTATGTTTAAGCAGATAGACAAGCTTTATGTTGAATAGTTAAAGATCAGTTAGATCGAATTTGATCGAGATCTACTTGAAATGACTGTGTATGCTATTTGTCCCAGTGTCTATAGGTTTTAAAGCGGTGATTCTGAGGACAGAATCCTTATAAGGGAGGGTGGATGTAATAACCCAATATTTTTAATAAGAAATTTTACGAATAAATTTTTTTATATATATATGAAGTTGGGATTATGTACAAAGTAAAATATATGTATATATGTGATAAATAAAATTATTTATTAGATGTAAATAATTTCTTTTTAGAATTATTGATCATTATAGATTATATTCTTATAATAAATTAATTTTGTAATAAAAACATTTATTATTTATTTTCCATGAAAATATGATTATGGTATATATGATATAATCATTAGGATTATTATGATATGTATTTTATTATATTAGTTAAGTCAATTATTTTAACTTAATTAATAATGGTATGTATGAAGGTTAGGTCAGATGTGAATTCAAAACCCTAAGTCTGGATTTTGAATAAGGAATGCGAATAATAATATAATATTATTTATATTTTAATGCTATAAACAAGCAAGATATGTGTGTAATGTTAATCTATAGATCAGTTATAGTAAAATAGTACCAAACCCTAGCATTACTGATAAACTATAGTACAGAAGTCAACTATGACTGTAAGATTTGATACGTTATGTGTTATGTAATTAATGACCATTATTATATTTACTGTTAATTAGGTAAACCCTAATTAATATTTAGAAATCCTAATTACTAAATTAGAACCCTAATTGCTAAGTTATAAACCATAATTATTAACTTAGCAAGCTTAATGGCAATTAGTATATTATAAAGCCTAATTGATAAGTCCTAAGTAATTAGGAAACCAAATTTAATTAGGAAACCCTAATTCACATTTTTAGAAACTAAGATTCTCATTTTAGCCCTAATCACAAAATCATAGAAAATTAAGCTTAGGAAACCTTAGGATCAAACCCTAAGGGTTGAAAGGAATTGTCAAGTTTGCCACTAAAAGTAAAAGCCAAATGACATAATTGCCGTTTTGAATATTTTAATAAGGTGGAGTGTAGATCTAGCCCTAGTAAGTAGTTGGTAACCAATTCTAACTAGCCATGTGGTCTAATAATAGCCTTTAATCATCCAAAACCTGCTCTCATGATCAGCCATAGGCATTGAATCAAATTATATATAGATTGAGAGAGAAAGAGTGTTCACTTTACCTTTCATATTCACCAAAGCCATATTCTCTCTCCCATCTAAAATTTTTGAGTGATAGTAAGTTAGAAATAAATCTCAGAACACTTCATAGCTTGCCAAGGATCATAATCAAAAGTTAGATTCAAAGATCAAAGCTAAAAAGGTATAAAAACCCTAAACTTAGAAATTTATGTGATTCATGTTATTTGTTGTTGTTTATTGTTTAAAGTTATGTTAGAAGGTGTCATTTAGTGATCTGGGTTGTTATAACTCAGATCCATAACACTTAGAGGCTCAAAATTGATGATTTTAGAAAACTAGAAAAGTTAGAAATTAGGGAGAAGGTTCAAAAATGTTCCTGACTTTTACCACAATATCTACCGAGCACCCTATACTTTTTTTTTTAGTACAAAAGTACCCTTAACGTTACATTTTTTGGGTCGCCCGTGCCCCTGTCGTTAACAGAAGACAAACGGGGTTAAAATTGGCTGATGTGGCAAACACGTGGTGGCTTAAAGGGAGAATGTTCAAAAATGCCCTGACACATGTAAATATGTCATTTAATCAAAACACAAAATATTAAATTTCAAAATAAAAAAAGCATAACATATTTACATCATTTAATCAAAATACTAAAATTTAAATTATTTTGTTAACTAATCAAAACAACTAATTAAATTAAATAAGTTGTATAACATATTTACATCATTTAATCAAAATACTAAAATATTAAAATATTTTAATTTTTTTTTAAAATGTTAATTTTAAAATATTAAAAATAATAAAAAGCACTAATATTTTTTATATTAAAAAACTTTAATATTTTATTAATAATTTTTGATAATAAAAGCGTTAATATTTTTAAAATATTAAAATTTTTTGATATGAGGTTAATATTAAAACGTTAATATTTTTTGATATAAAAATATTAAAATATTAAATTTTTTTAAAATACGTTAATTTTTTGATTTTAAAAAATTAAAAAAATTAATATTTTTAATATTAAAAATGTTAATATTTTATTTATATTTTTGATATTAAAAAATGTTATTATTGTAAAAATATTAAAAAAAATTATATGAGGTTAATACTAAAATGTTAATATTTTTGATATAAAATATAAAAAAATTTAATTTTTTTTAAAAAAACGTTAATTTTTGAAATTAAAAATATTAAAAATGTTAATATTTTTTATATTAAAAATGTTAATATTTTAAAAATATTAAATTTTTTGATATGAGGTTAATATTAAAACGTTAATATTTTTGATATAAAAATATAAAAAATTTTAAATTTTTTTAAAAATGTTAATTTTTTGATATTAAAAATATTAAAAAATGTTATTTTAAAATGATTTTAGTAATTTAAAATTTTTATATCAATTAGTATTTAGTATTATGATTTTAGTATTTTAATGATGTTATTTTAATTTTTGTTGTTTTGATTTATTAATAAAATAATTTGAATTTTAGTATTTCATTATTTTTAATTTGATTTTTTTAGCATTTTAGTATTTTTTAATTAGTATTTTAGTTTTTTTTTTAATTAGTATTTGAAGTAAATATGTTATGTTTTGAATTTTAGTATTTTGATTAAATGATGTAAATATGTTGTACAACTTGTTTTTATTTAATTAGTTGTTTTGATTAGTTAACAAAATAATTTGAATTTTAGTATTTTGATTAAATGATGTAAATATGTTATGCTTTTTTTATTTTTTATTTTAGTATTTTTTGTTTTGATTAAATGACATATTTACATGTGTCAGGGGCATTTTTGAACCTTCTCCCTTTAAGACTCCATGTGTCTGCCACGTCAGCCAATTTTAACCCCGTTTATCTTCTATTAACGGCAGGGGCACGGGCGACCCAAAAAATATAACGTTAAGGGTACTTTTGAACAAAAAAAAGTATAGGGTGCTCGGTAGAGATCGAGATAAAAGTTAGGGGCATTTTTGAACCTTTTCCCTTAGAAATTATGGTCTGACAGTCAAATGTCAGACCTCATAGATCTTTATCTGTTAGTTGTTTGTTGTGTTTTATGTTATATATCTGTTCTATGCCATATGTACTATGCTCTGGATCTTGAATCAAGCCCAGGACATAAGTACATTGTAAGTTATTAAGGGTCAAAGCTCGTTGACCAACCATGACCAACTGGTTTCTAGGCAGCCCATATGTAAAAACCCAAAACCCTAATAAGACTCGTATGTATAAAATCCCATTATATAAATAAAATTTCTCCGTTGTAAATGTGTTATGTGTTAATATATACTTGGTTTGACTAATTTGACCAAATAAATTTTTATCTGAAAAACGTCGTGCTTGATATCTCGTGCTTAATTTTTTTTTTTTTCTATATTCGAACTTTTCGGTAAAATTATTTTGATAAGTTACTTTGTCGTGCTTACACTGACAAAACGCTTTGTCATTCTTGTTAGGATTAGTGAGAAATTTAGGTTAACAATCCTAGATTAACAAACCCTAACGTTAATTAGCAAAACCCTAACCCTAATTTGTAAACCTAACCCTAATTAGCTAAACTAACTCTAATTAGTTTATGTTAACACCTAATCATGGTTAGTAAACTTCAATTAGGTACTAATTAGCATTACTTAACATTTTTAATCATTAGAAACAAAACCCTAATGAAGATTAGTGAAGATTAAAGCCTAATTAAGCTACTAAACAAACCTAACTAGCTCACAAGTAGGTTAGGAGTCACAATTGCAAGTTCCAAGATAGTACATGACATGCTTGTAACTCCCAAGCATCACAATAGTCATCAGATTAGATCTTTGTAGAGGCAAGTTGCTCAAAAATGACCAAAAAGCCAAGTTGAAGAATTCTATAAATAGGAACCTTAGGGCAAAGCAAACTCACAAAATTCCTAAGCCTAGATACACTTATAAACCTACCAAATTAAGCCTGGATGATAGCAGCAACAACATCAGAAGTTAGAATCAAAAATTATTCAAGAAAAGGTACAAACCCTAGTTCTTAATTAGCTCTATGATCTTATGTTAGATTTGTTGTTTAGATGTTTAGAATTATGTATTAGTATGTTAGAAAGTATGTTAGATTGGTAGAACACGTTTTCATAACATCTAGATGCCTTAATTAAGTGTTTTAAGAAATCTGGAATTTTGAAAATTATGTCTGACAGTCGAATGTCAAGGCCTATAGATTCATTTGTGTTTATGTTTTGGTCTGTTAATTGTCTGTTATTTGTAGCCTGTTAGTAGGTCTTTAATCTGGAAAAGAAAACAGGTTCATTTGAACCATAGATTTCAAGTTATAAGCAGTCAAAGTGGGATGATTGTTCACGGATTGCAGTTTTCCGGGTTACTTAGAAAGCTCAAGAACAGTCGAACCGACTACTTTGACCAATCTGTTTAATCGTCTTCTGTTTGTGATGTTTGCAAGTTTTTGTTATAGATCAATACTCTATTATATGTACTACATATCTATGATCTTTAATTGAACAAAAAACGTATAGGTTTACTGGAATTAATGGTCAAAAGTCGTTGACCGAAGCTTGACCAAGTTTTTCGGGTTTTCCGAAAAAAGTCAAGAACACGAAGAACAACGTTCATTGCATTACTTTGACCAAAGATAATTAGAGACCTTAGATTTATGCTTTGTTCATGTTAATGTTATATATATGTACCCTGACATATATACTACATGTTACAACAAACATCACACACATCTAATACACAAAATCAAAGATATTTAAGCCACAAAACCGTTGACCGACCATGACTTCTGTTCTGGGTTACCCAGAGACTCAAGACAGTTCTGACAGTGACTTTGAGCCTATATAACTTCTTGTTATATGTATGTTAAAGCCTAAAATTTATTTCATGTTATACTACTGTATGAGTACTACAACATCAACTCTTGAACAAACCAAGAATCATCATCAGTAGCCTTTTAATTAGTGGTCAAACTAGTCACTCGACCATGACCAAACTGCTACTCAGAAACTCAAGATCACCTACAGCGACACTTTCTGTCACTTAAGGGCTTTAGCGACAGACATAAATTATTTTTTAAAAAATAAATTGTAAAAATTAGAAATAATTAATAAATAAATATAAAAAATATAAAAAAACGGTTTTAAAAATTATATTAAGTTATTATAAATAAATTATGATATTTTTACATAAATTTAATAAATATTTTATATTATTTTGATATTATTAATAATTAACTTATTAATAAAGAAATTAGAATAAATTATTTATAAATACTAAATAATTATTGAAAAATAATATTAATGATATAAAATTATAATAAATGAATATAAATTATTTAAATATAATAATAAATGTTTTTGTAAAATTTTAAGTAAATATTAATTACTTATAAATAGAAATAAATGATTTAAAAATCAAAATAAATGTTTTAAATACTTTAAAATTTCTAAAAGATATTTTAAATTATAATTAAATTTTATAAATAAAATTTAGTTCATTTATCAAAGGTATTAAACACCAAACCTAATTAATCTAACTCGATATTATATTAATGTTATAATCGAGTATTGTTATCAATACTAACGTGTTAGATTTATATATATGAACTTCGTAGGTATTTATTAACAATTGAATAGCATAACTTGACTGATCTACGTTCAGGCAAGTTCTCTATCCTTAAATCTCTTATAAAACAAATTTCTTAAACCTTGTTTATTCATTGGACAAGATTTTTATCTTGATATGCTGTTGATATAATATACTACACCTACAATTGAATTTCCAAATTATTGTAAAGTTATTGCTATAGATTCAGCATAACTCAAAAATGAATTGTTTATTCAGATGATAATGTTTATTGAGCATAAACTGTTGTGTCAAACCAAATTGTTTTTGTAGGACATCTTATACTGAAGTTGGGTATCCCGTAAGGGATTGAAATTTAGTCAATTCATATATTGACGTTTAGTGTATTTTGAGCACTGGTAGGATGATATGCATACTCCTAAGATGTTGAATAGGCTGATCCCCTATCTCACATCTGAACAAAATTTCTAAGTTTGTGTGACTGACATAAATAAAGAAAAATTCCAGAAATGGTACAACTATCAGTCGAAATTTGAACTGTTATATTTCTTCAAATCCTATATTGTTATAAATACAAAACTTGCTGAGCATGTCATAGCTCACCCTTGCAAATTATTCCCTTTGCAGTTTTAGATGGTAATCCTGGAACTTTTGGAGTAGATAAAGGGAAGCGTCCCTATATAGATTAAATTATATTCTTATCTGTTTGAATACCCTATAATAAGAATTCGTTATGAGAATCATGTAATCGAATATTAATATATATATATATATAACATCTTTTATTTTTGCAACCGTGTTTTCTTACATACATTGATGTAAAATTAGACTTCTTCGAATCTAGTTGAGATCCTTGGGAACTATTTATCTGAGTAAGGGTATTAATAGCATGGACTGTTCATGTTATTATTGATACTCTGGATTTCGAATAGATAGTTATTATCAATACGATAGTATAAATTCGTTTAGCTTAGACTATACATCTGGGTGAGGGTATTAGTAATATAGACTGTTCATGTTATTGGTGATACTCTGAATTTCGGATAGATAGACTCTAGTCACAGATACAGTTCATATATCCAAGTGAGGGTATCCAAACAGAGTAAAAGTTCTCTTGAGAATTGACATCTGTTATGGGATACTAGGAATTTTGGATCTATGGGAATTATATCTGCTAGTCCCTCTATTTAATGTAGACTTATAATCAGATACCATGGGTGTATAGATTTAAAAGCATTATGTTGATTTTCTGTAAACACCATATCAGATACTGTGGGAGTATAGATATGGGAGCGTTACAATTTTGGTATCAAAGCTTTAAGGCTATAGATATAAGGAAGAGAAATCTTTGTATATAGTCTTCGAGTCCGTAAAAATTTTAAAAGTACATATAAAATATAACATTAATACTATTATGTTGTGTAAATTTCTATACAGTATTTAAGGAGTTTTCTTTTATAGATTGCCAACTCCAATGCTGAGGAAATGGTAATAGCCAATAATCCATCACAAATAGCGTCATACATAGCCAGTGATGCAGAAGATGAGGAATTGCTTCATGATCAACAACTGTTAGATGCTGAGGAATAAGGGGATCCAGTGGCAGGACAGTTAATGAGAATAGATGAGCATGATGAGGTAATGGCATCACTGTTGAAGACAACAGAATATGAGGATAATAAGATGATGTTTAGGGCTGATATAGCTGAAGGAATGCTACAGCATAAGAGAGGACATAGTCAACGACTAAAAGTACAACTGCACCATGCACAGAGGGGCAAAAAGGAAATTCAGTAAAGGTTTCTTAAAACATCTCTGGGTGTTCGAGATACTTTTAATGATTTGCAGCGCCGTGTAGTTCGATATCTGGTAGAGGAGAAGAAGACGGCTTATCTCATAGACCGATCTGTGGTTTGTCACATGATTCAGGATTCCATTGATGATATCAATGAATTCTAGAAAGTAGCATAGGTGGTTGAATGCTTTATATTAGTACAATAAAGAAGCATTCAAAGTTTGTAATGTAATTTTTACTTTGTAAAAAGTAGTATGTTTAATTATGAAGTTGTTGTGTAATACTATTGTGATATATAAAATAAACAATATGTTGTGTTACTCAAATTCTTATGTGAATTTTATTGATTTATATAGAATCATGCCACCAACCAGAAGACCCCAAAGAGAAATGAATGATGATAATTCTACCCAGCAGTTAGTAGACCTTATGCTAGGAGTTGTAAATAGACCTGTGAACCAGAACACAACTTTTAAAGACTTTAAATTCGTTGGACCACCTGAGTTTAAATGTACATCAGAACCTATAGATGCACAAATTTGGATTTCAGAGATAGAGAAATTTTTCCTAGTAACCAATGTTAATAATAACCAAAAGACAACTTTTGCAACCTTTTTCTTGAAGGGTAAGGCTAATTATTGGTGGGAATCAACCAAAGGTCGGGTAGAAACTGGAATTATTCCTTGGGATAGTTTCAAAGAATTGTTCTTTGAAAACTATTTTTCCCAATCCCTGAAAGACCGAATGGAAATAAAATTTCTGGACTTAAAACAAGGAGATCTTTTTCGTAAACCAAAGATACAACTAAGTTTAATGAACTATCCAGGTTTGCTCCTCATCAAGTAACCACTGAACTTAGAAAGACTCGTAGGTTTCAGGAAGGTTTAAAACCTCAGATTCGGAGTAGATTGTCAGTACTTCAAATAAAGTTAAAGAGATACAAGAGAAGGATGAAGAATGTCAGAAGTTCAAATCTAATTCAACACATGATAAGTATAATAAATTTTGAATAGATACGGTTGGAATAATAAGATATGAAAATAGAATTTGGGTTCCGTTAGACCAAGATTTAAAAGATGAAATTTTAAATGAAGCTCATAATTCTAAATTTGCCATAAATCCTGGCAGTACAAAAATGTATAAGGATTTAAGTCGACACTTTTGGTGGTCGAATATGAAAAGAGAAATAGCTGAATTGGTAAGTAAATGTTTCACGTGTCATAGGGTTAAGGCTGAGCATCAAAAGCCGAGTGGTTTACTTCAACCCTTACCAATTCCCGAGTGGAAGTGGGAACATATAACTATGGATTTTGTTGTTGATCTTCCAGCTACACAAAAGGGCCATAATGCCATTTGGGTAATAGTTGACCGTTTAACAAAATCAGCTCACTTTTTACCTATTAAAATTACTCATAACCTAGATCACCTTGCCAAACTGTACATCAATGAAATTATCTCTAGGCATGGAGTACCTGTGTCCATAGTATCAGATCGAGATCCAAGATTACTTCTAATTTTTGGAAAAGCCTTCAGAAACACTTAGGAACACAACTAAGATTGAGTACAACTTATCATCCTCAGACTGATGGACAGAGTGAGAGAACCATACAAACATTAGAGGATATGCTAAGAACTTGTATTATAGATTTCAAAGGAAGTTGGGAAGATGAGTTACCCTTAGTTGAATTTGCCTATAACAATAGTTATCATGCTAGCATAAGTATGCCACCCTATGAAGCTTTATATGGGCATAAGTGTAGAACACCTTTATGTTGGGATGAAGTCGGGGAAAGACAAATGTTAGGACCTGAGATAATTCAACAAACAACTGAAACTATCAGAATTATTCGTCAACGATTACAAGCATCTTAAGATCGACAAGGAAAATATGTCGATCCACATCGTCAACAACGAAACTTTAATGTAGGAAATCACGTATTCTTGAAAGTATCTCCTTGGAAAGGCAAGATACTTTTTGGCAAGAAAGGAAAATTAAGTCCGAGAATCATTGGACCTTTTAAAATTTTGAGAAGGGTTGGTGAAGTTGCTTATGAAATAGCACTACCTCCTGAGTTAAATCATATTCATAATGTGTTTTATGTGTCTGTATTACGACCATATAAACCTGATTATAAACACGTTATACAATATGAGCCAATCCAAATAGAGGAAGATCTTTTTTATGTAGAAGAAGCTGTGCAGATCGTCGACCGTAAAGAGCAAGTCCTGAGAAATAAAGTGATAGCATCGGTCAAAGTAATTTGGAGGAATCAGAACGTTAAAGAAGCTACATGGGAGCTTGAAGATAAAATGTGCGAGAATTATCCTCAATTATTTACTTAACTTGTACTGTAATTTCGTGGATGAAATTGTTATTACTTGGTTTGACAAATTTGACTAAATAAATTTTTGTCCGAAAAACGTCGTGCTTGACACCTCGTGCTTAATTTTTTTTTCTATATTCGGACTTTTCGGTAAAATTATTTTGACAAGTTGCTTTGTCGTGCTTACACTGACAAAATGCTTTGTCGTGCTTGTTAGGATTAGTGAGAAATTTAGGTTAACAATCCTAGATTAACAAACCCTAACCCTAATTTGTAAACCTAACCCTAATTAGCTAAACTAACTCTAATTAGTTTATGTTAACACCTAATCATGGTTAGTAAACTT
Organism: Panax ginseng; assembly: GCA_020205605.1. Taxonomy (NCBI): domain Eukaryota; kingdom Viridiplantae; phylum Streptophyta; class Magnoliopsida; order Apiales; family Araliaceae; genus Panax; species Panax ginseng. The sequence goes on along the minus strand of CM035137.1, from coordinate 106,242,625 downwards.
CAATTAGGTACTACTTAACATTACTTAACATTCTTAATCATTAGAAACAAAACCATAATCAAGATTAGTTAAGATTAAAGCCTAATTAAGCTACTAAACAAACCTAACTAGCTCACAAGTAGGTTAGGAGTCACCATTGCAAGTTCCAAGATAGCACATGACATGGTTGTAACTCCCAAGCATCACAATAGTCATCAGATCAGATCTTTGTAGAGGCAAGTTGCTCAAAAATGACCAAAAAGCTAAGTTGAAGAATTCTATAAATAGGAACCTTAAGGCTAAGCAAACTCACGAAATTCCTAAGCCTAGATACACTTATAAACTTACGAAATCAAGCCTGGGTGATAGCAGCAACAACATCAGAAGCTAGAATCAAAAAAATTTCAAAAAAAAGGTACAAACCCTAGTTCTTAATTAGCTCTATGATCTTATGTTAGATTTGTTGTTTAGATGTTTAGAATTATGTATTAGTATGTTAGAAAGTATGTTAGATTGGTAGAACATGTTTTCATAACATCTAGATGCCTTAATTAAGTGTTTTAAGAAATCTGGAAATTTTGAAAACTATGTTTAACAGTCGAATGTTAGGGCCTATAGATTAATTTGTGTTTATGTTTTGGTCTGTTAATTGTTTGTTATTTGTAGCCTGTTAGTAGGTCTTTAATTTGAAAAAGAAAACATGTTCATTTGAACCATAGATTTCAAGTTATAAGCAGTCCAAGTGGGTTGATTGCTCACTTAATTTCAATTTTCCGGTTACCCGTAAAGCTCAAAAACAATGAATCCAGCTACTTTGACCAATCTGTTTAATCGTCTTCTGTTTGTGATGTATGTAAGTTTTTGTTATAGATCAATACTCTGTTATATGTACTACATATCTATGATCTTTAATTGAACAAACAACGTATAGGTTTACTAGAATTAATGGTCAAAAGTCGTTGACCGAGCTTGACCAAGTTTTTTGGTTTTTTCAGAAAACTGAAGAACACGAAGAACAATGTTTGGCTGTACTTTGACCATCATAATTAGAGACCTTAGATTTATGCTTTGTTCATGTTAATGTTATATATATGTACCCTGACATATATACTACATGTTACAACAAACATCACACACATCTAATACACAGAATCAAAGATATTTAAGCCATAAAACCGTTGACCGGGCATGACTTCTGTTTTGGGTTACCCAGAAACTCAAGAACAGCTCTGACAGTGACTTTGAGCCTATATAAATTCTTGTTATATGTATGTTAAAGCCTAAAATTTATTTCATGTTATACTACTCTATGAGTACTACAACATCAACTCTTGAACAAACCAAGAATCATCATCAGTAGCCTTTTAATTAGTGGTCAAACTAGTCACTCGACCATGACCATACTGCTGCCCAGAAACTCAAGAACACCTACAGCGACACTTTCTGTCACTGAAAGGCTTTAGCAATAGACATAAATTATTTTTTTAAAAATAAATTAGAAATAATTAATAAATAAATATAAAAAATATAAAAAAACGGTTTTAAAAATTATATTAAGTTATTATAAATAAATTATGATATTTTTACATAAATTTAATAAATATTTTATATTATTTTGATATTATTAATAATTAACTTATTAATAAAAAAATTAGAATAAATTATTTATAAATACTAAATAATTATGGAAAAATAATATTAATGATATAAAAATTATAATAAATGAATATAAATTATTTAAATATAATAATAAATGTTTTTAAAATTTTAAGTAAATATTAATTACTTATAAATAGAAATAAATGATTTAAAAATTAAAATAAATGTTTTAAATACTTTAAAATTTCTAAAAAGGTATTTTAAATTATAATTAAATTTTATAAATAAAATTTAGTTCATTTATCAAAGGTATTAAACACCAAACCTAATTAATCTAACCTGATATTATATTAATATTATAATTGAGTATTGTTATCAATACTAACGTGTTAGATTTATATATATGAACTTCGTAGGTATTTATTAACAATTGAATAGCATAACTTGACTGATCTACGCTCAGGCAAGTTCTCTATCCTTAAATCTCTTATAAAACAAATTTCTTAAACCTTGTTTATTCATTGGACAAGATTTTTATCTTGATATGCTGTTGATATAATATACTACACCTACAATTGAATTGCCAAATTATTGTAAAGTTATTGCTATAGATTCAGCATAACTCAAAAATGAATTGTTTATTCAGATGATAATGTTTATTGAGCATAAACTGTTGTGTCAAACCAAATTGTTTTGGTAAGACATCTTATACTGAAGTTGGGTATCCCATAAGGGATTGAAATTAGTCAATTCATATATTGACATTTAGTGTATTTTGAGCACTGGTAGGATGATATGCATAGTCCTAAGATGTTGAATAGGCTGATCCCCTATCTCACATCTGAACAAAATTTCTAAGTCTGTGTGACTGACATAAATAAAGAAAAATTTCAGAAATGGTTGAAATAAATAGAAATCCAGAAATGGTACAACTATCAGTCGAAATTTGAACTGTTATATTTCTTCAAATCCTATATTGTTATAAATACAAAACTTGCTGAGCATGTCATAGCTCACCCTTGCAAATTATTCCTTTTGCAGTTTTAGATGGTAATCCTGGAACTTCTGGAGTAGATAAAGGGAAGCGTCCCTACATAGATTAGATTATATTCTTGTCTGTTTGAATACCATGTAATAAGAACTCGTTATGAGAATCATGTAATCGAATATTAATATTATGATATATATACATACGGAGCCGTTCTAAAGCGGACGAAATAAGCGGACCAAGGCAAAAAACACACGCAGCGGGTTTGGTTGAACTCAAGAAAAACACGTGAGTTTAACCCGGGCGCGTGTTTTTTGCCTTGGTCGGTTCATTGGTCCGCTTATTTGTCCATTGAGAGATCCTCAGATATATATATATATATATATATATATATATATATATATATATATATATATATATATATATATATATATATATATATAACATCTTTTATTTTCGCAACTATGTGCTCTTACATACATAGATGTAAAATTAGACTTCTTCGAATCTTGTTGAGATCCTTGGGAACTATTTATCTAAGTGAGGGTATTAATAGCATGGACTGTTCATGTTATTATTGATACTCTGGATTTCAGATAGATAGTTACTATCGATACGATAGTATAAATTCGTTTGGCTTAGACTATACATCTGGGTGAGGGTATTAGTAATATGGACTGTTCATATTATTGGTGATACTCTGAATTTCGGATAGATAGACTCTGGTCACAGATACAGTTCATATATCCAAGTGAAGGTATCCAAACACAATAAAAGTTCTCTTGAGAATTGACATCTGTTATGGGATAATGTGAATTTTGGATCTATGGGAATTATATATGCTAGTCCCTCTATTTAATGTAATCTTATAATTAGATACCATGGGTGTATAGATTTAAAAGCATTATGTTGATTTTTTGTAAAAACCATATCAGATACCGTGGGAGTATAAATATAGGGGCGTTACACCAGAAACCTAGAAGTGGTCTGACATGATTTTTTAGGCTCCAGATCTTGCTATTATTAAGTTGTTATGTCATGATGTTGTATTAGACTTGTAGACTGGTATATAGGCTACACATTAATGCCATTAGAACACTTATATTCATTTTAGAATCAAAGTTGTGAGTGGTCAAACCTAGGTTGACCATCAGCTTTTTGAATTTCTGAAAAACCCAGAATTCGTTCAAGATCATGTTTTCTGTCAATGTTTGATCGACTTTGATTTCTTAAATGTGTTGATGTTATGATTATCTGAAGGTATAGAGTTGTTCTTTGACATCTTTACTTCAAGTTTGGATCTTTGAATCAAACAAATCACACCTGTAGCGCAAGTTATAAGGATCTAAATATAGCACCCTTAACTGTTCTTCATTTTCAGGAAAACCTAGAAAATGAAGAACAACCTTGTCAGACTTTTTTGAAGCTTAGATCTGCCTGATACGTTGTGAAATGGCCATGCAAATTGTTTAGACTTGTAGTACTACATTAGTACTACAACATTATCTCATTAACAAGTCCAGAAAACACTTATAACTTAGATCTAATGGTGGTCAAACCTCCCACCTTGAACATGGCGTATGAACCTTCTAGGTTTATGAAGGACACATATAGCGACGGTTCTGTCGCTATAGGACCCATTAGCGATAGATTTATTTACAAAATAATTATTTTATTTAAATAATTAGAGAAAATTAGTTTTAAATTATTAAAAATACATAATAAATTACTAAAAATTATTTTAAAGACTAAAAATTAGTTTTTAATATTTTTAAATATATTTCATAAATATTTAATATTTTTAGAATATTAAAGGTATTTAATTTATTTAATTTTTATAATAAATAAATTATTTAAAAATGATTTGAATATTTGAAAAATCATTTAAAATTATATTATGGTATAAGAAAATATTTTAAGTTATTTTTAATGACTTTTAATATTTTGTGATAAATTTCATTAATAAATTAATATTAGTGATAATTAAGTTATTTAATAAATGTATTAAATAAATTATGAAAAATAGAATTAATGATTTAAAAATTATATAAAAATGATTTAAAGGTTATAAAAACATTTTAAGTTATAACATATAACTTTTGATATTTTGTCATGAAAAATATTAATATTTTAATATGAATGATATTAGATTTATTTAATAATTATATTAACTAAATTAGTTTAAAAATGATTTTAATATTATAAAATCATTTTAAATGAAACTAAGGTGTTTGAAAATATTTGAAGTTATAAAATATAACTTTCAATATTTAAAAAGGCAGTAAAAATTTATTAATTATTTAATAATAATGACAATTGATTTATTTAATAATTATATTAAATAAATAGTTTAAAAATAATTTATTAATTTAAAAATCATTTAAAAGGATAGAAATGAATTAAAATATTTGAAGTTATAATTAATGACTTTTAATATTTCGATAAATAGTGCATTATTATTTAAGTATTATCGATAATTATTTAAAATGATTTTAAATGTTTTAAAAATCATTTAAGGGTAATATTAATGTTTTAAAAGTATTTTAAGTTATTATAAATAACTTTAAGATTTTGGCAATGGTTTCATTAATAATTTAATATTTAAATATTAATGATAATAGAATTATTTGATATTTAAATCATTTAATAATGATTAGGTGTTTGAAAATTCATGATAAATTATAATAATTATTTAAAATTATTATATGGCTATTTAAAAAATCGTTTTCTCGATATTTACATCTATTGAATTATAGAATAGAGTTTTAGACTCTATAATTACCTGGTAAAGTTGTTTCAGATAATCAAAATGTCTCGTAAACCCGATCCGCACACGGATAGTTTAACTTGATAAGTGTTTGTTTGTGATTCAATGACAATTCTATGTGACAATGTGTCTAGGTTATGTGCTGACTGTAAATAGCAGTACTGTGTGATATGATATGTTATTCTAATCGATAAAATGATCTTATTAATGATAGGTTTCGGTATAAAAGATAAAACTAAGTTGCGTATTGTAAGCAGCAGACTAGGCAAGTATCTTTACCCCTTGCATTTATTTTATGCAATGGACACGTATAGGCAAGTATCTGAATTATCTTTTACATTGTGCAAGTATCCTAATATTTGTATTTCCTTTATGCAATGGACATGAGTAAGAAAGTTTCAGAATTATATTATCCTTATGCCAGATTATTAAACTCTATTGTTTTTGATTATGTATCCAATCATTTATATTCATACAAGTTCCCAAACTTTATTCGTTCATTGTTTATCAGTACCGTATTACTATAAGATTCAGATATATATTATGTTCGTTAAATTCTAAATATGGTTATACAAGTGTCCCCACTTGGATAATCATTGTATTTAATCACATGTTAATATATACCTATTGATTTCCGGTATGTATATATTAATTAAAGGTCGTCTAAGCTATTTGATTTCATTGTATACTGATTTAGAAATATCATTGAACGTGATAGAACTTTATTGTATCCAACCGAATTATTTTGGTTCGGATTCCCGACTAAGTATGAATATCTCGAAACTGGGAAACTTTTATGCACCTAAGGTGGATGTGCTAAACCAGAATATCGTTCTTGTATTTAGTATTGATCAATACAGGGCACATTGGGCAGATCACCCTCGTGCGCATAAGTTATGACAGTTTGCGGATGAAGTTCTGCTAAAACTTAGCGAAAATGAAAAATAATGTTTATAGTCTGTCAACTGATCTTTATTTATAGTCACTAAGTAGTTTCAAAAATTTGAAATAGAATTGTTATGTTGTTCAGTTTTGCTTCAGTTTACTTCACAACTATTGTTTCGTTGTAGAAGTGTCATTCAAAGAAAACATTTAATCCCTTCAGCTAATGTTTATTGTTTACTGTTACTTGCTAGGCACTCAAATGCTCATTCTTGCTTAATTTAAATGTTTCCAGTTAAGTATGCTCAGCCAGAGGGCTCTGCCAAGAACAAGGGGAAAGGGAAGCTGACCGTATAAGTTTGTGTTATCTTATGTAATAGCTAGACTTAAATAAGATGATGATATTTATTATCTATCATATAATGAAATATTTTGAAGGTCGCATAACTGGGATTTAGACAACTCTGATATGTAAATTAAGTTTGATATTTATGACAATATTATTATTTCCGCTCATAGAAATGGTATCGTAAAGCACTGAGTTCGGGTTTCAAGTACCTGAATTTGGGGGCTTTACAATTTGGTATCAGAGCTTTAGAGTTAGAAACCTTAGGTGGGGGTAGACCTTAGGCTATAACCTTAGAGTAGAGGAAAATGTTGAAAGTACATATAACTCATATAGAGTTTAAAATGAGATGAATTGGATGAATTCATCGTCAAACAAAAATAAAAGATAATTTACATAAAACTATTATTTGTTGTGTGTATATATTATATGCTAATCAGGATAATTTATATGTGTAGATGACAGATAGAAAAGGATTAGGATACCCTCAGATCGTATTTTATGGTAGCTCATCGCTTAAGCAATCGTGTTGTCTTACGATGATGCATACCAATAACTTATTGAGAAAAGGATGTGTAGGTTATTTTGCCTATATTGTAGATACTCAGAAAAATGGAGTAGAAATGAAAAATATATCGGTAGTGAGAAAATTATAGGATGTATTCCCAGATGATTTACTCAGTCTTCCGCTAGACAGAGAAATTGAATTCATGATAGATTTAGTACCGGGGACTACACCAATTTTGAAAGTCCCATATCGTATGGCGCCAATAGAAATAAAGGAATTGATGATACATCTACAAGAATTTCTAGATAAGGGGAATATTCAGCTGAGTGTGTCTCCCTTGGGAGCGCCAATGTTGTTTGTCATGAAGGATGGATCGATGAGGCTCTGTATAGACTATCGAGAGTTAAACAAAGTAACGATTAAGAATAGATATCCGTTGCTAAGAATAGTCGACCTTTTCGATCAATTGAAGGGAGAAAATTGTATTTCAAATATAGATTTGCGAACGGGTTATCATTAGTTGAAGGTATGAAAGGAAGACATATCGAAGACGGTGTATCGAAGACGGTGTTTCGAACCCGCCAGGGACATTACAAATTTTTGGTAATGTCATTCGGTTTTAGTAACGCTCCAACAACATTTATGGATTTGATGAATCGAGTTTTCAAGCCATATTTGTATAAGTTCGTAATAGTTTTTATTGATGACATTTTGATTTATTCGAAAACTAAGGAAGAGCACGCCGAACATCTGAAGATGGTATTAGAAGCTCTCAGAAGGGAGAAGATGTATGCAAAATTTTATAAGTGTGAATTTTGGATGGAGAAGGTCCAATATTTAGGGCACATGATAGATAAAGATGGAATTTCAGTAGATCTTGCAAAGGTGGAGGCGGTGAGTAAGACATCGACGAAGGTGAGAAGTTTCTTAGGGTTAATCGGGTACTATCGAAGATTTATCCAAAAATTTTCTAATATAGCAACCCCATTGACCAATCTAACGAGGAAGACAGTGAAGTTCGTGTGGACAAAAAAATGCAAAGAAAGCTTCAGAGAATTAAAAAAAAGGTTAAGCGAGGCACCTGTATTATCATTATCAGATGATATGGGAGGTTTCGTGGTGTATAGTGATGTGTTACACATAGGTCTTGGTTGTGTGCTAATGCAACATGGCAAGGTCATTGCGTATACGTCACGACAGTTAAAAGATTACGATAAGCGATACGCTAGCCATGACTTGGAGTTAGAGGTGGAAGTTTTTGCATTGAAGATTTGGAGGCATTATTTGTATAGAGAGAAATGTGAGATATATACAGACCACAAGAGTCTGAAATATATCTTCACACAAAAAGAGTTAAATATGCGATAAAGAAGGTGGTTGAAATTAATCAAGGACTACGACTACAAAATTCTTTATCACCCAAGAAAGGCTAACGTAGTAGCCGATGTGTTAAGTAGGAAAGGAAGGGAGATATTGCTTAAATTGTCAACTCAAGAAGAACTAATAAGGAAGATGGAGAAATTGTAAATTGAAGTTAAGGAACCTAAGAGTGCGAAAAAAAGTTATATGTAATGGAAGCTCGTCCGACGTTGTTGGATAGAGTAAAAGAGTCACAGAAGAAAGCTGAAAAGTGTGCGAAGATAAAGAAGAGGATATTAGAAAATGAAAATGAAAAGTTCAGGATGGATAAGGATGGTGTATTAAGATTTAAAGATCAAGTGTGGGTGCCAACCGTAACTGAATTGAGAGATCATATTTTGCACGAGGCACATAATGCAGCATATTTAATTTATCCAGGAGGCTCGAAAATGTATCGGGATCTTCAAAAACACTTTTGGTGGCCCAATTTGAAATGAGAAGTTGTAGAGTACGTCAGTAGATGTCTTACTTTTTAATGAGTAAAAGCAAAACACAAGAGGCCGAGTGGTCTACTTCAGCCGTTAGAAATACCAGAGTGGAAGTGGGAGCACATCACAATGAAATTTGTGGTGGGACTTCCGATCAAACACAAGGTTTATGATGCCATTTGGGTTATCGTGGATCGACTAACGAAGACATCTCATTTTCTACCAATAAAGATTTGATTCAATTTAAATCATTTAACAAAGTTATACGTAAAAGAAATCGTTTCGTGACATGGAGTGTCGGTGTCAATTGTTTTAAATTGAAATCCGCGCTTCACGTTGAATTTTTAGAAGAGCTTGCAAGAAAGGATGGGAACACAGTTGAGATCAAGTACTTTTTATCATCCTCAAATCGACGGGCAGAGTGAACGAGGAATACAAACGCTAGACGACATGCTTAGAGCTTGCGTGATGGATTTTAAAGGGAACTTGGATGATCACATACCCTTAGTAGAATTTGCTTATAATAATAGTTATCATGCGAGTATCAGTATGCCACCGTATGAAGCCCTGTATAGAAGAAACTGCAGAACACCGTTATGTTGGGATGAGGTCAGAGACTGAAAGACTTTTGAGACCAAAACTAGTTCAACAAACGGCAGATGTAGTGACAACAATAAGAGCCAGATTAATAGAAGATCAAGATCGAAAGAAGAAATACACAAATTTTGTAACGGTCGAGAAATTTGTAATTTAATTTAAATATTTATTGAATTAAATAAATATTTTAAATAATTTATTTATTGAGGAAAATAAATAATTGATGAATTGTGGTGTAATAATTTAGTTGAGTTAACTAAATTAATGAATGGTAATTTTATTATTTAAGGATTTAATTTAATGAAATAATTAAATCAAATAAATTATTTAATATTAAAGGAAATAAATGAATTAAATAAATTGATGTGTCTAATTTATTAATTAAATTAGATATATAATTATTTATTAAATATAAGTATAATGATAATAAAATTATTATTATTATTATTATTATAAGTTATTTAAATTAACTAAACTAAAGTTATTTAATTTAATCAAATTAAAGTGTGACAAAAGTAACTATATAATATAAATATTATGAAAATAAACCAGTGGGGGGAAATTGGTGTATAACCAAACGGAGCCTTATGGCTTTTGGTTTATTTTAACTGATGTGAGTATTTTTGGTTTTTTACCGGACGAACGTGGGAGTCAGTATATGTGGGTTACACGTCTTATTTTTTTTCCCTAAGGCTTGATAACATAGGGATACAGAGAAGAAGGAAACACAGAGTATTGAGAGTGAGAAATTGAGAGGGTAGTCTCTGTGATTTTGCTAAGAGGAAGGAGAGATTCACCATCTTGTACTAGCATATAATCAAGAGGATTAAGGTTTAATTCATTCCTAAATTTCTAAGTTTTAGTTTTTATTTAAGTTCTCTGAAAATTGATTTTCTGTGCATTTGTTGTTCAAACATTGATTATATGATGTGTGTTATATTGTAGAATCTGTTTTCATCACATATCAGTGTTGTTGAGTATCAAATTCGTGAGAAATTGGTGTGTAGAAAGAAAATGAAATAATAGTTTATATTTGAAAAATGGCTTTAGAAAATACAAAAGTTGATGCTCTATATGTGTTATAATCTGTAATTTGTTATTGGATTATATTAATATGTAAAGAAACGAAACCGACGTCATGTCAATTGATTAAGAAATAAATTCGTGGTGATCAAATTCGTTAAAAGTGTTAAAATGAAGAAATTTTTAAAAAACTATGGGTTTGATTCTTCAAATTTGTGTATATATGATGTTTGTGTAGTTAAAATGATTAATAACATGCTTAACTATGATATTACATAGTTTTACATGTTGAAGTGTAGTGCAATTCTGTGGAATTGGATTTTTGGCCTATAATAGAGTCTAAGTTCATGTTCTGTAAAAACTGGAACTGGTGCATAGCGCGGGCACGCAACCTCTTGGTGCAAAAGCGCCATGATGAGAATGATAGTATGTTGCCTCTTAAATACGCATGGCACAGCAATAATCGTGGTGGGCCTTAATATCATAAGGTAATACTAATAAGCGCCACGCCCAAAGAGTCGATCACAAACAAAGTGAAATCTGCTACTTCTGCAGACTTTGGGCATTCATTATAACTTAGCTTAATGATTGTGTCAATGTGTAAAATGTGTAATAACAAGGTTAAAACAGAAACGTATCATGTTGTTAGTCACCCTAAAATGTAAAGTTAGTAAGTTGTGAAAATGATATATATGATTTAAGAAACTTATTGATCAATGAATAAGTATTATGAAATGTACACTTGTGATTCTAAAATATGTATGGAAAGGTATGATTTATACTAAATTAATAAGTTTAACTAGAAGTTTGTGTTATTTTGTAAGTGGATGTTAACATGTCTAATAGTTATTGTGATTCCACTAAAATGTGTAGGTGAACGTGAGTTTTAATATTATAGCTTACTCTCGAGACAAGTTTTCTAACTCTACCTTGTGATTTTTGAGCAAGTTTCATAGCTATGTTATCTTTAAGTCAAGCAATCCGTCTATTCCTAAATTTTACATTGAAGTTAAGCAAGCCTATTGATTCTATCTCGTGTATGATTGTACAAGCTCTTGTAACATAATTCGTTACCTTGAGCGAGTTTTTACTTTTCTATACCTTGATATTATTATTCAAAGCATATGTTATTCTAATACATCAATTCAAATGAGATTGTTCTAACTCTTTTGGATATAGCACTTTGCACGTATATCATGGTTATTCAATTATACATTGTTGTTATTCGGTCCTTGACTTTGATAACCTTGTTCAAAACTTTATTGTTGTATTAAACTTTCAAGTAGTAAGCAAACCTTTATTGATTGAATTAATCTATAATTTAATAGTGTTCAAAAATTCTAGAAACACTAATAAGTTAGTTATAAGCTAAATTTTCTTTAGAGTGGAAATTCTAAATTCAAGCTGAGATGAACAACCCTAGCATAGGGAATTTGTACGTGTAACGTTTAGAAGTTTGTGCACAATACATGGTACAAAGGGCTAATCCCCCTAAGTACGTTAAGAAGGGTCTGTATAGTCTAAATGACCGTTAAGGTTGAGGTAATAATACCTAAATACTGGAGACATAGTTCATGGTCTTAAGACCCTCAGATATTAAATTCGAACTTGTTTTCTATTTTGATTCATAGAACAAGTTCATTACTGTTCAGTTTTCATTGTTTATTCTCATGTTGTTTGTGAGACCCCAAATTTTATGAATAAAGATTTAAAATTCTCGAAATATTTTTTTTGAATATTATAGTGTGGATTTGATATAATGTTATAGTTGTGGGTAATATTTATAAATTTTTCAAAGTATGCAAGTTGTTATAAAATATTCGATTGGTCGGAGAATATTCATTTTATTAGGGAATATTTGTACGACGACACAATCATTGGTGGACCCCACAACGGAAGTATTGTCGTAGTTAGAAAACGACAAAATTATCTTTTTATAAAAATAACGGCGAAAGTGTTACCTTTAAAACTATTGAACTACCCGGTAGTAAAAGTATACTAATATGCGTGGTTGCGTAGTAGCACATGGTATTGATTATTGATGCTTACGTGAGAAGTCACTCAGTTATACTCAATTATTGCTACAATAATTGCTGCATCATATCTCTCATATTATTGATTCAAGATGAAATTGATAGTTCCATTGTGTTGAAATTATTAATGTTAGTGAAAATCAAAATTTATTTCGATAATAATTGATGTCTGGAGGTTATATTGACCAATCGGGTAATTAACCAAATAAGTGAGAAATTAATTGCTATTAATTCACATGATTATAACTATTTGTTCACATGTGTGTACTATTGACTCACATTCTTATACTATTAGGGTAGTTGGTGCAAGATTGATAATACTTCTTTGACTAAGTTAAAAATGGAGGTATAGATGGAGGTACTATACTGTAATTCGTATTTTCACTTGATTATAACTATTGATTCACATGATTGAACTATTGATTCACATTATTTACTATTAGGGTAGGTGGTGAAAGTTTGATAATACTTGCAGGACTAAATTAAAAAAGAAGAAAATGAGGAAGGTATTATACTGTAATATTTCGAGCACCAAATCGTGCAATTATCGAAACTATATTTTCCTATAAATAGAAGCTCATTCTTCCTTCATTTCTCACCAATTCACTAAAGCTATAGTGAAATTATTATAGAGAGAAAGAGGAATAGAAGTCTGCTACCTCTCTATTCCAGTATCCGGCTTTATTCTAAGGTAAGGGGTATTATCTATTTCGTATTCATGAAGAGAGCTATTGTTATTCCATTCCTTATTATTCTGTTGGAATAACATGTCTATGCGAAGTACCGCATACATAGTAAAATTCTTTTGTTATTCCATTCTTTATTATTCTGTTGGAATATCCTGTCGGTGCGTATTACGCCTGACCTGGTTCCATTAGTTATTATTTTGTTGGAATAACCTGTCTGTGCGGTCTATCGCATGCATGGTGATTTCTATTGTTATTCCATTCTTTATTATTTTGTTGGAATATCCTATCGGTGCGTATTACGCCTGACCTGGTTCCATTATTTATTTTTCTGTTGGAATAACATGTCTGTGCGGTCTATCGCATGCATGGTGATTTCTGTTTTTATTCAATTTTTTATTATTCTGTTAGAATATTCTGTCCGTGCGTATTACGCCTAACCTGGTTCCATTATTTATTATTCTGTTGGAATAACATGTCTATGTGAATTACCACATGCATGGTGAATGATCATTCGTATTCATTCCTTATTAAATTGTGAAAATGATCTATTTACGTGGATTACCGCATGGCGGATTAAAATCCATTTGCAGTTTTGTAATTTTTCAGACATTCAAAAATTCTGGAAAAATTTGGGTGGATATTATGATAAGTTTTCTAACATCTCCAAGTGGAATCACTGAAAGAGGAGTTGTAGATTTTTGTATGTACTATTTTTAACAAAGCATGAAAAAGTGAAAGAAAAAAAAGAAAAAGCTACTGCCCACAATTTTGTAAGGGCTGTTTCGGCCACTTAATTTGTGAATTTTTTTTTGGCCTTTTGGAACATGGAAATATATGGTATAAAGTACCTCCTGTCCAAAGATGAGCTCATTCCGACTTAAAATGAGCAAGTTATGACTATTTCAATATTTAGGTTTTTTCGACGAAACACGCTATAACCGGAGTTCTATAACTCCGATGACCATGAAATTTAAACTGGAAGCTCACGTTAACATGTGTAAGATCCTGCCAAGATTTGAGAATTTCTGGAGTTAAACTTGAGGTAGCAAATTTCTTAAGGAATTAATTAGAAATTTATTTTTGAAAAATATTTAAGGGAGTTGAAAAATTATAAAAAAAAATACTTGTGTATAAAATATATGTATATATGTTTGGTCAAAGGATAGAAAAATAATAAGTTGAATTGGTAATTTTTCATGAAAATGGTTTAGTTACAAACATATGAGTTAAATATGTTATGTGAAGTTGAAGAATTGGTAAATAGGATTTTAGGGCTTGAAAATCCTATATAAGGTATTTGCATATTTTTGATGAGTGATTTGATCATTGGTGATGAAATTTTATGAGTATGGCATTTTTGAATGATTAAATGCATTATTTGGTACAGTGTAAATAATTAAATTAAATTATTTATAAGTTTAAGAAGTGATTAAAATATTGTTATAATATTAGCAATATTAGATTATGAGTTATTTAAGTGATGGATAATATTTGGATAAATTTAAAGTCTTTAATATTTATCCTTGTTTTAATTTGATTAATGCTTATATTATTGTCATCATCCTCATGCTTATATTGTGATGAAAGTCATCTTTGGCTTACGTGCAGAGATGGACTTGGTATGATTATGACCAAGGATTATTAGGTATAATCATGACCGTAATGTAATGAATGATGTGGTAAAAGTCCTCATTGGCCTGTAGTTCATTGGTGGGATGCTTTTTTGGTATGATTATGACTGTGTATTATTCTAAGTATAATCATGACCATTGATGATTACATGAATATCCTTGGCCGTGGTGCAGGGATGATGTGGTTTATTTATTAGGCTGAGTCTCAGTGATAAAGTTGATGAAAATATTTTTAAATCATAGAAGATAGTAGATTTTATGCTCTACTTGACTCTTCTAATGGATTGCTTATTCCGCAGCAGTTGTTGATCTAAAACTTGTTATCTATTATATTCGTCGGTTGTTATCTTGTTGAAGGCTAAGGATAATTTTTTACGCATTATCTTAGTTATAATATTTCTTCTTTGGGCTAGTTGAGCTCACCCTTTCTTTCATTGTTCTCTTGAGAAATGAGAATATAGTGGACGAGTCGAGAAAGCGGAGTGACGATGGGATGATAGCATTAATAGTCCTCACTATTTCATTAAATAGTGTGACAATAAATGTAATGAGGACTCCATTGAGTGTGGATATTGTCTAGATGACAATATTCTTATTAAAACTCTCAGTTTATGTTTTATCATATTTTACACGACTGTTTTATAATTAAGTTTTATTTGAATTTTGTACCGTGTAAGTGGCGACCCAAGATGGG
The DNA here is from genome assembly GCA_020205605.1 of Panax ginseng. Classification (NCBI taxonomy): domain Eukaryota; kingdom Viridiplantae; phylum Streptophyta; class Magnoliopsida; order Apiales; family Araliaceae; genus Panax; species Panax ginseng. The sequence continues at coordinate 106,227,042 of CM035137.1, read as the reverse complement.
TGATGTATACCTGTTTTGGGGGCGTCACAGTTGGTATCAAAGCTTAGGGATATGATCTATGGCTGAGATGTGAGACAAGAACTAGGAGGGGAGAGACGGGGAATTCCTTTGCTAGTATGACCTACCTAAGTTTATTTGGTATTTAATTGGCCTGGTCGAGTATAGTGGATAATATGTGATATGTTAATTAACCCTTGTTTTGTGACAGTGTTTGAAAATGGCATCTGAAAATGTTGAGATAAGCAATGGAGCAAAATAATATGACCGTATCGCAGTATAAGGCTAAGTTTGCGGTGTTATCCCTGTTTGCATCCCATTTGATCGATAATGAGTAGCGAATGACGCGAATGTTTCTAAGAGGTTTGAAACCTGATATACGTCAATACCTCATTTCTCATAAACTTTGTTTATATTCAGATGTTGTGAATATGGCTTAGTTATTGGAGCGCGATAATGAGTTAGCACAACCAAACAGTAACGACCAACAACACGATAATAATCGTACCGGTGGCAATGACCATCGGAACAATGATGACCATCGTGGGGAAAATTATCATGCCAAGAATGGTAACCACTTCGGTGGTAATCTGGCCAAGATAATAGAAGTGGAAATTTCAAGAAGAGAAGGTCATTTAGCTCGATTTTGTCATATAAGTGAAGTCAAGTCTAGTCTGGGGATGTGGGCGCCAAAGGTGATACAGACATAAAACAAAGCTCGGTGGTTTTTTCAGAAGAGCGTTTTTCGTGACTTCTTAAAAAGCGAGTAACCCGACCGAAGTTAGCATGGGTTAGTTAATTATAAATTTTTGCGAAGTCTATACCTTATGAAATTCCAATTCTACACATTCTTTTATCTCTCTTGCTTGCGTTCAACGTTTAAATTTGACTCCGGAGAAGTTAGACTTTGACTTATCTGTTGAAATTCCGTTAGGAGAAACCTTCATTACAAGTGCTATCCAAGTCTTGGATGAGAGTCACAGTTTTGAATGATATTTCTATTGTTAATAAATTTCCTGACATATTCTTGAAGACTTCTTAGCCTTCCCCAGAACGTGAAATCGAATTTTGTATTGACCCCAGTACAAAACCCATTTCTACAACCCTTAAATATTTTTTCACCCAAAACGAACGTATAATGCGCCAAAGACGATGGCTCGAGCTGTTGAAGGTTATGACCATTCAATATCATCGTGGAAGAGTGAACGTTGTAGCTGACGCGTTGAGTAGAAGATCGTATGCGTTCATGAGTGCGATGTTGTTAACACAAAGACCCATTTCATATAACTTACGAATGATGAAGATAGAGTTAAATACTCTAGGGACCCACGTGAAGATAACGAATATACGAGTAGAATCAACTTTAATCGATAAAGTTAAAGCCGCTTAAGCTACACACCCCGAATCTGATGAATGTGAAGAAGAAGGTTTAAGAAGGCATTATCTCAACCCTTGATTTAATTGGCCCATTTAAAATCCTCGATGGAGTAGGAACTGTGGCCTATAGACTCGTTTTACCACTAAGTATGCAGCGTGTTCATAACTTTTTCACGTATCGATGTTACGTAAATATGTGGACGTCCCGAACCACATTATTAAATTAGAACTAGATGAGATATTAGAAGATTTAACGTATGAGGAGATACGTGTTAAAATCTTTGATAAGAATGATCGTATTCAACACTCAAAGGTTATACCTCAAGAGTTATAATCTGAAATGAAGTCAAGGTATCCTCATCTCTTCGGCATACAAGGTACGTGCGTAAATTTTGAGGGAAAAATTTCATAAGGAGGGGAGATTGTGAGACCCCAAATTTTTTGAATAAAGATTTAAAATTCTCGAAATATTTTTTTTGAATGTTATGGTGTGGATTTGATATAATGTTATAGTTGTGGGTAATATTTATAAATTTTGCAAAGTATGAAAGTTGTTATAAAATATTCGATTGGTCGGGGAATATTTGTTTTAACAGGAAATATTCGTACGACGACACAATCATTGGTGAACACCAAAACGAAAGTATTGTCGTAGTTAGAAAATGACAGAATTATCTTTTTATACAAATAATGGCGAAAGTGTTACCGTTAAAACTGTTGAACTACCCGGTAGTAAAAATACAGTAATACGTGTGGTTATATAGTAGCACATGGTATTGATTATTGATGCTTACGTGAGAAGTCACTCAGTTATACTCAATTATTGCTACAAGAATGCACGATCATATCTCTCATATTATTGATTCAATTATTATCACAAGATCATCATCGCATAAAATCATATATTATTAAATCAATAATTGAGATGACAAAGTTATTCATATTATTAAATTACAATATTTATAATGTCTAGAAGTTCTGTCAAGGAGAGGTTTGGTCATCTAATTGCGCGCCAATAAGGAGAAATCCTTATCGGAAAGCCCCCTCTTTCCTGGGAACGACCTGGTTGTTAAATATTGTGAGTTATAATATTAATTATGAATAAGTTCGTGTTGATTAAAAATGAAATTGATAGTTCCATTGTGTTGGAATTATTAATGTTAGTGAAAATCAACATTTATTTCGATAATAATTGATGTTTGGAGGTTATATTGACCAGTCGGGTAATTAACCGGATAAGTGAGCAATTGATTGCTATTAATTCACATGATTATAACTATTTGTTCACATGTGTGTACTATTGAATCACATTCTTGTACTATTAGGGGAGTTGGTGCAAGATTTATAATACTTGCATGACTAAGTTAAAAATGGAGGTATAGATGGAGGTACTATACTGTAATTCGTATTTTCACATGATTATAACTATTGATTCACATGATTAAACTATTGATTCACATTATTTACTGTTAGGGGAGGTGGTGCAAGTTTGATAATACTTGCAGGACTAAATTAAAAATGAAGAAAATGAGGAAGGTATTATACTGTAATATTTCGAGCCCCAAAACGTGCAATTATTGAAACTATATTTTTCTATAAATAAAAGCTCATTCTTCCTTCATTTCTCACCAATTCACTAAAGCTATAGAGCAATTATTATAGAGAGAAATTATACAGAGAAAGAAGAAGAGAAGTCTGCTACCTCTCTATTCCAGTATCCGGCTTTATTCTAAGGTAAGGGGTATTATTTCTTTCGTATTCATGAAGAGAGCTATTGTTATTCCATTCCTTATTATTCTGTTAGAATAACCTGTGTATGCGAAGTACCGCATACATGGAGAAATTCTTCTGTTATTCAATTCTTTATTATTCTGTTGGAATATCTTGTCGGTGCGTATTACGCCTGACCTGGTTCCATTAATTATTTTCTGTTGGAATAACCTGTCTGTGCGGTCTATCGCATGCATGGTGATTTCTGCTGTTATTCCATTCTTTATTATTCTATTGGAATATCCTATCGATGCGTATTACGCCCGACCTGGTTTCATTATCTATTATTCTGTTGGAATAACCTGTCTATGCGGTCTATCGCATGCATGGTGATTTCTGTTGTTATTCCATTTTTTATTATTTTGTCGGTGCGTATTACGCCTAACCTGGTTCCAATATTTATTATTCTGTTGGAATAACCTGTCTATGTGAATTACCACATTCATGGTGAATGATTATTCGTATTCATTCCTTATTAAATTGTGAAAATGATCTGTTTACGTGGATTACCACATGGCAGGTTAAAATCCATTTGCAGTTTTGTAATTTTTTAGACATTCAAAAATTCTGGAAAAATTTGGGAGGATATTATGATAAGTTTTCTAACATCTCCAAGTAGAATTACTGAAAGAGGAGTTGTAGATTTTTGTATGTACTATTTTTAACAAAGCATGAAAAAGTGAAAGAAAAAAAAAAGAAAAAGCTACTGCCCACAATTTTGTAAGGGCTGTTTCGGCCACTTAATTTGTGAGAAAAAATTCGGCCTTTTGGGACATGGAAGTATATGGTATAAAGTACCTCCTGTCCAAAGATGAGTTCATTCCAACTTAAAATGAGCAAGTTATGACTATTTCAATATTTAGGTTTTTCCGACGAAAAACACTATAACCGGAGTTCTATAACTCCGATGACCATAAAATTTAAACTGGAAGCTCACGTTAACATGTGTAAGATCCTGCCAAGATTTGGGAATTTCTGGAGTTAAACTTGAGGTAGCTAATTTCTTAAGGAATTAATTAGAAATTGATTTTTGTAAAATACTTAACGGAGTTGAAAAATTATAAAAAAATACTTGTTATGTATGAAATATATGTATATATGTTTGGACAAAGGATAGAAAAATAATAAGTTGATTTGGTAATTTTTCATGAAAATGGTTTAGTTCTAAACATATGAGTTAAATATGTTATGTGAAGTTGAAGAATTGGTAAATAGGATTTTAGGGCTTGAAAATCCTATATAAGGTATATATGCAGATTTTTGATGAGTGATTTGATCATTGGTGATGAAATCTTATGAGTATGGCATTTTTGAATGATTAAATGCATTATTTGGTAAAGTGTAAATAATTAAATTAAATTGTTTATAAGTTTAAGAAGTGATTAAAATATTTTTATAATATTAACAATATTAAATTATGAGTTATTTAACTGATGGTTAATATTTGGATAAATTTAAAGTCTTTAATATTTATCCTTGTTTTCATTTGATTAATGCTTATATTATTGTTATCATCCTCATGCTTATATTGTGATGAAAGTCATCTTTGGCTTACGTGCAGAGATGGACTTGGTATGATTCTGACCAGGGATTATTCGGTATAATCATGACCGTAATGTAACGAATGATGTGGTAAAAGTCCTCATGGTCTGTAGTTCATTGGTGGGACGATTGTTGGTATGATTATGACTGAGGATTATTCGGTATAATCATGACCATTGATGATTACATGAATATCCTTGGCCGTGGTGCAGGGATGATGTGGTTTATTTATTAAACTGAGTCTCATCGATAAAGTTGATGAAAATCTTTTTAAATCATAGAAGATAGTAGTTTTATGCTCTACTTGACTCTTCTAATGGATTGCTTATTCCGCTGCAGTTGTTGATCTAAAACTTGTTGTCTATTATATTTTGTCAGTTGTTATACTGTTGAAGGCGAAGGATAATTTTTTTCTGCATTATCTTAGTCATAATATTTCTTACTGGGCTAGTTGAGCTCACCCTTTCTTTCGATGTTCTCTTCAGGAAATGAGAATATAGCTGGGACGAGTCGGGGAACGGAGTGACGGTCCAAATGATAGCATTAGTAGTCCTCACTATTCTGCTAAATAGTGTGACAATATATGTAATGAGGACTCCATTGAGTGTGGATATTGTCTAGATGACAATATTCTTATTAAAACTCTCAGTTTATGTTTTGTCGTATTTTACACGACTGTTGTATAATTAAGTTTTATTTGAATTTTGTACCATGTAAGTGGCGACCCAAGATGGGTGATGTATACCTATTTTGGGGGCGTTACATTGTTATCATTACTACTTCCTATATCAGTGAGCAATTATTTGCTCACTCTTGCATTTAACACTGCATCTAAAGTAGAGAAAGTCGATGAGCCATCTACTAGCCAAGGAAATGGCAAAATGTCCAAGTGTTGAAGACTTATGAGAATTTTATTTTAATGAAATATGTTAAAGATTTGTTTTATTTTATGATGTATTCTGCAAACTTATGTAATAATGTTAGGGTTAGATTACCTGAGATTATTTTTGAGATGATGATGTAACCCTTTAATGGGAAAGATTATTGTTTAAGTTATTTAAATTATGTCTATCCTTTTTGATGGGTAGTTAGATGTTATAGTTTTGGATAGTGAACACCAAATTCTGTGGGAATGGAGTACCTGGATTTGGGGGTGTCACAGGTTGGTATCAGAGCCTTAGGTTATGAACCTTAGGTGGGGAAACCTTAGGAAGTAAACTTTAAGGAGACAGAAAACATAGAGGTGTTCAAGTCTTATCGAGTTTTAAGGAATGGTTTAAGGTATCCATTGAAGTTAAATAATAAAAGATAGTATGTGCTATGTGTTAATAACTTATGTGCTCCCGAGTATCAAAAATGTTAAGTAAAACTTAAAATATTTTGTTGTCAGGATGTCTAACGAAGGAGGATCCAGTCCAGCTAGGGAAGTGATACCTCAGATACCTAGAGACGACGAACCCCAGGATATTCACGTAGTGCGGGAGCAGTTGATCCAGGAGGATGAGGAGGAAGAGGATCCTGTGGAGTTTCCACCAAACTCCATATCAGCTGAGATGTATGACGTTATGTACGACCGTAACATAGAATTACAAGATAAAGTTGAGGATCTGAAGGAGTTGGTTGAGATGCATCACGCTTTGATGGAGCAGAAGGATGCAGAGATTCAAGAACTCGACTCATGCCTTGGAAACATGGAGTGGGACGTAGTTCATACCAAGGGTCAGCATGAAGACCTGTTGGAAGTAAACGAGAAGATGAAGACTGACATGGAGAAATTAAAATATGACTTCAAAGAGGAATCAGCTAAGCGTACAAGAGCAGAGGATGCTTGGATGAAGGCAACTCAACGTGCAGACCGTGCTGAGGCTAAGGTCCAAGTGAAGAAGGCCAAGATGAACGAGATGGATTACACTTTTAATTCTGCTATTGATAGGGCCCAGGATCGAGTCTTTTATTATCCACCTTAGTTTTAGAATTCACCATGGTTCGTGATGGATCGTAGAACGACGTACCGTATTATAGAGGAAGAGCGTCGAGAAGCTTTACGACGACTTAATATGCCTAGATAGAAAAAGAATGATAATAATATGTGGTTACTTGTGTGAATAAATAAACTGTGAATCCCTTATTTTGAGACGAATAAAGGGATAGTATGAGTATGGGATTATGAAACTTGTCTAGTTCAGGAAAGTGAATGTTAATAGCGGTTATTCTATCCTTAACATGTTTTAAAATGTTATGAATGAATAAAATATCAAAGTTTATTTGAAATGTTATGTGTTATAGCTTTAATCTTGGAATGTTTAAGTTTACTTCAAATACCCAAGAAGTTGAGTGATGAACTAATAAGCGTATATTTTAACAGAAAATATCTCATAGAAGAAGACAACCATATCAACAAGCACCTCCTGAGGGGTCTACTAATAATAATAGCGAGGCCAATGCTATTCTGGTTCAGCAGTTGGTAGCTCTGTTGATGGGTACACTTGCGAATCAACCGCAAGCTCAAGTCACGACCTTTAAGGAATTCAAAGCGGTTGGACCACCAGAGTTTCAAGGGTCTATGAATCCAGTGGAAGCCCAAACCTGGATCATGGAAATGGAGAAAGTGTTCAACGTAGCCAGAGTTAACGAGGATCAGAAGACTGCATTCGCAACGTTCATGCTGAAGTCTGAAGCTAGCTACTGGTGGCAGGCAAATAAGGTTCGTGGGGGACAAGGAGTGATAGCATGAGATAGATTTAAGGAGATGTTTTTCGAAATGTACTTTCGAGCGAGTTCTCAGAATCAGCTGGAAGTGAAATTTCTGGAGCTGAAACAAGAAACGATGACGGTACCAGAATATGCTGCGACATTTAATGAGTTGGCAAGGTTTACTACATATCAAGTCAATACCGACGAGCGTAAAGCAAGAAGTTTCGAACAAGGATTGAAACCCTGTCTTTACAGCAAGGTTTCAATGTTCCAGCTGAATACATTTGCGGCTGTACTAGAGAAGGAAATTATCGCGGAAGGTGGAAACGATGCCTTGACCAAGTACAACCAAGAACAGAAGAAAAGGAAGACTGAGAATGAACATAAAGCTGGTGGAAGTAACGTTGGAAGTAACAATTAGAAGAGGAAATGGAGTGAGATTTCGACTGCTAGAGGATAACAAGGAAATCAGTAAAAGAAGAAATTTGAAGCTTGTGCTACTTGCGGAAAGAACCATACTGGAATATATTTGAAGGGAAAGCGGGTGTGTTTCAACTGTGGTCAGGAGGGACACATTGCACTGAACTATTTTAGTCCGAAGAAAGGAGCATGTTTTACCTGCGGTTCAAAAGATCACATGGCTCGTGATTGCCCTAAGAAGCCGAAAGGAAGTGCGGTGGTGGAAAAGGAAACAACAACGGTGGTGGTGCATTGACTATCACTGGACCAGCACAGTCAAACCGACCTACTGCGAGGAATTTTAATATGACCGCAGGGATCTTTGCATGATCTAAGGATGTGGTGCCAGGTATCATTCCGATTAATGGTATTAATGCTTATGTACTATTTGATTCGGGTGCTACTTGTTCATTTATATCCGATGAATTTGCTCAAAATTTAGATTTGCCTCAGGAAGAATTAGAATTTCCCTTAAGTATAGAGATTGCGAATAGGGAAGTGATTCCTGTTAAATTCATATTTAGGAATTATAGAGTGGATATAAAAGGTCATAAGATGATGGTAGATTTGATACCAATTAGACTTGGTGAATTTAATGTTATACTGGGAATGCATTGGTTATTCAATTATGGAGCAGTAATTGATTGCCAAAGGAAGTGTGTTAACCTTATGACTCCGTCAAAGGATGTGTTCTTTGGCAGTAAGTCACCTCGACAAGCAAGTTATCTGACGGTGATGCAAGCTAAGAAGTTGTTGAGACAAGGATGTTTAGGATACTTAGCCTACATAGTTGATACATAGAAGAAGAGTGCGAAGATAGAAGAAATACCGATTATAAGAGATTTTGCAGACGTATTTCCAGGTGATTTGTCGGGTCTTCCGCCGAATCGACAAATCGAGTTCATTATTGATTTACTACCAGGAACGGCCCCGATATCCAAGGCACCATATAAAATGGCCCCGATAGAGATGAAAGAGTTGATGGTGCAGTTGCAAGAATTTCTTGACAAGAAGTATATTCAGCTGATTATGTTGCCATGGGGAGCACCGGTGTTGTTTGTTAAGAAGAAAGATGGATCGATACGGCTCTGCATTGATTATCGAGAATTGAATAAGGTCACGATTAAAAATAAGTATCCATTACCTAGAATCGATGACCTGTTCGATCAGTTGAAGGGAGTGCGATATTTCTCAAAGATAGACTTGAGAAGTGGTTATCATCAGTTGAAGGTGAGGCCGGAGTATGTACCAAAGACAGCGTTTAGAACTCGGTACGGTCATTACGAATTTCTAGTTATGTCATTTGGTTTAACCAACGCACCTGCAGCGTTCATGGACTTGATGAACAGGGTATTTAAACCATTTTTAGACAAATTTGTTGTGGTGTTTATTGATGATATATTGGTATATTCCAAAACTAAAGAGGAACATGTGGAACACTTAAGAGTGACGTTGGAGACATTGAGAAAAGAGAAGTTGTATGCTAAGTTCTCAAAATATGAATTTTGGTTGGAACATGTACAGTTTCTCGGACACGTTATTGATAAGGACAGAATTTCGGTGGATCCATCAAAAGTTGAAGCTGTAATAAACTGGGATCAGCCGAAGACACCGTCAGAAGTAAGGAGTTTCTTAGGATTGATAGGTTACTATAGGCGTCTTATTCAAGACTTTTCCAAGATCACAACTCTATTGACGAACTTAACTAGGAAGGCGGTTAAGTTTGTTTGGACAGAGAAATGTGAGGAAAGTTTTCAAGAATTGAAGAAGAGGTTGAGTTCAGCACCTATGTTGTCGTTGCCTGATGATACATGAAATTTTGTGGTGTATAGTGATGCATCGCATAAAGGACTAGGCTGTGTGCTTATGCAGAACGCCAAAGTTATTACGTATGCATCACATTAGTTGAAAGATTACGAGAAAGGGTATTCGACTCATGACTTAGAGTTGGCGGCGGTGGTGTTTGCCCTGAAAATTTGGAGACATTATCTTTATGGAGAGAGGTGTGAGATATATACTGACCATAAAAATCTAAAGTATATCTTTACACAAAAAGATTTGAATATGAGACAAAGAAGATGGTTGGAGCTGATCAAAGATTATGATTGCAAAATTTTCTATCATCCCGGAAAAGCGAATGTTGTTGCTGATGCTCTAAGTAGGAAGGGACGGGAGAAGTTAATGTTGTTAACTGTTCAGGAGAAGCTAGTGTCGGAAATGGCTAAGATGTAGTTGGAAATTAAATATCCGACAGAAGCCGATGAAAAATGGTTCCAGATAGGAAATTGATCAACGTTGGTGGATAAGGTGAAAAATGCACAACTTCAGGATGAAGATTGCGAAAAGATAAAACAAAAAATATATGTAGGTTAGGAAAACAAATTAAAAATTGATTCAGAAGGGTTACTTCTATTCGAAGGGAGAATTTGGGTTCCGCCAGTACCAGAGGTTAAAGAGGAAATTCTGAGTGAAGCTCATAACTCAAGATATTCGATTCACCCTACGAGTACAAAGATGTACCAGGATCTTAGACATCATTTTTGGTGGCCGATTATGAAAAAGGATGTGGCGAAATGTTTAACGTGTCAGAAAGTTAAAGCTGAACATCAAAGGCCAAGCAGATTATTACAACCGTTGGAGATATCAGAATGGAAATGGGAGCATATCACAATTGATTTTGTGGTAGGTCTTCCAACAACCCAATAAGGTTACGATGCCATTTGGGATATTTTCGATCGACTGACAAAGTCGACACACTTTTTTCCAATCAAGCTTCGATTTACCCTAGATCGATTAGCAAAACTGTACGTGAAGGAAATTATATCAAGACACGGTGTACGAGTGTCTATTGTATCAGACAGAGATCAACATTTCACATCTAATTTCTAGAGACGATTACAAGAATGCTTGGGAACAAAGCTGAGAATGAGCACAACGTACCATCCTCAAACTGACGAACAGAGTGAGAGAACCATCCAAACACTAGAAGATATGCTCAGAGCATGTATCATGAATTTCAAGGGAAATTGAGATGACCATATACCATTGGTGGAATTTGCTTATAATAATAGTTATCATGCAAGTATTGGCATGCCGCCTTATGAAGCGTTATATGACAGAAAATGCAGAACTCCATTATGCTGGGATGAGGTAGGTGAACGTCAGCTATTGGGTCCAGAATTGGTACAACAGAATGTCAAGATCATCAAGGTTATTCGAGCGAGATTGATAACTACACAAGATAGACAGAAGAAATATGCCGATCAGCATCGACAAAATAGAGAATTCGATGTCGGTAGTTATGTTTTCTTGAAAGTGTCTCCCTGGAAGGGGAAAAATCAGTTTGGCAAGAAGGGGAAACTAAGCCCTAGGTTTATAGGACCTTTTGAAGTGCTTCGACGAGTTGGTGAAGTGGCGTACGAGGTAGCTTTACCTCCAGAGTTGGAGCATATTCATAATATTTTTCATGTCTCGGTATTGAGACCATATATTCCTGACTATAAACATGTTATAGAATATGAGCCCTTACAGTTTGGGAAAGATTTGTCATATGAAGAAGTCCCTGTTCGAATTGTTGACAGAAAAGAGCAGGTATTGAGGAACAAGGTGATATCTTCTGTAAAGGTACTCTGGAGAAACTACAATGCTGAAGAAGCTACGTAGGAACTTGAAAGCATTATGATGAAAAATTATCCTCAGTTATTTACTTAATCTTGTATAGCAATTATGGGGACAAAATCTTGTTAAGGAGGGAAGAATGTAACGAATAATTTTTTTTTTTTCGAGTTATGATTCTGGGACAGACTCCTTTTAAGGAGGGAAGGATGTAACGATCAAGAAATTTGTAATTTAATTTAAATATTTATTGAATTAAACAAATATTATAAATAATTTATTTATTGAGGAAAATAAATAATTGATGAATTGTGGTGTAATAATTTAGTTGAGTATGTGTGCTAACTAAATTAATGAGTGGTAATTTTATTATTTAAGGATTTAATTTAATGAAATAATTCAAATAAATTGTTTAATATTAAAGGAAATAAATGAATTAAATAAAGTGATGTGTCTAATTTATTAATTAAATTAGATATATAATTATTTATTAATTATAAGTATAATGATAATAAGATGATGATTATTATTATTATAAGTTATTTAAAATTAACTAAACTAAAGTTATTTATTTTAATCAAATTAAGTGTGACAAAAGTAACTATATAATATAAATATTATAAAAATAAACTAGTGGGGGGAAATTGGTGTATAACCAAACGGAGCCTTATGGCTTTTGGTTTATTTTAACTGATACGAGTCTTTTTGGTTTTTACTGGACGAACGTGAGAGTCAGTATATGTGGGTTACGTGTCTTATTTTTTTTTCCAAGGCTTGATAACATAGAGATACATAGAAGAAGGAAACACAGAGTATTGAGAATGAGAAATTGAGAGGGTAATCTCTATGATTTTGCCAAGAGGAAGGAGAGATTCACCATTTTGTGCTAGCATATAATCAAGAGGATTAAGGTATAATTCATTCCTAAATTTCCAAGTTTTAGTTTTTATTTAATTTCTCTGTAAATTGATTTTTTATGGATTTGTTGTTCAAATGTTGATTATATAATGTGCGTTATATTGTAGAATTTGTTGTCATCATATATGAGTGTTGTTGAGTATCAAATTCGTGAGAAATTGGTGTGTAGAAAGAAAATGAAATAACAGTGTTCATATTTGAAAAATGGCTTTAGAAAATACAAAAGTTGATGCTCTATATGTGTTACAATCTGTAATTTGTTATTGGATTATGTTAATATGTAAAGAAACGAAAGCGGCGTAGTTTGAATCATGTCAATTGATTAAGAAACGAATTCGTGGTGATCGAATTCGTTAAAAGTGTAAAAATGAAGAAATTTGGAAAACACTATGGTATTGATTCTTTAAATTTGTGTATATATGATGTTTGTATAGTTAGAATGATGAATAACATGCTTAAGTATGATATTACAAAATTTTAGATGTTGAAGTGTTGTGAAATTCTGTGGAATTGGGATTTTTGACCTATAACAGAGTCTAAGTTCGTGTTACGTAAAAAGCGAATCACAGGCGTAGCGGACGAGAAAGAATGATCGCAGGCGGTTGCCTCTTGCCTCTTAAGGTAGTCTTGTGATGATCATGTGATATCTAATAGTAATAATGGCGCACGTCGCATGAGTCGATCACAAACAGTGAAGTCTGTTACTTCTGCAGACTTTGGGCATTCATTATAACTTAGCTTAATGATTGTGTCAAATGTGTAATAACAAGGTTAAAACAGAAACGTATCATGTGGTTAGTCATCCTAAAATGTATAGTTAGTAAGTTGTGAAAATGATATGTATGATTTAAGAGACTTATTGATCAATGAATGAGTATTATGAAATGTACACTTGTGATTCTGAAATATGTATGGTAAGGTAAGATTTGTACTAAATTAACAAGTTTTAGCTAGAAGTTGGTGTTATTTTGTAAGTGGATGTTAACATGTCTAATAGGTATTGTGATTCCACTAAAATGTGTAGGTGAACGTGAGTTTTAATATTATAGCTTACGCTTGAGGCAAGTTTTCTAACTCTACCTTGTGATTATTGAGCAAGTTTCATAGCTATTTTATCTTTAAGTCAAGCAATCTATCTATTACTAAATTTTACATTGAAGTTAAACAAGCCTATTTATTCTATCTCGTGTATGATTGTACAAGCTCTTGTAACATAATTCGTTACCTTGAGCGAGTTTTACTTTTTTACACATTGATATTATTATTCAAAGCATATGTTATTCTAATACATCGATTCAAATGAGATTGTTCTAACTCTTTTGGATATAGCACTTTGCACGAATATCATGTTTATTCAATTATACATTGTTGTAATTCGGTCCTTGACTTTGATAACCTTGTTCGAAGCTTTATTGTTGTATTAAACCTTCAAGTAGTAAGCAAACCTTTATTGATTGAATTAATCTATAATTGAATAGTGTTCTAAAATTCTAGAAACACTAATAAGTTAGTTCTAAGCTAAACTTTCTTTAGAATGGAAATTCTAAATTCAAGCTGAGACGAAAAACCCTAGCATAGGGAATTTTGTACGTGTAACGTTTAGATGTTTGTGCACAATACATGGTACAAAGGGCTGATCCCCCTAAGTACGTTAAGAAGGGTCTGTATAGTTTAAATGACTGTTAAGGTTGAGGTAATAATACCTAAATATCGGGGACATAGTTCATGGTCTTAAGACCCTCAGATATTAAATTCGAACTTGTTTTCTATTTTGATTCATAGAACAAGTTCATTACTATTCAGTATTCGTTGTTCATTCTCATGTTGTTATCATTACTACTTCCTATATCAGTGAGCAATTGTTTGCTCACTCTTGCATTTAACACTGCAGCTAAAGTAGAGAAAGTCGATGAGCCATCTACTAGCAAGGGAAAGGGAAAAATGTCCAAGTGTTGAAGATTTATGAGAATTTTATTTTAATGAATTATGTTAAAGACTTGTTTTGTTTTATGATGTATTCCGCAAACTTATGTAATAATGTTAAGGTTAGATTGCCTATGATTTTTTTGAGATGATGATGTAACCCTTTAATGGGAAAGATTATTGTTTAAGTTATTTAAATTATGTCTCTATCCTTTATGATGGGTAGTTAGATGTAATGGTTTTGGATAATGAACACCAAATTCTATGGGAATGGAGTACCTGGATTTGGGGGTGTCACAAATTTGCACAGTTAAAGACAAGATTTTGAAGTTGGTAGTTTTGTGTTTTTGAAAGTGTCTCGTTGGAAAGGGAAGATAAGATTCGGTAAGAAAGGAAAATTGATTCTGAGGTTCATAGGACCGTTCAAAATATTGAAGAGAGTAAGCGAAATAGCGTACAAGGTAGCTTTACCTCTTGAATTGGAACATGTCCACAACGTGTTTCATGTTTCTGTTTTACGACCAGACAAGCCTGATTGTAAGCACATAATATCCTACGAGCCCATTCAAGTAGAAAAGAATCTGACGTATGAAGAAATTCCTATCCAGATAATAGATAGGAAAGAACAAATATTAAGAAATAAAGTTATACCTTCTGTAAAGGTAGTGCGGTGAAACCACAATGTCGAGGAGGTTACGTGGGAGTTAGAAGATAGGATGAGGAGGGACTATCCCCATTTAGTCATGTAACCTTGTACTGATTCCGAGGACGAAATCCTTATAAGGGGGGATGATGTAATGCCCATGAAATTTACAAATAGTATTAATAATGAAAATAAAGATGTTTGAATATTTATTTTGAGTACATATATATTATTGTGTGACATGAAATGTGGTATTTCAATTTAAATTGAATTTAGCTTATGGTAATTAAGAAATTTCGTATATGTCTAGTGTGACATAATGATGGACTAAGTAATTGCTTAATTAAATCAATTTGGTGATTATTAAATAAGGTGATGGACTAATGAAGAATTATTATTATTATTATTTTTAATTATTTAATTGTTATGTGCAATTATGTGTGTTATGTAATCTCATAAATAGTTAATGCAATAAAATTGCATTCTGCATGAAATATAAGATGAGATATTAAGAATAATATTATAATATGAAAATATTCATGAAGTAAGGTTATATTGTGAAATAAAGATGAAGTTATGAAATTTACTAAGCTTGCATAAATGAGCCTTGTGTGGGATAATAATTTATGATGGACCATTTGAAGGTTTAATTAGAATTATGGAAGAGAATTAATTTTAAGAAAATAAATGTTTAATATTAATTATGATTATGATATTTATGTGTAATTAGAAGAATAAGTCGTATGGGTAATAATAAATTGTTAGGCCGATAAATAACCGAGTTGAGGTGCTTGATATTGAACGTGCTGCACAGTTCCCTCATCATCTCGTTATTCAGATTCTTGGTGTTTCCTGACATGAAAACCTCTAGTTTCCCATATCGACAAATGACGTTGTTCCTGATGAAGTTGACAATGAATTCCTTAGTAACCTTGGGGAAGGAGGCTGCTCCCACCCAATTGCTAAAGTAGTCAATCATAGTGAAGATAAATCTTTGACCATTACTGGACTTTGGCTCGACGGGTCCAATCATGTCCATTCCCCACATGGAAAATGTTCATGGTGTGGTCATACAATGTAACTGCTTTGGCGGTGCATGAATAATGTTGGCTTAGGTCTGACATTGATAGCAGCGCTTGACATGCTCATCGCAATCAGCTTTGAGGGAGAGCCAATAGTGCCCGTTCTTAATATCATTTTAGCAAGCAGGGGTCCACTCACGTGTGCTCCGCATACTCCACCATGCACTTCATCCATAAATCTCTAGGCCTGATCCTTGCTTAGACACCTTAGGAAGCCTATGTCGACGTCTCATTTGTAGTGAACATCTCTACTTAGGTAGAATTTCGTTGCCATCTTATGTATTCGCTTCTTTTCAGTTTGAGTCACTCCTTTGGGGAAATATTTGTCTCGCAAATACTCTTTGATGTCTTGGTACAAAGGTGGTCCGACTAGATCTATTTCGTTGGATATTTCCTTAACATTGTTTCCGTAAGATGGTGCATTCTATGTTGTGAATATTATAGCAAACATATATACCCTTCCTTGCAGATATGTTAACCAGGGAGGCTAGCCTGGCCAATGCATTTGTGAAATCATTTTGGTGTCCAGGAATATGCACGAAGGAAATGTCTTTAAGCTCTCCCACCATTTTGATAACATGGCGATGGTATGGCAATAGATGTAATTCTTTGTTATTGTACACACCAGTGGTTTGTTTAATGACCAGCTCTAAATATTCGAAAACTTCCAACCGTCTGACCCGCATTGACCTAACTAATTTTAACCTTACAAGGCATCCTTCGTATTCTGTCGTGTTGTTAAAGTTGTTAAATTGCAATTTGGTAGCCACAGGGTACTGTTCCCCGCTGATAGATATGAGGACTGCCCCTGTCCTAGTGCCTTTTGTGTTTGATGCGCCCTTAAAGTATAATTTTCAAAATTGACCCGTATCTTCCCTTCTGGCTAGATGAATTGCCATCACATCATCATCAGGGAAGTATGTCTCCAGAGGCTCAAAGCCCACTGTAGGTGCTGCAGATAGTTAATCCGTAATTCCCTAACATTTGATAGCTTTTTGGGTCACATAAATGATGTCAAACTGTTGAAGGATTAACTGCCACTTTTATAACTGACAGTTCAACATAGGTTTGCTGAAAATGTACTTCAAAGTGTCCATGCGAGAAATGAGATAAGTTGTACGGCCATGCAAGTAATGTTGCAATCTCATAGCTGCCCAGGCCAATGCGCAGTAGGTTCTTTCGACCAGTGTGTATTTTTGCTTGCCACTACTGAATTTCTTGCTGAGGTAATAGATGGCCCTTTCCTTACCCATAATGTCTTTTTGACATAACATGCAGCTCATGGCATTAGAGTTAACAGAAATTTATATAAGAAGGGGAACTCCATTCCTTGGGGGTACCAAGATAGGTGCTTCAATCATCCGCTTCTAGATGACGCGAAAAGCCTTCTGACTGTCCTCATTCCATTGTCTCGAGGATTTCTTTCTTAATAACTTAAAAATCGGTTCACAGGTTGTGGTTAACTATGATATGAATGGGCTGATGAAGTTTATCCTTCCTAGGAAGCCTATAATTTCTTTCTCGGTTTGCGACTCGGGCATCTCAGTTATGGCTTGTATCTTAACTGAGTCCAATTCGATGCTTCAGTTGCTCACAAGGAATCCCAACAGTTTTGAAGATTTCATAGCGAAAGCACACTTTGTTGGGTTCAACTTTAAGTTATATTTTTGAAGATGATCAAATAACTTCTATAGATGGGCACTGTGGTCATCCACCTTTTTAAAATTTATGATGATTTCATCCACATAGTCTTCGATCTCGTTATGCATCATATCATGGAACAATTCCATCATAGCCCTCTGATAGGTTGCACCAACATGGGTGAGGCCGAAGGCCAATCTTCTGTAGCAGAAAGTGACCCAGGGTGTGATGAAGGCGGTCTTTTCCCTGTCTTCTTCAATAACCATGATCTGATGGTTTCCGGCAAAATAATCGGAAAAAGAGTGCATCTCATACTATGTCGTATTATCTATCAATACATGGATGAAAGGTACTGGGAAGTCGTCCTTGAGGCTGTCTTTGTTGAGATCTCGATAATCTACATAGACTCATACTTTTCCACCTGGCTTTGGCATTGGGACCATATTATATAGCCATTCAGGGTAGGTTGACACCATAACCTTCTAGCTCCATTCAAGTTTTAACCTTCATTAGCTTCTACTTAACTGGTTTGAACCCTTATTTAACTAGCAATCGATGGACGACTATGTCTATGGATAAACCAATCATGTCTTTATGCGACCAAGTGAAAACATCTTCGAATTGGGTAAGGAGTTTGATTATTTCATTTTCTTGGTCAGAGGTGAGATTGGTTCCAATCTGGATTTCTCTAAGGTTATCTGAGGTTCCAATGTTCATGGTGATGGTTTGCTCGAGGTTGGGTTTGGGTTTGTTTTTGACCCACTCTTTGATTTCCTCAGGTATCTCTTCATCGTCCACCTCCTCTTGTTCAATTGACATCAAGTCAAACTCCAGTTCTATATCGAAATCGTAGTCAAGGTTCTAATTTGGCAAGTCATTAACAGGGCTAGAAATACTTAAATTTGGGAACCATAGAATAAAACTTGACTACTTAATATATATAACACAATTGTCAACTACAAAAACTTCAACAGTTAATATGTCAAAAGGAAATAACAAGCTACAAATAAATATAAAGTAGGTTGAAATGAAATGCGACGCTTCCTGCTAGAAGATCATCTTCCCATTTTTACCCTTTTCGAACGATCAGTGGGGTGATCGTCTAGTTATTGGTGGTCAGATCCTCGGGGATGGTTGACATGGATGCGTCGCTATAGCATTTGATATCCTTGATAATGACCATAACTAGCTCATGTTGGGATTATATATAGCGCGATTACATAATCAAATCATATAAACATAGCGGAAGGGCAATAAATTAGAAATTAAAATTTTCATACAAACCCATACCATGATTATGCTTTGTGCTTGATTATCAATATAAACGAAAAAGAAGAAGATGAGAGGCATATCCTTAAAGATCCGAGCTTCCTCAGGTACAAGTTTAAATCCTATGTGACGCCCCCAAAATAAGTATACATTGTGATGCCCAAAAATAGGTATACATCACCCATCTTGAGTCGCCAGATACATGGTACCAAATTCAAATACAAACTTAAATATACAACTGTCGTGTAAAATATGACAAAACATAAACTGAGAGTTTAAACAAGAATATTGTCTTCTAGACAATATCCACTCTCAATGGAGTCCTCATAGACAGTATACAAACTCAAATTCAGTCCTCATTACATTTATTGTCACACTATTTAACAGAATTGTAAGGACTACTAATGCTATCATTTGGACCGTCACTCCGTTCCCCGACTTGTCCCAGCTATATTCTCATTTCCTGAAGAGAATAGTGAAGGAAAGGGTGAGCTCAACTAGCCCAGTAAGAAATATTATGACTAAGATAATGCAGAATAAATTATCAATAGTCTTCAACAATGTTAAACTGATAAAACACAATAGACATCAAGTTTAACTATAGCGGAACAAGCAATCCATTAGAAGAGTCAAATAGAGAATAAAATCTACTATCTTCTATGATTTAAAAAGTTTTTCATCAACTTAATCGCTGAGACTCAGCTTAATAAATAATCCGCATCATCAAATCATCCCAGCACTATAGGCCAAGGATATTATTTAGTATCACGACCACGAATTATCCATGCACTACGGGCCAAAGATTAATCGTGTTTCCATCAACGGTCCTGATCATGCCATAAAACAATTCAACTTTGCTCCCTTGGCCGAAGAGAATCCATAGCCATAATCATACCAAAAACTGTCCATCAATGCACTACGGGCCAATGAGGACTTTTTCCACATCATTTGTAACATTACAGTCATGATTATACCGAATAATCCCTGGTCATAATCATACCAAGTCCATCTATGCAATACAGGCCACAGATGACTTTCAATATAATATAAACATGAGGATCATGACAATGATATAAGAATTCAATAAAACAAGTTCAAGAATTAAATTATCCAGGAACTAATAACATCCAAATTATTAATATTATACTTCTTTGTGGAGTAAAATTCAAGAATAATATTCATGCACGAAAAATAATTTGGACAGAAAAGAATCAATTTTTCGTCGTGAATAGTACCCCGTGAATAGTACTTCGGGAATAGTACCTTGTGAATAGTACCCCCGACATGAAAAGTACTCCAAATACCCGAGTGAATAATATTCGGGTGAATAGTAATTTTGGTGAATAGTAACCCATGAATAGTAACTCGTGAATTGTATTCCGGCATAAAAACTGCCCCGAATACCCGAGTGAATAATACTAGAGTGAATAGTAACTAGGTGAATAATAACCCGTGAATAGTAACTCGTAACAGAAAATACCAAATAAAATTATATTTTATGACGAGTATAGAAGTTAAAACTTTAACCAACTGAGTATAATAAAGAATGGAATAACAAAAGAAATCACCACGCATGCGGTACTTCGCATAGACAGGTTATCCCAACAAAATAATAAATAACGAAACCAGGTCAGGCGTAATACGTATCGACAAGATATTCCAACAGAATAATAATGAATGGAATAACAACAGAAATCACCATGCATGCGGTACTTCACATAGACAGGTTATTCCAACAAAATAATAAATAATGGAACTAGGTCCGGCGTAAAACGTACAGATAGGATATTCCAACAGAATAATAAAGACTGAACCAGGTCCGACGTAAAATGAACAGGTAGGATATTCCAACAGAATAATAAAGACGAAACCATGTCCGGCATAAAATGCATGCAGAATGAGGATATTCCAACGAGTAATAATAAAGAGCGGAACCAGGGTCACGTAAAACGCACAGACAAGATATTCCAACAGAATAATAAAGAATGGAATAATAACAGAATTTCACCATGTATGCGGTACTTCGCATAGACAAGTTATTCCAGTAAAATAATAAATAATGAAATAACAGAAGAATTTCACCAAGTATAGGGTAGATCACAGCGTACATGAGTTATTCAACAAAAAAATGGAATAATGAAGTTCTCTTCATGAATCTGAAAGAAATAATACCCCTTACCTCAAAAGAAGACTGGATATTGGAATAGTGAGGTAGCAGACTTCTCTTCTTCTTTCTCTCTATAATTTCTCTCTATAGTAATGGCTCTAAAGCTTTAGCGAATTGGTGAGAAATGAAGGAAAATTGAGCTTCTATTTATAGGAAAACATAGTTTCGATAATTGCCTGTTTTGGGGCTCGAAAAATTACAGTACAATACCTCCAACTTTTTCTTCATTTTTAATTCAGTCATCCAAGTATTATCAAACTTGCACCACCTCCCCTAATAGTAAATCATGTGAATCAATAGTAAATCATGTGACTCAATAGTTCTAAACATGTGAAAAATTAATTATAGTATAGTACCTCCATCTGTACCTTTATTTTTAACTTAGTCATGCAAGTATTATTAATCTTGCACCAACTACCCTAATAGTATAAGAATGTGATTCAATAGTACACACATGTGAACAAATAGTTATATAAGTATGTGAATTAGTAGCAATTAATTGCTCATTTATCTGATAATTTACCCGATTTATCAATATAACCCCCAGACATCAATTATCATCGGAATAGATGTCAATTTCAACTAACACCAATAATCCCAACACAATGGAACTATCAAATTCATCTTTAATCAACACGAACTTATTCATCATTAATATTATAACTCACAATATTTAACAACCAGGTCGTTCCCAGGAAAGAGGGGGCTTTCCAATAAGGATTTCTCCCTATTGGCGCGCAATTAGGTGACTAAACCTCTCCTTGGCAGAACTTCTAGACATTGTAAATATTGCAATTTAATAATATGAATAACTTTGTCATCTCAATTCTTGATTTAATAATATATCATATAATACAGATGATACTGTGACAATAATCGAATCAATAATATGATACATATGATGCAGCAATTACTGTAGAAATAATTGAGTATAACTGAGTGACTTCTCACGTAAGCATGAATAACCAATAACGTGTGCCACTATACAACCACGCGTATTACTGTACTTTTACTACCGAGTAGTTCAACAGTATTAACGGTAAAACTTCCGCCGTTATTTTCAATAAAATACTTTTGTCGTTTTCTCAATCCGACAATAATTCTGTTGTGGGGTCCATCAATGATTGTGTCGTCGTACGAATATTCCCTGTTAAAATGAATATTTCCCGACCAATCGAATATAATACAACAACTTGCATACTTTGCAAAATTTATAAATACTACCCACAACTATAACATTATATCAAATCCATACCATAATATTAAAAAAAATATTTCGAGAAATTTAAATCTTTATTCATAAATTCTGGGGTCTCAGAATCTCCCCTCCTTATGAAATTTTGCCCTCGAAATTTTACGCATTACTGGTATCTTAGAACATATGAGGATACCTTGACTTCATTTCAGATTCTAACTCTCGAGGTATAACCTTTGAGTATTGAATACGATCCTTCTTATCCAAGATTTTAACACGTATCTCCTCATACGTTAAATCTTCTCCCGATCTCGTCTAGTTCTAATTTAATAATGTGGTTCGGGTCGTCCACATATTTACGTAACATCGATACGTGAAAAATGTTATGAACACGCGACATACTTGGCGGTAAAACGAGTCTATAGGCCACAGTTCCTACTCGATCGAGGATTTCAAATGGGCCTATTATAATAGAGGGTTGAGATTTCCTCTCTTCATCGATTCTTGCTTCTAGAATAACGCCCTCTTGAACCTTCTTCTTCACATTCATCAGCTCTGAGTATATAGCTTGCACATCTTTAACTTTATCGATTAAGTCGATTCTACTCATATATTCGTTATCTTCACATGGGTTCCCAGAGTCTTTAACTCTATCTTCATCATTTGTAAGTTATACGAAATGGGTCTTTATGTTAAAAAATTGGGTTGAACCGGTATCTAATAAGGTATAGATATCGCAAAAATTTATAATTAACTAACTCATGCTAACTTCGTTCGGGTTACTTGCTTTTTGAGAAATCACAAAAAACGTTCTTCCTGAGACCACCGACTTTGTTTTGTCCATATCCGCCTTTGGTGCCACCGTCCCAGCTGGACTTGACTTCACTATACGACAAAATCGAGCTAAATGACCTTCTCTTCTTGAAATTTGCACTTCTATTATCTTGGCCATGATTACCACCGAAGTGGTTACCATTCTTGGCATGATAATTTCCCCCACGATGGCCATCATTGTTCTGATGGCCGTTGCCACCGGTATGATTATTATCATGTTGTTGGTCATTACCTTTTGGTTGTGCTAACTCATTATGGCACTCCAATAACTGAGCCCTATTCACAACATCTGAATATAAACAAAGTTTATGAGAAATGAGGTATTAACGTATATCGGGTTTCAAACCTCTTAGAAACATTCGCGTCATTCGCTCCTCATTATCGATCAAATGGGTTGCAAACCGGGATAACTCCGCAATCTTAGCCTCGTACTGCGATACGGTCATATTATTTTGCTCCATTACTTATCTCAACATTTTCAGATGCCATTTTCAAACACTGTCACAAAACAAGGGTTAATTGACATATCACATATTATCCCTATACTCTGATCGACCAATTAAATACCAAATAAACTTAGATAGGTCATACTAGCGAAGGAATTCCCCGTCTCTCCCCTCTTAGTTCTAGTCTCAAATCTTAGCCAGGGATCATATCCCTAAGCTTTGATACCAACTATGACACCCCCAAAAATAGGTATACATCACCCATCTTGAGTCGCCAGATACATGGTACAAAATTCAAATACAAACTTAAATATACAACTGTAGTGTAAAATACGACAAAACATAAACTGAGGGTTTAAACAAGAATATTGTCTTCTAGACAATATCCACTCTCAATGGAGTCCTCATAGACAGTATACAAACTCAAATTCAATCCTCATTACATTTATTGTCACACTATTTAACAGAATAGTAAGGACTATTGTTGGTCTATTTCACAACCGATAAACACGTGCAAGTATACGCGGTTAACAAGTAATATAATGATAAGAGAGATGACGAACCCACGAGGAATTATCTCTAATGATTAACCAAGTACTAACTTTATATCGTCTCAATCTTATTTAAACAATTGATTGAAGGGATAAAAGCTAAATACTACAACTATGCTACAAAGCATAAATAGATAACATAAATAGATAGTTAAGGACCATAAGAACACAATATCCCCACAGAAGCATTTTGTCAAACACTTGGCGTGCTATGCTTAATTTACATCTCCTAATTCTCCAATTGATCATAATGGTCACGACGAATTGTCAATCGAGAATTCATCAGTATTCATATGCCTCTTTCAAGGTTCATATAAA
The DNA here is from genome assembly GCA_020205605.1 of Panax ginseng. NCBI lineage: Eukaryota > Viridiplantae > Streptophyta > Magnoliopsida > Apiales > Araliaceae > Panax > Panax ginseng. The sequence goes on along the minus strand of CM035137.1, from coordinate 106,202,601 downwards.
CATATCCTCTCTAGATCTACCCAAAATGGAATAGAACGAAAAGGAACATCCTAGCTACATAACCCATCATATTCCTATGTGAATTAACATTAGACAAGGAATTCAAGCTTAGATTCTCAAATTGGCTGCACATGGCATATAGGTATATTCCTATCCTACACACAAATTATGTATTCTAACATATGTAGAACAAACATAATCACATGTCAATATATTCATGGTCAACATCTACAATCCATTTTTCAATTTCATATAGACTACCAAATTAATTACTAATTCCTTAGCAATTAAACATTAAACACAAAATATAGAGAACCAATTCATATGGTGCCAATCAAAGAGAAAGTTATTCAATTCAAGCTAAGCAAAGGGTTCAATTACATTCAAGGATCCCAAACTAATAAATACATAAAGGAAAAACAAAGAAAAGATAAAGGAGTGGCTTCCCCATTTTGGTAGATAAAACTCCATTGGAGCACCTCCATTGAAGCTCTTGAAAAACCATGGCCAAAAGCCATGGCCTCCCTCTTTGATGTCTAGCGCCGCCTCCCTCTTCCCTTTGATAGCAAAAATGGAGATAAAATAAAAAGAAGTTTAGGAATCCCCTAATGGGTCATTAGGTTAGGCATTTAATAGTGAAATCATCAAAGTCGTGGTATGCAGCGCTGCGCCATGATTTGACTTGAGCAGGGCATTGTGAAAGCGAAAAAGGGGCTAAGTTCTCTTGCTTTGTGGTATAACAAGCCTGTGAAATACACTAGCAAGTCGCGTTGCAGCGCCGGCTAATTTTCTGCTTGGACATCTGTTGGGAAAATGGCCATAACTTCTTCATACGAACTCCAATTTGAATGATTCAAGATGATCCGGAAAGAGGAGACGCAGATCTACAACTTTAATTCTTTGAGTTCTTCTAAATAATGGTTGGAGCAATGCTCAAATTGGCCTTGAAGTGACTGCTATGCAAATAGCAATTGGTAGTTTCCAGATTTAACACCAGTTGGGAAAATAGCCATAACTCTCGTATCCGAACTCCGATTAAAGTGATTCAAGATGATCCGAAAAGAGGAGACGTTGATCTACAACTTTCATTCTTGAAGTTTGGACAGATAATGGCTGGATCATGGAAAACACTGGGCTTCAGGGGACTGCTATGTCAATGACAAACCGAAAATGCGAATTTGGCGATTCCAACCATCGACCCAAATGACATTCCATCCAATTCCTACAAAACAAAGTAAAAACACATAAAACTAATACAAAATACATAAAAGTAATATAAAACTATATTACACAACAATACAATGAAAATACATAAAAACCAAACAAACTAGCTTAGGATTTGCAAATCAACAAACTTAAAGGTACCTAATTTGTGTATATGGAATATACTCATCAACTACTAATGCTATCATCTGGACCGTCACTCTATTCCCTGACTTGTCCCAGCTATATTCTCATTTCCTGAAGAGAATAGTGAAGGAAAGGGTGAGCTCAACTAGCCCAGTAAGAAATATTATGACTAAGATAATGCAGAATAAATTATCAATAGTCTTCAACAATGTTAAATTGATAAAACACAATAGACATCAAGTTTAACTGCAGCGGAACAAGCAATCCATTAGAAGAGTCAAATAGAGAATAAAATCTACTATCTTCTATGATTTAAAAAGTTTTTCATCAACTTAATCGCTGAGACTCAGCTTAATAAATAATCCACATCATCAAATCATCCATGCACTACAGGCCAAGGATATTATTTAGTATCACGACCACGAATTATCCATGAACTACGGGCCAAAGATTAATCGTGTTTTCATCAACGGTCCTGATCATGCCATAAAACAATTCATCTTTGCTCCTTGGTAGAAGAAGAGAATCCATAGCCATAATCATACCAAAAGCGCGTCCATCAATGCACTACGGGCCAATGAGGACTTTTTCCACATCATTTGTAACATTACGGTCATGATTATACCGAATAATCCCTGGTCATAATCATACCAAGTCCATCTATGCAATACAGGCCACATATGACTTTCAACATAATATAAACATGAGGATCATGACAATGATATAAGAATTCAATAAAACAAGTTCAAGAATTAAATAATCCAGGAACTAATAACATCCAAATTGTCAATATGATAATTCTTTGTAGAGTAAAATTCAAGAATAATATTCATGCACCAAAAATAATTTGGACAGAAAAGAATTAATTTTTCGTCGTGAATAGTACCCCGAGAATAGTACCCCGAGAATAGTACCTCGTGAATAGTACCCTGACATGAAAAGTACTCCAAATACCCGAGTGAATAATATTCGGGTGAATAGTAATTTTGGTTAATAGTAACCCGTGAATAGTAACTCATGAATAGTATTCCGGCATAAAAAGTGCCCCGAATACCCGAGTGAATAATACTAGAGTGAATAGTAACTAGGTGAATAATAATCCATGAATAGTAACTCGTAACAGAAAATACCAAATAAAATTATATTTCATGACGAGTATAGAAGTCAAAACTTTAACCAACTGAGTATAATAAAGAATGGAATAACAAAAGAAATCACCAGGCATGCGGTACTTCGCATAAATAGGTTATCCCAATAGAATAATAAATAACAGAACCAGGTCAGGTGTAATACGCATCGACAGGATATTCCAACAGAATAATAAAGAATGGAATAACAACAGAAATCACCATGCATGCGGTACTTCACATAGACAGGTTATTCCAATGAGAATAATAAATAACATAACTAGGTCCGGCGTAAAACACACAGACAAGATATTCTAACAGAATAATAAAGAGCGGATTCAGTCCGGCGTAAAAGCATGAGAGAGGATATTCCAGCGAGAATAATAAAGATTTTGGTCGGGTCCAAACAGAAACGCATGAGGATATTCCACGAGAATAATATATAAGCGGAACCCGGTCCCACAGAAAGCGTCTGAGACATGATATTCCAATGTAATAATAAGAATGGAATAACAACGAGAATTTCACCATGTATGCGGTACTTTGATGACACAAAGTTATTCAAGAAAATAATAAATAATGGAATAACATATGAATTTCAACAAGTATAGGGTAGACCAGCGTATACTGAGTTATTCCAATGAGAATAAAAAATGGAAAAGCGAAGTTCTCTTCATGAATACTGAAAGAAATAATACCCTTACCTCAAAAGAAGGCAGATATTTGGAATAGTGAGGTGTGAGAGACTTCTTCTTCTTTCTCTATAATTTCTCTCTATAATAATGGCTCTAAAGCTTTAGTGAATTGGTGAGAAATGAAGGAAGAATGAGCTTCTATTTATCAAAAAACATAGTTTCGATAATTGCACGTTTTGGGGCTCAAAAAATTACAGTACAATACCTCCAACTTTTTCTTCATTTTTAATTCAGTCATCCAAGTATTATCAAACTTGCACCATCTCCCCTAATAGTAAATCATGTGAATCAATAGTAAATTATGTGACTCAATAGTTCTAAACATGTGAAAAATTAATTATAGTATAGTACCTCCATCTATACCTTCATTTTTAACTTAGTCATGCAAGTATTATCAATCTTGCACCAACTACCCTAATAGTATAAGAATGTGATTCAATAGTATACACATGTGAACAAATAGTTATATAAGCATGTGAATTAGTAGCAATTAATTGCTCATTTATCCGATAACTTACCCGATTTATCAATATAACCCCCAGACATCAATTATCATCGGAATAGAAGTCGATTTCAACTAACACCAATAATCCCAACACAATGGAACTATCAAATTCATCTTTAATCAACACAAACTTATTCATCATTAATATTATAACTCACAATATTTAACAACCAGGTCATTCCTAGGAAAGAGGGGGCTTTCCAATAAGGATTTCTTCCTATTGGCGCGCAATTAGATGACCAAACCTCTCCTTGGCAGAACTTCTAGACATTATAAATATTGCAATTTAATAATATGAATAACTTTTTCTTCTCAATTATTGATTTAATAATATATCATATAATGCAGATGATACTGTGACAATAATCGAATCAATAATATGATAGATATGATGCAACAATTATTGTAGCAATAATTGAGTTTAACTGAGTGACTTCTCACGTAAGCATCAATAACCAATACCGTGTGCCACTATGCAACCACGCCAGTACATCGTACTTTTACTCTTAGAGTAGTTCAACAGTATTAACGGTAAAACTTCTGCCATTATTTTCAATAAAATACTTTTGTCGTTTTCTCAATCCGACAATAATTCCGTTGTGGGGTCCATCAATGATTGTGCCGTCGTACGAATATTCTCTATTGAAACGAATATTCCCTGACCAATCGAATATAATACAACAACTTGCATACTTTGCAAAATTTATAAATACTACCCACAACTATAACATTATATCAAATCCATACCATAATATTAAAAAAAATATTTTGAGAAATTTAAATCTTTATTCATAAATTCTGGGGTCTCACATACATCACTCATTTTGAGTCGCCAAATACATTGTACAGAAATCAAATACAAACTTTATTTATACAATACGACAAAATGTAGCTGGGAGTTTTTACACGAATATTGTCTTCTAGACAATATCTAAACTCAAATGGAGTCCTAATTACATTTATTATGACACTATTTCATAGAATAGTGAGGACTACTATAGCCACCATCTCGGACCATCACTCCATTCTCCGACTAGTCCCAGCTACGTTCTCATTTTCTGAAGAGAACAATGAAAGTAAAAGGGTGAGCTCATGTAGCCCAATAAGAAATATTATGACTAAGAAAATGTAGAATTTATCGTTAGCCTTCAACATGTTCAACTGATAGAATAATAAACAGCAAGTTTAACAGCAGCGGAACAAGCAATCCATTAGAAGAGTCAAGTAGAGCATAATATCACCTATCTTCTACAATTTAAAAGTTTATCATCAATCTTATCGCTGAGTCTCAGCTTAAGAAATAATCCACATTACTGAATTATCCATGCACTACGGGCCAAGAATATTCATTAATATTACGTCAACGGATTATCCATGCACTACGGGCCAAGGATATTCGTGTTATCACCAATGGTCAAGATCATGGCAACAACTATCCATCAATGCACTACGGGATAATCTCTGGTCATAATCATACCAATCAATAGTCCATTTATGGCCTACGAGCCAAAGATGATTTTCATCACAATATAAACATGAGGATGATGACAATGATATAAGAATTCAGTTAAAAGAAAGAAAAAGATAAGTTTTTAAAGATTTATAATTTAATTTATCTAGAATTCAATAATGTCCAAATTTTCACCATGATACTGCTTTGTGGAGTAAAATTAAAGAATAATATTATATCAAAAACGATTTGGACAGAAAAGAAATCAATTTTTGTCATGAATAGTACCCCAGGTGAATAGTACCTGAGTGAATAGTACCCCATGAATAGTACTTTATGAATAGTACTTTGGGAATAGTACTTTGTGAATAGTACCCCAGTGAATAGTATCTTATGAATAGTACTTTGTAAATAGTACTCCGGCATAAAAAGCTTAAAATTTAAGAAGAATGTACAGAAAAATATCCTTGTGAACGATACTAGATGAAGCACAAATTTTAAGGATATTCTACTAATTTCATGGAGTATAGAAGCAATAATTTAACAAAAAAAAGTGTAAAACTAGGAGTACAAAACCCCTTTCCTCGACAGAACTTTCTAGACATCGTTAATAATGCAAATAATAATATGAATAACTTTATCTTCTCAATTATTGATTTAATAATATAAAATATTGTACAGATGATACTATGACAATAATTGAATCAATAATATAAGAGATACTATGCAGTAATTACTGTGGCAATAATTGAATAAAACTGAGTGACTTTTCACGTAAGCATCAATAATCAAAGATACTATAGAATACCGTGTGCTACTATGAAACCACGCATATTACTATACTTTTACCACCAAATATTTTAATAGTTTAACGGTAAAACTTTCACCGTTATTTTTATAAAAAGATATTTGTCATTTTCTAACTCCGAAAATACTTCCATTGTGGGGTCCACCAATGATTCTGTCGTCGTACAAATATTCCCTGTTAAAACAAATATTCCTCGACCAATCGAATATTTTATAACAACTTACTTACTTTGAAAAATTTATAAATATTACCCACAACTATAATATTATATCAAATCCACACCATAATATTCAAAAATATATTTTGAGAAAATCAATCTTTATTCATAAAAGTTGGGGTCTTACAACCTCCTCTTCTTATGAAATTTTGTCCTCAAAATTGGGGTACGTACTTGGTATGTCGAAGAGGTGAGGATACCTTGACTTTATTTTAGATTCTTATTCCCAGGTCATTTTCTCAACATCGTGGTTTCTCCACAAAACTTTGACTTGAGGTATAACCTTGAAGCGTAGAATATGTTCCTTCTTATCCAAGATTTTAACATGTACCTCTTCATACGTTAAATATGCCGCTATCTCGTCCGGTTCTAATTCAATAATGTTGTTTTGGTGTTCCACATATTTACGTAACATAGATATGTGAAAAACATTATGAACACGAGACGTACTTAGTGGTAAGGGGAGTCTATAGGCTACAGTTCCTACTCGATCGAGGATTTCGAATGGCCCAATGAATCGAGGATTGAGCTTTCCTCTATTTCCAAATCTTGTAACTCCTTTCCATGGAGCAACACATAACAACACATGATCTCCAACATTGAATTCCACACCCTTTCGATGAAGATCAACATAACTCTTTTGTCGATCTTGTAAGGTTTTTATACGTTGCCGGATCATTCGAATCTTTTCCATTCTCATGTGTACCAATTTCGGACCCAACAACGTTGCTTCACCCACCTCATCCCAGCATACTAGAGAATGACACTTGCGTCCATACAACGCCTTGAATGGAGCAATGCCAATACTTGCTTGATAACTGTTGTTGTAGGAGAATTCCACCAATGGAAAGAACTTGTCCCAACTTCCCTTGAAGTCTAGGATATAGAGTCTTAATAGATCTTCAAGAGTTTAAATAGTCCTCTCCGACTGCCCGTCTGTTTGAGGATGATATGCCAAACTAAATCATAAATCTGTGCCCATAGCTGTTTGCAAACTAACCCAAAATCGTGAAATGAATCTTGGGTCTCGATCAAAAACTATGGATACTGGCATACCATTTAATCTTATAATCTCATTTATGTACATACGAGCAAGACGTTCCAATGAATAAGTTTTTCGTATAGGTAAGAAATGGGCAGACTTGGTTAATCTATCAACAATGACCCAAATTTCATCTATACTGTGAGAAACCTTGGGAAGACCAGTAAAGAAATCCATGGTAATGTGATCCCACTTCCATTCTGGAATTTTAAGTGGTTGCAATGGACCTTTTGACACTTGATGTTCCGCCTTGACACGTTGACAAGTTAGACACCATGAGATAAACTCCGCAATCTCTCTTTTCATATTGCTCCACCAAAGTGTATGTCGAAGATCATGATACATTTTGGTACTCCCAGGATGGATTGCAAACGGTGTGTTGTGCGCCTCCATCATGATCTTATACTTTAAATCAGGGTCTTTAGGAATACAAAGTCTGGAGTTGACTCGAAGTATTCCTTCTTCATCGATTGTTGCTTCTAAAATAACACCTTCTTGTACTTTCTTCCTCATACGTATCAACTCCAAGTCCGAAGCTTGAGCAACTTTAACTTTATTAATTAAAGTCGGTTCTACTCGTATATTTGCGATCATCACGTGGGTCTCTGGAGTCTTTAACTCTATCTCCATACTTTTTAAGTCAGACAAAATGGGCCTTTGCATTGACAATATCGCACTCGTACCCTTGTATGACCTTCTACTCAATGCGTCAGATACTACGTTCGCTTTTACAGGATGGTATTGAATGGTATAATCATAATCTTTCAACAACTCAAGCCAACGTCGTTGTCGCATGTTGAGTTCCTTTTGGGTGAAGAAATATTTGAGGCTTTTATGATCCGTATAGATCTCCACTGTCTCCCTATACAGGTAATGTCTCCAAATCTTTAGTGCAAAAATGATAGCTGCCAACTCTAGATCATGAGTAGGATAAGTCCTCTCATATTCTTTGAGTTGTCGTGAGGCATAGGCTATGACTTTCCCATGTTGCGTGAGAACACATCCTAACCTTATGCCTGAAGCATCGTTGTAGATGACAAATCTCTTCGAACCAGATGGTATTGTCAGAACAGGTGATGAAATGAGTCTCCTCTTGAGTTCCTGAAAACTCTTCACACATTCCTCGCTCCAACCAAATTTTGTATCTTTTCAAGTCAGCTGAGTTAATGGAATAGCGATTTGAGAAAATCCTTCCACGAATCTCCGATAATAACCAGCTAAGCCCAGAAAGCTACGTACTTCAGTCACTAACTTAGGTTGCTCCCAGCTTTGAATTGCTTCAATCTTTATTGGGTAAACATATATTGCATGATTTGATATCACGTGCCCAAGGAATGCTACTTCCTCAAGCTTGAACTCGCATTTTTCAACTTGGCATATAGCTTGTTATCACGAAACTTTTGGAGTATCGTCCTGAAGTGTTGCTCATGATCTTCACGGCTTTTAGAGTATATGAGGATGTCATCCATAAAGAGAACCACAAAATGATCCAAATATTCCTTGACTACTCGGTTCATCATATCCATGAAGGCAACAGAAGCATTAGTCAATCCAAAAGACATTACTAGGAATTCATAATGCCCGTACCGAGTTCTAAAAGTAGTCTTTGGAATGTCATCAGTTTTAATCTTCAATTGATGATATCCGGAATGAAAATTGATCTTTGAAAAGAATTTAGCACCTTGCAACTGGTCAAAAATGTCATCAATTCGAGGCAACGTGTACCTATTTTTGATGGTGACATGATTCAACTCTCGATAATCAATACAAAGTCTCATACTTCCATCTTTCTTATTTACGAATAGAACATGAGCACCCCAAGGAGTCATACTAGGATGAATGAAACCGATGTCCAACAGTTCTTGTAGTTGGGTTTTTAACTCCTGAAGTTCAATAGGAGCCATTCGATATGGGGCTTTAGAAATGGGTTTTGTACCGGGTTCAAGGTCGATAGAAAATTCAATTTCACGCTCTGGGGGTAGGCCAAGAAGTTCTTCAGGGAATACCTCAAGAAATTTATTAACAATAGAAATATCATTCAAATATGACGTATTTTTGTTTAAATCTATGACATGGGCTAAGAAAGCTTGACATCCGTTTTTCAATAAACGAATAGCTTTATGACTTGATAGGACAGTGATTGACTTTAGTGGTTTGATTATTTTAATTCGCATAATAGGTTGGTTAGGAATATGAAAGCTAATAACCTTACGAAAATAATCAATTTTAGCATGATGAGTAGTTAACCAATCACTCCCTAAAATCACATCAAATGCAAGTATTTTCAAAGAGATAAGATCGACAGGTAACGTACAGTTGCCGATTTGAATCAAACAAGACTTATAAATAATGAATGTAATGAAGGTTTCTCCCAACAGAGTTTCAACATATAAGTTAAAGTCTAATTTCTCTGGAGTTAAATTTAAACGTTGGGCGCAAGTAGGAGAAATAAAAGAATGAGTAGAACCGGTATCAAATAAGGTATAGACTTCGCAAGAGTTTATGGTTAGCTTACCCGTGATAATCTCGTTCGGGTTCCTCGCTTTTTGGGAGGTCACGACTAACGTTCTTCCTTAAACGACCGATTTTATCTTATCTGGGACGGCCTTTGGTGCCTCCGTCCCAGCTGGACTTGACTTTGCTGCACGACAAAATCGGGCTAGGTGACCTCCTCTTCCATAATTGTAACACGTTTTGGACTGCATCGTGCAGTTTGGACTGATGTGTCCCTCCCCTCTGCATTTGAAGCATACAATCGGTGGTTGTTCTCCTTCTTTAAAAATGGGTGCTGGTGCTACTATCTTTCCATCATTGTTGAAAATTCTCTTCTTGAAATTTCCACTTCTATTATCTTGGCCATGATTACCACTGAAGTGGTTACCATTTCTGGTATATTGATTCCCTCCACATTTGTTATCACTGCTTCGATGACTGCTACCACTGGTATTATCATTTTGCCGATTGCTCTCTCTTGGTTGGGTTGACTCATTATCGCGCTCCAATAACTGAGCCCTATTCAGAACATCTGAATACATGCAAAGTTTGTGAGAAATGAGGTATTGACGTATTTTGGGTTTCAAACATCGCAGAAATATTTGTGTCATTCTCTCCTTATTATCTACCATATGGGATGCAAACCGAGATAACTTGGTAAACTTAGCCTCGTACTGCGACACGGTCATATTGTTTTGTTCCAACTTGATAAATTCCACCTCCTTCATGTGACAAATACTTTCATGAAATTACTTATCATTGAATAGTTCTTGGAACCTCTCCCAAGACATCTTCAGTGCGGCAGGTTGAGTACGCTTTACAGATTCCAACCAATAATATGCCTCTCCTCACAATATGAAGGTGGCAAAAGGAACCTTTTGCTCCTCAGAGCATCCCAAGACATCAAATATCTTGGTGATCTTCTTTATCCACGTCTCTACCTTAAGTGGTTCTGGCTTTCCCAAAACTCCGGTGGTCCCAGCTCCTTGAATTGCTTAGCGGTGACCATCCGAGAGTTGCCACTATTTCCACCTGCATTTTGAATAGGAGTCTCTCTTGCCTGATGTTGTACGAATTGTAGAAAGCTCCTAAACACCCCGTCGTTCATCATTTGGTTGGTGTTGTTGTGTACATGAGGATTATTATCTTCCTAATGCACATTATCCTGGTTATTGATCTGTGGTGACTCAACGGTCTCCTGTGCTTTATTGCTTATCTCAACATTTTCAGATGCCATTTTCAAACATTGCAACAAAATAAGGGTTAATTGACATGCCACATATTTTCCCTACACTCTAACTGACCTATTAAATAACAAATATATTTAGGTAGGTCATATTAGTGAAGGATTAACCTGTCTCTCCCCTCCTAGTTCTAGTCTCACATCTCAGCCAGGGATCATATCCCTAAGCTCTGATACCAAATGTGACGCCCCCAAAATGGGTATACATCACCCATTCTAAGTCGCCAAATACATGGTACAGAAATCAAATAGAAACTTTATTTATACAATACGACAAAACGTAGCTGAGAGTTTTTACACAAATATTGTCTTCTAGACAATATCCAAACTAAAATGGAGTCCTCATTACATTTATTATCACACTATTTCATAGAATAGTGAGGACTACTATAGCCACCATCTCGAACAATCACTTCGTTCCCCGACTAGTCCCGGCTACGTTCTCATTTCCTGAAGAGAACAATGAAAGCAAAAGGGTGAGCACAACTAGCCCAATAAGAAATATTATGACTAAGATAATGCAGAATAAAATATCGTTAGCCTTCAACAGGTTAAACTAATAAAATAATAAATAAGAAGTTTAACGGCAGCGGAACAAGAAATCCATTAGAAGAGTCAAATAGAGCATAATATCTACTATCTTCTACGATTTAAAAGTTTATCATCAATCTTATCGTTGAGACTCAACTCAATAAATAATCCACATCACTTAATTATCCATGCAATACGTGTAAAACCCCAAATTTTATGAAATGAAGGTATTCAATTTTCTTATAATTATTATGTTATGTAGTAAATGGTTAAATTGATAAAAGGTTAAAGTTAAGGGTGATATTTGAAATTTTTCAAAGTAAGCAAGTTGTTATAAAATAATAAGTGGTAAGAGTACAGTAATACACGTGGTTGCATAGTAGCACACGGTATTGACTATTGATGCTTACGTGAGAAGTCACTTAGTTTTATTCAATTATTACAATATTTTATATTATTAAATCAATAATTGAGATGACAAGTTATTCATATTATTATTTGCATAATTAATAATGTTTAGATGTTCTGTCAAGAAGAGGTTTGGTCACCTAATTGCGCCCCAATAGGGAGAAATCCATATTGGAAAGCCCCCTCTTTCCTGGGAACGACCTGGTTGTTAAATATTGTGCTTTATAATATTAATGATGAATAAGTTCGTGTTGATTAAAGATGAAATTGATAGTTCCATTGTGTTGGGATTATTAGTGTAAGTGGAAATCGACATCTATTCCGATAATAATTGATGTCTGGAGGTTATATTGACCAATCAGGTTAATTGGATAAATGAGCAACTAATTGCTATTAATTCACATGATTATAACTATGTGTTCACATGTGTGTACTATTGATTCACATTCATTTACTATTAGGGGAGTTGGTGTAAGATTGATAATACTTGCATGACTAAGTTAAAAATGGAGGTATAGATGGAGGTACTATACTGTAATTCATATTTTCACATGTCTAGAACTATTGATTCACATGATTTACTATTGATTCACATGATTTACTATAAGAGGAAGGTATTATACTATAATATTTCGAGCCCCAAAACATGAATTTATCGACACAATATTTTCCTATAAATAGAAGCTCATTCCTTCATTATTTTTCACCAATTCACTAAAGCTATAGAGCAATTATTATAGAGAAAAACTATAGAGAGAAAGAAGAAGAGAAGTCTGCTTCCTCACTATTCCAGCATCTAGTCTTCTTATGAGGTAAGGGGTATTATTCTTTCGTATTCATGAAGAGAGTTATTTTCTTTCAATACTCGTAAGGATTGTTATTCCATTCTTTATTATTATGTTGGAATAACCTGTCTATGAGAAGTACCGTATACATGGTGAAATTCTTCTGTTATTCCATTCTTTATTATTCTGTTGGAATAACTTTATGCATCTTGATCTATCGCATGCACGGTGAATTCATTTTTATTCCATTCTTTATTATTACATTTGAATATCACATGCTCGTGCGGATTACGCATGACCTAGTTCCGTTCTTTATTATTCTGTTGGAATATCCTGTCTGTGCGGATTACGCATGACCTGGTTCCATTCTTTATTATTCTATTGGAATAACCTTTCTATGTGGATTACCGTATGCATGGTGAATGATCCTTCGTATTCATTCTTTATTAAATTGTGAAAATGATCTGTCTACGTGGATTACCGCAAGGCGGGTGAAAATCCATTTGCAGTTTCGTATATTCTATTATACTAATTCGGGATATCATTTCTTTTGTACTCGTCATGAAATCGTTTTCTTTGGTATTTTTTTGTTATGAGTTACTATTCATAGGTAACTATTCACCCGATTACTATTCACTCTAGTATTATTCACTCGGGTATTCGGGGCACTTTTCATGCCGGAGTACTATTCATGAGTTACTATTCACGGGTTACTATTCACCCAATTACTATTCACTCTAGTATCATTCACTCGGGTATTCGGGACACTTTTCGTGTCGGGGTACTATTCACGCGGTACTATTCTCGAAGTACTATTCCCAAAGTACTATTCACGGGTACTATTCACCCGAAAAATATATTTCTTTTCTGTCCAAATTATTTTTGGTACATGAATATTATTCTTGAATTTTACTCCACAAAGCAGTATCATGTTGACAATTTGGACGTTATTGATTCCTGAATAAATTAAATTATAAATCTTTAAAATTTATCCTTGAACTTGTTTTATTGAATTATTATTTCATTGTCATCATCCTCATGCATATATTGTGATGAAAGTCATCTTTGGCTTACGTGCATAGATGGACTTGGTATGATTATGACCAGGGATTATTTGATATAATCATGATCGTAATGTGACGAATGATGTGGTAAAAGTCCTCATTGGCCTGTAGTGCATTGATGGACAGTTTTTGGTATGATTATGACCAGGGATTATTCGGTATAGTCATGACCATTGATGATTTAAAGAATATCCTTGGCCGTGGTGCGGGGATGATTCGATGATGTGGTTTATTTTTTTTAAGTTGAGTCTCAGCGATAAAACTTGATGAAAACATTTTTAAATCATAGAAGACAGTAGATTTTATGCTCTACTTGACTCTTCTAATGGATTGCTTATTTCCGCTACAGTTATTGATCTAAAACTTGTTGTCTATTGTATTCTATTAGTTATTATACTATTGAAGGCTAAGGATAATTTATTCTGCATTATCTTGGTAATAATATTTCTTACTGGGCTAGTTGAGTTCACCCTTTCTTCCATTGTTCTCTTCAGGAAATGAGAATATAGCTGGGACGAGTCGGGGAATGGAGTGATGGTCCAGGATAAATGGCTTTAAATCTCAATCAATAATTGAGATGACAAGTTATTCATATTATTATTTGCATAATTAACAATGTCAAGAAGTTCTGTCAAGGAGAGGTTTGGTCACATAATTGCGCCCCAATAGGGAGAAATCCTTATTGGAAAGCCCCCTCTTTCCTGGAAATGACCTGGTTGTTAAATATTGTGTGTTATAATATTAATGATGAATAAGTTCATGTTGATTAAAGATGAAATTGATAGTTCCATTGTGTTAAGATTATTAGTGTTAGTGGAAATCGACATCTATTCCGATAATAATTGATGTCTGGAGGTTATATTGACCAACCAGGTAATTAATCAGATAAATGAGCAATTAATTGCTATTAATTCACATGATTATAACTATGTGTTCACATGTGTGTACTATTGATTCACATTCATTTATTATTAGGGGAGTTGGTGCAAGATTGATAAAACTTGCATGACTAAGTTAAAAATGGAGGTATAGATGGAGGTACTATACTGTAATTCGTATTTTCACATGTCTAGAACTATTGATTCACATGATTTACTATTAGGGGAGATGGTGAAAGTTTGATAATACCTACAGGACTAAATTAAAAATGAAGGAAAAGAGGAAGGTATTATACTGTAATATTTCGAGCCCCAAAACGTGTAATTATCGAAACTATATTTTCCTATAAATAGAAGCTCATTCCTTCATTATTTTTAACCAATTCACTAAAGCTATAGAGCAATTATTATAGAGAGAAAGAAGAAGAGAAGTCTGCTACCTCACTATTCCAATATCTAGTCTTCTTCGTTTCCCAGCAGTAAGTGTTAATATATTCATACTATTTCTTTTAGTTATTGCAAAACACAATTCACATAACACATATTGTTATACTTTTTCTGTAGTATACTAGACCCGGTGGCTAAGCACACCCTACATGCGATTTGTTTGACGCATCTCCCGAGAGGGTGCATGCGGTTCAATTAGTATGCGTGGTACGTTGCCACTTTTATGCAGACCGTCTTGCAGGAGTTCCACGTAAGTTAAGCATATTATCACCATATAGTTTTATTGGGATGACAAAATCAAATGTTCTTAATTTTAAATAATCTTTTGTTATAGGTTTATTATCGATTTGACCCGAGCATCTCTCAGTCAGCTGGCGATGTTGTGATTGAGCATCATGTCGCTGCGAATTACTCTGCATGGCTGTATGAGATGCGACAGAAGGCATCCTGGGTAGTTGTGGACCAGCCCGGGACCACCATCAGAGATCATCAGCCCCGCATAGTCTCCGATTTAGCCTGGGAGGCTATGTGTGCGCACTAGGAGGCTGATGACTTAGAGAATAAGTCTGAGAAGGCAAAGAAGAATTGTGGTCAGCTCCGGATAGTACACACCACAGGTTCTCAGTCGTTCGAGGAGGCGAAGACGGTAAGTGCGTTGTATTTAGTTATTTATATGTCATATTCTCACACAAATACTTAAGACCAGTTTTATGAATGTTTGTATTAGGCATTGGGGAGGACCTTGGGCCGTGATCCTACCATGCTAGAGTTTTAGGATCGAGCCCACAAGCCTAAGAACGAGCGTGCTTTGTCTCAGGCAGCTTTAGCTATACGGGTAAAAATCATCTTACTATTTAGCTTTTAATAATATTCAATCGTAAATAAAATGATATAATTAACATACGTATACGGAATACATTATAGGACCAATTTCAGAAGCTTCGGGACGAGCGTATAGCTGAGCTAGAGACTATTAGGAGGGGTTCTGAGCCGTTAGATTCCGCCACCCCTCTTCCCGATATTGTATTAGATCGGGATGAGGAGCTGAGACTATGGGTCACGTCTCAAGATCCCCCTACTAGCAGTACCGGCAGATATCGAGTGTTGGGTCTGCCGAGGATACCCGCATATACACTTCCTGGAGGTAATATTTTTTTATGTTTCATGAAATTATCCGAATTTATCACATTATATAAATTATTATTAGTAATCGAATTTGTATCTCTTTATAGGCTCTCACCCTTGCACGTCGAGAGCACATGTCGGACCATCTCATCTGGTCTTGGCTTGGATGGCGATATCTTCCGGTGGTGATAGGGGGGTAGTGTCGGATAGGTTCCATGTCAATCCGGTCTTTCGGCGTCAACAGTTGCCTTCCAGTTCTCGTCTTCACCAGATTGCTCAGGATATTATAGCATGGGCCTCTGCAGAGAGTACGGGATTGCCATGGGAGTAGTTCGATGCTTGGAGCACCGAGATGCTCCGGATGGTGATTCCCCTCTTAGAGGAGGCTTTTCGTCCGTCCCACCTACTCATGTATTCTTATTGTTTATGTTTTTCAATTAAGGCTAGTTTGTTAATTCTCAGATATATATACGGACTAATGATTTATATTTTTGATTCTATCAACATGGTGGCGATGGCGAGCAGGCTGGCGATGACGAGCAGGAGCACGAGGCTGATTTCCATACACCAGAGCAGCGTCGTTCACCTCCGCCTGATGATGATATTTTTACTAGTTTATAGTTCATTTGTATAGTTTATAGAACTTTTGTATATATTGTATTGTATAATTGTGTCTTTACAACTATTCTAAATTATATTGTTTAACATTTATGGAACATTAGCTTATATTTGTAATTGGTTAGCTTATAATACGTTTTGGTGGATACTTGAATGTAAATGTGAACGATAATGAGTTGTAGATTACGTTTTAGTGCTATGTTGCATATTTGAATGTGAGATATGAGTTTATATTATCGTATTGGGTTGTGACAAAGTTACTGAGTACATTAATGGGTTTAAACACACGAAACCGAAACTTTTAAAATATGCATTAAAAAAATCGATTACATCGGCGGAAATAGGTATTTTTTCGGCAAGCACTTCCCTCGGAGATAATAAATAACCAATTTTTAATAAATACCGAGATGGCCTAGTTTTCAGTCGAACATAACATAACTTTGACGAAATATATCCGCTGCATTCAATTTTATCTAAACAGAAAGTCGATTGAAGTTAATATATAAACAATTTTAGTCAATATTAACTTATTTTAGTTTTTCATCGAAAATATCTTATGTTCGAGGGAATTAGTCAGTTGAACATAGGTACTGATATATTCGACGTAAAATTTCATCCTATATAATTTGTCGAAGATAGTTTAGGTTCGACAAACATCCATCGGAGATACGTTCGTCGCAGATAATAATCATCCGACGAAATTTTTGACAGGACTTATTTTCAACGCGAGTAGTTACAACAGAATCTCTGACGTATATTTCCGTCAAAAATAAAATAGTTTCGACTGAATAGTATTATATACGACGGAATATTCCGTCGGAATTATCCGGTTTTCTTGTAGTGTAAGTGGTATTATTCTTTCGTATTCATGAAGAGAGTTATTTTCTTTCAATACTCGTAAGGATTGTTATTCCATTCTTTATTATTTTGTTGGAATAACCTGTCTATGCGAAGTACCGCATACATGGTGAAATTCTTTTGTTATTCCATTCTTTATTATTCTGTTAGAATAACCTGTATGTGTGGTCTATCGCATGCCTAGTGAATTCTGTTGTTATTCCATTCTTTATTATTTTGTTGGAATATCTTGTCTGTGCGAATTACGCATGACCTGGTTCCGTTCTTTATTATTCTGTTGAAATATCCTATCTGTGCGGATTACGCATGACCTTGTTCCATTCTTTATTATTCTGTGGGTGATCTGGCAACTCAAGATGAGTGATGTATACCTATTTTGGGGGCATCACATTACGGTCCAAGGATATTCATTAGTATCATGTCCACGAATTATCCATGTACTACGGGCCAAGGATATTCGTGTTATCACCAATGGTCATGATCATGCCAACAACTATCCATCAATGCACTACAGGCCAATAAGGACTTTTACCACATCATTTGTAACATTACAGGTCATGATTATACCGAATAATCCCTGATCATAATCATCATAATCAACAGTCCATCTATGCCCTACAGGCCAAAGATGACTTTCATCACAATATAAACATGAGGATGATGACAATGATATAAGAATTCAGTTAAAAGAAAGAAGGGGATAAATTTTTAAAGATTTATAATTTAATTTATCCAGAATTCAATAATGTCCAAATTGTCAACATGATACTGCTTTGTGGAGTAAAATTCAAGAATAATATTGTATCAAAAATGATTTGGACATAAAAGAAATCAATTTTTGTCATGAATAGTATCACGGGTGAATAGTACCCAAGTAAATAGTACTCCGTGACTAGTACTTCGTGAATAGTACTTTGGGAATCATAACCCGTGAATAGTACCCTGTGAATAGTATTTTGTGAATAGTACCCCGTGAATTGTTCTCCGACATGAAAAGCTTAAAATTTAACAAGAATGTACAGAAAAATATCCTTGTGAACGATGCTAGATAAAGCGCAAATGAGTGTAGAATTAGGAATACAAAACAAAATAATATTACTTATATACTACAGAGTATGGAAGAAAATATTATTTTATACGAATATTGAACAAAAATAATATCCCTTACCTTAGTAGAAGATTGGATACTGCAATAATGAAGTAGCAGAATACTCTTCTTCTTCCTCTCTATAGTTTCTCTCTCTATAATTGCTCTTGTGAGTCTTAGTGAATTGGTGAGAATGAAAGAAGAAATGAGCTTCTATTTATAGGAAACCATTGTTTTGATAATTGCACGTTTAGGGGCTATAATTATTACAATATAGTACCTTCCTCTTTACCTACATTTTTAATTTAGTCCTTCAAGTATTATCAATCTTGCACAACCTCCTCTAATAGTATATACACGTGAACCAATTGTTCCATGCATGTGAACCAACAGTAATTTGCATGTGAACCAATAGCAATTAATTGCTCATTTATCTTATTAATTGCCCATTTGGTCAATTATAACAAAACCAGCCAATCACAGAATTACCTCCTTTGAGGGTAAGGGTCACGAAAGAATTAAAGAAAACTAAATGAACAAACATCTTTAATCAACATGAACTTATTCATCATTAATATTATAACTCAAAATATTAACAACCAGATCATTCCCATGAAAGATGGGGCTTTCCGATAAGGAGTTCTCCCTATTGGCGCGCAATTAGGTGACCAAACCCCTTTTCTCGACAGAACTTTCTAGACATCGTCAATAATTCAAATAATAATATGAATAACTTTGTCGTCTCAATTATTGATTTAATATTATAAAATATTGTACATATGATACTATGACAATAATTGAATCAATAAAATGAGAGATACTATGCAACAATTACTGTGGTAATAATTAAATAAAACTAAGTGGCTTCTCACGTAAGTATCAATAATCAAAGACACTATAAAATACTGTGTGCTACTATGCAACCATGCGTATTACTATACTTTTACCACCGAGTATTTCAACAGTTTAACGGTAAAACTTTCGTCGTTATTTTTATAAAAAGATATTTCTGTCATTTTTTAACTCCGACAATACTTCCGTTGTGGGGTCCACCAATGATTGTGCCGTCATACGAATATTCCCTATTAAAACGAATATTCCCCGACCAATCAAATATTTTATAACAACTTGCTTACTTTGAAAAATTTATAAATATTACCCACAACTATAACATTATATCAAATCCACACCATAATATTCAAAAATATATTTTGAGAAAATTAATCTTTATTCATAAAAGTTGGGGTTTTACATCCTAGTCCTTTGTGAACTCCTTGAATACGCGGGATTGATTCTTTCCTTTGATAAGGATTAGCCACCCAAGCGTTTGGCCTCTAGAGGTGATCCACCAAGGAAGAACAAAAATCAAGAAGAAAGGTATTTGGCAAAACCCTAGTTTTTTTATCTCTATAGAAAAGGTGTACTCTCCCAACTCTTGGACTAAAGTGCTTAACTTATATTACCCACTCTCCATAAAAAGACATCTCTTATTTGTAGATGTAGGGAACCCTCGTAAACTATTTAGGAATATGTTTTTATTTAATTAATTAAATTCCTTTAATTAATTAGGCTTCCTAATCTCATTAGAAATAATTAATTAAACCTTTTAATCAATTAGCCTCCTAATCTTATTATGAATATATACGAGTACTTATATTAATTAATTTCCAAAAACCTTTAGAAATTAACTTAATAACAATAGTAATAATAATTCTTCATTATGAACACTAATGAAGAATTAGGCTTACAACTTCACTTTAAGCCTCACTCCAATAATAACACCTTATTCCAGTTTAATTCACTATCTCAGTTTATTAATCAAGAACACTTATGTAGAATTAGCCATCCCTTGATGCGCTAACACCATATTAACTCAAATCCACAAATTACATAGAGTTAAGCTAAACACCCTAATTAACTAATTCACTATATCTCTATGTGAATTAAAATTAAAAGGAGCTTAAATATCAAGTTCTTTACCCGATTACATAAGATGTTAGGTAATCACTATCCTAACAGAAATCAAGATTCCATTAAATCGCAGAATTCAAGAACACATGTTATTGTGATTAGGTCTAGATTCATATATTATCTCTCGAATCCATACAAATGCACATAAAATTGGTGATAAAGAAATTCATAAATTAAATACGAATCACAATAGATAAACTGAATTGATAGTTCATTAATCCAAATTAAGGCATGATAACTATCATTCAACACTAAAGATCCATTGCAAGCCTAAAAGTAATTTAGTTCATAATTAATGAATTAAAAACTGAATATATTAAAGAAATCATCATCCCAATTACAAGAACTAAATTTAAAAAGAAGAATAGTAATACCCCACCCTTCGTGGCCTTCAATTCTGAATTCTTCGTGAAATCACCTTCTTCCTTTGTTCCTCCAAGATCTTCTTCTAATTATGGCTCTCTAAGTGTAATTGAATTATTGGATGAGTTTAGCACACTGCTTATGGACATAAATTAAATCCCTTCAGCTGAACAAAATCCAATCCCAATCCATATAAAAGTCATTCCATCCAATCCAATTAGGAATTCTTATAAAAATCAACCTCCTATTTGTACCTAACAAGTTTTTAATTCCAAACATCTCAATTACTATGAAATAACTTCCTTGTCACACTCCTAACTTGACCCTATTACATAAACAAGTTATAGCTCCCAACAAAACTCAATATCATGTAGAAACAACTAGCTCAAAGAACTATCTCGTTCGTACCCACGCCCCGCTATTTGGGTCCTTCAATAATACAATGTCTGACCGCGCCAAGATAGCAATATATTTTTTCCATACAACACAAGCTTTTCGTGCCATCTTCTATGTAGTCACGGCATACCTGCGTGTATCGATGATGCGATTGAAAAATCTAATCTCCTTTACACATAACAAAAATCCATCAAAAGCATCATGAAAAATCTCAAAAACTAACAATATATCAAGCTAAATAAGGTTAAATCGTAAGTTAAAATCCTACTCATCAAATTCTCCCAAACTTGAAACATTGCTTGTCCTCAAACAAAATGATATGCAATGCAAATATAACTACTATGTACCTACGAATCCAGCAGTAAGATAGAACATAGTCTAATCGTATAGCCTCAGAGAAATCAAGAAAACACGATAGTATATCATATCTAGACCAATCAATAACTTCCTAAACAATCATAAAATCTTAAATTGTTCTTACTAATATAGTGTGTGTGTGTGTGTGTGTACTCAACAACCATACTAACTAATATAATGCTAAATGCAACACATAATAGGTCTCTTTGAAGGTATCATACAGTGTAAACTCAAGAAATCCAAAAACAAGCTAGATCCAACTAATGTAAAACATTCACATAGTTCAAGAGTTAGGATACTTATGTTTTATTTTTCATTACAGGGGCTTTTCGCTCTTTTCCAAATTTATTAAATTTTTTTTATACTCATGGATGTGCAATGTCTTATTCCCTTAGGCTTTTCAATGCTACCTTGATGAGATTTCCACCAACGACTACCAAACCATTAAGGCCTTAGGGCACTAGCTGTAAAGACAATCCCCATGTGCTTATTTACTTAAGTAACAAAGGCCACGAAACTAGACTAGCCACGGTGTTTATTCATCATCATTTTTTTAATGAATAAAGCATATATACCCTAAAATTTTCCCCCAAACTTAGGTTCTTGCCTAATTTTAGCTATCACTGACAATTCTCATCATTCTTTCATTTAAACTAGTATTATCCTTAAGAATTCCATTATGTGTCAATTTAAACTTAATAAGTCAACAAGGTTGTTCTAAAGTGTTAACCTGATTATACCAGTTTCAAATAAAAGAAGATTCAATTCATAACAGGAGGGCACATCAACGCCTAAATAATCAATACTATTACTATCTAATAGCTGGATTCATGCAAGATGAACTAAATGCAAATGCAAATTATCTTGTTTTTTTACGCATGAATGAATTAATCTAAATGCCATTATCAAAAAAAAATTATAATAATCTATCAAAAACTAACTATGAACTATGAATATTATATGAGACTATAAACAAAATTAATTAATGAAGAAAAAAGCGAAACCCCCCAAACTTAATTCAAGTAATATCCCCATTACGTCAATATAAAGCAAATAAAAGCATGAGGACTTCCTTGAAAAGATGAGTCACTGCTCGTCATCATCTGAAGGAGGGTATGCGGGGAGAACAGGAGGAACAAGCATGGACGCCGGACCGACACTCGGATTGCAGTGAGAAAATGCTTCAGCAAGATTATTAAAAGCGTTGGTGTTGTACTGAAGCATCAAATCTTGTCATTGAGCCAGCCATAAGAATTGATTTCGTGAACCTCGAGAATGTTGTTCTTCTATTGGATTAGCTGCAACTGGGGGTGAGGGTTGTCTAATCATGATATAACCTTCTCCTCTTAGATGCGATCTCGCCCCCTCCCATACCTTGTACTTCTCAATGGTAGCATGATCGATTATAGCCATTGGTTGTCTTATCGGTTCGGAGGAATGCCATTGCACTCTTGCTTTACGACACAAATCGGTTATGAGAAATCCATGAAGAAGGCCCCCCGTGGTACTTCCCCGTAGCAGTCTATCGATCGATTCTTGAATACATTCACCCACATCCGCATTATAGAACATAACTAAATTATTCACCCGATAATGGTGGTGTACATTCCTTTATAGCAGCTGCGCCCTTTCCTTGGTCATATCATTCTGATGGCGTGTGGGCATTAATTGAGCACAAATGACTGCGTACCATGCCTTGCCATAACGACTTAAAGCTGAGTGTGGAAACTTATATTTTCATTTGTTCTGGCTCGGGTAACCCATTATGTTCTTGGTTTGTACAATCTTGCAATTAGTTCATCCAAATCAGGAAACCATCTTCATAGTGTCCATTTGTCGGTGTTTTAAGCCCAAAGTACTCGTTGATGGAATTGGCATGGAACGACACCGGTTTACCCCGTACCATGACTGTGTGATTAATATGCTCACTTGTGTTGGCATAAAACTCTTGTATGATGTTGATCATAGCGGGTAGTGGCTGCTCCACTAGTTGAAACCAATTGCATTCCACAATCATCAGCGCCATATCACCATCAAGATTGGCATCCGGCTTCAATCCTCGTTCTAATACCAAAGTTTTCTTATCAATGGTCGATTTGAACCTCGCCTCGACACCCTCGCTGACAAATTTAGTTTGATCAAATTGAGCCCGAGCAGTAGAAGTTGATGCACGAGGTCTCTTATGCGAAGACATGGTGCTTTTAGTGCAATAAAGGATGAAAACTTGGCTCAGGCAAATCGTCAAACAATTGGCGGGCGTGAAGGATAACACCTCCAAACTTAACTTATTTAAACAAACTCAAGGACAAAATAATAAAAAATCCAAAACACTCATTGGGAAACAAAATCCCAAGGATTTCCAACCAATTTGACAAAAAAGAAAGAAAGAATTCTCAATTGAACTAGATTGCACTAAATTGGAATTACCTTAAAAAAATCAATGTCCAGACCTTGGTGTGGTGATTATCTCTTAGAATGGTTTTGGCTAATTGAGGGAAGTAGAGTTAATATAGAAGAGGAATAGTGGTTTCTAATTTGTGTGGGGAGGAGTAATGATGATTGTGGTTTAGTGGGATGAAGGGATGGGAAGAAGTAGAAGAGGTGGTGTAGTTGAATTTGACGTTATGGAAGTTATGGGGGAGTGGAAGAGTTTAAGTTGGGCCTGAAGTGGGGAAATGTATGTGTTACATGGAGTTATAATGGAAAAGGATACGACAAACTAGTTTTTAAAATTTGACTTTATCAAACGGTGTGCCCCACGCTGGATGAAAGCCTAAGGTGGTGCGGCCCATGCTTGTGATGCAGTGTCTATGCCAAGGATGACACGCCCCACGCCGTAGGCTAGTGTAACATGGTGTGCCAGTAAACCGTGTAGTAGTGTATTATGGCGCGCCCCACGCCGGTAAAGTAGAATGTTACTATTGAGGAAACGATTCCCGCATCGGGTGAACGCTTAAGGTGGCGCGTCCCGCGCTATACGGGCAGTGTCTAAGTGATGTCCTTTTTCCTTGATTCCCTATAATCATACCACAATGAAGTCCTTACTATTTGAAAAATAACTATCTAACTATACTATGAACTAAAATTTTTTGAATAAATGAAATATAAAAGGTTTAGAGCTTGGGTTGCCTTCCAAGTAGCGCTAGTTTGAACGTCGTTAGCCCGACGGTGCCTCTTGTTTCATGGTGCATCTGCAAGTGTAATTACAATGGCTTCGTTGTCGATGTCGCCACCCCAGTAATGTTTTAACCTTTGGCCAATAACTTTCAATGTTTTGAGCAGATTTATGTTGTATAGCTCAACGACGCCATGTGGGAAAACCTTCTTGATCATGAATGGCCCCGACCATCGGGATTTGAGCTTTCCGGCAAATAATCTCAGTCGTTAGTTAAACAATAATACCGATTGTCCCGGTTCAAACTTTCTTTACAAATTTTTTTGGTCGTGCCACTTCTTGACTTTTTCTTTATATGGCTTCGAATTGTCATACGGTTGCATTTAAATTCATTGAGTTCGGTCAAGTAGAGTAACCTTTTCTCTCCTGCAGCTGTTTGATTAAAGTTGAGTTTCTGAATTACCCAGTATGCCTTATGCTGTAATTCCACTGGGAAGTGACACGCTTTCCCGTACACCAACTGATATAGAGACATCCCAATTGGCGTCTTGTATGCTGTCTTGTAAGCCCATAGTGCGACTTCCAACTTTAGATACCAATCTTTTCTTCTCGGATTTACTACCTTCTTTAAAATTTTCTTCACCTCTCTATTGGAAACCTCAACTTGACCACTCATCTGGGGGTGATATGCTGTTGCAACCCTATGATTGACCCCGTACTTTGCCAAGAGAGTTGTAAATGACTTATTACAGAAGTGACTTCCCTCGTCACTTATGATTGCTCTTGGCGTGCCAAACCTAGTAAAGATATTCTTTTGTATAAACTTAAGCACCACTTTGGCATTGTTTGTAAGGAGTGCTACAGCTTCCACCCATTTTGATACATAGTCCACAGTAAGCAAAATATACAAGTTGTTGAATGAGGGAGGAAAAGGTCCCATGAAGTCCATTCCCCACACATCAAAAACCTCGATTTCCATGATCGTGTTGAGCGGCATTTCATTCCTTTTTGAGATGTTTCCCACCCTTTTGCATCTGTCATAGTTTTTCATGAACTGGTGGGCATCTTTGAACATAGTAGGCCAGTAGAATCCTACTTAAAGTACCTTGACCGCTGTCCACTCACTCCCATAATGTTTTCCATACACAGATGAATGGCATTCGTGCAAGATATTCTTTACTTCGCTGTATGAAACTCATTTACGAATCATTTTGTCTGCACATTGTTTGAATAAATAGGGCTCGTTCTACATGTACCACTTGACGTCATGTAGGAACTTCTTTTTCTGTTGTCGTGTCAGATTAGGGGAAAGGATTTTGCTCACCAAGTAATTGGCAAAATCCACATACCATGGAAATTCTGAGTTGACTCCAAAGAGCTGCTCATGCGAAAACGATTCATTGATTATACTTTTATCTGCCCCATCCTTGTCCAGATTTTCTAATCTTGAAAGATGATCTGCCACTTGAATTTCTGTCCCCTTTCTATCCTTTATTTCCAAATCAAATTCCTGAAGGAAAAGGATCCATCTGATTAGTCTAGGCTTAGCATCCTTCTCTGAGATTAAATATAGAATCGCCGAGTGATCCGTGTATACCACCACCTTTATTCCTATTAAGTAAGCTCTGAATTTGTCAAATGTGTATACCACTGCAAGTAATTCCTTCTCGGTGGTTATGTAGTTTAATTGGGCATCCGTAAGGGTTTTACTTGCGTAGTATATGGCTTGGAATATCTTCTCTCTGCTTTGGCCCAAAACAGCCCCCACCGCGTGGTCGCTAGCATCGCACATTAACTCGAAAGGCATTGTCTAATCCAGTGCTACGATCACGGGAGTTGTAGTCAACTTCTTCTTCAATTACTCAAATGATGACTTGCATTCCTCATTAAAGTTGAAAACTGCCTCTTTCTCTAAGATTCTGCACAATGGTTTTGCAATCTTAGAGAAATATTTAAAAAACCTTTGGTAGAATCTTTAGCTTGAAAACCCAAGAAAACTGCAGATTCCCTTAACTATAGTTGGTGGTGGAAAATTCTCAATTGTGTCCAGCTTTGCTCTATCAACCTCTAAGCCATTTGTAGAGACCTTGTGCCGCAAAATTATTCCTTCTTCAACCATAAAGTGGCACTTCTCCCAGTTAAGCACCAAATTCATTTCCACACATCGCTTTAAGACCATGACCAAGTTCTCTAGACAGACATCAAAATTGTCTCCATTGACTGAGAAGTCATCCATGAAAACTTCAACATTCTTCTCCACCATGTCCGAGAAGATAGCCATCATACATCTTTGGAACGTCGCAGGAGCTTTACATAAACCAAAAGACATCCTCCTGAATGCAAAGGTGTCGTATGGGCACTTGAAAGTGGTCTTCTCTTGATCTTCAGGAGCTATGACTATTTGGTTATACCCTGAATATCCATCCAGTAAATAGTAGAATTCATGCCCCGCCAACCGGTCCAACATCTGATCGATAAAGGGTAGAGGAAAGTGGTCCTTCTGGGTTGCCTTATTCAGCTTCTTGTAGTCCATGCAAACCCTCCAACCGGTCACCGTCCTCGTCAAAATTAGTTCATTATCATCATTCTTCACTATGGTCATTCCACCCTTATTCGAAACACATTGAACTGGACTGACCCATGCACTGTCTAAAAGTTGGTAAATAATTCCCGCATCCAACCACTTCAGTATTTCTTTCTTTACCACTTCTTTCATGATCAGATTTAGTCGTCTATGTTGTTCCACTATTGGATTTTCATCCTCTTCCGTAAGAATCTTGTGCATGCAAAAGGATGGACTAATCCCCTTTATATCTGCAATTGTCCATCCTATAGCTGACTTGTATTCTCTAAACACACTCAACAACTTACTTTCCTGCAGTTCATTAAGCGCAAATGCAATAATAACACGTAGAGTATTAGAATTGCCCAAATACACATACCTAAGGTGTTTAAGAAGCGGCTTAAGCTCAAGAGTAGGTGGCTCCTCCAATGAAGGTTTCATTCTTGCCGAAGCTTTTTCTTCTATATGTAATGGCTCAAATTATACCTTGAATCTACTAACTCGAGGCAAAGAATCCATCATATATAGTAATCCACGAACTCTGGATCATCCAAATCCTCATCCCCCAATAGTGTAGTTTCCAATGGATCACTGACCAAACTTTTGACCAGGTCTTCATTAACTATCATGTCGATGACATCTACTCGCAAACATTCCTCTTCATCTGTAGGGAACTTCATGGCTTTAAACACATTGAATTTGACTTCCTGGTCTTGAACCCTTGTGGTTAATTCCCCTTTCTGAACATCGATGAGAGTCCTACCCGTAGCCAGAAATGGTACCCTAGGATGATTGGGATGTTTTTATCTTCTTCATAATCCAAAATTATGAAATCTGCTTGAAAAATAAATTTGTCCACCTTAACCAAGACATCTTCCATAATTCCTCTTGGATACGTTACCGATCTGTCCGCTAACTGCAATGATATGTTTGTAGGCTTTAGAGCTGGTAAACCCAATTCAGTATAAACAAATAACAACATGAGGTTCACACTTCCCCCCAAGTCACACAAACACTTTTTGAAAGACATATTCCCAATTGTGCAACGAATGGTTAAACTCCCCGGATCCTTCAACTTTTGAGGTCACTTTCTCCGTAAAACTACATTACACTCCTCTGTCAAAGCTATAGTTTCATAATCCTCTAACTTCTTTTTCCTTGACAGAATACCCTTCATGAATTTAGCATAACTTGGCATTTTCTCTAGGGCTTCTGCAAAAGGAATGTTGATCTGAAGTTTCTTAAAAACTTTGAAAATTGCTTGTCTAGTTTCTTTTTCTGAACTCTTTGCTAAAACGGTGGTGAAGGATACACAACTGGCTCAACCGCTGTCTTGCTCTTGTCCACTTACTTTTCTTCACCCTATTTCCCTTCAACCACTCTGTCTTCACCTTCTTTGCCATTTTTTTTAGCAGAATTTTCTACGTTCTGCCCTTCTAGATGCTTTCCACTCCTCAAAGTAATTGCTCTGCACTGCTCATGATTCCCCTTTGGATTTTTCTGAATGTCACTAGGTAAAGTTCCTTGAGGCCTATTATTCAGTGCAAATTCCAGCTGTCCCATCTAATTTTCTAAGTTGTTGATGGCCACTGCTTGTTATTTCATTGTTGCTTCTTGCGATTTCATGGCCGCCTCATTGCCCGATATGTATTTTAACAACAACTTTTCTAAATCTATCTTTTCACTTGCTGCGGAGCTGCTTGTTGATGTTGATTTTGAAATCCCGAGGGATAAGATGCTCATGGATCCTGCTGATTCTGGTTGTTACTCCACAAAAAAATTGGGTGATTCCTATTCCCTGGATGTAGGTAGTCTGATACATGTTCCGTAGAATCCTGTTGTAGCTACCCATAAATTGTAGTGATGCTAGGTTAATAGCAGGCTATTCCGTAAGATGTTCCCCCGCGCACAATTCACAAATCAAAGTAATCTGCTGAGTTTGTGCACTTGATAAAGCATCCACCTTCTTTGATAGCGCTGAAATTTGTGTTACTAACATCGTTACCTCATCTACCTCTAACACCCCAGCTACCTTAGGCTGTGTCATTCTCGCTGTTGGCAAATAGTAGTTGTTAGCCGCCATTATTTCTATTAGCTCATATGCCTCCTCATAACTCTTAGCCATGAATGCTCCACCTGAATCTTCATCTATGCTAGTCCTGAGATTACTACTCAATTCATTATAGAACGTGTTCATCTGCAGCCATTTAGGTAATTCATGATGTGGGCACTTTCTCAGTAGTTCCTTGTACCTTTCCCATGCCTCATATAATGACTCCCCATGTTACTGCTCAAACATTGTAATCTCGTTTCTCATCTTCGTAGTCTTTGTTGGTGGGAAAAACTTGACCAAGAACTTTTGAGCAAGGTCGTCCCACGTAGTAATCGACCCTAGTGGTAGAGAGTGTAACCAACTTTTCACCTAGTCCCACAATGTGAAAGGTAATAAGCGAAGTCTAACTGCATCATTTGACACCCCGTTATATTTGAAGGTGTCACAAATTTCTAGAAAACTGACTAAATGTTTGTTTGGATTGTTGTTGGCTAATCCCCCAAATTGCACTGAGTTCTGTATCATATGTATGGTCCCAGGCTTAATCTCAAAAGTATTTGCAACAATCGCCGGCCTGGTGATACTTGGTGAAGCTTCACCACCTTGGAGATAAGATAATCCTCGCTTTACGATCTTCTACAACCATTGTTTCTCCCTTATCAGAGTTCTCAAAGTTTTCCTTAGTGCCTTAATCCACTTACTTAGCCTTTGAAACCGTTTCTCGATATCATCTTCAAAAAGAAGTAAATCTGGCTTCTTAGACCAAGTTTGCATAAACTAACTCAAAGAACCTGAAACAAGAAAGAGAAAAACAAAAAGAAAATCTTGTTTAAGTAAAACTGAACTAATTAAACTGATATTGAAAAATATTAAAATCAAAACTATTCCCCGACAATGGCGCCAAAAACTTGTTGGTCGAATTCTAATTACGCATAATCACGCAAATATACGTGATCAACAAGTAATATAATGATAAGAAAAGAATTGTTCCCACAGAGAATAGTAAGAAATTAATCCTAACAATTACCAATTTTATATTAACCCAATTTTATTAAACTATTCAAATCAATGATTATAAATAAAGAAAATTAAGAAACTAAAAATATCAATCAATCAACACAACTTAAAAATCGTAATTTCAAGTAAATAATGAAGAATTAGGCTTACAACTTCACTTTAAGTCTCACTCCAATTATCACACCTTATTCCAGTTTAATTCACTATCTTAGTTTATTAATCAATAACACTTATATAGATCCCTCGATGCACTAACACCATATTAACTTAAATCCACAAATTAGATAGAATTAAGACAAACACCCTAATTAACTAATTACTATATCTCTATGTGAATTAAAATTAAAAAGAGCTTAAATTCCAAGTTCTTTACCCGATTACATGCGATGTTAGGCATATCTCTATCCTAACATAAATAAAGATTCCATTAAATCACAGAATTCAAGAGCACACGCTATTGTGATTAGGTGTAGATTCATACATCATCTCTCGAATCCATACAAATCAATATAAAATTGGTGATCAAGTAATTCATAAATTAAATACGAATCACAATAGATAAACTAAATTGATAGTTCATTAAACCCAAATCAAGGCATGATAATTATCATTCAACACTAAAGATCCATTGCAAGCCTAAAATGTAATTTAGTTCATAATTAATGAATTAAAACTGAATAGAGTAAAGAAATCATCATCCCAATTACAAGAACTGAATTTAAAAAGAAGAATAGTAATACATTTTAGAACACCTGAGGTTCTCAACAAGCATTAATTAGGTTCTCTTCAACAAAATAACAATTTCATAGAGTAAGCAAAACTGGATTTTACATTTTGCTGGAATAGTGAAAGCCTATAAATCTGAGAGATAGTGTATGACTTGTACTCAATTAAATACCAAAATTTTCTACTTACTATTTAACCTGACTTTTGGCTATTAACTGAAGTTTATAGAAAAAATTTCTATTTAACCAATAAAGTTGACAAAAAATAGCTAACCTTGGCTACAAAGTCCAAACTACCACCCTCAACTATCTCCTTCATAAAACGCATCACAAAATACCCGCACTCATTGTGTGTCGGCTATACAGGAGTTCCCTAAACACAATTAGTAATTATGTCATGATAAATCAATAAAAATAACAAATGTCCATAAGTAAACATCTTATGCTAATTACATATATACATATATATGTACATATATATACATATATAATCTAACATACCACCAAGATTCTCCATTTTGGTGATTTTTCGTATTTGATTATTTATTTTCCCATTGTAAGCTTTAATGGCACTTCATGAGCAAGAGGGTGACATATATAACATCATGCACATAATTCCAGAGACACGATTTATTAGAAGAAATTTTATTGTAAAACTTTCCAATTGAACTACATTAAAAACAAAGTAATTTGGAATAACATACGTGTTCACAACTTGTTTCCACTCCTCATCGATTCTACGGTACTTGAGGGAATCCATGAAGTACACATTATTATTGTCCAGATTGACAATGGTCAACACCCAATGACATCTAAACAAAAATCAGCCCCAAACACATTTTTATAGTTAATCCAACAAGTTTTTTAGAATCAGGAGTTTTAATAAAAAAAAGGCAAAGAACTTCACGATTCCAGATCGAACTAAATATAATAAGTACTAACCCGGATTTGTAACGTATTAGGAAAATTGTGCCAGGATGTGCTCTTGAAAACTGAGATGCTATGTAACATGTTTTTTGAGAAATACTTCCACAATCTTTAGCACCATCTAGAGAAGGTGCCTTATATTTCTGACATGGCACCAAATTGTAGAATGTCTTCATAAAAAATATGGGTTGGACGAGCAAACCAAAAACTTCCTCCTCCATCACAATTTTTATGGTGTTTCCCTTCAAGTGGAGGGTATTTTTGGCATATCCACACAACACCTTTAATGAGCTTGGCATGGGGCGCAGGTTATTCAATTCAGAACTTGTCTTATCAAACTTTAAGCATTTTCAATGTCTCTAGATACAAACATAAGAAAATATATTAATGAAATCAATAATATGTAAAACTCCAATCACAATTCCATGCATGACATATATCTTCAATGGTGGCATCTTTTTGTTATCATTGTCTTTGTTCTCACCATTGTCACATCCTCCTTCTCATCAATCCAAATATCAGATTTTTTACAGCGGAACAACTAGCTTTGTCTGAAAAATGTGCACCGTTAAGGGTGGGGGGGAGTCAAGTAGTGACCTGGGGGAATTGTTTCACCTGGGGCCGTACACTTTCCATCCACTTTTGCCTCTATTTGCATAATCTTCTGTTCCCAGAAATCTCCCTCGTCCGCTATAAGTTTTGTTGCCACAACTTGCCCCTTATTATCTCGCTCTTCTTCAAGAAGTTTGTGGACAATTTGTTTAATACTCTGGCTCACATACTCTCTTTGGCGTCTTAGTTGGTTAAAGTAGGAACTTGGAGTCACTTAACCTCGCACACCTCTAACTCATCCAGCACACTCTGAAGTCCCCAATTCCATTGTGAGAATATCATGGCTACCAATTACGGTCAACGAACCTTCATGTACTTTTTTCTTGAATTCATCCTAATGCATTAACAAATAATTCACATTAACAATAAAAAAAATTATTGCCACAAAGAAAGAATTCAGAACATCAATTCATTTTCTTACTATTTCCTTTGGTTTCTCAGCCGTCTTCTCATCTAGAATATTCCCATGCTTATCTTTGCGGCCGTTCCTCCACAATGCTGCTCGATCTATGTCACCTTCTGCCATTTTTTCCAGCTGTTTTATATAAACAAACAATAATCTAGCAAGCAAATTTAACATGAACAAATAATTATCTTACAAAATTTTTACTAACCAGTTCATCCTCCAATCCAATATATCCTTTATGTGACAAGCGATGATTATACTGATATTATGCACGTATTGATCGTTATTTCTTAAGTAATGCCTGCAAAATATGAAGGGAAAAGTGGTTATGTAAATTGAGAAGCAATGATTTATTTGCAATTAAAATGGAGGAAAATATACCCTAAACTCTTCAGTAAACCTTGAAAGTAGTATGCACACAAGCCAATCATATTAAATGATAAAGAATATACTTTGTAACAATCTTATTCATTTATGAATAAAAAATATTAATTTATTAAAGGCTTTTAATTATCTACATGATGCTGTTTTATAATATGTGATAAACCTATAGTTTTAAGCAATGCTTTTAGAATAATGATGATGATCATTCTAATGAGATATAAATTCTTAGAAAGCTTAAAACTAAAATAGTTCTCAATCGTCGGATTACTAAATAGGGGATTAGTGAATCCGGATAGATTGGTACATATGTTGCTTGCTCATTGGATGAGGATGATTGATTTCATGATCATTTATGTGGAGACACTAAAGCAAGTATGTAGGTGTTTATTAGAGAATAAGTTCACTGAACGTGACTCGCTAAGGAATACCTAATGGAGTTTTACTTGCCTGTCAATATGAATTCCTGTAGTGATAGTAGTACAAGTGATCCTTGGACATGAGATCATCATAGTATCTTGTGTATAATGAGTTATACTTTGACTTATTCCTTAAGACCCTTAGGGTATATCAAAGGGTATGCTTGGGTGTAATAAGTTGTACATGGAGATAATGTATGATCAATAAAGAATCTACCGCTTCTAGTAAAATAAGAGAAATGTCCTATGTGATTCGATAAATGACAACTCAGTAGTCCTTGGTCAAGAAAAAATGAAATTAGAAAGGAGTTTCTAATTTGCATTATTTGGAGTTGTGCATTTAAGAGTCGAAATACATATAATTAAATAAAATAAGACTTGACAGTAATTTCATGTCTTATATTTAATTGGGACATTGTTTGGTGGAGGTATTGAATTGTACGGTAACTATTTACTCAAAGGTTCTTTTATGATTAATGTTAAAATCTATATTATCTGGAAAGTCGTTAATCGCTAGGGAGGCTTATCCCTATTGTAGAATAAATATTATTTATTTAAATAAATTAATAGTTTAATTTATTTATTTAAATAAGATTAGAATTGTTCTAATTGATTTCTTCACAACCGGTTTAATATGGAGAACCTAAAGAGTCACACCATGAAAGGAAGAATAATTATTTAAGAAGTTAATGGCATAATCGTAATAATATGTTAAGTGTATTTAATTTAATCTATGGTGATAGAATAAATTAAATAACTTAATATTTTTTATTTAATATTTTGGAAATATTAAATATATAAATTAATAAGAGGAGTCTTATTAATATTATTATAATTATTATTATTATAATTTTTAAAGAGTTGGAAATTAATTTAATATTAGTACTCTCATTTATTCCTAATAAGATTAGGAGGCTAATTAATTAAAGCATTTTAATTAATTAAACTAAAACCCAATTCCTTAATTGTTAAGGAGGGTTACCCACATCTATAAATAAGTGGAGTCTTATTATAGGAGAGAAGGGTTATTGACTTTTTCACAACAGACGTGATTCCAATAGATGGAGAGTACGTTCTTTTTCTATAGAGATAGAAAACTAGGATTTAGTCAACCACCCTTCTTCTTGAATATTTCTTCTTCTTTGGTGGATCACCTCTAGAGGCTAAACACTTGGGTGGCTAACGTTGATCAAAGGATGGAATCAAACCCGGTGGATTCAAGTTGAATGCAAAAAAGATTAGAGGTGAACTTGTACCTGAGGAAGCTCGAATCTTCAAGGGTATGATTCTTGTTCTTCATATTTTCGTTTAATTAATAATTGTTCATAAAGGGTGATCCGGGTATATGGTTTGTAAAATTTTAAAACTCTGATTTTTCATGATTCTGCTTATTTTGTGTAATTTGATTGCGTTTATGAATTTTACAAACCTAACAGTGGCATCAGAGCCAAACCTTTATGCGAATTATTAATTGTTTTAATTTGATATGTATATTGATATGTGTTTATAACAATTTAATTGGGCATAATTTTATTGTATAAAATTTATTTTTAAAAAAAATTTTGAAAAGCTGCGATGATGATGATGGTGTCAATTTTGTTATATATATATATATATATATATATATATATATATATATATATATATATATATATATTTAGCGTGGTCCTGCAATCATATCATGTTTATATGATTAGTTATCTTAGTATATATATATCATGTTATAAAGACCTTTCATTAATATATATTATATATATATTATTAGCATGATTCATATGTTACTGGATTAAAGGAATTTGCTAAAGCTTTTCACGTGGTTTCACGTGGTTAGTTAACAAGGGAAACTTCACAAGATATCAAAGATAGGCGTGAATTGTCACTATGATTCATACGGATTATATATATATATATATATATATATATATATATATATATATATATATATCGATCGAGTCGTAGGGTTTTTCTTACTTTGTTAAAATGCAGACCTTTTTTTTTTTTTTTTTAAAAAAAAATAACTAAAAAAAAATATTTAATATTTTATGGAACTAATATTTTTCCATAATATAATGTTTTGGGCGTGATTTGAATACCTATACCAAAAAATGGTGGTACAGTCTGAACAGACCTATTTTCTTATACGTATCCAAATCACATCCAAAACACTGTATTATGAAAAAAAAATTCAGTTCCATAAAATATTAAACTTTTGTTTTAGTTATTTTATAAAAAAAAAACCAAAAAAAAAAAGTCCGCATTTTAACAAAGTAAGGGAGTCTTTACGATCCCTAATATATATATATATATATATATATATATATATATATATATATATATAGAGAGAGAGAGAGAGAGAGCGAGGAGAAACATTCTCCTTAAATAGCACTCTTCCTTAAATAACACTCCTTTATTAAAATTACGTGCGTTTTGGAGTCTTTTTTAAAAAATAAGTGGACCCGTGAGTGGCATTTT
This sequence comes from Panax ginseng, assembly GCA_020205605.1. Classification (NCBI taxonomy): domain Eukaryota; kingdom Viridiplantae; phylum Streptophyta; class Magnoliopsida; order Apiales; family Araliaceae; genus Panax; species Panax ginseng. The sequence continues at coordinate 106,166,093 of CM035137.1, read as the reverse complement.
TATAAATAAAAGGAAAGAAAATGGGACCACTCTCTTTTAAAAGACTCTAAAACGACGTAGTTTTAATAAAGGAGTGTTATTTAAGGAAGAATGTTATTTAAGAAGAATGTTCTTGATCCTGCTCTCTCTCTCTATATATATATATATATATTGATTTATAATATGGGACAGTTATTATATATTTATAATATATATAAAATTTTAATTATTTTATACTTAGAATAAAAAGTTTATTTTAATTTTAAAATTGAATTTCATGCTAACTAATTAGAGTTGGAATTGGATTCCATGATAACTAATTGGAGTTGAAATTGGATTCCATGTTTTCTAAAATAAAGGAGTTTATTTATGAATAGGAAAATGAATCCATGTTTCCTTAAATAAAAGAATTTATTTAGATATGGAATAAGATTTCATATTATTCAAAATAAAAGAGTTTATTTGTGAATAGGAAAGAGAATCCGTATTTCCTTAAATAAAGGAGTTTATTTAGATATGAAATAAGATGTCATATTATTCAAAATAAAGGACTTTATTTGTGAATAGGAAAGAGAATACATGTTTCCTTTAATAAATGAGTTTTTTTTTACTTGGAATTGGATTCCATAATTAATTAAAATAAATGAGTTTATTTTGATTAATAATTTTGATTAAAATAAAATAGTTTATTTTATTCAAAATTAGATAAATTAAAATAAAAGAGGTTTATTTTGATTTAAATTTGGATTAAAATAAAAGAGTTTATTTTGATTCAAAATTAGATTTTATGCTAACTAAATTTGCCCATTAAATGATATCAATATATATATATTGAATGTTTATTATTCATGAGATGAATGTTATTTATTGATGCATATGGTGATATGTATGATAATAAATGGGATTGATTATGGACTATTGACCAATGTGATTGGATTTTATTTTAGTTGAATGCATGAATGTATAGGTTTTTATTAAATGGGGTATGCGTACCTCGTCTTCTCTAATTTTTCTTAATGTAAATTCTAACCCGCTCCTATGTACTTTCCCTTGACTGATGATCAATGTTTCTATTTATTTTAAATAGTTTTGTAATAGGAATACTTAGAATTAATTTTGAAGAATTGGAGATCAAGGAGAAGGAGCGCTTGAAGACCCGTTTGTAATGGAGCCTAGGTTTAAATGTAATAGTTATATTTAAATATTAATTCTTGCACCCCTAGGGTTTGACCTTTTGGTTCACTTGGTGGCTCTAGTGAACCAAACTAGAATAAAAGTTCATAATCAATCCGGGTAGAATATAGTATTCTATATATGCATGCTTATACTATATAAATTATATATTATACAAACATGCTTCGCATGTTCATTAATATGACGCGTATTTTATATATATATTTGCATGCGCGCTAAACAACATGAGACAAATTAATAACAAACCCCTCAAATCTTTATATTAAGTTGTAACGTTCAAAGATATTTGGAATATCGAACGTCGCCTTCTAGCATGATAAAAATAATAGAGTGTTGAATATTTAATATGAGTTTATTGTGCACACTCGAGGCAAGTATTAAATATTTAAGATGTTTTAATTACATATGATGTTTATAAGGAATTGAACATTACTGCTTTGTTGTGCACACACAAGGGCTGTAGTTTTCTCTTCACTTATATGGAAATGCTGGGTCTGACTTAACTTAAATCATTTTAGTTCGGATGTGTACACACTTGACCATTATGATCTAAGAGGCAAAATACAAGGAGTTGCATAGTTGATGTAATTGACAAGAGTTGTCTACCTATTTATTTATATATAGTTTGTTGTGCACACACAAGGCTATATACATTTGAAAATAGGATCCTTATTCTCACTAGCATATCTTTAATTAGATATTACCGAACTATATATATTGAGGGTAATATAGTTTGAAGAAAATAATGGGAGATACTAATTTAAAACAAGACCTAATTTATTTTGGTAATTAATAAAAGAATGTATATTAAAACGTTGTTAATTACAAATTCATTAACAGAATTTTTATAATGTCTAAATTACTATCACTGCGAAATATATTAGATGTTATTTAACCGGACCGAATTAAATGGATTGGTTAAGGAATTTGAGAATAATTTTCATGGCTAAAAAGCTATCTTATGTCCTTAATATGCATATCCCTGCAATGGTTGCAGACAATGCCTCTGAGGAAGAGATTGCTACTTTTAGAAAGTGGCAAGATGATGCAAAATTGGTTCAATGCATCATGCTCGCGTCCATGAGTAACGAGCTTCAGCGTCAGCATGAAACTATGGATGCTCCTACTACACTCCTGCACATCAAGTAGTTGATGGTGAGGAAAGTAGGACTGATAGATATTAGATATCTAAGAAGATCTTCCGATCTAGAATGACCGATGACACTACAGTGCAGATAAAAGTCCTTAACATTATCAATTTGATTGATCAATTAGGATAACATGTTTTTTCATGGATGGAGAGTTGAACCAAGATTCGATCTTGCACTCACTCTCAGACTCCTTTCATAATTATTGTGATTTTTTCATATGAACAAGCTAGATATCAGCCTCGCTGATTTGCTTAACATGTTAAAAATGCTGAGTCACTTTCCACCAAGAAAGACCAAGTCTTACTAGTAGGGGCCAAATGATCTTCTGAAAAGAAGAATGATTCTAAGAAGGTAAATGGAAAGACAAAAATAAAGGATAATAAGAACAAAATTGATATGGATAGCAAAGGAGTTTGCTTCCACTACAATAAGCCTGGACACTGGAAAGAAACTAGAAGAAGCATCTTGCAAAGGCTAACCAAAAGAAGCTTAGTGAAGTTTAGGTTACAGATACAATTTTATTCGAGATTTAAAATAAATTTTTCTTTAGGTCAAGGTTCTACTTGGGTATTGGATACCGGCTTTGGTTATCATTAATATAGATTTATGAAGGGACCAAGTAGAAGTAGAAAGTTAAACAAAGGATAAGTAATCCTATATCTGGTAAATGAAGCAAAGGTTGCTACATTAGCCATAGAAACTTATAGTTTAGCAATGCTTATGGGAAAATCTATTAAGTCAACAAGTTTTTATTGTATTCTAGTTCTTGTTAGAAACATTATTTCTAATTTGTTGTTGGACAATGAAATCTTTAGTATTATATTTAAGAACAATTTTTGTTCTATTTATAATAATAATGTTTTTATAGAATTGGAATATTACTTAATGAATTTTTTATACTTGACTTACGTGAAAAATTATTTTGCATATTGAACAAATTAGTATAAGAAAAGGAGATGATCATTCAAAGATTTGAATGTGTGTATTTGTTGAAATACAAGTGTGAATTATTTGAAAGGTTCAAAGAATTCAGAAGTGAAACAAATTAGCAAAGTATTAGGATTCTTTGATCGGATCAAGGAAGGAATACTTGTGCAATGAGTTTCTAGATCATCTTAAATGGTTTTCTCACAATGGACGCCTCCTGATACGCAATAATTGATTGATGTATCTGAAAGGAAAAATCGTACCTTGTTGGACATGGTGCGGTCCGTAATGATTTTACCGACATTCCAGTATCCCTCTAGGATCATGTCCTAAAAATGGCTACATATCTATGAAAAAGGTAACCTCAAAATCTGGCCCCAAGACTCTATAAGAGTTATGGACAGGGAGGATTCCTAATCTTAAGTATGTTAAGATGAGGGGTTGTCCAACTTATGTGAAAAGGTTTCAAAGGATAAGCTTGGAACAAGATTTGATAAGTACAGATTTGTGGGACATCCTAAAGTAAGTTTAGGGTATATGTTCTATAATCCTACTTAGCAAAAGGTGTTTGTTGCGAAGCACGCTACCTTCTAAGATAAAGGTATTTATCATTGAAGGAGCTAGTGGGAGGATAATAGATCTTGAAGAGTTCAAGAACCATAAATCACTATAAGTCAAATAAGAGCAACTTGTAGATAGACCTATTGTACCACAACCGAATCGTAAATCTGGAATAATACCAAAGATACTTAGGAGGTATGGATTCATCATAGATGATGATGATGATGAGGTACACATCATAGAAGATGATGATCCAGAGTTACATACGATGAGGTAAGAGTTCTAGTGTGTACAAAAGGGTCAGTGGGAGCGCCGTGACATTCTTAATATTATATGTTGATATACTATGGATAAGGAATGATATACTAATGCTACAATCAGTAAAGATAAAGTTGTCTAAACATTCCTCCATGAATGATTTGGGAAGAGTATCTTAATTGGGGATACAAATCTATATAGATAGATTTAAGAGGATGCTCGACTTAACCCATGAAATGTATATTCATTTGATGCAAAAGTCATTTAGCATGACAAACTCCAAGAGTTATCTCATGTTGATGAGCCATGGAGTGTATCTCTCTTAATAGTCCCCATAGACTCATAAAAGAGAGATCGCATGAGTAACTATCATGTATGCAATGAAATGTACGAGACCTGATGTTGATCAGTCATATTCTAGAAAAGTTCACTATGAGTCAGTGAAAAACATCTTAAAGTACTTAACCGGCACTAAGGATGTGATCATATACATGGTGGGTCTGAATTAAAACTAGAGGGCTTACCAGACTCGAGTTTTTTCAGACAGACCAAGATGACAGAAAATACACTTTAAGGTAAAGAGTTACCTTGAACGGTGGTGCAGTGAATTAAAAAGGTTCCAAACAGCAAAGAGTTGTTGGTTTAGTGATGAAAACAAAGTATATAACTATAAATGAAGCTACAAGCTGATTGTTTGGATGAAAAGTTCATTACAGAACTAGGAATAGTTCCTAAATCTCATCTTGGATCTAAACATGTGTTGTGGCACTTTCATTTGATATATAGGAATCATTGAAAGATGGGAAATCATTATAGAGATAGTGAACTATCAAGAACAACATTACATATCTATTAACTAAAACTTATCCAACAGTAGGATAATCGTCACCTAGAGAAGAAGGGTATGAGATACCATGGCGATTGGCTTTAGTGCAAGTGGGAGATTGAAAGTAGTATGCAAACAAGCCAATCATATTTGATGATAAAGCATATATTTTGTAACAATATTATTCATTTATTAATAAAAAGTATTAATTTATTAAAGGCTTTTAATTATCTGTATGATGCTGTTTTATAATATGTGATAAACCCATAGTTTTAAGCATTGCTTTTAGAATAATGATGATGATCATTCTAATGGGATCTAAATTCTTAAAAAGCTTAAAACTAAAATAGTTCCCAATCGTTGTATTACTAAATAGGGGATTAGTGAATCCGGATAGATTGGTACATACATTGCTTGCTCATTGGATGAGGATGATTGATCTCATGATCATTTATGTGGAGACACTAAAGCAAGTATGTAGGTGCTTATTAGAGAATAAGTTCACTGAACGTGGCTTGCTAAGGAATACCTAATGGAGTTTTACTTGCCTGTCAATATGAATTCCTGTAGTGATAGTAGTACAAGTGATCCTTGGACTTGAGATCATCTTAGTATCTTGTGTATGATGAGTTATACTTTGACTTATTCCTTAAGACCCTTAGGGTATATCAAAGGGTATGCTTGGGTAAAATAAGTTGTACATGGAGATAATGTATGATCAATAAAGAATCTACCGCTTCTAGTAAAATAAGAGAAATGTCCTATGTGATTCGATAAATGACAACCTAGTAGTCCTTAGCCAAGGCAGAATGAAATTAGAAAGGAGTTTCTAATTTGCATTATTTGGAGTTGTGCATTTAAGAGTCGAAATACATATAATTAAATAAAATAAGGCTTGACAATAATTCCATATCTTATATTAATTAGGACATTGTATGGTGAAAGGATTGAATTGTACGGTAACTATTTACTCAAAGGTTCTTTTATGATTAATATTAAAATCTATATTATCTGGAAAGTCGTTAATCGCTAGGGAGGCTTATCCCTATTGTAAAATAAATATTATTTATTTAAATAAATTAATAAATTAATTTATTTATTCAAATAAGATTAGAATTGTTCTAATTGATTTATTCACAACCGGTTTAATATGGAGAACCTAAAGGGTCACACCCTAAAAGGAAGAATAATTATTTAAGAAGTTAATGGCATAATCGTGAAAATATGTTAAGTGTATTTAATTTAATCTATGGTGATATAATAAATTAAATAGCTTAATATTTATTATTTAATATTTTAGAAATATTAAATATATAAATTAATAAGAGGAGTCTTATTAATATTATTATAATTATTATTATTTTAATTTCTAAAGAGTTGGAAATTAATTTAATATTAGTACTCTCATTTATTCCTAATAAGATTAGGAGGCTAATTAATTAAAGGATTTTAATTAATTAAAATAAAACCCAATTCCTTAATTGTTAAGGAGAGTTGCCACATCTATAAATAAGAAGTCTTATTATGGGTGAGGAGGGTTGTTGACTTTTTCACAACAGACGTGATTCTAATAGTTGGAGAGTACGTTCTTTTTCTATAGAGATAGAAAACTAGGGTTTAGCCAACCACTCTTCTTCTTGAATATTTCTTCTTCCTTGGTGGATCACCTCTAGAGGCCAAACACTTGGGTGACTAATGTTGATCAAAGGAATGAATCAAACCTGATGGATTCAAGTTGAACGCGAAAAAGATTGGAGGTGAACTTGTACATGTGGAAGATCAAATCTTCAAGGGTATGATTCTTGTTCTTCATATTTTCGTTTAATTAATAATTGTTCATAAAGGGTGATCCGGGTATATGGTTTATAAAATTTTAAAACTCTGATTTTTCATGCTTTCGCTTATTTTGTGCGATTTGATTGTGTTTATTAATATTACAAACCTAACAGCCTATGGGCTACAAAGGCTCTCTAAGCATCAGGTTTAATGAAAGGATATTCTTCAGTGGGGGCACATAAGACTTTCTTCTTCATTTTTGAAAGGATAAACATAGGTATTGGTCAGTCTAGACTGTAACTCTCGCCATTTACATGCTGTTGATCTTAAAACCATTTTCCTGCTTTGAGGAGCTATCATAAATGCCATCTACGCACAAGTAGATCACACGATTAAAAATCTTTTTGGATTCTACATCTTTTGCTTGAAATTTGAGATTCATTTTCACTCTCAAATATCAATACATGTGACAATAAAGAAAAATAAAACTACATGGGGAATTTAATCATTTCACATACCTCTACAGCTTCCCAATTCTTCTTTTTTGTATCTAACTCCACAGCTTTCCAATTTTTAATGTAAATTCGTACCTTCGTGCGTGCTAATACCCCAATGTAAGACTGCATTTTCTTTGCTGTCTTCCCACGAGGTTGCCCGTTTTTATTATACTCCATAACCTTTTTCACGCCTTGTACTTTTTTCTTTACTATTCACTGCATTGTGTTAATGCCTCATTTTCTTTTTGCAGTACCGGAGATTGTCTCAACTTCAGATTTTAGAGTTTGATTTTCTGAACCACTGTGATTGTTTTGAGCCTCTAAAGCAGCTTGCTGCATCTGACTAGCCTCGGCATGTTAGTTCTTTGCATATTTTGAACTAGCTTTCTTCTTTTGAGGGGAGGAAATAGCTTTCTTGGTTGAAGGGGATGAACTAGCTTTCTTCTTTTGAGGGGAGGAAATAGCTTTCTTGGTTGAAGGGGATGAACTAGATTTCTTCTTTTGAGGGGATGACATAACTTTCTTCTTTTTAGGGGATGAAAACCGCTCAGTAATCATGGAAGAATATTCTGCACAAAAATAAACATTGAGTTAGAAAATAAACATTGAGTTAGAAATATAACTGCTGGAAAATAATTCAGTTCATAGAGTTCTAAATACAACTGCTGGAAAATAAACACATCGTAACTGCTGGAAAATTAAACTGCTGGAAAAGTAACATTCTGCTAGCAAATAAACATTGAGTTATAAATACAACCATTGGAAAATAATTAAGTTCATAGTGTTCTAAATACAACTGCTGGAAAAGTAACATTTTGCTGGAAAATAAACATTGAGTTAATAAATCCAACTGCTGGAAAATAAACATTCTGCTGGAAAATGTCGCTGGTGTTCTATTAATTCAGTTCATTAAGTTCTATTAATTGACACAAGAGTTCCTATTCTTTATCAATCCAAATATCCTCACAGTCAGCTCTCATGTATTGTGAGTTGTCCTCGTGAAAAACATCATCAAATGTCTCAACTGCAGGCATACCCCTTGTAAAGGGTTCGTAGTCAATTACAATGTCCCCTAGCTCATCATCACTGGCACAATTATTATAATCCCTATTTGAGGTTGATAATACAACTGACCACATAGAATCTAAATGATCTTCAACATAAAAAACTTGTTTGACTAGGTTAGCCATAACAAATTGATCATTTCTAAAACTTATCGTACCAAGATTTGCCAACGTAAATCCAAGTTCATCTACTTTAATGCCATTATTGTTCTCAACCCAATCGCACTTAAACATGGGTACTCTAAACTTATGATAATCTAGCTCCCATATTTCCTGAATGACCCCATAGAAACTCATGTCTCCCATAACAGGATTTTTATCCTTTGCACTAGAAAGTTGCATTGTCTTTGCCACTAGGTGCACTCAACTATTTTGAACAGCTCGCACATCATCATGTGACTTGGTGTTAAAGTGAATCCCATTGACAATGTAGCTTTTATACTTTAGTACTTCCATAAACGGGCCATCCGAAAGCCACCGTAAAGTCTCTGTTATGTCATTGGATGCTTGGGTAAGTTCATGTGCAACCTGAATCCAAAATAATATAAATCAAGAAACAAATAAGAGCAACCAACAAATATTTACAAAGATAAACAAAATTTTACCCTTTTGCGAAACCAACCAATGAATGTGCGATTGTGCTTATCTTGTAGCCACTTTGTTCTTTTTTTGAATCTCGGATAAGTTTCTTTCAGATGTATTATATGTTCACTGCATGAAATAGAGGACAATCAGATTTTAGTCCTTAAATTATAAGACAAAATTCTTCTATCTTATATAGAAAAACGTTTTAATTACCTGATGTATGGTTAAATTTCATCGGTGTTGTCTAATACACAATGATGTGCTTGGTCTAACATGTCACGCTCCGTAGATTCTACGGTAGCACCAGATAAGGGTTGTGTATGACCCATATTTTGCCTCAATGGGATCCCAATAGTACTAACATCAGATAAATATTCCTTGCAAAACTCTGAAGCTTCTTCACCAATATAACATTCAGTCATGCAACCTTTAGGCCAATTACGATTACGTACATACCCTTTTAATACTTTCATAATTCTTTCAAATGGATACATCCATCTAAAGTAAACTGGCCCACATAATCGAACTTCTCTAACAAGATGCACCACGGTATGAATCATGATATCAAAGAATGATGGTGGAAAATACTTCTCAAGCAAACACAAGGTTACCACTACATCAGCTTGCATTTTATCTAGTTTTGAAATGTCGATGACTTTGTCACATATCTCATTAAAGAAAAAACACAATTTGATTATTGCATACCTCACCGGTTTTTCCATCACCGAACATAAGGAAACAGGGAGCAATTGTTTCATTAAGGTATGACAGTCATGAGACTTAAGCCCATAGAGTTTTAGGTTTTGCAATGATACAAGACTTTTGACATTAGAAGCGTAACCTTCTAGGACTTTCATTCCATACAAAGAATTACATACAACTCTTTTCTCTGCGCTCGATAGATTCCAAGTACTTGGAGGCAAACGTGTCCTTTTTCCCCCAAAATCTGGTCGCAAATAAGTCTTAACCCCAATTTCTAAGAGGTCTAACCGAGCTACAACCCCATCTTTGTTTTTCCCCGGAATCTCCAATAATGTACCAATAATGCTATCCCATACATTTTTCTCAATATGCATAACATCAAGACAATGTCTAATATAAAGAAACTTCCAATAATCTAGTTCAAAGAAGATTGACTTCCTCTTCCAACATGGCTTGTTATCCTTGTCATCAACCACATGAGTCAAACCATAAACTTTTCTAAATACTTCCTTTCCCATTAGTGACACAAGAGGTGGTCTAAATTCTTCTTCTCCATTAAATATTAGTCGTTACTTCCGAAATGAATGATCTTGAGGCAAGAATATTTGGTGGCCAATGTAACAAATTTTGTTACCATGTGTCTACCTATGGCTAGGTGTATCCTCGCCACATATAGAACATGCTTTATAACCTTTTACAACATATCCAGATAAGTTCCCATAGGCTGGAAAGTCATTAATAGTCCACATTACTTGGGCTTTGAGCATGAAGTATTCTCCTCTAAATGCATCATACACCCCTGGAACCCCCTTCCACAAACACTTCAAATCATCAATCAATGGTTCCAAGTATACATTTATATCATTACTGGCTTGTTTAGGACCCGAGATCAACAAAGTCAACATCATGAACTTTCTTTTCATACATAACCAAGGCGGGAGATTATAAATAATCATTATAACAGACTAACAACTGTATCTACTACTAAGAGAACCATGAGGATTGATCCAATCAGCTGAAAGAGAAAGTCTAAGGCTTCTAGGGTCTTTACCAAACTCCGGCCACGTATCATCCACTAGCTTCCAAGATGGTGAATCTGATGGATGACACATATGATTGTCGTTCATTTTATTATTAGCATGCCAAGTCAAACTCTCAGATGTCCTGCTAGAGTTAAACATACGTTTAAACCTCAGGATAGGAGGAAAGTACCACAACACCTTCGCATGCACCCCTTCTCTTACAAGCTCATTCTTATCCATCTTCCACCTTAAGAGAGAACATTTTGGGCAATTAGTTACCTGGTCAAATTGCTTTCTATACAAGATGCAGTGATTAGGGCAAGCATGTATTTTCTCATAATCCATTCCTAAGGCATGTAAAGTCTTCTTTGCCTCGTACAAGGAGCAAGGTAATTGGTTACCTTCTGGAAGAAGTTCAATCAAAAAAATCAAGTGCTATGTGAAACCAACATCACTTAACCCATGCTTTGCTTTCAAATTGTAGAGTCTAAAAAGTCCACCTAACTTACTAAATTTACAACTAGGGTACAAGTTCATCTCCATCCCCAATCACATTAAGAAACTCACACAGATCATTTAAAAAATCCCCAAAACCATTATCTTCCATATCTACAATTTTAGAGACATAGCCTTGTTCAGTAGTGCCTACAAAAGGTTCATTTGCATATGCATCAGATATATTAGGTTCTCCATACCAGATCCAAGTTTGATAACTAGTATCAACACCATTAAAATATAAGTGATCCCGTATAATTCTAGTACCAAATTTTAAAATGTTTCCACATTTTACGCAAGGTCAATGAATAAGATTCACATTTCTCGCGTTGTCTACCGCAAACCTCAAGAATTCATCAACACCTAGTTCATACTCTCGTGACCTTCTATCAGCACACATCCATGACTTATCCATCTTAAAAAAAACAAAACCTGTCATCTAGAGTCCAACACTAAATATAAAACACTAAATAAGCACTCAATTAATTATTTATTGGCTAGACTAGATAATCACGAATAAGAAACCCCTTAACTCACTCTTTATGAAAAAAAACATTAGAACATACCCAAGAAGGAAAAACAAAGGATTTTCAAATGAAAATGAAGATTATCATTATGCTTTATGTAATAATACAGATTTAATTAGTCTTCAATAACACAGATATCCAACATATGGAGGTCCGACAAATAGAACATCGAAAATGCAAAATCCAAAATGGGTCTCACAAATATCTAAAATTGAACAAATGGGTCTCATTCATATTATAACCCAAATTAGCTCCAAATATCTAAAATTTCTAATTAAAACCAAAATTTTAGGGAAAATTAATAAGGGAGAAATTAAAACCTAATTTTTAGTGGAGGAGACAAAGAAACCACCACTGCAGCCACCACAGCCACCACTATGCTACCACTATGAAAGCAGAAAAGCCATTATAACAAAACAAATTGAGCACCTCAAACATGTTTAGATACACAAAAACTGTAAATGGGTTGAAAATAAACACATGAAAGAACAAATCCAAAGAGAGAAGATAGAGAGAAGGAAAACCTAGCCCCTAAACAACTTCTCTTCAAACACCCAATTACATTATCAGATTTCAGCCTCAGATCTAACGTACACCCAATAAGAACACAACCAAAGAGTAGATAGAGAGAAGGAAAACCGAGGAGAGAGAAGGAAAAATGAAGAGAAAAACTGAAAGAGAGAAGGAAAACTGAAGAGAGGGAACGGAACTGAACTTACGAGCACGGAGAAAGAGTATGTCTTTTAATTATAAGTTTTCACTTGAGCGCGGTTTTTTGCTCCATGTTTTTTGCATAGATAACATTTTTAAAAAAAAACGTTATCTAGTTAAAACCAAAAAAATGCCCTTTTAAATAGATAACATTTTTTCATATATCTCTACAACGTTTTCTTAAAAAATGTTGTGGGAAAAAATATCACAACGTTTTTTATAAAAACATTGTGGTTTAAGTGTTGTCTATTTACTACTTTGTACTAGTGTAGTGTTTAAGTTATCTAAGAATTTAGATCTCAATATCATGATCACATTATGATTCTAAAAGCATTGCTTAAAACTATGGGTTTATCACTTATTATTAAAACTACACCATGTAGATAATTAAATGCCTTTAGTAAATAAATACTTTTATTAATAAATGAATAAAATTGTTTATAAAGTATATGCCTTATCATCAAACATGATTGACTTGTATGCATACTACTTTCAATCTCCCAATTGCACTAAAGCCAATCGCCATGGTATCTCATACGCATCTTCTCTAAGTGACGATCGAACTACTATTGTGTTAAAGCTTTTGTAAATGGATCAAAAATGTTGTCTTGAGATTCCACACGCTCGAGGGTGACATCTCCTCTTTCAATGATTTCTTTAATCAAATGAAATCGACGCAACAAGTGTTTAGATTTCTGATGAGACCTGGGTTTCTTAGCCTGCACAACAACTCTGGCGTTGTCACAGTATAAAGTTACTGATCTTCTAATGCTAGGAACCACACCAGGTTTGGTTATGAACTTCTTCATCTAAATAGTCACCTTTATCGCTTCACTTGCAGCTATGTACTCTGCATTTGTCACTGAATTAGTAACTATTTGCTGTTTGGAACTCTTTCAACTCACTGCACCACCGTTCAAGGTAAACACATACCCTGAAATGAATTTACTATCATCTTAGTCCATTTGAAAGCTTGAGTCTGTGTAGCCCTCTAGTTTTAACTTAGACCCACGGTAGACAAGAAACATATCCTTGGTTCTTCTTAAGTACTTTAGGATGTTTTTCACTGCCTTTCAATGCTCTTCTCCTGAATTCAACTGATATCTGCTTGTTACACTAAGTGCATGAGCAATATCCATTCTAGTAAATATTATACCGTACATGATAGATCCTATTGCTGAAGCATAAGGAATCTTACTCACACAATTTCTCTCCTAAGGTGTCTTTGTGGCCTGTTTCTTAGAGAAATCACTACAAGAAAAAGACCTATCGAATCTTTATCGATCGCGATTCGATCAAGAATGATTATCGTGATCGACTACTTGATCGTAGAGATAGCGTCGCATAAAATCTGGTCGTTGGAATGCACATCAGCGACCACTATTAGCGACCGACGTATCTGCAACAGATATGAGTGACCGAAATCGTCATTTGGGTCTCTAAGCTAAGTCAGCACTGTTCAGGGCCAAAGGTTGACGTGGACCACATGTCAGCGACTGCTATCAGTGACCGCATGCGGTTGCTGATGTAAAAAAACCTGGAAACCAAATTTTTCCTGTTTTGCAGAATTCCCAAAAAATTGTACCTGCTTTGTACCTAATTTATCCCAACACACATGCACAATAATATAAACATACACAATAATATAAACATCGATCGTCCATATAGCAACACATACACCAAACTAGTATATAAACTATATAAACCTTTATAAACCAATATAAATTGAATAAATATAAACAAATCTAATCTTTAAATAACATACAGACATCCAAAGAAAGAATATAAAAGTACAAGATTCATAAATAACTATATAACAACATTAAATCGGTCGTCATGCATCATTGTCCAAATTAGTTTTTCCTTGATCACCTTGTAATTAACAAAATAATAAAACAAGTTACATATATAGTATATATGTTGATATTGGTATTATGATAATATACAACAAATTAAACACAACAATATATATATATATATAAGTCACTAATTTGATTGTAATAAATAAGATTGATTACCTCGTCGCCATCCCCATGCTGTGATGTTGTTGCTGCTGCCGCCACTGCATCAGCTAACTAGTTAGGACTCAGAGCCGCCAGATGCCCGCCCAATATCTTTAGAAGATCGCGATCTTGACATATAGCTCTCACATAGTCAGCAGGAGTATTAATAGATGGATGACTCGATGACTGTGAAGACTGAGTAGCAGAGTTGCCTGAGCCACTGAAGGTTGGGCGTCGTCGTTGTCCTTGATCTCTGACGTAGTTCATCTTCACAACAGACGCCCTCTCCCACAATTCTTGATCAATTGGCAGACGTGGGGTGTCTTCAGTATACCGCTCATTCAATAAACGCTTATAAGTATCCTGTCATCACGTTAACAATTAAATAGTTAAAAATAAATTGGTAAAATTCTAAAGAATGACTTAAAACTTGATAAATAAGATCAAGTTGTTAAAACTTATTACCGCTATCTGGATAGCATCAGGCAGACCATCACAGGTGGCCACGTACACATCCAGCCAATGGATAGGCTGACCTTGAGACTAAGACTCCTATACAAAATATATTCCAATATTACTATAAGTAAAAATGTGATATTCTATAATTCATGATTGTAATTAACATATTAAAACTATTTATACGTACCCTGTCAGTAATATGCTACAATTGTGAAATACTGCCACCCTTGTAGGTTCCTTTAGCCTTTTTGCCATCAGGTACGCGTCTTTTGACCCAGCTCTCAGCTCTCCATTGGGTACACATCTCAGCCCATATGGACTGGGTGCACCACCAGGGGCTATGCTCATGCATGTAATCATCTCCCAAGCCTGGTTGGTCGATCGATGCATTGTGAAGGGCTTTTTGTTGTTCTTTGTTCAAATTGTCTTTAGTGACTGAGACTTACCTTGAGAATAGTGTATGTATCCTTTGAAACTGCGTGTCCTCCCATCTATACCTTTTCTACAAATAAAACAACAATAATAATATTAAAACGGTACTTTTAACATATAATCCAACACTACTAAACAATTATCCTTAGAATATTATATTATCTGTCATAATTAAAAAAAACATAACTGAAATTCAGCCCAAACTGCATCCTTGTGGGCGATAGGTGTGCTTGCCCACATAATCACAGGTGTGGGCCAATTCTGTAAGCATAGCTGTGAAATGCACTTGACGATCTTATTATCTGAAAAATCACTATAATATACAACAGTTGACATTAAAGATAAGTAGATGTATTAAAGCAATTTACATTAGTTATATATCTTGTGTAAATGGAATCTAAAATGCTTATATATAAATGAAGCGAACGTACATGCTATTCAGAGGAGGATGAATCTGAATAAGAATCCGATCATCCAGATTAGTAGGGACCTTTGGCGCATAATTAGGCCCCCTACCCAAGTCGTACTTTTTCTACGCTGCTTCAGAAGCCATCTATATATTAAAAATTTCAAGATGTTAGTATGAGTTTTATTTGATTACATGCATATATGAATATAAAATGACAATAATGACATAAAATTGCATTTAAATAGTTAAGTACATAAACATGACAATGATATAAAGATGTTGGTATGAGTTATATTTGATTACATGTATATATGAATATAAAATGACAATAATGATAGGAAATTGCATTTAAATAGTTAAGTACATAAACATGACAGTGATATAAAGATGTTGGTATGAGTTATATTTGATTACATGTATATATAAATATAAAATGACAATAATGATAGGAAATTGCATTTAAATAGTTAAATGTACATAAATGTGACACCCCCAAAGCTAGGTACTTCATTCCCACAAGACTTGGTGTTCACTTTCCAATCATTTATATCTATCTACCCAAATATAATAAAATTAGATCAGAAATCCTCCCTTTAAAGGGTTACATCATTAATCAAAAGCCTTCTCAGGTTGTCTAACCTTAAACATCAATCAAGTGTGTAAATAAAATAATTACATCACATCATTAAATATAAAATCCAACATCATGACAATAAATGAAATTACAAGTCTTCATCACTTGAACATTTTTTCCTTTCCTTTGCTAGTTGTAGGTTCATCGACCTTCTCAACTTTAGCTACAATGAGTGTATATATATATATATATATATATATATATATATATATATATATATGCAAGAGTGAGAAAAACAAATGCTCACTAGATATAGCAATTAATAAACAAGAGAATAATAACTGCCAATGAATAAGCTCATCAAAACTGAATGGTACTCTATCAACAATAACCAAAAACTGAAATCAAAATATGAATTATATCTGAGGGTCATAAGACCACGAACTATGTCCACGGTTACAAGTAGTCTTTCAACTTTAACCTTAACAGTTATACTGTAGGGACTTAACGTACTTAGGGGGATCAACCCTTCGTACCATGTATTATGCACAAACATCTAAACGCATTATGTATCCCCTATAATAGAGTTGTTCTTCTCAGTTTTAGAGTACAAGTCCGCACCAAAGAAAGTTTGGTTTGGATAAGATTCAAGGGTAATTTAAAGTTTAACGACCATCAACTAAAGGATTAGTTGAATCAACAAAGTTTGATAACACTACAGTTGATCACTAACAACATAATATGCAACAAAGAATAATCATAAGTGAACTAACTATATATTGAACAAATGCTTAGAAATAACTACAAAGCATAAGTATTGAATAACAATAAACCTTGCTTGAATAATATTAAGCTAGGGCTATGAATTATTGAATATGTATAAGTAATAGCAAGCTGAAAGTAAATGTGAGACCACAAATTTTATGAATAAATATTTAATTTTCTCGAAATAATGTTTTGAATATTATGGTATGGATTTGATATAATGTTATAGTTATGGGTAGTATTTATAAATTTTGTAATGTATGCAAGTTGTTATATAATTTTAGATTGGTCAGGGAATATTCTTTTCGTCGGGGAATATTCGTACGACGGTACAATCATTGGTGGACCCCACAACAGAATTATTGTCGGATTGAGAAAACGATAAAAATATTTTTATGAGAATAACGGCGGAAGTTTTACCGTTAAAACTGTTGAACTACTCGGTAGTAAAAGTACAGTAATACGCGTGGTTGCATAGTAGCACACAGTATTCATTATTAATGTTTGCGTGAGAAGTCATTCAGTTTTGTTTTATTAGTATTATTAATGTAATAAAATAGAAAAACTTTTTAAATAAAAGCAGAATACTTTTATAAAGTTATTCGTTTTATTAGACTATAAATAGAATATATAATATATTCTATTATGCATGGTATTTTGCATAGTAAAATCTTTTATATAAAATGTAATACTTTTATAAAGTTATTTTTTTATTAGACAATAATTAGAATATATTATATTTTATTATGCATAGTGTTGCAAGATACTGCATAGTGTTTTGCATAGTAAAATCTTTTTATATAAAATAGAATACTTTTATAAAGTTATTCATTTTATTAGATTATAAATAAAATATATTATATTTTATTTAAAAGATTTTGTTTTATTAGAATATTTTATTAAATCAACTGACCGTCTGTTTAAAAGTAAATCAATCTGGACCGTTTCATGAATTAGTTACTATATGCTAATCCATTCTCCTATAAATAGAAGCTCA
The DNA here is from genome assembly GCA_020205605.1 of Panax ginseng. Taxonomy (NCBI): domain Eukaryota; kingdom Viridiplantae; phylum Streptophyta; class Magnoliopsida; order Apiales; family Araliaceae; genus Panax; species Panax ginseng. Next base: position 106,148,179 of record CM035137.1, on the reverse strand, counting down.
TTCCTTCATTATTTCTTACTTAATTCAATTTGAAACTCGAGAGAATTCTTCTTCTATAATTTTGAGCATATTTCTTTAGAGTTTAAGAAAGCTTTAAGCGTAGTGCAAGTTACTTCGAGTATATCCTCGCCCTACCAGTCGGAATACTAAGGTAAGGGGTATTTTTTTTTTCATATTCATGAAGAATTCTTCTGTTATTCTATTATTTATTATTCTGTTGGAATAACCTGTATATGCGAAGTACCGCATACATGGTGAAATTCTGTTGTTATTCCATTCTTTATTATTCTGTTGGAATATCACGTTCGTATGCGTTTAACTTAGGACCTAGTTCTATCTTTATTATTACATTTGGAATATCGTATGCATGCATTTTACGTGGGTTTGGTTCATTATTTATTATTACGTTGGAATAACACGTCTATGTCTGAAGTACCACATGCATGGTGATTTTGTTGTTATTCCATTCTTTATTATTCCGTTGGAATATCTTGTTTGTCGATGCGTGATACGCTTTGACACGGTTCCATTATTTATTATACATTGGAATAACTTTGCTATCATGCGCAGGTACCGTATGCATGGTGATTTCTTTTGTTATTCCATTCTTTATTATACTCAGTTGGTTAAAGCTTTGACTTCTATACTCCATGAAATTAGTAGAATATCCTTGATATTTGCGCTTCATCAAGTATCTTTTCATGTAAATATTTTTCTGAGCATTCTTGAATTTTACTCTACAAAGAAGTATCATGTTGACAATTTGGACGTTATTAGTTCCTGGATAAATTAATTCTTGGACTTGTTTTATTGAATTCTTATATCATTGTCATCATCCTCATGTTTATATTATGTTGAAAGTCATCTGTATGGCTCTGTAGTGCATAAATGGACTTGGTATGATTATGGCGAGGATTATTCGGTATAATCAGCCACCGTAATGTTACAAATGATGTGGAAAAAGTCCTCACTGGCCCGTAGTGCATTGATGGACAGTTTTTGGTATGATTATGGCTATGGATTCTCTTCGGCTAAGGGTGCAAAGATGAATTGTTTTATGGCATAATCAGGACCGTTGATGAAAACACGATTATCTTTGGCCCGTAGTTCATGGATAATTTGTGGTCGTGATACTAAAAAAAATGTCTTTGGTCGTAGTGCAGAGATGATGTGGATTATTTATTAAGCTGAGTTCCAGCGATAAAAGTGATGAAAAACTTTTTAAATCATAGAAGATGGTAGATTTTATTCTCTACTTGACTCTTTTAATGGATTGCTTGTTCATTGCAGATTAAACTTGATGTTTGTTATATTGTATCGGTTTAACATTGTTGAAGGCTAACGATAATTTATTCTCGCATTATCTTAGTCATATTATTTTTTCTTCGGGCTAGCCGAGGTCACCCTTTCTTTCATTGTTCTCTTCAGGAAATGAGAACGTAGTAGGGACTAGTCGGGGAACAGAGTGATGGTCCTAGATGGTGCATTAGTAGTCTTCATTATTCTGTGAAATAGTGTAATAATAAATGTAATGAGGACTCCATTGAGTGTGGATATTATCTAGATGACAATATTTATATTAAAACTCACAGCATATGTTTTGTCGTATTTTACACGATTGTTGTATAATTAGTTTGTATTTGTATTCAATACCATGTATCTGGCGACCCAAGATGGGTGATGTATACCTATTTTTGGGGACGTCACAGTTGGTATCAAAGCTTAGGGATGTGATCCCTGGCTAAGATGTGAGACAAGAACTAAGAGGGGAGAGACGGGGAATTCCTTCGCTAGTATGACCTAACTAAGTTTATTTGGTATTTAATTGGTCGGTTAGAGTATAGAGATAATATGTGATATTGTAATTGTGGCAGTATTTGAAAATGACATCTGAAAATGTTGAGATAAGCAATGGAGCACAGGAGACCGTTGAGTCTCCACAGATAAATAATCAGGACAATGTGCAATAGGATGACGATAATCCTCCTGTAAACAACAACACTGATCAATTGACGAATGATGGTACGTTTAGGAGCTTTTTAGAATTCATACAACATCAGGTGAAGGTGGCTCCTGTTCATAATGCAGGTAAAAATAATGGCAACCCACGGTCGGTCACCGCTAAACAATTCAAGGAGCTGGGACCACCGGAGTTTTCGGGAAATCCAGAACCACTTAAGGTGGAGACATGGTTAAAACAGATCACCAAGATATTTGATATCTTGGGATGCTCCGAGAAGCAAAAGGTTCCATTCACCACCTTTATGTTGCGTGAAGAGGTAGATTACTGGTGGAAATCTGTAAAATGTACCCAGCCTGACGCACTCAAGATATCTTGGGAGAAGTTCCAAGAGCTCTTCAATGACAAGTACTTTCCCGAAAGTATTCATCACATGAAGGAGGTGGAGTTTATCAAGTTGGAGCAAAACAACATGACCGTGTCGCAGTACGAAGCCAAGTTTGCTGAGTTGTCCCGATTTGCGTCTCATTTGGTTGATAATGAGGAGAGAATGACGTAAATGTTTCTAAGAGGTTTGAAACCTGAGATACGTCAATATCTTATCTCTCATAAACTGTGTTTGTATTCAGATGTTGTTAATAGGGCTCAGTTATTGGAGCGCGGTAATGAGTCAACCCAACCAAAAGAGAGCAGCTGGCAAAATGATAATACCGGTGATAACAGTCATCAAAGCAGTGACAATAAGCATGGAGGGAATCAACATGCCAGAAATGGTAATCACTTTGGTGGTAATCATGGCCAAAATAATAAGAATGAACATTTAAAGAAGAGAAGGTTCAACAATGACGTGAAGATGTCAGCACCAACACCCGTTTCAAAGGAAGAAGAACGACCACCGGTCGTATGTTTCAAATGCGGACAGGAGGGACACATCCGTCCAAATTATATACAGCAATCCAAAGCATGTTTTAATTACGGAAGAGAAGGTCACCTAGCTCGATTTTGTCTTATGGTGAAGTCAAGTCCAGCTGGGATAGTGATGCCAAAGGATGTCCCAAACAAGCCAAAGCCGGTAGTTTAAGAGAGAGCATTTTTTTTCGTGACGAGGACCCTGAATAAAATTATCACGGGTATGTTAGTCATAAAATCTTGCGAAGTCTATACCGTGTTAATCTGGGTTCTACTCACTCTTTTATTTCACCTAGTTGTGTTCAATGTTTGAAGTTAAGTCTGGAGAAGTTAGACTTTGATATATCTGTTTAAACTCAGTTGGGAGAAACCTTCGTTACCTTCACTATTTATAAATCTTGTTCAAATCAACACTTTCAAGTTACCTGTCGATCTTATCTCTTTGAAAATACTTGCCTTTGATGTGATTTTTGGAAACGATTGGTTAACTACTCATCATACTTTTCGTAAGGTTGTTAGCTTTCAAACTCCTAACCAAACCACTAAAGTCAATCATTGTCATATCAAACCATAAGTAAAGAGCCCGATCCTTTCGTTGTTCACTTCCTTGTGTGGAATGCACTGAAGCCAGACTTTCTGTAGGCGACATCGTGAATGAAGATGGCAAGTTGATAGGTATCAATGTGACGTACTATCCAAGTCTTGGATGAAGGTCACGGTTTTGAATGATATTTCTATCGTTAATAAATTTCCTGACGTATTCATGAAGACTTCCTAGCCTACCCCTAAAGCGTGAAATCAAATTTTGTATTGACCCCAGTACAAAACCCATTTCTTAAACCCTCAAATATTTCTTCAACTAAAATGAACGTAACATGCGCCAAAGACATTGACTCGAGCTGTTGAAGATTACGATCGTACCATTCAATACCATTGTAGAAAAAGAGAACATGGTAGCTGACGCGTTGAGTAGAAGATCGTATGCGGTTACAAGTGCGAATATACGAACCCACGTGAAGATAACAAATATACGAGTAGAATTGACTTTAATCGATAAAGTTAAAGCCGCTCAAGCTACATACTCAGAGCTGATGAATGTGAAGAAGAAGGTTCAAGAAGGCATTATCTTAACCCTCAATTTAATTGGCCTATTTTGAAATCCTCGATCAAGTAGGAACTGTGGCTTATAGACTCGTTTTACCGCCAAGTATGTCACGTGTTCATAACATTTTTTCACGTATCGATGTTACGTAAATATGTGGACGACCCGAACCACATTATTAATTTAGAACCGGACGAGATAGCGGATGATTTAACGTATGAGGAGATACGTGTTAAAATCTTGGATAAGAAGGATTATATTCGACACTCAAAGGTTATACCTCAAGAGTTAGAATCTAAAATGAAGTTAAGGTACCCTCACCTCTTCAGCATACCAGGTACGTACATAAATTTCGAGGGCAAAATTCCATAAGGAGGGGAGATTGTGAGACCCCAGATTTTATGAATAAATATTTAATTTTCTCGAAATAATTTTTTGAATATTATGGTGTGGATTTTATATAATGTTATAGTTGTGGGTAGTATTTATAAATTTTGTAATGTATGCAAGTTGTTATATAATATTCGATTGGTCGGGGAATATTCTTTTTGTCGGGGAATATATGATGCGATGCAGTACAATCATTAAGTGGACCCCTAGCGGAATTATTGTCGGATTGAGAAAATGACAAAAATATTTTTATGAGAATAACGACGGAAGTTTTACCGTTAAAACTGTTGAACTACTCGGTAGTAAAAGTACAATAATACGTGTGGTTGCATAGTAGCACACGGTATTGATTATTAATGCTTGCGTGAGAAGTCACTCAATTTTGTTTTATTAGTATTATTAATGTAATAAAACAGAAAAACTTTTTATATAAAATAGAATACTTTTATAAAGTTATTCGTTTTAGTAGACTATAAATTGAATATATAATATTCTATTATGTATTGTGTTTTGCATAATAATTTTTTTTTATATAAAACAGAATACTTTTATAAAGTTATTTGTTTTATTAGACAATAATTAGAATATATTATATTTTATTATGCATAGTGTTGCATAGTTACCGCATAGTGTTTTGCATAGTAAAAAATTTTTTATATAAAATAGAATACTTTTATAAAGTTATTCATTTTATTAGATTATAAATAGAATATATTATATTTTATTAAATCAATCTGGACCGTCTATTTAAAAGTAAATCAATCTGGACCGTTCATGAATTAGTTACTATGCAGTCCATTCTCCTATAAATAGAAACTCATTCCTTCATTATTTCTTACGAATTCATTGAAACTCTAGAGAGAGAAACTATAGAGAGAATTCTTCTTCTATAATCTTGAGCGTATTTTTTTTAGATTTTAAGAAAGCTTTAAGCATAGTGCAAGTTTTCTTCGAGTATATCCTTGCCCTATCAGTCGGAATACTCTTCTTTCAAAGGTAAGGGGTATTTTTTTTCATATTCATGAAGAATTCTTCTGTTATTCCATTATTTATTATTCTGCTGGAATAACCTGTCTATGCGAAGTACCGCATACATGATGAAATTCTATTGTTATTCCATTCTTTATTATTCTGTTGGAATATCCTCGTGCATGCGTTTTACTTGGGACCGGGTTAAAATCTTTATTATTCATTGGAATATCCATGCATGCGTTTTATGCTTGGGACCTAGTTTAAAATCTTTATTATTCTCGTTGGAATATATCGTCTGTGCGTTTTTACGTGGGGGACTGCACTGAATTATTTATTATTACGTTGGAATAACTCGCCTATGCCAATACCGCATGCATGGTGATTTTCGTTGTTATTCCATTCTTTATTATTTTGTTGGAATATCATGTCGGGTGCGTATTACTTTGAATTCGTTCCGTTATTTATTATTCTGTTGGAATAACCTGTTTATGCGAAGTCCCGCATGCATGATGATTTGTTTTGTTATTCCATTCTTTATTATACTCAGTTGGTTAAAGCTTTGACTTCTATACTCCATGAAATTAGTAGAATATCCTTAATATTTGCGCTTCATCCAGTATCTTTTCATGTAAATATTTTTCTGAGCATTCTTGAATTTTACTCTACAAAGAAGTATCATGTTGACAATTTGGACGTTATTAGTTCCTGGATAAATTAATTCTTGAACTTGTTTTATGGAATTCTTATATCATTGTCATCATCCTCATGTTTATATTATGTTGAAAGTCATCTGTTGCCTGTAGTGCATAGATGGACTTGGTATGATTATGACTAGGGATTATTCGGTATAATCATGACCGTAATGTTATAAATGATGTTGAAAAAGTCCTCATTGGCCCGTAGTGCATTGATGGACAGTTTTTGGTATGATTATGTCTATGGATTCTCTTCGACCAAGGGTGCAAAGATGAATTGTTTTATGGCATGATCAGGACCGTTGATGAAAACACGATTATCGTTGGCCCGTAGTTCATGGATAATTTGTGGTCGTGATACTAAAAAAAAATGTCCTTGGCCGTAGTGCAGGGATGATGTGGATTATTTATTAAGCTGAGTTCCAGCGATAAAAGTGATGAATAACTTTTTAAATCATAGAAGATGGTAGATTTTATTCTCTACTTGACTCTTTTAATGGATTGCTTGTTCCGCTGCAGTTAAACTTGATGTTTGTTATATTGTATCAGTTTAACACTGTTGAAGGCTAACGATAATTTATTCTGCATTATCTTAGTCATATTATTTCTTACTAGGCTAGCTGAGGTCACCCTTTCTTTCATTGTTCTCTTCAGGAAATGAGAACGTAGTAGGGACTAGTCGGGGAACAGAGTGATGGTCCTAGATGGTGCATTAGTAGTCCTCACTATTCTGTGAAATAGTGTAATAATAAATGTAATGAGGGCTACATTGAGTGTGGATATTGTCTAGATGACAATATTTGTATTAAAACTCACATCATATGTTTTGTCGTATTTTACACGATTGTTGTATAATTAGTTTGTATTTGTATTCAGTAACATGTATCTGGCGATCCAAGATGGGTGATGTATACCTATTTTTGGGGGCGTTACAGTAAAACTAGCTCATTATGAGAATAACTTGTGTCAAGTAATTGAAATAAGACATTTTGATATTAAAAATTGGAATTCATGAAATTACATTCACAATAAAAGAATGACATTAAAGAAACTTGTCTATCAATAAACAAGTTAGAATACATCAATAACTATTGGAATTCAAAACTTGTTCGAATAAAGTTAAAGTTATAGCTTGCTCCAATAATGATTAGGAATACAAGAATTTGCTTAATTAAAGTTTAGAGTAAGAAACTTGCTCACTGTAAAAAAATAAGGTTTAGAAACTTGCCTCGTGCGCAAGCTATAATATTAAAACTCACGTTCACCTACACATAGTATTAGAACCACAATATCTATTAGATATACTAACATTCACGTATCAAAATAACACTCTCTTTTAGTTAGACTTGTTATTTTAGTTGAAGTCTTATGTTACCATATCTATTTCAAAAATTATAAGTGTTAACTTCAGAACATCTCTCTACCATTCATTGTGTACACTAAGTTCTAACATATCGCGTTTATAACTTATTAATCATTTTTACAACTTTGAAATTACTAACCACTTAACACGATTTTGTTTTAACCTCGTCGTTACATATTTAACACATTAACATAACCTTAGACCAAGTTATAAGGGTGGTCCATAGTCTGCAGAAGTAGCAGAGATTTCACCATCTCGCACCGAGGTATGTATGCAATTGTATATACTTAAGCACAGGGGCCACAAGAAATTGCATTGCTGTTTCGCGGCTATAACATCAAGTAGCAATTTATCTTTGGTGTATGTATGTAACCAAAAAAAAGACAAAAGATGTTCCGTTTTTAGCCCAACTAACATGAAGTTCACCCACAAAAGAGTGAAATTAACATATACAAATGATATAAAACTAACACAAACATGTTTCCTCACATATTCATCAATTTAGGACAATTAAACAACCATTTTAACTAAGTTAATTCCTTAAATTTCATATTTTTACATAAAAACTCCATTTTTTGACATTCTTCATAGAAATCATCACAGTGATCAAAATTCTTGTTTAAATCACTTCATTCATACCGTGTTCTCTTCGTTTCTTAATGGACTAGAATAATCAATACCCAATCCACAGATTAACATACAAATTAACCACCATAATTGGTACTTTTACAAGCCATATGTAAAATATATACACTATAATTACTTTTCCTACTTTTTAAACGAAATTTTCATATAATTCCTTGTTTAAACACAAACTCTAATCATCACAAACACGTATAATCCCCATAATTCAGTTGTATAGCAATAATTCAACAAATTGAATTCACAGACATAAACAATTTTGTCGTGAAACACATATACATGTATATATATATATATATATACAATATTAAGGTTATGTAAAAAATACCTTCAAATAGCTTGCTAATCCTTGCTAATTGTAGACAATTCTCACAAGTCTCTCTTAAATTCTCTCAAGCTCTATCATGTTTCTCTGCAATTCCTCTCTCTTTGTATTCTTCTTCTCTCTTTCTCAGTATAGCCAATTCTTAGTTAAGCGTAAACCTTAGAACTGATAGGTAATAATACGCCTACTAATTACTATCTGTTACAAATAAAAATATAACGTATATGTTATAAATTTATTTTATATTTTATTTTATTTATATTACTAAAATTCAAAATTTAAAAATCCAAAAGCCACAAGGCTTTGTTTGACAAAACCTCTTTAAAATTTAAAGACTTAATATCCTTAAGCCTTGTTTAGCAAAACTAATTTAACTCCTTTAATTTATTTTAATAAATAATTTGATTTATAATTTATAATCACATATTATTTATTTGGATTTCCATATTCAACATTAATCAAATAAATTAATTACACCTACTATATTTTAAATAATTTTTCTACTTAAACAATTATCACCAAAATTATAATCTCATTATAATTTTATTTAATAATTTAACATACCATCTTAAATTATTAACATGAGAGTTATAATCTCATGTTATATTACAACTCTCTAAATTATAAATTAAGTTAATTTTCTAATAAATTTAATTCATAAATATTTACTAACAACTATCACATCAATAAAATATTTATTCAACAATAAACACCTCAAATAAATATGAGTAAAATTCACATCACCACCTGGGATTTGGGGTCTTTCCCATTTAACCACTTGTAGTCAGTAAAGCTACATTTAAACTCTCGACTTTTTGAGTTGAAGTGAATAAATGCTTTCCATCTTAACTGCGTTACTTGAGTTGGCTAAAGACTTAATTACCCTCCATATATATATATTAAAAGCTTCCATCTTCCTTCTCATCATCCCCAGTCCCAATTTCTTTAATTTCTCTATCCAACGCACTACGGAGACCCAATTAGTCATGAGGTATTTAAATTTGTGCTACATTTATTGCTCTGTTCTATTTCCATCGTCAAATTCTTCAATTATCTTGGACATTTGTTGAAACTCCACCTCGACGCAAAGTTCTTTTCTGAACTACAAATACATTAACTTTCATTTTGGACAAAATCACATTACATAGTATTGTATCCTCATTACTTTTGTTTGGCATTGAGGAAGTAAATTCATTCAATAAATCACGTCAAACAAAAATGATCAGCGATTTTTAGATGAATCGAATCATCAAGCATTTTGACATTCTTAACTTAAAATGTACACTCACAGTCATAGAACATATGACAAGATCCTGGTCAAGATCCATGTGTATATAATGGAAAATGTAGCTCTAACTGGAATTATCACTGCCCAAGAAGTCACAATCTCCTTCACAGTTTCTGCTCTTACACTTTTAAGTCCCCTAGCAAACCCCACCCCCATGACTGCACCAAATAGAGTATGAGTTGCTGAGATGGGTAGTATTAGCTTCGATGTAAACAAAACCACAGAAGCTGTTGCAAACTCGTCTGCAAATCCTCTAGTTGGAGTTAGTTCTGTAATTTTCTTCCCAATTGTAGCTATCACTCTATACCCCCACATCGTAAGCCCCGCCACAATCCCTAATCCTCCCCAGGCAAGAACATCCATGCGAATAACAATTTTAGCTCCACTCATGCCGCCTTGAAGGATAGACATCAGAGCTACTCATTTTGTTCGTATAGGGGAGAGAGAAGGAAAAGATACTAATAATGTGCAATTGAAAAAGTAAGTGAGATTGCTAGGAGACTAAATTCAAAACCCAATACGGAAACCCAATTCATTTTTAGCCATTTTCATGAAGAAAACCCCACAAAATCTCAGACCCATTTCGTTGTTGAACAAATTCATGAAGAAAAAGGCTCCGAATCACAGACCCAATTTGATTTTGAGCAAACCCATGAAGCAAAAATCATAAATACACAGACCCATGAAGCTAATAAAGAAATTAGTGAAGAAGAAAAAGAAAATGAAGAGCCACAAAGCCTATATGAAGCTAATGGAAAAATTAGTGAAGAAGATGAAGAGCCACAAAAATTAAATGAAGCTAATGAAGAAATTAGTGAAGGAGAAGAAGATGAAGAGGCACATAAATTAGTGAAGAAAAAGAAATTAGTCCAGAGGAAGAATAAGGGGTATTTCAGACATTTACCAAATTTTTTTATCGTTATCGTCCCTTTTCACGCGCTTTTGGTGTCTGACATACACGCACGGTTAAATTGGATGGAAAAAGTGACGTTTTCACTTCAACTGAAAAAGTTGGGAGTTTAAATATAGATTTACTAACTACAGGTGGTTAAGTGGGAAATACCCCAAACCCTAGGTGGTGATGTAAACTTTACTCAATAAATATTTATATAATTCAATTATTTAAAATTACAATTTGAAATTTTGGATTGTTACATCCTTCCCTCCTTACAAGGATTATGTCCCCAGAATCACAACTCAAACAATCAAATCGTCACATTCTTCCCTTCTTATAAAGATTCTTTCCCCAGAATCGAAGACACAGACTAAACAAATAACTCAGGGTAATTATTCATCATTTCAGCTTCGAGTTCCCACGTAGCCTCTTCGATATTATGGTTCCTCCATATCACCTTCACAGAAGGTATAACCTTATTCCTGAGCACTTATTCTTTTCTATCGACTATCTGGATAGGAACTTCTTCATAAGATAAATCTTTACTGAATTGCAATGGTTCATATTCAATCACATGTTTGTAATCGGGTTTATACGGTCGTAATACCGAAACATAAAAAACGTTGTGCACATGTTCTAATTCTGGAGGTAAAGCTACCTCATAAGCTACTTCTCCCACTCTTTGTAGTATCTCGAAAGGTCCAATAAACCTTGGGCTTAGCTTTCCTTTCTTGCTAAAATGAATTTTCCCCTTCCAAGGAGAAACTTTCAGGAAAACGAAATTTCCTACTTCAAATTTGCGATTCGCTGTGTTGATCAAAGATACTTTTTTCTGGCTCATCTTGAGCGCACTACCAAAGATTGCTCTAATGAGTTTGATAAATTCAAATGATTCATTGTACTAGTTCTGGGCCTAACAGTTAACGTTCACCAACTTCATCCCAACACAGTGGAGTTCTGCATTTCCTACCGTATAATGCCTCATATGGCGGCATGCCAATGCTTGCGTGGTAACTGTTGTTGTATGAAAATTCCACCAACGGTAAATGATCATCCCAGTTTTCTTTGAAATCCATGATACATGCTCTTAGCATATCTTCTAGCATCTGGATTGTTCGTTCGCTTTGCCCATCGGTCTGCGGATGATATGCTATACTCATCTTCAGTTGCATTCCCATGCATTCCTATAGTCTCTTCCAGAAATTTGATGTGAACCTCGGATCTCTATCTGAACTATTGAAACTGGAACTCCATGTCTCATCACAGTCTCTTTAACGTATAGCTTTGCCAGCTGATCAAGATTAAATCTAATCTTTATTGGCAAAAAGTGTGCTGATTTTGTTAATCTATCCACTATCACCCATATCACATTGTATCCCTTCTGAGTTGTTGGAAGACCTACCACAAAATCCATTGTGATATGCTCCCATTTCCCTTCCGGTATTTCCAACGGTTGAAGTAATCCGCATGGTCTTTGATGTTCTGCCTTCACTCTCTGACATGTCAAGCACTTTGTAAAGCATTCTGCAACGTCTCTTTTCATATTTGGCCTGCAAAAATGTCGTCGCAAATCTTGCAAAAATGTCGTCGCAAATCTTGATACATCTATGTACTTCCCAGATGAATAGAATATCTTGAGCTATGAGCTTCTGTCAAGATTTCTTCTTTAATATCCTGTACTGCTGGAACCCAAATTCATCCCTCGAATCTTAGCATTCCCTCAGTATCAAGCTTATACTTCACCTCTTTACACTCGACCACACTTTCCTTTATTTTTCTGCATTCTTCATCCTGTAATTGAGGGTTCTTCACCTTGTCCTCCAAAGTTGAACTAGCTTCCATTTGGTACAATCTTTCGTCAGATTCTTTTGGAAATTTGATTTCCAACTCTAGCCTTTCCATCGCTGAAATGAGCTCCTCCTTATCGGTTAACAACATCAACTTTTCTTGGCATTTCCTACTCAAGGCATCTGCAACCACATTAGCTTTTCCCGGATGATAAAAGATCTCGCAATCATAATCTTTTATCAATTCCATCCATCTCCTTTGACGCATGTTTAGGTCCTTCTGTGTGAAAATATACTTCAGACTCTTATGGTCTGTGTAGATCTCACACTTCTCTCCATAGAGGTAATGTCTCCATATCTTCAGAGCAAATACTACTGCCGCCAATTCTAAATCATGAGTCGGATATCCTTTCTCGTAGTCTTTCAATTGTCTTGATGCATAAGCAATAACGTTGATGTTCTACATAAGGACACAACCTAATCCCTTGTGTGAAGCGTTATTATACACCACAAAATTTCCTGTATTATCTAGTAATGACAACACAGGTGCTACACTGAGCCTCATCTTTAATTCCTTAAAACTCTCTTCACACTTCTTTGTCCAAACAAATTTTACAGATTTTCTTGTCAAATTTGTCAACGGAATGGCAATCTTGGAAAAATCCTAGATAAATCGTCTGTAATACCCTGCCAATCCTAAGAAACTTCTCACTTCTGAGGGAGTTCTTGGTTGTTCCCAATTTATCAAAGCTTTGAATTTTGATGGATCCACTAAAATCCCATCCTTATCGATTACATGCCCAAGAAATTATACATGTTCTAGCCAAAATTCACATTTAGAGACTTTCACGTACAACTTTTCTTTTCTTAGCATTTCTAGTGTCACACGTAAGTGTTCCGCGTGTTCTTCTAGAGATTTAGAGTACACCAGAATATCATCGATAAATACCACCACAAACTTGTCTAAAAATGGTTTAAACACCCTGTTCATCAAATCCATTAACGTTGCAGGGGCGTTTGTCAAACCAAAAGACATTACCAGAAACTCATAGTGTCCATACCGAGTTCTGAAAGCCGTCTTCGGTACATCCTCCTTCCTTACTTTCAATTGGTGATACCCACTTCTCAAATCTATTTTCGAGAAATATTTAGCACCCTTCAATTGATCAAACAAGTCATCTATTCTTGGCAATGGATATTTTTTTTAATAGTGACTTTGTTTAATTCCCTATAATCAATGCAAAGATGCATTGACCCATCCTTCTTCTTCATGAATAAAACTGGCACTCCACACGGTTATACGCTTGGTTGAATATACTTCTTATCTAACAGTTCTTGCAGTTGAACCATAAGTTCCTTCATCTCGACCGGAGCCAATCTGTATGGGGCCTTCGATATTGGAGTAGTTCCTGGTGCTAAGTCGATCATAACACGTCTAAAAAGTCCCTAACCACTGGTATTTCCTCCAATTTCATTTCCTTCTTCTTTTGTATCGACTATATAGGCTAGGTACCCTACACAACCCTGACTCAATAACTTCTTGGCTTGCATAACCGTCAGACACCTTGTTTGTCTAGGCGATTTGCTACCATGGAAAACTACCTTTGACGGAGTCATAATGTTTACGTGCTTCTTTTGGCAATCAATTATCTCTCCATAATTGAATAGCCAATCCATTCGCAATATAACATCAAACTCTCCAAGTTTTATCGGGATTAAATCTACTTTCATAACATTCACCTTAATGTTCACCCTACAATTCTTGTGTACGAACCTAACAAGAATTACTTCCCTATTCGCAATTTCTATGTATAAAGGGAAATTCAATTCTTCACTAGGTATTTCTAACCTCTTATCAAATTAATCAGACATAAACGAGCAAGAAGCACCCGAATCAAATAATACATATGCATTTATATCATTGATTGGGATAATACCTGACACGACATCTTTTGATTGCATCGCGTCTTGCACCGTTATGTTGAAGGTTCTAGCTGTGGGCTTATTTGATGATGTTGGTCCAGCAATAGTCAGTGTACCTCCACTACCATTTCCCTTGCTTCCAGTTGTCTCACCAGATTTCTTCTCAGGGCACTCACGAGTAAAATGATCCTTCGACCCGCAGGTGTAGCAAGCATTCTTCTTGGGTTGATTGCAGTTTGGGGCAATGTGACCCTCCTGGCCACAGTTAAAGCACACACGCTTTCCACTTAAGCACATATTCATGTGAAACTTCCCACATGTAGCACATGCGTCAATCTTCTTCTTCTGCTGGTTACCTTACTGATTTTCAACTCCCACATTTTCATTCCACTTCCTCTTTAAATTATTTTTACCATTTCCACCGTTACCACCACCATTCTTAGCTTCACCCTCATTCTTCTTCTTTCTCTGCTCTTGGTTGTGCTTTGTTACAATCTTGCCTCCACTCTCAACGAGAATTGCCTTCTCAAGCACTGCTGCAAACGTCTTTAACTGGAACAGGGAGACTCTGCTGTACAACCATAGCTTCAGTCACTGCTCAAATCTCCTTTCCTTGCGTTTATCCGTATTCACTTGATATGGCGCAAACTTCGCTAACTCATTGAATCTTGCTGCATACTCCGACACTGTCATTGTGCACTGTTTTAGCTCTAAAAACTGCACTTCCATCTGATTCTTTAAACTTCTAGAAAATAGGTTTCAAAGAATATTTCCTTGAACCTTTCCCAAGTTATTACCCCTTGACCTCCTCGAGGTTTATTGGCTTGCCACCAATAACTAGCCTCTACTTTCAACATGAATGTTGCAAAGACAGTCTTCTGGTTATCCCCTACCCTAGCAACATCGAAAACTTTCTCTATCTCCATGATCCAGGTCTGTGCCTTAATCGGATTTATGGACCCCACGGAACTCTGGTGGCCCAACCGCCTTGAAATCCTTAAATGTTGCAGCTTGATTCTGTGGCTGATTCTGTAATACTCCCATCAGTAGTGTTACGAATTACTGAACTGGATTAGCCTCAACATTGTTGTTATTGGTAGATCCCTGTCGTGGTTGATGTCTTGGAGGCATTTTCTGTTAAAATATACTCATTAGATTCTATTCAATCTTTTAAGTATTATATATTCAACTTGCATATCGCAAAAATTACTACATAGCACACAATATCTTGAATAAATAGTAACTTTTATTTATTCATAATATTTTAAAACATAATAATGATAGCATTCATACTATCTACATCACTTTCCTGAACTACAAAAGTTTTATGATAACTTCATCATCATCCTATCCCATTAGTTACATCATACCCGGGATTTACATCTTATTTACTCATCAATCACATAATAGTTGCATTTATGATGACCTATTAAAATGATGCATAGCCTTACGACGCTCCTCTTCCATAATACGAAACATTGTTCAATGATCTAAAATGTACGATGGCAATGTCTCGAACTGAATAGGATAACACATGACCCGATCTTGAGCTCGATTGATCACGCTGTTGAAAATTGTTCATCTCTTCCATCTTGATCCTCTTTACCTGAACCTCTCTCTCTACTACCCCAGCTCGTTGATAAGCTTCATTATACGCGTCTTCGGCTCTTGCCCTCTTCGTAGATTCTTCTTTCAACTTGTTCTTTAGCTCTGCGATCTCCTTTGTTAGTTGCTCGTTCTCTCCTTCAGTGTGGACCAGCTTCTCTTCAACATTATTCAGACGTTCATCTCGAACATGGATCTAGTTGTCCTTCTGCGCTATTGAGGTCTGTTGTTTACCTACTATCTCTCTCAACTCCTCAACGATATCCTGAAGTTCCACATTGCGGTCGTATACTTCATCGTACATACAGGTGGCGATCGAGTTAAGTGGAAGCTCTTCTGTCTCGTCATCCTCATCCTCATCCGACTGTGGCAGCTCAACGGGGTCCTCCTCGTCCGTCTCTATATCATCATCCTCATCAGGTAAACCCTCCTGCTCAACCACTGTGACCAACGGAGTTGATTCTCGTAGAAGTAGTTGTTCCCAAATCACCTGAATATCTCGAGGCACCTCCTCTCTAGGTATCTGGGATCCTTCCTCCCTATCCTGACTGAATTCTCCTACATTAGCCATCCTGACAACAGAATTTTAAGTTTTAATTACTAATCATTACTACTCGACACTCACGAGCACATAAGTTACAACCACATAAGCACATAAGTGTTTTATTACTTCTTTCTTAAAACTCGATAAGAGTTTATCACCACTATCTTTTCAAAGGTTACTTCCTAAGGCTTTTCCCCACCTAAGGTTTATAACCTAAAGCTTTGATACCAACTTGTGACCCCCCTAAATCAAGGTACTTTATTCCCACAAGACTTGATGTTCACTTTCCATTCATTTATATCTATCTACCCAAATATAATAAAATTAGATCAGAAATACTCCCTTTAAAGGGTTACATCATTAATCAAAAGTCTTCCCGGCCAGGTTGTCTAACCTTAAACATCAATCAAGTGTGGAAATAAAATAATTACATCATCATTAAATATAAAATCCAACATCATGACAATAAATGAAATTACAAGTCTTCATCACTTGCACATTTTTCCCCTTCCTTTGCTAGTTGTAGGTTCATCGACCTTCTCAACTTTAGCTGCAATGAGTGTGTGTGTGTGTATATATATATATATATATATATATATGCAAGAGTGAGCAAAACAAATGCTCACTAGATATAGAAATGAATCAACAAGAGAATAATAACTGCCAATGAATAGGATCATCAAAACTGAATGGTACTCTATCAGCAATAACCAATAACTGAAATCAAAATATGAATTATATCTGAGGGTCATAAGACCACGAACTATGTCCACGGTTACAAGTAGTCTTTCAACTTTAACCTTAACAGTTATACTGTAGGGACTTCATTACTTAGGGGGATCAGCCCTTCGTACCATGTATTGTGCACAAACATCTAAACGCATTGTGTATCCCCTATAATAGGGTTGTTCTTCTCAAGTTTAGAGTACAAGTCCGCACCAAAGAAAGTTTGGTTTGGATAAGCTTCAAGGGTAATTTAGTGTTTAATGACCATCAACTAAAGGATTAGTTGAATCAACAAAGTTTGATAACACTACAGTTGATCACTAACAACATAATATGGAATAATGAATAATCGTAAACGAGCTAACTATATATTAACTCATGCTTAGAAACAACTACAAATCATAAGTATTGAATAACAATAAACCTTGATTGAATAATATTAAGCTAGGGCTATGAATTATTGAATATATATTAACTAATAGCAAGCTGAAAGTAAAACTTGCTCATTATGAGAATAACTTGTGTCAAGTAATTGAAATAAGACAATTCGACATTAGGAATTGGAATTCAAGAAATTGCATTCACAATACAAGAATGACATTAAAGAAACTTGTCTATTAATAAACAAGTTAGAATACATCAATAACTATTGGAATTCAAAACTTGTTCGAATAAAGTTAAAGTTATAGCTTGCTCCAATAACGATTAGGAATACAAGAATTTGCTTAATTTGCTTAATTAAACACCATAATTGGTACTTTTAGAAGCCATATGTAAAATATATATACTGTAATTACTTTTCCTACTTTTTAAACGAAATTTGCATACAAATCCTTGTTTAAACACAAACTCTAATAATCACAAACACGTATAATCCCCACATTCAGTTGTATAGCAACAATTCAACAAATTGAATTCACAGACATAAACATTTTTGTCGTGAAACACATATATATATATATATATATATATATATATATATATATATATATATATACAATATTAAGGTTATGTAAAAAATACCTTCAAATTGCTTGTTAATCCTTGCTAATTGCAGACAATTCTCACAAGTCTCTCTTAAATTCTCTCAAGCTCTATCAAGTTTCTCTCAATTCCTCTCTCTGTATTCTTCTTTTCTCTTCCTCAGTATAGCCAATTCTTAGTTAAGCGTAAACCTTAGAACTGATAGGTAATAATACGCCTACTAATTACTATCAATTACAAATAAAAATATAATGTATATGTTATAAATTTATTTTATATTTTATTTATATTATTAAAATTCAAAATTTAAAAATCCAAAATCTATAAGGCTTTGTTTGGAAAAACCTCTTTAAAATTTAAAGACTTAATATCCTTAAGCCTTGTTTGGCAAAACTAATTTAACTCCTTTAATTTATTTTAATAAACAATTTGATTTATAATTTATAATCACATATTATTTGAAACGCCCGAGAAAATCGGATTTATATGAGAATTAAATTTTTATTTGATTATGTGAATTAAATGAATTTAATTGATTATTTATGTGAGTAAGTTATGTGAAGGTCGTTCTATGACCTAGAATGTGTGAATGTGGTTAGTATTCTGGCTATGTGCTAGAATTAATTGTTTTGAATTTTTAAGACGAAAATAAATGTTTTTCGAGAAATTCTCGTAAAAACACTATTCATCCATTTCTGCTAGGGAATTAAGTTTGAAATTATGAGAAACGCGTAATGATAGAATATGAAGACAAGATGGAATATTTAATAATATTTCATTTATGGCAAACAAAGTTTTCGCCGGCGGAATTAAAACCTAAGGGTTGAGAAGAATGATTTTCGAGAAGGAAATGAGCTTCGTATAATGAATTACGATAATGATTATGCGTACATTATACGAGTATGATACTATTTTGTATACGAGTATAATACGAAGATTTAATACGACGTATAATACGAATATTGTACGAGTACTATACGAAGGGAATACGTTAATTATACGTGTAGAATACGATTGGTATAATGAACTTAGAGTTTAGGACTTAGTATAATCCAATTGGGTTTGGATTATATCAAGCCCAAGTGATTAAGTAATCAAGCCCAAAGAAATACTAGTTAAAACCCAATGTTAGGATTAATTAAGTCCTATCCAAGAAACCGAACCGTGGATCGAACCGGTGGGTCACCGAATGGGTAAAACCCATGGGGAAACCCATGGGGATGACCCATGGGTATGTGGGCCAGCCACTTGATATCCAAGTAAACTGATCTACTTGATCGCCAAGTATTTTACTTGGTGATGAAGTAGTGAATAGTAAGGGGGTGGGGAGAAAAGACCTTTTTGCCCTCCATTTGATTTGTCTATAAAAGAGAAGCTTATGTTGGTTATTTTTGATTTTCCAAGAGTCATCCAACATATATTGAGAGAGAGAAATAGCTAGAAACAAGAGATCATCTCACTTTGAAGCAAAAACCTTAAAGTTTTTAGCAAGAATACCAAGATTGTAAAGGTAATATTCCCTTAATAATAGTTTTCCATTCCTTTTGATTTCTTTGTTATAAAGAATCATAAATTGGTGGAGCATGCCTCTTATGGAGGAATAAGGATGGCTTGTAAATTGTAAAACCTTTATAAGTCATGTGTAAATGTAAATCATAAGGGTTTACTAAGTTTAAACCTTAGAAATCATTGAATAATGAACTTGGTTGTTGATGGACATATTGAACACCATCACTATTTGAATATGTGCATCTTGCTTGGTTAGGATGTAGATATGAAATCAATGGATTGTTCCATTTGATTTGGCATTTAGAACACTAGTAACGAAGTTATGACGAATTTTACGGAATTAGACGTTAAATGTCAAAAACGTAGAAATTCCGGATTAGTAGTTGAAAGTTGCCGTGAGACTTGAAAACGTTGGTTTTCAATGTCAACACGTGAGATAGGGTATTTAAGAGTCGTGGGCTCAAGAATCGTTGGATTTCGACTTAAAACGAAGAAAACGAGTATTGAACGCTCAAAAGCGTTTAACGAACGCTCGATAATGAACTTAGAAGTGAATTTTGAGTTAACGGATTCGTAATTGTAAAATTCTTATATGAACGCGTAGTGTATATAAAATGGGAGTTGTAGGCTTTTGAACAGACCAAATCGGACTTATAACGAAGAAGTTATGAAGCTGGGAAGTTCTCTAAAATTTTTATCTATAAGAATTTTTCGGTGTCGATGTCCTCAGCCATGGCGCTAGACAAGGCTTATTGTGCCGCATCTTGCATGCCTTGTGTTGATAGAAGGGTATGGCATGGCGCTAAAGGCGAGGCATTTATTAGACAAGTTAGGTTTGAACTCCAATTGTTTTAAGACCTGTATGAGATAAGTTTATATACTTAATAAGCGTATTAAAACTATACCTATGTTACATATACTAGTGTATATGGTGATGAACTTAAGAATTGAACACGAGTTGTTAGTATGATAACAAAGAACAAGAAGTGTTAATAAATAAATTGTGAACGGTAGTCGACATTGGTACTTCATCAATGATGATCGAGTCCGATTAAAAACGTAAGATCGTTAACAAGCCAGGATGAAGGGTGGTAAGTCGAATTGACTTTATTAACAAAATGAAGTCAACTATAACATAGAAGAGAAAGAAATTGGTAAAAATAATGTGATTGATTATTTAGTAGCTAATTATAGTGTGCTATGTGAATATATCATGTAGATTCTGTAAAGGCTGAGAACAATCGAATAAATTATTTGAAGACGCTTGAAGGTAAGTTTTCTTAAACGCTTGTCTAACCTTTGTGTTAGTCGAGTTTTCTGTGATTCATTGTAATGAGTTTCATGAATGATTTTAAAGAAAGGGTCAATGCCAGTTTTAACTCGGCTAGACTATTCGTATGAGATAGATTGATTTGTATACATATCTTTCTATATAGAAATGGTAACGTTATCCTATGCCAAGTATTTGGTATGGATTCAAAGGTAAGGTTTGTCTATGAACAAACAAAATTATTTTTCATCGTTTATACGATGGGCATGCGAGTTTGCCAAAACTTAAACGTAATTACATTTAATGGATGAATGTTGATCAACATAGAGTACTATAGTTTTATCACCTAGAAGTGCTCGTAAGTAATGCCGGATGTACAACCTTAGTGTTGTTATGTCCTTTTCAAGTATGAAACAGAAAAATACTGTTCATGGTCTTTCGACCTGTTCAAAATTCCTAAACTATTATATACTTTGGGAATTGAGATTATGAATTGTTGAGTATTGATGTTTCGTAGTACTTCATGACTATTTGTTCAGTTATGGAAGATTTTCATATAATTCACGAATGTAGTATTGATATTATTCTTTGTTAGACTTGCTGAGCTTGTTATGCTCACTTCTTGCGTGAATTATATGATTGCAGTTAAAGCCGAGCATATTGAGAATGCTAAGAGAAATAAGGGCAAGGCTAAGATGGATAGTTAACTAAGTTGTAATAGATTAGTATGATTGTATGTATTATCCTTATGAACAACGAATGAGGTAATCAGTTTATGAACTTGGGAAAGGATTTCACTTTGATTGTAATAAGAAGATAGTAATTACATTTATTATATTGTGTTTTCAATGGAATGATTGTATAGTTAGGAGTACCGTGTAGCACCATATGTCGGGTTGGAAGAAACCCGAATTTGGGGCGTCACATTATTTATTTGGATTTCCATATCCAACATTAATCAAATAAATTATTTACACCTACTATATTTTAAATAATTTTTCCACTTAAACAATTATCACCAAAATTATAATCTCATTATAATTTTATTTAATAATTTAACATACCATCTTAAATTATTAAATCAAAACAACAATATAACATCCCATGTTATATTACAACTCTCTAAATTATAAATTAATTTAATTTTTTAATAAATTTAATTCATAAATATTTACTAACAACCATCATATCAATAAAATATTTATTCAACAATAAACACCTAAAATAAATATTTATATAATTCAATTATTTAAAATTACAATTTGAAATTCTGGATTGTTACATCCTTCCCGCCTTACAAGGATTTTGTCCCTAGAATCACAACTCAAATAATCAAATCGTCACAATAAACATGACATTGATATAAAGGTGTTAGTATGAGTTGTATTTAATTACATGTATATATATAAATATAAAATGACAATAATGATAGAAAATTGCATTTAAATAGTTAAGTATATAAATATGACAATGATATAAAAAACATGTAATGCTAGACATACATTTCATTTGTTCAAGTGTCAATGTCTGATTCAGAATCATCTTGTATACGTATTGCAGATTCATAACTATCATCTGCTTCAGATTCAGTGTCAGATTCAGTCAATAACTCTTCCTCCTCAATATCAATGTTATCTGACACAAGTATTGACTCATGATCTAATTCACGTGGTTCATCTCCACCATCTAACTGGATTACTTTTATTGTCATCCTCCACATTTATTATAGTTTCTCTATGAAGTATCTGCTCTTGGTAAATCTCCCCATCAACTAATTCTACACGACTGCGCGCAGGAGTATGAATTGAAACTTGTCAATCTATAGGTGGTCTATCCCTTTTCATAATAAGACTAGGAGTGTAGTATAATTGTACTATTTGAGTAGGTAAAATAAATGGTTTGTTGGAGTACGTAGACCTATGGAGGTCAATACCGACGATTCCATGTATGACATCACGTATCCCTTTTTCCGAATCAAACCAACGACACTTGAACAAGTTAATATGACCCCTGTATGTGTCCTTGTATGACAACTCTACGATTTCCTTCAACTCCCCATAAAAGGCACGACCAAGATCATTATAACAATCTCCTTGGACACACAATCCAGAGTTCATTGTTCTTTTATCACGCCCATATGCCTTTGTATGAAATTCACAACCAATTATTTTGTAACCATTGCAGCTGACTTGGTCCCTGTCTGGTCCCATAGCTAGGACTTGTACATTAGACGGAATCGTTGATCCCTCAGTCAAAGCCTACAAAAATCCATCTTATTAAATGAAGTCATAGTTAATATGGAATATAAATATAAATATATATATATATATATATATATATATATGTCGTGTTTAAGAAATTGAACTTACTTTGTCCTTTAGCTAAAGTGCAAATTTTTTATCACAATTGATTTGAATATCTTTAGCAGTTATGTCGGGATTCTTCACTTTTAACTCGTCATCGTACAATCTATACAATGTTATATAAACATTAACATATTGGAATGTATATTATATGTCATTGAAAGTTAAGGGATAAATTTTCAAGTTTAAATGTGTACCTCATAAATTCATCAATCTCCTCGCAATTGAGAAGAATGTAAGTATGTGCAACATGTAATTCTTGCTCAGAGAGGAATATGGGCTTCCCTTTTCAATAAGTGCGGCCTGATAGACCAAATACAGAAAGTCAACCATTTAGTGCAACATTTCCCCCATCATCATGTCTCGAGACTCGATTGGCCTTTGTCAAGACTTCGTCTAGAAAATAGTCTGAGACAAACGTAGATATCTCATCAAAACGATATGCCTCACATATCGACCCCTTGACATAAGCTCTATTCTTCACCTTCCTCTTAAGGTTTCCCATCACCCTCTCGAAAGGTTATATCCATCTATATTGAACTGGACCCCCAACATGAGCTTCATAGGGAAGATGGATTTGCAAATGCTCCATGGAGTCAAAAAAACCAGGTGGGAATATTTTTTCTAGTTTACACGTGATCTCTATGATGTTCTTCTCAAGTATAGACATGTCCTTCTCATTTAATGTTTTTTAACATAAGTCTTTGAAGAAATAAATAAGATCCGTCAAAGCATCCCATATTGGTTTATCAAGTAGATCCCGAAATGTTATAGGCATGAGTCTCACCTTGAACACATGACAGTCATGACTCTTCATCCCTTGTAATTTCCCACCCGTAACACACCTTGCAATGTTTGACGTATATCCATCTGGTAGTTTCAGAGACTTAACCCATGTGCACACATCTCCAACTTTATTTTTGGATAATGTGTACCTTGCATGCTGTTTGACAATCTTACCATTAGGAGATTCATAAAGTTCTAATCTAGGACGCTTACAAATATATTTCATATCTAAACGTGCCTTATCATTATTTTTTGTCTTCCCCGTAATAGTCATCACGATGTTAAACACATTATCGAACACATTCTTCTTAGTATGCATCACATCTAGATTATAACAAATTAAATTTGTAGACCAATAAGGTTGTTCCAAAAAGATGCTTCTCCGAACCCAGTTATGAGATTCGCCAAACCCATTAATTATGTTTGTGGCACCAATCTTACCAAATGGAATGACCGACAATCTCATCACACAATCTCGTATCTCCGTTTCCGACAATCGCGGTGCAGGCATATCATTGTCTACTTTCCCTTTCCTGAAGTGTTCTCTATTTCTTCGAAACGAGTGATCTACCGGAAAGAACAGACGATGACAGTCAAACTAGCAAGGCTTTTGACCTTTTGATAGATTGAAATATTTTGTATGCTCCATACAATACGGATAAGTCAACTTCCCGTGTGTACTCCATGCAGCTAACATAGCATAAGCTGGGAAGTCACTTATAGTCCACATAACCGCTGCCCTAAGGTTGAAATTTATTTTTGTTACAACATCCCAAGTCTATACTCCATCCTCCGATAATACATATAAGTTCTTAAGAGGTCTATAAGAGGTCTCAAGTAAACATATAAGTTCTTTCCAGGACTCTTAGGACCAGGAACCACGAGTGAAAGAAACAAGTATGGCTATTTCATACACATCCAAGGAGGCAAGTTGTATGAAGTTATAACAATCATAAGCCAACATGAGTAAGGAATAGCTGTGTGGCCAAACGGGTTGAAACCATCAGTGGACAATCCAAGACTCATATTTCTAGGTTCCAATGCAAACCCAGGATGTTCTAAGTTGAAATCTTTCCAAGCCTGCCCATCTGCGGGATGATTTAGTTTTCCATCTTTAGCAGGAGATTTCGCATGCCAACTCATATATTCAGCTATTCTTGAAGACATGTACAATCTTTTTAGCCGATGTGTTATTGGAAAATACCTTAGAATCTTAAATGGTATACTTGATTTTTTTGTAGTCACACCCTCTTTTTTAGGCCCAAACCGATCTTGATTGCAAATCATTGGGACATGCATCGATCTTTTTGTATCCAAGACCCAACTTCTTCACCATTTTCTTACAAAAGCAATAGTTATCAGGTAATTTCTCACCGTCAGGCAACATAATCTTAATGGCCTTCAAGAGCGACTCAAAACACTCATGACTCATGTTGTAATCAGCCTTGATGTGAAGTAATGTCGCCACTGCAGACAATGTAGTGTGTTTGGTGCAACCATGCCATAATGGCTCGCTACCCTCGTCTAACAACTTAAAGAAGTCTTTTGCAACATAATTCATAGGTTGCTCTCTGCATTGTTCCTAATCAAAATCTGGCCCTGCAATATCATGAACCATTTCATTTATATGATGAGTACTACTGCCCGAATTGTGTACTTCTGTGATGCCACCATCTCTTCTCTACCCATGTGCCCACCATCATTTTTTGTAATTTTTCATGAACCAAAAAATAAGTAAATGATAGTTTACCATGTCTCTGTCCATATAATTTACATTCTTACACTTCAAACATGGACATTGTATCTTGTTCTGACCATTCACACATGTCGGGTGACTATACGCATACTCCAAAAACACTTGGCAACCAACTCTAAATTCTGTTGTAGCACCTATTTGGGCACTTGACTTTCGTTGTCTCATCCAACTATGGTTTGAATAGAGGTGCATGATACCACGGTATATGTTGACATGAATTATTGTATTCCCTTGTTAGAGATTTACAATTCAGCTCAATGCCATTTATGATGCTTATAAATACATATAGTTGTATATGTACATATATAACATGAGTGTGCATCATATATGATTATTCGAGAATTAAAAAAGGATACATGCCAAAACAAATTTACACAGCTTGAGATCGACTACCCAAAGGCATGGTATATTATTGTCATCCTACATATTTTAACTAACACCAACCTAAAGACAATAGATTCCTAGGGGTAGAATATGAATCATTACATCATGCATGGTCTGCATATGCATTGGGACAAGTCTAAATTATTTTTTTTGCATATATGTAGGTATAATATAAATATACACCTTTGTTCAGTTACCCGACCAACAAATTTTTTTGGCAGAGTCTCCCCTATTATATGGACTATCCACATGCACGAGGGAATGCATATATGACCATTTGTAGGCATATAAGAGAAACAAGAATGTATAAGCAACTAACATAACATCACATATATTAAACACCAAGGAAGTATAACACAACAGTGAATACGAATACATATATGGCAATTTAACTTATATATGAAGATTTAGATAATGCTGGACATTTTGGAAACATATCATTATTTATATGAACATTAATTTCGTGTGATTGAAGTTATGGTGCTTGTGTTTGTGAGTTTTGACATAATTATATACAAATTTTATAATTTTACTTGTATTAGTGGCCAACTAGATTATTGAAACATGTTCATGCGTACTTTGTTAATGTTGTGATATCCTGGATATCATATTCTTAGTTTTAAATTCTTGGTGCTACTGGCTTCAAACAAGGACATTAGGTGATGAAAATATCTTGATGGTAAAGTTTGAAGAATAGCCAATGGACTTTGCAATGTGTTCTAGAAACTATAACGCTACGTATATCAAGATTGCAGAAAAAGGTATACTCTCCTTTGGTTCTAGTATTTCATAAACTCTCTCTCTACCTCCCTTGTCTATTGTTTCATACTGATTCGATCCGAGATCTTAGTCCTTTATTACTTAAGAATCACGAGAACTATTTGTATGTCATGGTGACTATGGTAAAAGAAAATGAAAAATCCTTGATAAGATTTGAGATTTATTTGAAGTTATTGTGAGACCCCAAATTTTATGAATAAAGATTTAAGTATCTCGAAGTATTTTTTTTTTTTGAATATTATGGTGTGGATTTGATATAATGATATAGTTGTGATTTATAATTTTTACAAAGTATGCAAGTTGTTATATAATATTCGTTTGGTCGGGGAATATTCTTTTTGTCGGGGAATATTCGTATGATGGCACAATCATTGTCGTAGTAAGAAAACGACAGAATTATCATTTTATAAAATAACGGCGGAAGTGTTACCGTTAAAACTGTTGAACTAATAGGTAGTAAAAGTACTGTAATACGCGTGGTTGCATAGTACCACACGGTATTGATTATTGATGCTTACGTGAGAAGTCACTCAATTATACTCAATTATTGCTATAGTAATTGCTACATCATATCTCTCATATTATTGATTCGATTATTGTCACAGTATCATCTGCATTATATGATATATTATTAAATTGCAATATTTACAATGTCTAGAAGTTCTGTCAAGGAGAGGTTTGGTCACCTAATTGTGCGCCAATAGGGAGAAATCCTTATTGGAAATCCCCCTCTTTCCTGCGAATGACCTGGTTGTTAAATATTATGAGTTATAATATTACTGATGAATAAGTTCGTGTTGATTAAAGATGAATTTGATAGTTCCATTGTGTTGGGATTTTTGGTGTTAGTTGAAATCAACATCTATTCCGATGATAACTAATGTCTAGGGGTTATATTGATAAATTGGGGAATTTATTGGATAAATGAGCAATTAATTGCTATTAATTCACATGATTATAACTATTTGTTCACATGTGTGTACTATTGATTCACATTCTTGTTACTATTAGGGGAGTTGGTACAAGATTGATAATACTTGGATGACTAAGTTTAAAATAGAGGTATAGATGGAGGTACTATACTGTAATTCGTATATTCACATGTTTAAAACTATTTGTTCACATGATTTACTATTGAATCACATTATTTACTATTAGGGGAGGTGGTGCAAGTTTGATAATACTTGCAGGACTAAATTAAAAAGGAAGAAAAAGAGGAAGGTATTATACTATAATATTTCGAGCTCCAAAACGTGCAATTATCGAAACTATATTTTTCTATAAATAGAAGCTCATTCTTCCTTTATTTCTCACCAATTCACAAAAGCAATAGACCAATTATTATAGAGAGAAATTATATAGAGAAAGAAGAAGAGAAGTCTGTTACAGTTCTATTCTAGTATGCAGCTTTATTCTAAGGTAAGAGGTATTATTTCTTTTGTATTTATGAAGAGAGCTATTGTTATTCCATTCCTTGTTATTCTGTTGGAATAACATGTATATGCGAAGTACCGCATACATGGTGAAATTCTTCTGTTATTCCATTCTTTATTATTATTTTGAATAACTTTGTATATGCAATGCAATCTGCGCATATATGGTGAAATTCTTCTATTATTCCATTCTTTATTATTCGTTGGAATATCCTCTTGATGCGTTCTATTTGGACTCGGGTTCCATTATTTATTATTCTGTCTGAATATCCTATCTATGCGTTTACGCCGGCCCTGGTTCCATTATTTATTATTCTGTCAGAATATCCTGTCTATGCGTTTACACATGACCTGGTTCCATTATTTATTATGTTGGGAATAACCTGTCTATACAGTCTATCGCACGCATGGTGAATCCTTATGTTATTCCATTCTTTATTATTCTGTTGGGATAACCTATCTATGTGGATTACCATATGCATGGTGAATGACCTTTCGTATTCATTCTTTATTAAATTGTGGAAATGATCTGTTTACGTGGATTACGGCACGGCGGATGAAAATCCATTTGCAGTTTCGTATATTCTATTATACTCATTTGAGATATCATTTCTTTTGTACTCGTCATGAAATATCATTTTATTTGGTATTTTCTGTTACGAGTTACTATTCATGGGTTACTATTCACCCAGTTACTATTCACTCTAGTATTATTCACTCGGGTATTCGGGGCACTTTTCATGCCGGAATACTAATCACAAGTTACTATTCACAGGTTACTATTTACCCAAATTACTATTCACCCGAATATTATTCACTCGGGTATTTGGAGTACTTTTCATTTCGGGGTACTATTCACGAGGTACTATTCCCGAAGTACTATTCACGATGAAAAATTGATTCTTTTCTGTCCAAATTATTTTTGGTGCACGAATATTATTCTTGAATTTTACTCCATAAAGAAGTATTATGTTGACAATTTGGACGTTATTGAGTTCAGGATAAATTAACTGATAAATCTTTAAAATTAATTCTTGAACTTGTTTTATTGAATTATTATGTAATTGTCATCATTCTCATGTTTATATTATGTTCAAAGTCATCTTTGGCTTACGTGCATAGATGGACTTGGTATGATTATGACCAGGGATTATTCGGTATAATCATGACCGTAATGTGACGAATGATGTGGTAAAGGTCCTCAGTGGCCTGTAGTGCATTGATGGACTATTTTTGGTATGATTATGACCATGGATTATTCGGTATAGTCATGACCATTGATGACTTAATGAATATCCTTGGCCATAGTGCAAGGATGATTCGATGATGTGGTTTATTTATTAAGCTGAGTCTCAGTGATAAAAATTGATAAAAACATTTTTAAATCATAGAAGATAGTAGATTTTATTCTCTACTTGACTCTTCTAATGGATTTCTTATTCCGCTGCAGTTAAACTTGATGTCTATTGTATTTTATCAGTTTAACATTGTTAAAGACTAATAATAATTTATTCTGCATTATCTTAGTCATAATATTTCTTACTGGGCTAGTTGAGCTCACCCTTTCCTTTACTGTTCTGTTTAAGAAATGAGAATATAGCTTGGACATGTCGGGGAACGGAGTGACTGTCCAGATGATAGAATTAGTAGTCCTCACTATTCTGTTAAATAGTGTGACAATAAATGTAATGAGGACTCCATTAAGTGTGGATATTGTCTAGATGACAATGTTCTTATTAAACTCTCAGTTTATGTTTTGTCGTATTTTACACGACAGTTGTATTATTAAGTTGTATTTGTATTTTTGTAGCATGTATTTGGCGACTCAAGATGGTTAATGTATACCTGTTTTGGGGGCGTCGCAGTTGGTATCAATGCTTAGGGATATGATCCCTAGCTGAGATGTGAGACAAGAACTAGGAGGGGAGAGACGAGGAATTCCTTCGCTAGTATGACCTACCTAAGTTTATTTGGTATTTAATTGGACGGTCTGAGTATAGGGATAACATGTGATATGTCAATTAACCCTTATTTTGTGGCAGTATTTGAAAATGACATCCAAAAATGTTGAGAATAGAAATGAAGCACATGAGACCATTGAGTCACCAATAATCAATACCCAGGATAATATGCAACAGGAAGACAATAATCCTCAAGTAAACAATAACACCGATCATATGATGAACGATGGGATGTTCAGAGGCTAAATTTGCGGAGTTAGCCCGGTTTGCATCCCATTTGGTCGATAATGAGGAGCGAATAACGCGAATGTTTCTAAGAGGTTTGAAACCCGTTATACGTCAATACCTCATTTCTCACCAACTTTGTTTATATTCAGATGTTGTGAATAGGGCTCAGTTATTGGAGCGCGATAATGAGTCAGCACAACCAAAAGTTAATGACCAGCAACAAGATAATAATCATACCGGTGACAACAGCCATCGGAACAATGATAACCATTGTGTGGGAAATTATCATGCCAAGAATGGTAACTACTTCGGTGGTAATCATGGCCTAGACAATAGGAGTGGAAAGTTCAAGAAGAGAAGGTTCAAGAAAGATGGAAAGACGACGTCAAGACCACTTTCCATTGTTAAGGAGGAGAACGACCAAATCGGTCGTATGTTACAAATGTGGAGGGAAGGACACATAAGTCCAAACTACACGATGCGATCCAAAGCATGTTACAATTGTGGAAAAGAAGGTCACCTAGCCCTATTTTTTCATGCACCAAAGTCAAGTCCATTGGGGACGGTGGCACCAAAGGCGGATCTGGACAAAACAAAGCTGGGTGTTTTGGGAAGAGCATTTTCATGACTTCTCAAAAAAGCGAGTAACCCAAACGAAGTTACGCAGGTTAGTTAATTATAAATTCATGCCAAGTCTATACCTTATTAGAATCTGGGTTCTACCCATTCTTTTATCTCTCTTGTTTATGTTCAACGTTTAAATTTGACTCCGGAGAAGTTAGACTTTGACTTATTGGTTGAAACTCCGTTAGGAGAAACCTTCATTACATGTGCTATCCAAGTCTTGGATGAGAGTCACAGTTTTGAATGATATTTCTATCGTTAATAAATTTCCTGACGTATTCTTGAAGACTTCTTAGCCTACCTCTAGAGTGTGAAATTGAATTTTATATTGACCCCAGTACAAAACCCATTTCTAAAATCCTTAAATATTTTTCTTCACCCAAAATGAACGTAACGTACGCCAAAGACGTTGACTCGAGCTGTTGAAGATTACGATCGTACCATTCAATACCATCGTGGGAAAGTGAATGTGGTAGCTGACGTGTTGAGTAGGAGATCGTATGCGTTTATAAGTGCGAAGTTGTTAACACAAAGACCCATTTCGTATAACTTACAAATGATGAAGATAGAGTTAAAGACTCTAGGGACCCACGTGAAGATAACGAATATACGAGTAGAATCGACTTTAATCGATAAAGTTAAAGCTACACAAGCTACAGACCCGGAGCTGATGAATATAAATTTCTTTGAGATATTAATATCTTTGTCCTGTAGTGCAAAGATGACCTGTTGTTGAATATCCTTTGTCTTGTAGTGCAAAGATGAACTGTTAATGAATATCTTTGGCCCGTAGTGCAAAGATGAATTTATTAGTATAATTATGAACAGGAACTGTGATTTGGTATAACCATGATCTTTGATGTTTCAGGTAAAGACAGGTGATGAAAATTGTCTTTGTCCTGGGTGCGAAGTGGAATTTAGAACCACAATTATGATTATGATTTATTCACGTGATTGTGGACAGGAACTGTTGATTGATGTTACAGGGATAAAACATTGTTGGTGGACTTTTAACATGGAGAAGATAATTGACTTTATGGTCTATTTGACTCTTCTAATAGATTGTTCGTTTCGCTGCAACTATAGTTGAAAAGTTTTATCATCTACCATATGTTCTAAATCTCTAATTTATTACTGACGAAGACTATTGATAATTTAATTATCTTTAGTCATAATATTCTTTACTAGGCTACTCGAACTCAACCTTTTCCTTTTTGTTCCACTTTTTTTCTTAGGAGGCGAGGATATAGCGGGAACTAGTCGGGGTATGGAGAGATGGTTCTTGACAGTTGTTTTAGCAGTCCTCACTATTTTGTAAAATAGTGTATCAATAATTGGAATGAGGACTTATTTGAATTTGGATATTGTCTAGAAGATAATATTTGTATTAAAACTCACAGTATATGTGTTGTCATATTTTGCACGAAAATTATAATAGT
The DNA here is from genome assembly GCA_020205605.1 of Panax ginseng. NCBI lineage: Eukaryota > Viridiplantae > Streptophyta > Magnoliopsida > Apiales > Araliaceae > Panax > Panax ginseng. The sequence goes on along the minus strand of CM035137.1, from coordinate 106,115,536 downwards.
GAAGTTGTAGTTGTTTTCTGTACCATGTATTTGGCGACTTAGAATTTGTTGTGTGGACCTATTTTGGGGTGTCACAGTTGGTATCAGAGCTTAGAGATATGGTCTTTGGTGGAGATCGAGGAATAGAACTAGGAGGGGAGAGACGAGTAATATACTTCGCTAGTGTGTGACTTACCTAAGCTGAATTGTTTTACTTGATAAGTTGACAAATTGTGATATGTCAATTAACCGTTGTTTTGAACTGTATTCTATAATGAGCAATGGAGAAATCATGATGACAGGAAGATGGAATTTGAAATGAAAGCAAGGTATTCTCAACTCTTTGACATACCAGGTACAAAAATTTCGGGGACGAAATTTCATAAGGAGGGGATATTGTAAGACCCCAAATTTTATGAAATAAAAGTATTCAATTTTTCTATTTAGTAAATAGTTAAATTGATAATAGTTTAAAGTTAAGGGTGATATATGTAAAATTTTCAAAATAAGCAAGTGGTTATAAAATATTCATTTTTGTCAGGGAATATTCGTTTGGTCGTGGAATATTCTTGTTATAGGGAAATATTCGTACGACGGCGCAACCATTTGTGGGCCCCATAAAGAAATGAATGTCGGATATAGAAAGCTACAGAAATAACCTTTTTTATCAAAATAATGGTAAAACTTTTACCGTTAAAACTATTGAAATACCCGGTGATAAAAGAACAGTAATACGCATGGTTGCACAGTGGCACACGGTATTGCAGAGTATTTCTGATTATTGATTCTTACTTAAGATGTCACTCAATAATTGATACAGTAAAATTGCACAGTCTTTCATATTATTGGTGCAATAATTGCTACAGTGATAACTGGATAGTATTTTACATTATTGATTCAATAATCATCACGACACAGTAAATCATATTATTGAATTAATATTATTGGATAGCATTATTGATAATTTCTAGAACGTTCTGTCGAGGAAAGGGGTTAGGTCATATAATTATGCGCCAGTAAGGAGAAATCCTTATCGGAAAGCCTCCTCTTTACTAGGAACGATCTGGTTATCAGTATTGTGAATCTATAATATTTGTTCAAAATAATTATTGAATAATTGTAAATAATTGATAAATTTGGTAAGTAAATATTTCTTTAAATTTTGATATAAATGGAGGAATTTTAGAATGAGACAATTGTCGAAAGTTGTTATTTTTTTTGTGAAACCATAATTATCTTCTCTGATAATATATTTATATATTATTATAATATTATATTATAATAGTATAATGTGATAATATAATAGTATAATTTTTTATAATTTAAATGATAATATTATTGTATTTTTGGGCATGTGAATTAAATGGAGTGAAGAAGATCAAATTGAATTTGAATTAGATTTCAAATTGAATTTGAATTCTTTTATTTATTTTTTTAAAAATAAACATGTGTTAACGGTGGAGTAAACTAATTTGCTAGGAAAGTCATAGTTAGGTGTGCAACATGTTTTCAAAATAATCATTTGTATGAAAGATTTGTCAGAAATAGTGGGCTGGCATTTCCCTATAAATAGGGTGCTTAGCTAGAAATGAAACTCACACCAGAATCAGAAAATTCTCTCTCTATAATATCGAGTGTATTTTTGTGAGTATTTAGACATCTTGAGTGTTGCTATACAGTGCAAGTTTCCTTCAGTATTATATCCGATATTCCAGTCAAAAGTGCTATTCTTTTGAGGTAAGGGATGTTTTTTTTGTAAATGATATTATTTCCTTTAATATCATTATACCGATATATTGATATAAATTTTATTGTGAAACTTTATCTTTTTCGTGTCGGGGTTACTATTCACGTATACGACACTATTCACGTGTACGACATTATTCATGCATACGAAACTATTCATATATACGGCACTATTTATGAATACATAATACTATTCACAAAGTACTATGCATGGGTTACTATTCACGGGATACTATTCATGAATTACTATTCATGGGGTACTATTCACAAAAAAATTGGTTTCTTTTTCTGACCAAGTTATTGTTGATTTATGAATCTTACTCTCGAAATTAAATCCATGTTTTGATTATATTGTTTTTATTATCATATATAACATTTTTATTATCCTGGTGAGGAAATTTCTCTTTCACTTGAGTGTTAAGATGGGTAGATTATTGGTATGATCGTGACTATGGGTTCTCTTTGGCCAGTAGTGCAAAGATGAATTGTTGACTGGTATGATCATGACCATTGAATTTATAATTGAATATATTTCGCATAAGTGCGAAGGTGAATTAATCAACATGGTTATAATTATTATTTATATAAATTCTTATATGATTATATATTTCTTTGAGATATTAATATCTTTGGCCTGTAGTGCAAAGGTAATCTGTTGTGGAATATCTTTGGCTTGTAGTGCAAAGATGAACTATTAATGAATATCTTTGGCCCGTAGTGCAACGATGAATTTATTAGTATGATTATGAATAGGAACTGTGATTTTAATTTAACCATGATCTTTGATATTTCAGGTAAATACATGAAATGAAAATTGTCTTCGTCCTGGGTACGAAGAGGAATTTAGAACCACAATTATGATTATGAGTTATTCACATGATTGTGGACAGGAACTGTTGATTGATGTTACAGGGATAAAACATTGTTGGTGGACTTTTAACATGGAGAAGATAATAGACTTTATGGTCTATTTGACTCTTCTAATGGATTGTTCGTTCCGCTGCAACTATAGTTGAAAAGTTTTATCATCTACCATATGTTCTAAATCTCTTATTTATTACTGACGAAGACTATTGATAATATAATTATCTTTAGTCATAATATTATTTATTGGGCTAGTTGAGCTCATCCTTTTCCTTTTTGTTCCATTTTTCTTCTCAGGAGGTGAGAATATAGCCGGAACTAGTCGGGGTATGGAGTGATGGTTCGAGATAGTTGTTTTAGCAGTCCTCACTATTTTGTAAAATAGTGTATCAATAATTGTAATGAGGACTTATTTGAGTTTGGATATTTTCTAGAAGACCATATTTGTATTAAAACTCACAATATATGTGTTGTCATATTTTGCACGACAATTATAATAGTGAAGTTGTAGTTGTTTTCTGTACGATGTATTTGACGACTCAGAATGGGTTGTGTGGACCCATTTTTGGGGCGTCACATAAAGTCCATACTTGGTTTTCATACATGGAGTCTATTTTGGATTTTATGGTTTCTAGCCATTTCCCGAAGTCTTTATTACTCATATCCTGTTCGTAATTAAATGGATCATTATCATTCATGATGCGTACCTAATCTTCATCCTTTATGACGAATCATACCTCTTAGGTATCTTCAGTACTCTTCTAGATTTTTGAATAGAGTGTTATATATTAGGTTCTTCTACTTGGTCAGGTACCTGCCTTTGATCCATAGTGTTTTGTTGTTCTTGAATTTCTTCAAGATATATCTTACTCCCACTGACCCCTTCAAGGATAATCTCTGTAACGACCCCAAAATTCATACAATTTAATTATTAACTTCGGTCGTTAATAACACATCTACCTTCTGATTTTACATCATTATTCGATGTTAAACTTTATATAATGCGGAATAATTTAAACTTTTATGTCTTCTTACTTTAATTCCCCTAATCAAATCCTTTATTATTTACATGTCTTTGAATCAATCTTATTTTATGATCCGCTTTATCACTGTTATTATATAAAATTTTACATTTCAATCTGATAATCATACACATCAACTATTAGTCATATAGCAACGCATAGTAGTTGTAATGTAAACTTTACTCTACGTCTCATAACCCTTCCTATCATAAATACACAATGTTCAATTTGATTGTGTTAACTTTCGACTTATATCTCATTATATTTCATATTTGAAGTTCATTCAAGTGTTTAAGTCTTGCAAGGACTACTTATTGGTTTTATATTAACACTATTCAATATCTTATAATATTCATTTCATTTGATTTAAAACACTTTTTACGTTCATTATCACTTATCACGGCGTTTCGACGTTTATTAGATTCTACGCCTAATTTGCCTCTCTTGTGTGTGCTTAGTATGCGTATACAAATTATCTAATATATCATTTATTAATGTTAAGCATCATTATACTTCATAATATTCATGTTCTATAACTTAGAACAACATCTTTTATCTTCAATAGCACTACACTTGCACACGTGCATGCTCGACGCCCTCCGATTGCCACCGAAAACACAACAGTCCTAAAGATGACCCTTTTGACCCCTATTCCAAGCCTCAAATTGAACACCTTAAAGAATAAAAGTTGTAAGTCTATTCGTCCTCGTTCCGGATCATTTGAGTCACCTCAATTGGAGTTCGTATGAAAGCGTTATGCCTATTTTACTAAAATAGGTCAAAACAGTCACACCTGACATACTTTGGGCGTAGCTGTACCCAATTAAGCCTTGGGCATAGCACAACTGTGCCCTGCAATGTAGCTGCGCCCGTTAGCAGAAACGGGACCTGAAGCTACTATTCTCGCGATTTTTTTGACCCTTTTCTCCTACTAATCTTCATAACTTGAGTTATACACATCCAAATTAGTCTATTTTCGATTCTATGGATTCATAATTCATAGAACTACAACATACTAGAATTCTAACAATTTAGAAAAACATTAACCAACCTAAAATTTGACCCAAAACACATGTTCATACTCTATTTTCATGTTTTAAACACATTTAGTGAATTCAATCGCCACGACTTCGTTTCTTAACCAATTAACACGATTTAAACTACGCCGCTTTCATTTCTTAACATACTATCATAATCCAACATCAATTTACTGATTATAACAAGTATTGACCATGAAATTTTGTATTTTCTAAAGCCAAATTTCATGTAAAGACATTGTTATATACTTTTCTTCCTACAAACCAAATTACATGAATTTTTATCATCAAACAACACTCACGTGTGATAATTAACAGAGTATAAACCCTTCATACATATATATATATATATATATATATATATATATATATATATCAATTCAACACAATTATCAATAGAAATTTCAAAAAAAAGGGTTAACATTAGAGTAGGTTATACATTGTTCCTTTGATTGTTTGCTAGCAAAGAGATGATGATTAGGTTCAGAAATTCCCCTTCAATCACAGTGATTCCTCTCTTGCTCTCTCTCCAAACTCTCTGTGTTTCACTATGTTCCTCTCTTCCAAACCCTCTGACTATAGCCTTAGGAAGAAAAGAACGCGTAGAAATATACTGAAGCTACCCACGTACTTCAGTTATAAAATAATACGCCTTTATCGGTTAAATTAGACCAAAGGCCACAAGGCCTTGTTTGGCCACACACCAACTCCCCCAAACTAGATTATTTTAATAATATTATATTATATAGTTTCATGTGTCACACCTTTAGTTAATTTAAATAACACATAATAATAGTAATTAATAATAATTATAATCTCATTGTAATTATACTTATAATTAATAAATAATTACATATATCTAATTTAATTAATAACTTAGATTTAAACATTACTTTATTTTATTTATTTATTTCCTTTAATATTAAACAATTCATTTAATTTATTTAATTCATTAAATTAAATCTTCAAAGAATAAAATTTACCTTTGCTTTAATTTAATTATCATACACATGTAACTAAATTATTATACCACACTTTCATAAATTATTTAATTTTCTTAATAAATAATTTATTTAAAATATTTATTTAACTCAATAAATATTTAAAATAAACTACAAAATTCATTTAATTACTTCAATAGTTAACTTAACTATTAAACCTCACTTTCCCAATATAGGATTATATACTTCTCTTCATACCAGATCACATATTTCAAAATATATATAGCACGTATATATACATACTCAAACTCAAAACATGATCTCATAATAAGAATTTTAATTATTAAGTTCCTATTTTAATAACTTATAAAAATTCGGGTTGTCACATCCTTCCCTCTTTATAAGGATTCCGTCATCAGAATCACCGAAACCCTACCATACTAAGGTTTTCACAAAAAACTCTTTCACAATTATCGTTGAATAACTTCAACACGATAACTTAGCAAAAAGTTTTACATATATATATATACTTCATTCATTTCTTCAACAACTTTTAGGTTTTATTACATAACCTTCAATTAAACACAGTCATATATCAAATATTATATACTCTTTAACCCATTCATTTCCTTTTCTAAGGATCGTTATCATAAACACTCGGGATATTACATTCACCCTTTCTTCTAAGAATTTTGTCCTCGTACTTTTATTTATTAATCTTTATTCATTCAATCTATCAAAATAGATTTTGCATTAATACTTTATTCATTCAGTGGGTTTTACAACAAAATTCTTTCTCTAAGGATCTTTCTAAGATCATCATATTCCTCACCTCTTCCTTTTCTAAGAGTTTCACATTTCTCTTCTTTCTGGAATTTCAATTCTTTCTTGAAATTATTATGTTTTGCTTAATTTTCTCATCCTTTCCACTTTCACCTTTCAGAATAATAAGAATCTTCCACAACTGCTCAATAATTGGGAAGCGATATGAATAACAGGAATTTAAAAGATTCCAAATCATGATGAGGATCATAAGACCTTGAACTATGTCGACGGTTATAAGTACTCTTTCAACTTAAACCTTAATAGTCATTAGACTATAGGGACTCCCGTACTTAGGGTGTTAAGAAATTCGTACGATGTATTGTGCACTCTACCCATGATTATAAGTACTCTTTCAACTTAAACCTTAACGATTATTAGATCAGAGAGAGACTCCGCACTTAGGGTGATCATTGCACTCGTACCATGTATTGTGCACAAACATCTAAACGCTTTCGCGTAATCCCCTATAAAAAAAAGGGTTGTTCATCTCAGCTTTTCAACATCTAAATCCGCACCAAAACAATTTGGTTTGGCATAACTTCTCAAGAAACGCTCAAATTTCATGAACGTCTTTCAATATTCGTCTAGCTAAATCAAATAGCATAGACTTTTACAATAATTTGGACATCAATTGAAATATATATATATATATATATATATATTCTCATATCTTAAAGAAATCTCAAAAATCTCTTTATGACATCATGATACCGCACTGTATTTACAGTCCGTTTGATGATTTCGTCATTTGGTGATTTTATTATACTACATCATACCATAGTGGGCTGACGATCCTTAGATAACATCCAACACTACGTAATACTGCATTGATGACTCCATCATTTTTATCATCTCTGCACCAGGTTCCATGATGCATTGATGATATATAAAAAAATATATTTTGATAAATTTTAAACCATTTTTGTCTAGCCGAAGCAATTATATTATATAGTTTCATGTGTCACACCTTTAGTTAATTTAAATAACACATAATAATAGTAATTAATAATAATTATAATCTCATTGTAATTATACTTATAATTAATAAATACTTACATATATCTAATTTAATTAATAAATTAGATTTAAACATTACTTTATTTATTTCCTTTAATATTAAACAATTCATTTAATTTAATTAATTCATTAAATTAAATGTTCAAAGAATAAAATTGACCTTTGCTTTAATTTAATTATCATATACACGTAACTAAATTATTATACCACACTTTCATAAATTATTTATTTTTCTTAATAAATAATTTATTTAAAATATTTATTTAATTCCACAAATATTTAAAATAAACTACAAAATTCATTTAATTTCTTCAATAGTTAACTTAACTATTAAACCTCACTTTCCCAATATATGATTATATATTTCTCTTCATACCAGATCACATATTTCAAAATATATACAGCACGTATATATACATACTCAAACTCAAAACATCTCATAATAAGAATTTTAATTATTAAGTTCCTATTTTAATAACTTATAAAAATTCGGGTTGTCACAATCTCCTTTTCTTAGAAGGCAACATATTTTCCAAAAATACCTTTTGGTCAGTAGGATGATAGAAATAATACCCTATGGTTTCTTTAGGGTATCCCACAAATCTACACTTGTCGGATTTAGTCTGTAGCTTATCATTCTCAAACTTTTTGACATAAGTTGGAAAACCCCAAGTCTTAACAAACTTAAGATTTGGTTTTTTCCCTGTCCATATCTCATATGGGGTTTTTGGGACAGATTTGGTAGGTACCTTGTTAAGTAGATATATAGCGGTTTCCAGATCATAACCCCAGAATGATACTAGAAGATTGCTAAAAATCATCATAGATCAAACCATGTCCAAAAATGTTCGATTTCTCCTTTCAGATACACCATTTAGTTGTGGCATTCCTGGTGGAGTCCATTGTGAGATTATACCATTTTCTTTGAGACAATTGAGAAACACACCGCTTAAGTATTCTCTTCCTCGATCCGATTGAATAATCTTAATACTCTTATCAGTTTGTTTCTCTACTTCACTTCTGAACTCTTTAAACTTTTTAAACGATTCAAATTTGTATTTCATTAAATTCATATATCTATATCTTGAGTGATCATCAGTGAAAGTAATAAAATAAGAATATCCTCCTCGTGTAGTCGTTGTCATAGGTCCACATAAATCTATGTGTACAAACGCTAACAACTCTGTAAATCTTTCTCCATTTCCACTAAAAGGAGATTTAGTCATCTTACCCATTAGACAAGAGTCAGAAGTTGGCTATGATTCATAATCAGATAGCTCTAAGAGCCCATCTTTATGCAACTTGGATAATCTTGTTTCATTTATATGACTGAGTCTACAGTGCCACATATATGTATAATTAACATCATCTCTTTTTCGTTTCTTAGTTTGTTCAATTTGAAGTATATTTTCATGCAAGTCAAGTGTAAAGTCCATTCAACAATTTACTAACACCATATAAAACATTTTTATTATAAATAAAACAACTATTGTTCTTTATAATAATATCAAAACCATCCATATCCAATACAGAAATTAAAATAATGTTTGTAACGAGTGTTGAAACAAAATAACAATTATTTAAACTAATAGATTTGCATGTAGGCAGTGCTAAACAATAAGTCCCTACAACTAATACAGCAAACCTTACTCCATTTCTCAATCATAGGACGACCTCATCCTTGTTCAACTTTCTACTTGTGACTAGTTCCTACATAGTATTACATATGGGAGAACCACAGCCGGTATCCAATACCCAAGTAGAATTTTGACTTTTAGAAAAATTAATTTCAATCATAAGCAAACCTTGATTAGGAGTTGAAGCTTCTCCAAGCTTCTTCTGCTTTTGTTCCGCAAGAAACTCCTTGTAGTTACTCTTCTAATGACCCGGCTTGTTGCAATGGAAACAGATTCCTTTGCTAGCTGGATCAAGTTTCTGTTGATGCTTCACTTTTGCCTTGCCCTTTGCCTTCTTAGATTTTTTCTTTTTAGAAGATACCTTAGGCCTCTTCCTTTTCTTGTAAGAATCATCTACCATTAAGACTTGGTCCTTCTTAGATGGGAAGTGACCTTCAACAGTTTTCAACATGTTATGTAATTTAGGCAAGCTGATATCCAACTTATTCATGTGAAAATTCACAACAAATTATAAGAAGGTGTCAAGGAGTGACTGCAAGACTAAATCATGACGCTGAAACTCGCTACTCATGGATGCGAGCATGATGCATTGAGCCACAAATGCATCATCTTGCCACTTCTTAAAAGTAGAAATCTCTTCCTTAGAGGCTGTTTCTACAACATTTGTAGGGACAGGAAAATTTAGGACATAAGAAATCTTTTTAGCAGTGAGAACATTTCTCAAATTCCTTAACTAATTCGTATAATTCGGTCCGGTCAGTTTGTTAGCATCCAATATGCTACGCAGTGAAATTAGTGAGTGATATTTTCAAAATTCTGCATTTGAAAAAAATAACATTTTAGCAAACATTCATTTAATTAATTAATTTTACCAAAATAAATTAGGTCTTGTTTTTCTTCAAACTATATTACCCTCACATATATAGTTCGGAAAAATCTAATTAAAGATTTGCTAGTGAGATTAAGGATCCCATTTGAAATGTATATAGCTTTGTGTGACACAACAAACTGTATATAAATAAATAGGTAGGCAACTCTTGTCAATTACATCATCATGTAACTCCTTTTATTTTGCCTCTTAAATTATTTTGATCAAGTGTGATACATCCGAATCAAAATTATTCAAGTTAAGTCCAACCTAACACTTCCATATATTTTAAAGAAAAACATTGTCCTTGTGTGATAAAACAAAAAAAACATCGTTCAATCTATTTATTAGCATTAAATTTGATAACACAACATCTCTAAAAATTAAAATAAGCCTTGTGTGAGACAACAAACTTATAATGATTAATTGATACTTTATCGTTTTATCATGCTAGAAGGCAACGTTTGATATTTCAAATATCTTTGAATGCTTTGAACTTAATATAATTTCTTTTAGGGGTTTGTTATTATTTGTCTCATCTTATTAAAACGCGCATTATGCAGCCGCACACACACACACACACACACACACACACACACACACACACACATATATATATATATATATATATATATATATATATATATATAGCATGCATTTTGAAGAATTGGAGACCAAGGAGCATGGAGCGCTTGAAGACCCATTTGTAATGGACCCCTGGTTTAAATGTAATAGTTATGTTTAGATTTAATTCTTGCACCCTAGGGTTTGACCTTTTGGTTCACTTGGTAGAATAAAGTCAAAGGGAAGTACATAGGAGTGCGATGAAATTTACATTGAGAAAAATTAGAGAAGACGAGGTAACAAGACAACATCTAACAAAACTCAATCATTCATGCATCCAACTAAAATAAAACTCAATCACATAGGTCAATTGTCCATAATCAATCTCATTTATTATCATACATATCATCATATGCATCAATAAAAAAACATTCATCTCATAAATAATAAAACCATTTCATATATGCATCAATATCATTTAATGGGCAAAAGTTTGATAATATTTAGTTTTTAAAATAATATAAACTCTTTTATTTTAATCAAAAACCAAATCCAAATTAAACTCCTTAATTTTTAGCAATCTGAAATCATATTTCAAATAAAATAAATATCTTTATTTTAACTTTTATTAATTAAATAAACAATTTAATTTAATTAATGAAAAACAACTTTTTCAAAAACTACAGAGTGGCACGATCGCGCTGCTTTGCAATTTTAGTTTTTTGAGATAGTACAATCGTTGTGCCTAAAATGAATCAAGTAGCGGTAGCATACAAGGCAGAAAGCGTAAATAGAAAACTTCATTTTTTGCCCAGAAAATTCGATTCAATCGCATATAAATTCATACACAGAACAATAAAATCGACACTTAGCATAAAGTTAGGCTTTTAATACCACTGTTGGGATTGTATATAGCGCGATTACATAATCAAATCATATAAACATAGCGAAAACGCGAAAAATTAGAATTTAAAATTTTCATACAAATCCATACCATGATCATGCTTTGTGCTTAATTATCAATATAAACGAAGAAGAAGATCAAATTCATACCCTTGAAGATTCGAGCTTCCTCATGTACAAGTTCAACTCCTAGTCCTTCGTGCTCTCCTTAAATACGCGGGATTAATTCCTTCTTTTGATCAACATTAGCCACCTAAGCGTTAGGCCTCTAGAGGTGATCCACCAAAGAAGAACAAAAATCAAGAGGAAGAGTATTTAGCAAAATCCTAGTCTTTCCTATCTCTATAGAAAATGTGTACTCTCTTATCTATTAGAATAAAGTGCTAACTTGTATCACCCACTCTCTATAAAAAAACTTCTGTTATTTATAGATGTAGGGAACCCTCCTAAACTATTTAGGAATATGTTTTTATTTAATTTAATTAAACTCCTTTAATTAATTAGGCTTCCTAATCTCATTAGCAATATATGAGAGTACTTATATTAATTAATTCCCAAACACCTTTAGGAATTAACTTTATAATAATAAGATTACTCTTATTAATGTATATTTAATATTTCCAAAATATTAAATTATAAATATTAAGCTATTTAATTTATTAAATTAAATACACTTAACTTATTATTACGATTATGCCATTTACTTCTTAAATAAATATTATTCCTTTTATGGTGTGACCCTTTAGGTTCTCCATATTAAACCGGTTGTGAATAAATCAATTAGAATAATTCTAATCTCATTTAAATAAATAAATTTAACTATTAATTTATTTAAATAAATAGTATTTATTCTACAATAAGGATAATCATCCTTAGCGATTAACGACTTTCTAGATAATATAGATTTCAACATTAATCATAAAAGAACCTTTGAGTAAATAGTTGTCGTACAATTCAATCCTTCCACCATACAATGTCCAAATTAATTATAAGACAAGGAATTACTGTCAAATCTTATTTTATTTAATTATATGTATTTTGATTCACAAATGCGCAACTCTAAATAATACAAATTAGAAACATAGGATATTCTCTTCTTTTTACTAGAAGTGGTAGATTCGTTATTGATCATTTATTCTCTCCACATATAAATTATTACACCCAAGCATACCCTTTGATATTTCCTAAGGGTATTATGGGACATGTCAAAGTATAACTTGTCATACACAAGATACTATGATGATCTTTAGTCTAAGGATCACTTGTACTACTATCACTTCAGGAATTCCTATTGACAAACAAATAAAACTCCATTAGGTATTCCTTAGCTAGCCACGTTCAGTGAACTTATTCACCAATAAGCACCTATATACTTTCTTTAGTATCTCCACGCAAATGATCATGAGATCAATCATCCTCATCCAATGAGCAAGCAACATATGTACCAATCTATCCGGATTCACACTAATCCCCTTTTTAATAATCCATCGATTGAGAACATTTTAGTTTTTAAGCTATCTAAGAATTTAGATCTAAATATCATGATCTCATCATTATTCTAAAAGCATTTCTTAAAATAATGGGTTTATAACATATTATTAAAATAACACCATGTAGATAACTAAATGCCTTTAGTAAATAAATACTTCTATTAATAAATGAATAAAATTGTTTATAAAGTATATGATTTATTATCAAACATGATTGCCTTGTATGCATACTACTTTCAGCTCGGACCCGGGATTGGGATCCTCCTTTAGAATGCTTACTTTTGCCCATTTACTGAAGCGGGGGATAGGTTGACCGTCTGATGGGTCTGCCTCGTTTGAATCCTCAGTGGAACCTTAGGAGAGGTAAAAATTTCACAAATCGCAGCCGAATTTCCTTCATAAAATTCTTGCTTCGGGCTTTTCTTTCTGCATCTGCAATTACTACTCCCTTGTTGGTTTCCTCGTCTATGATTTGATTGACCTTGGGTATTATGAGGTTTATCGCGTTGATGGGGATCTTCCTCATTAGCTCTTTAAAACCTGCTTCGATGAGATTTGGCATGAGGGAAGTTAATAGGTGGATTGGCACCTTCTTGTCAGGATTACGGTGTTTGAAACCACCAGAGTAACCAGTCCGGCCTTCCCAAACTACGTTTGTATGTGGATCAGGTTATTCATTCCTTGACCTACGTATGCCTAGCCCTTGACCCAGATTGAACATCTCTTGACCGATCGTCATTACCTCTAGTGATATCATAAGTTTAATTATTGGCGAACCCATTGATTCATAATGAGGGGTACTTACTTCAAAAGCTTGGAAACTGGCAGGCTCAATTCCTTCGTTTAAGCTGATTAGGGCCATCTCACCCTGTGTATGACTCAGATACTCAGACTCAGCGCTTATGGTGACCAAGTTACCATTAACGATATATTTTAATTGTTAGAGGAGAGTGGAGGGAACTGCCCCAGCCATGTGAATCTATGGTCGTCCCAACACCAGATTATATCCAGTAGTGATGTTTAATACTTGGAAGGACACGTTCAAAGTGTATGGGCCAATTTCCATGAGAAGCTCAATTTCCCCCACTGTGTCTCTCCATGATCCGTCGAAAGCACTAACCACGACGTAACTATCTTGGATCCTGTTTGAGTTGATCTTCATTCTCCAGAGGGTGTCACAGGGGCAAATATTTAAAGTGGAGCCGCCGTCGATCAGGACTCCTTCTATAACAATCCCTGATGATATAATCGCGATGTGCAGAAGTTTGTGATGCCCAGTTCCTTCCGTTGGTATATCGTCAACTATATCACATTGCTATAAAGTACGTGTTTTTCCGTGTCGATTATTTTAGGCAGGTGTGCTTCTTCCAACACTTGGATTAGAATCCGGTGATGGTCCTCATAGGCTAGTACCAGATCTAGGATAGAGGTTTGGGAGGGTGCTTCTTTCAGCTCCATTACTGTCCTTACCTCATTGTGTCCCATCTTAGTTAGGAACTCCACAATCTTTCCCTCAGGTACTTTTCCTGCAGTCTTAGCTATTCGCTTCATCACTTACCCAGGAAGGTAATGTGGAATGTCTTTTTAAAAGATTGTCGTATATTACTTCAAAAGCTTGGAAACTCGCAGGCTCAATACGTACCTTCGTTTAAGCTGATCAGGGGCATCTCACCTTGTGTATGACTCAGATAATCAGACTCAGCGCTGATGGTGATCAAGTTACTATTGCCGATATATTTTAATTATTGGTGGAGAGTGGAGGAACTTCCCCAGCCATGTGAATCTATGGTCATCCCAACAACAGATAATATCCGGTAGTGATGTTTAATACTTGGAAGGACACGTTGAAAGAGTATGGGCCAATTTCCATGGGAAGCTCAATTTCCCCCACTGTATCTCTCCATGATTCGTCGAAAGCACTAACCATGACGTAACTATCTCGGATCCTGTTTGAGTTGATCTTCATTCTCCAGAGGGTGTCATAGGGGCAAATATTTAAAGTGGAGCCGCCGTCGATTTGGACTCCTCCTATCACATACCCTGATGATATAACTGCGATGTGCAAAGGTTAGCGGTGCCCGGTTCCTTCTGCTGATATATCGTCATCGGTAAACGATATCACATTGATGTCAAGTACGTATTTTTCTGTGTCGATCATTTTTGGAAGGTGGGCCTCTTCCAACATTTGGATTAGAATCTGGCGATGGTCCTCAGAGGTTAGTACCAGATCTATGATAGAGGTTTGGGAGGGTACTTCTTTCAGATGCTTTATTGTCCTTACCTCATTTTTTCCCATCTTAGTTAGGAACTCGATAATCTTTCCCTCAGGTACTTTTCCTGCAGTCTTAGCTATTGGCTTCATCACTCGCCCAGGAAGGTAAAGTGGATTATCTTTTTAAATGATTTTTATATAGTCCGTGGTAATCTCATCTCTTCTCTATAATTCCATATAACCTTTTTTAAACTGAAGATGGGGAGTTGTGGCCGAGGGGTTAATATCAACGACTTCAGAGCTATTATTTCCACTTGAGCTTTCTCCCTCTCGGTGGTTATTCCATTGATTTCTATGGGTTCCTTAGAGGTTCCCTCTATGCAAGTGATGACTGCCACCATCTCTTTAGATCTTCCTATCTTTGGAGGGTATATTATCTCTTCATCGGGGAGGATCTAACCATTACTCACCATTTCTAAGTCGTCAGATTCAATTAAATTTTGGATTAGATGTTGCAAGGCCCAACATTCCTCTGTGGCATAACTAGGGTTACTTCAGTGATAGAGGCATGTTTTAATAGGATTTAATCATTTTGATCGAGAATTAGTGGGTGGTAAGAATTTTGTGATCCTTCCTTCCTTGATTAACATGTGAAAGATATCTTCCATAGATTGGCCTAGAGCGGTAAACTTTTGCTTAGCTGCAAATTCTCTCGGGATTTAAAATTTGGATTCCCTTGATATCTTTTTTTGTCCATTTGCTCTCTTCCCAGAAGCATATTGGTTCTCTTTTTGGGTTTGGGATGATAGTGGGTGAAATCATAGTCATTTTTCCCTAGAGGACCTAGTTGATTAGCTGCCGTGTCACCTGATGCTGGTATATGATTAACTCAGCTAACTGGTTCACTTGCACCTTGATTAAGGCCAACTCTTATTCCAATGTAAATTTTTCTTTCGGATACTCCCACATTGAAGGATTAACCCTGACATGTAAGGGAGTTTCTTCTACCTTCCTTAGGTACTTGTAACTTTCTTGGTTTGTTGTACTAATCATTTTCACTCCCTCTACATTATGCTAAGGTAGGGGGTTGTTATTAACATTGGGCGGCTCTGGTGTCTTGACCATAATCTCGTCACTGTCAATCATATTCTGAGTTTTATGCTTTAATGTTCAACAATCCTGAGTATGCCCAGGGGACCCAGAGTGATAAGCACACTTCTTTCTCGGGTAATATGTTCTTCCTTTAGGATCAGCAGGGGGATCAAGCTCGGTGATCATTTTCTGCATAACTAGCAGTGCTAACACATTCTCTAATGATTCTTCAAGTGGAGTAAGCACTATTCTCTGTCTGTTTTCCCTATTTTCCTCGGCCTTTAGTGTAGTGGGATTTCGGGGGTTTGTAGATGATTGGTGTGACGCCCCCAAAATAGGTATACATCACCCATCTTGAGTCTCCAAACAACTTAATTATACAACAGTCGTGTAAAATACGACAAAACATAATCTAAGAGTTTTAATAAGAATATTGTCATCTAGACAATATCCACACTCAATGGAGTCCTCATTACATTTATTGTCACACTATTTAACAAAATAGTGAGGACTACTAATGCTATCATCTGGACTGTAACTCCGTTCCCAGACTAGAATAACGCCCTCTTGAACCTTCTTCTTCACATTCATCAGCTCTGAGTATGTAGCTTGCACGTCTTTAACTTTATCGATTAAAGTTGATTCTACTCGTATATTTAATATGACCACGTGGGTCCTTAGAGTCTTTAACTCTATCTTCATCATTTTTAAGTTATACGAAATGGGTTTTTGTGTTGACAACATCGCACTCGTAAACACATTCGATCTTCTACTCAACGCGTCAGCTACCACGTTCTTTCTTCCACAATGATATTGAATGGTATGATCGTAATCTTCAACAGCTCGAGCCAACATCTTTGGCGCATGTTACGTTCATTTTAGTTGAAGAAATATTTGAGGCTTTTATGATCCGTATATATCTCCACCTTCTCTCCATATAGGTAATGCCTCCAAATCTTAAGCGCAAAAACAACTGCTGCCAACTCTAGATCATGAGTAGGATAATTCCTCTCATATTCTTTGAGTTGTCGAGAGGCATAAGCTATGACTTTCCCATGTTGCATGAGAACACATCCTAACCCTTTACCTGAAGCATCACTGTAGATGACAAATCCCTCCAAGCCAGATGGTATTGTCAGAACAGGTGCTGAAATGTGTCTCCTCTTGAGTTCTTGAAAACTCTTTTTACATTCCTAGCTCCAACCGAATTTTGTATCTTTTTGAGTCAACTGAGTTAATGGAGTAGCGATTCGAGAAAACCCTTCTATGAATCTCCGATAATAACCAAATGTTTAGAAAGCTACGATTTCATCACTAACTTAGGTTTCTCCCAACTTTGAATTGCTTCAATCTTTGCCGGGTCAACAGATATTCCATGATTTGATATCACGTGTCCAAGGAATTCAACTTCCTCAAGCCAGAACTCGCATTTCTTCAACTTGGCATAAAGCTTGTTTTCACGAAGCTTTTGGAGTATCAGCCTCATGTGTTGCTCATGGTCTTCGTGGGTTTTTGAGTATATGAGGATGTCATCAATAAAGACGACCACAAAGTGATCCAAATATTCCTTGAATACTCGGTTCATCATATCCATGAAGGCAACGGGAGAATTAGTCAATCCAAAAGACATGACTAAGAATTCATAATGCCCAGATCGAGTTTCGAAGCGGTCTTTTGAATGTCATCGCTTTTAATCTTCAAATGATGATATTCGAACTAAGATCAATCTTTGAAAAGAATTTGGCTCCTTGCAACTGATCAAACAGGTCATCAATGCGAGGCAACGGGTACCTATTTTTGATGGTGACATAATTCAACTCCCGATAATTAATACAAAGTCGCATACTTCTATCTTTCTTCTTTATGAATAGAACAGGAGTACCCCAAGGAGACGTACTAGGACGAATGAAACCAATGTCTAAAAATTTCTGTAGTTGGGTTTTTAACTCCTGAAGTTCAATAGGAGCCATTCGATATGGGGCTTTGGAAATGGGTTTTGTACTGGATTCAAGGTCGATACAAAATTCAATTTCACGCTCTGGGGGTAGGCCAGGAAGTTCTTCAGGGAATACATCAGGAAATTTATTAACAATAGAAATATTATTTAAATTTGACGTATCATTATTTAAATCTGTGACATGGGCTAAGAAAGCTTGACATCCGTTTTTCAATAAACGAATAGCTTTATGACTTGATATGACAGTGATTGATTTTAGTGGTTTGGTTGCTTGAATTCACATAATAGGTTGGTTAGGAATATGAAAGCTAACAACCTTACGAAAATAATCGATTTTAGCATGATGAGTAGTTAACCAATCAACCCCTAAAATCACATCAAATGCAAGTATTTTCAAAGAAATAAGATCGACAGTTAACGTGCGGTTACCGATTTGAATCAAACACGACTTATAAACCGTGGATGTAATGAAGGTTTCTTCCAACGGAGTTTCAACAGATAAGTCAAAGTCTAATTTCTCCGGAGTCAAATTTAAACGTTGAGCGCAAGTAGTAGAAATAAAGGAATGCGTAGAAACGGTATCAAATAAAGTATAAACTTCACTAGAGTTTATGATTAGCTTACCCATGATCACCTCGTTCGGATTCCTCACTTTTTGGGAGGTTACGACAAACGCTCTCCCTTGAACTACCGGTTTTATCTTGTCTGGGACACCCTTTGATGCCTCCATCCCAGCTAGACTATACTTTGGTGCATGACAAAATCAGGCTAGGTGACCTTCTTTTCCACAATTATAACACGCTTTGGACTGCATCGTGCAGTTTGGACTTATGTGTCCTTCCCCTCCACATTTGTAACATACGACCGGTGGTCGTTCTCCTTCCTTAACAACAGGTGCTGGTGCTGATGTCTTTCCATCCTTGTTAAATCTCCTCTTCTTGAAATGTCTACTCTTATTGTCATGGCCATGATTACCACCGAAGTGATTATCATTTATGGCATGTTGATTCCCTCCACGTTTGTTGTCACCGCTTTGATGACTGCTACCACTGGTATTATTGACTTGTCGGTTGCTCTCTCTTGGTTGGGTTAACTCATTATCGCACTCCAATAACTGAGCCCTATTCATAATATCTGAATACAAACACAATTTGTGAGAAATTAGGTATTGACGTATCTCAGGTTTCAAACCTCTTATAAACACCCGCATCATTCTCTCCTCATTATCAACCAAGTGGGATGCAAACCGAGATAACTCGGAAAACTTAGCTTCGTACTGTGCCACAGTCATATTGTTTTGCTCAAGCTTGATGAACTCTACCTCCTTCATGTGACGAATACTTACAGGAAAATAATTGTCATTGAAATGACTCTTGGAACTTCTCCCAAGACATTTGAGTCGCGGCGGAGTTGAGTACGCTTTTCTGATTCCCACCAAGAATCGCCTCTGCTTTCGCAACATGAAGGTGGAAAAGGGAACCTTTTGCTCCTCGGAGCATCCCAAGACATCAAATATCTTGTTGATCTGCTTTATCCACGTCTTCGCTTTAAGTGGTTTTGGCTCTCCAAAAAAAACTTCGGTGGTCCCAGCTCCTTGAACTGCTTAGCGGTGACCGTCCGAGAGTTGTCAGTGTTTCCACCTGCATTTTGGATAGGAGCCACTTTCGCCTGATGTTGCATGAATTGCATAAAGCCTCTGAACATCCCATCATTCACCATTTCATCGGTGTTATCGTTTACATGAGGATTATTGTCTTCCTGTTGCACAGTTTCCTGGGCATTAATCTGTGGTGACTCAACGGTCTCATGTGCTTCATTGTTTATTTCAACATTTTCGGATGCCATTTTCAAATACTACCACAACCAAGGGTTAATTAACATATCACATATTATCCCTATACTCTGACCGACCAATTAAATACCAAATAAACTTAGGTAGGTCATACTAGCGAAGGAATTCCCCGTCTCTCCCCTCATAGCTCTTGTCTCACATCTCAGCCATGGATCATATCCCTAAGCTTTGATACCAACTGTGACGCCCCCAAAATAGGTATACATCACCCATCTTGAGTAGCCAAATACATGGTATAAAATTCAAATACAACTTAATTATACAACAGTCGTGTAAAATACGACAAAACATAATCTAAGAGTTTTAATAAGAATATTGTCATCTAGACAATATCCACACTCAATGGAGTCCTCATTACATTTATTATCACACGATTTAACAGAATAGTGAGGACTACTAATGCTATCATCTGGACTGTCACTTAGTTCCCCGACTAGTCCCAGCTATGTTTTTATTTCCTGAAGAGAATAGTGAAAAAAAGGGTGAGCTCAACTAGCCCAATAAGAAATATTATGACTATGATAATGCAGAATAAATTATCATTAGTCTTTAACAATGTTAAACTAATAAAATACAATAGACATCAAGTTTAACTGTAGCGGAATAAGCAATCCATTAGAAGAGTCAAGTAGAGCATGATATCTACTATCTTATATGATTTTAAATATTTCATCAATTTTTATCGCTGAGACTTAACTTAATAAATAAACCACATCATCGAGTCATCCCTGCACTACGGGCCAAGGATATTCATTAAATCATCAATGGTCATGACTATACCGAATAATTCCTGGTCATAATCGTACCAAAAACTATCCATCAATGCACTACAGGCTACTTAGGACTTTTACCACATCATTTATAACATTACAGGTCATGATTATACGGAATAATCCCTGGTCATAATCATACTAAGTCCATCTATGCACGTAAGCCAAAGATGACTTTCATCACAATATAAGCATGAGGATGATGACAATGACATAATAATTCAATAAAACAAGTTTAAGAATAAATTTTAAAGATTTATAAGTTAATTTATCTTGAAATCAATTACGTCCAATTTGACAACATGATATCTTTGTGGAGTAAAATTCAAGAATGCTCGGAAGAATATTTCCATGAAAAGATACCGGATGAAGTGTAAATATCCAGGATATTCTACTAATTTCATGGAGTATAGAAGCCAAAACTTTAACCAAATGAGTATCATAGAATACATGAAACTGCAAATGGATTTTCACCCGCCATGCGGTAATCCACGTAGACAGATCATTTTACAATTTAATAAAGAATGAAGACGAATGATCATTCACAATGCATGTGATAATCCACATAAACAGGTTATTCCAATAGAATAATAAAGAGTGGAATAACAGAAGAATTCACCATGCATGCGATAGGCCGCATGCACATGTGTTATTCCAATAGAATAATAAAGAATGGAACTGTGTTCAGCGTAATCCGCATGTATAGGATATTCCAAATGTAATAATAAAGAATGGAATAGCAAACAATTCACCGTGCACGCGATGTAATCGCATGCATAAAGTTATTCCAACATAATAATCAAGAATGGAATAATGGAAGAATTTCACCATGTATGTGGTACTTCGCATGACAAAGTTATTCCAACATAATAATAAAGAATAGAATAATGAAGCTTCTCTTCATGAATCTGAAAGAAATAATACCCTTACCTTAGAAAGAAACCGGATATTTGGAGCGGAGAGGTAGCAGACTTCTCTTCTTCTTTTTTCTCTATAATTTCTCTCTATAATAATTGCTCTATAGCTTTAGTGAATTGCTGAGAAATGAAGGAAGAATGAGCTTTTATTTATAGGAAAATATAGTTTCGATAATTCCACGTTTTAGGGCTCGAAATATTACAGTACAATACCTTCAACTTTTCTTTCATTTTTAATTTTTTCCTGCAAGTATTATCAAACTTGCACCACTTCCCCTAATAGTAATCAAGAATGGAATAACAGAAGAATTTCACCATGTATGTGGTACTTCGCATAGACAGGTTATTCCAACATAATAATAAAGAATAGAATAACAAAAGCTCTCTTCATGAATACGAAAGAAATAATACCCCTTACCTTAGAAAGAAACTGGATACTGGAGCAGAGAGGTAGCAGACTTCTCTTCTTCTTTCTCGCTATAATTTCTCTCTATAATAATTGCTCTATAGCTTTAGTGAATTGCTAAGAAATGAAGGAAGAATGAGCTTTTATTTATAGGAAAATATAGTTTCAATAATTGCACGTTTTAGGGCTCGAAATATTACAGTACAATACCTTCAACTTTTCTTTCATTTTTAATTTATTCCTGCAAGTATTATCAAACTTGCACCATCTCAAAAATTTCATTTTTTAAATTTCAAAGTTTGACTTTTTCCAAAAAAGTCAACTGTTGACTTTTTTGACCAAAAAGTCAACCCCAACAAATTTTGTGTTTATAATCTATTTCTACTAATTTCATCATTCCGGACTCAAATATCACGTCCGCGTCTCCAAATTCAACCCTGAACTCAACTTCGATTTTTAATAACATTCATCATTAATATTATAACTCACAATATTTAACAACCGTGTCGCGTTCGAGAAAGAGGGGCTTTCAATAAGGATTTCTCCTATCAAGCAGTAATTAGGTGACCAAACCTCTCCTTGACAGAACTTCTAGACATTGTCAATATTGCAAATAATAATATGAATAACTTTGTCGTCTCAATTATTGATTTAATAATATAAAAAATATTACGCAGATGATAGTGTGACAATAATTGAATCAATAATATGAGAGATATGATGCAATAATTACTGTAGCAATAATTGAGTATAACTGAGTGACTTTTCAAGTAAGCATCAATAATCAATACCGTGTGCTACTATACAACCACGCGTATTACTGTACTTTTACTACCGGGTAGTTCAACAGTTTTAACGGTAACACTTCTGCCGTTATTTTTATAAAAAGATAATTTTGTCATTTTCTAACTACGACAATACTTCTGTTGTGGGGTCCACCAATGATTGTGCCGTCGTATGAATATTTCCCCGACCAATCAAATATTATATAACAACTTGCATACTTTGCAAAATTTATAAATATTACCCACAACTATAATATTATATCAAATCCGCACCGTAATATTCAAAAAAAATATTTTGAGAAATTTAAATCTTTATGCATAAAATTTGGGGTCTCACAATTGGAATGAATGGTAATTGCCCTACTTCTAAATAGGCGGTCTGCTGCTGTTATGCGCAGATTGTCCTTGTAAGATTAGGGATACATCTTCTTCCTTTCTCTTGTGTACCCTCTTGGGAGTGCTGACATAGTTGCTAGACTAAATATGCTCAGCATACTTCCAAGTTCGTGAGGTATTTGATTTTGCCATATTTTAGGCCCATTTCTGTTATCTCCCCATGTTTTATCATCTCAAAAAATGGTTTTCTTATACCTGCTAGGACTCTATTCTAGTAGGGAGCTTCTTGGATGTCGATGAAGGTCATCACCATTTCAAACTCATCCATTGGAGGGTTAACTTGGGCTATGTGCCTCCACCTTTGGGCATACTCCCAAAATGACTTATTGCTTTGCTTTTTGACTTTGGTTACTTGATATCGATCAGGGGCCATTTTGGATTGGAAGTTGTATTGGTTTAGGAAGGGATGAAATAATTCCTCCGAGCTATTGATCATAGAATTATCAATTCGGGCGTACCAAGTTCGAGCTTCCCCAGTAAGGCTCTTTTGGAAGAGTTGCATCCTAAGGCTTTCATCCTCGCCATACAATCCTAGCTCGCTAATATAAACCTTCAAGTGGGTCTAAGGGTCGCCCAATCCATTATATTTTTCAAACTTTGGGACTTGAAATTTATCCAGATATCTAACTTTTAGGAAGATACATAAGTCAGAGTAATTGACACTTCCATAGGACCATGTTCCTTTGATAGGTCGGATGGGTTCCACCATTAGTCTGACCTTCTTTTGGATGTCCCAAGTTTCCTTATCTTCTTGAAGGTCTATGATTTCCTTTGTCGGACCTTTACTCACGGCCTCTTTGGAAGATCTACTGTCAAATTAGGATACTGGAGTAGGCATTTAGGTATCGCTAGCCTTTCTTGGCATGTGGATGCTTCCTTGTGCAGAAGAATCAGGTTGAAATTTTAGTTTGGGCACTTGAGCTAATTTTCTCTGCTCTCTCAATAGACATGT
This sequence comes from Panax ginseng, assembly GCA_020205605.1. Classification (NCBI taxonomy): domain Eukaryota; kingdom Viridiplantae; phylum Streptophyta; class Magnoliopsida; order Apiales; family Araliaceae; genus Panax; species Panax ginseng. The sequence continues at coordinate 106,091,304 of CM035137.1, read as the reverse complement.
CATTTCAACAATCTGCTTCTTGAAATCCTCAAACTATTCCCGAGACACAGGGATGGGTTCTGATGTACTGCCCTTAACCATTTTGGTCGGATGTGACTGAGCCTTTTTGGCTTGGGATCGGGTTATAGGACCAATTTACTTATGAAAGGTCTATAATTTAGTCTTTGTCAGACCCCAACTTTTTATGAATAAAGATTTAATTTCTTTAAATATTATTTTTGAATAATAAGGTGTAGATTTGATATAATGCTTTAGTTATGGGTGAAATGTTCAAATTTTGTAAAGTAAGCAAGTGGTCATATAATATTCGTTTGGTCGGGGAATATTCTTTCTGTCGGGGAATATTCATACGACAAAGGTAATCATTAGTGAACCATATAATGGAATAAGCGCTCGGATATAAAAGTTTACGTAAATAACCTTTTATAAAAATAATGGCAAAACTTTTACCGTAATCGTTGAAATGTCACGCCTCAAATCCGGCCTATCTTCACACCTGATTAAAATGTCATTTAGTACATCATTCTTCCAAATATATATTATTATATAGTGAAATATAACAACATACATTCTCAATTCCCAGGTTCTAATACCTTATAACCTCATTCATTACAAATAATGATAATTACATTATTCTCTACATCTTACACGAGTGACTTTCATCCGCCACTAAGGATACATAACAATTCATTAAACTAATCTATAGTTCAATTAAATTATTCTATATTACAAGCCTTTGCTTGATCTTCACACTCCTTTATCCAATGAAGAGCACTTCTTCTGGATACTGATCAGCTTAATCCTTACGGGATCCTTAAGTTCTTCTACTCGTATACTGAAAATGTTTTTCATTTAAAGCAAGTGTGATCATTCAATTGCCCAGCAAGTCATAGCAATTGAACAAACAACTTTAAGAATTCAAACATTCCTTTAAAACTTCGATAACTGAACAAAAGTTATGAAACACCTTGAATAATAAGAATAATCTTGATTCCTATCATTTTAAAACATTAGTCACATTCACTTTGAAATACTTTCATTCTCCTACCTTTTTCATACCCATTCTGTCTGGCTAGAATCAATAGCATAGACTTAACAATAGCAGTTCATGTAGAAACAGAACATTCTCTTATTGAACAGTTCAATCATAGAACAGTTCATCTCATAGAAACACCAAAGTGTTCAAATTGTGGCACAAGGCCACGTACATTCTACAACCTTGTACAAATATCGCAGATTCGCAAATAAACAGAACTTCTCAAGTTCAACATCTCAGAAGTTTAAGAAAGTATCATTCATTTAAAAATGAATGAATAGAAACGACTTATGCATGACAAATAGCTTGCTTTATTTATTTCATTCCAATCCCTATATAACATATAAAGAAATAACACATACACCAATTAGCCATATACTTGACTTATGCATTGGTTTACTTAAATTTACTTCTTAGGGTTCGCGTTCTTTCAACCTAAGTTTACGCGACAACTTCCTTTAGCCCTTTACGGCTTCATGACATACGGAGATGTCTTACTCATATATTCATCATCTTTGATGATTTGCATTCTTATCTTCTTCTTGTACTCTTCTAGGACTCAGCACACATCATGTCTATGCTAGTAGTCCATATGGTACTCTGAGTGGTTTCCCATAAACAACCAACAAACAAGTTCCCATCTCATCAACACTGTCATCACAGTGAGTTAGATCGGTTGCCAGTTTCGTATATACCTTCACTCTCTGAAGGAATTGTTTAGCCCAACTCCCATATGTCAACCATCAAAAGTTACGATTGTACCACAACCTAAACTTATCTTAACTTATCTGAACCATTAAAATATAATGTTCATTAAGTTAATTTCTTATTCCTTATGGCTTTCTAGCAACTAAATGCCATACCTCAGGATTCATTCTCTATCATCTGAGTCATACAGTCTTTTGTAAAATCGGAACGATCATTCACGTTAATCATTAACTGGCTTCTTTACGTTAAACGTCATTGTCTTTAATTCAGTTCTTCACCATTCACAAGTTTAATCATTGTTATTCATTACCCTACGGTCAAACCATACATGGGGTGTAGGTTCTGTCCGTTTAACATTCGCGTACACTCAACCTTCACGTTGATTAAAGTGTTTAACGAGTACATTTCATTCTAACATTCTTTATTTGACTTACATTCGGCTTTCATAAATCTTATTACCATTTATTACAGCTTTCTTGATAATTCATATCTTATTTATTTTACTTCTTTTGTTATCCATTACATGAACCCCACGTTCATTACTCATTCTTAATGTCGAAGCCATACCGTTTGTTATATGCTAAGACCGATCGTTCATCGCAACAACTTTTCATTCACTTTCTTTGTCTTTTAATCTCGTTTAATCTTTTCGTTCAACCTTTATATAAGGGTTAAATCACTTTATTAAGTGTTACTTTAGGTGTACAATATGTTCTTTATCTTCCCTTACACTTTCCCCAAGAGTTGAGCAGTTAAAAGCACTTCTCCTTCTCTGGGCTCTTACCTGCATGCCCACCTGCTGTCCCGGGCTTACCGGCTTCCTCTCTCTCTCTATCTTCAGCACTTTACTGCAAGCCACCTCCTTGTTATGGTTAACTTCCCTGTCCAGCAATGGCCTTTCTTCTGGCCCGGCCATAAGCTAGGCCTCTAAAGCATGGTTAGCCTGCGGCAGCCAAGCCTAAAACATAGAAAAAAATTTCTAAGTGTGGAATCCAGTTTGAGAAATTTACTTCCCGATCTCACAACTTATTCGATATAACTGGGAACAAGGTCGTTCCAAAGTCATTTTCTTCCTTATCGTACGTACTTCAATTCCCCTTGGACAGAAATTTATTCTGAATCAGTTAACATGCCATTCCATTTGCTTAATCTTCATCCTTCGTTTGTTTTACGTTTTTAACGCTCTTCGTTCGTTCGTCCGTAATTCAGTCATCTGAACTCGGAACTCGTTTGTTCTTGAGTCCACGACTCACATTTCCTTCATTCTCTTACATTCTTATGAAACCATACACGTTCGGGTTCATTTACATACTTTCTAATTCTCGTTTGTCTTTTATGAAATTTTTGCCATAATTTCATTATAGCTAAGTTTAATCCCTTCTTCATGAACGTTTCTATCATTCCTAACCAAGCAATAAGCAACTAACTTATACACGATGGTTTTAAACTTGTCCGTCAACAACAATTATACTACGATGGTTTTAAATTTGTCCGTCAACAACGTTCTTCGTGTTATTCACATGTTCTTCGTTCGTTCTTCATTTTTAATCGATATTTTTATTACGATTTCACTTTTTCTTGGAAATTAGTGTTATAAAACACCATTGCTTACTAATTTCACCGAATCATTCATATGATTCACTCGGATCGCTCAAATTCATTACAAAACTTATACTTCCTTAATAAATTTATAAACTAAACTTATAATTCTTATTTCTTCATTTTCTCATGATTTCAGCCATATAAAAATCATTCTTAACATTTTTTATTCTTATTCTCATTAAGTTATGTTTTTAACATATAAAACTTAAAGAAAATTATATAGAAGTTAGGTTTTGGATTACCTTTCTCCTTTAATCTCCTTCCATCGGTCAAAGTTTGCTCACGCGCCAACTTTTCCTCTTCCTTTTTCCTCCCATCCGAACTCTCTCTCTCTCTCTTAAGTGTTGGTGATTTTCAAAATCATCAACAATTGAATTTAAGCTTCCTTTTATAGATTTTCCAAGCTAGGGGCAAAAAAGTCATTTTGCCCCTAAATTACTATTCCCACCACCTTAATCCACCACCTTACTATTCACGAAGTTTCCCTTGGAAGCTTCATGCTTCCGTCTCATGAATTCATCCGATAGCTTTAAAATCGCAATTCTCTAATCCAAATATTTTTGGATATTTCGTCTTTCCTTTACCGATTAACTTTTACATATTCTTCAGATATTTGAAAAATTGAAAAACACTTTTTGATGTTAAGTGTTTTCCTTTACGTTTTTCCCTAACGTAGTTAAACGAATGAAAAGTACATAGCAGTACTTTTCGTCGTTTTTATTTCGTTTGATTTTTGTACATTTTTTGAGAAAAACTTTTATCGGCTTACTAAACTTTTCACGATATATTATCATCAAATCTTTCGACGGAATGTCATTTCAACATACCGAACTCTCAGAAAGGCTTAAGTTATTCAAACCCTAACCCTTAGGATTTTGTCGGGTGAATAGTGCCTATTTCGTCATTTTTCCCAGAAATATTTTTTTCTCGGAAAAATTTTATTTTTGTCTTGAAAATTCTTACTCGTTCAGTCTAGCTCGTAAGTAGAATCCTCTCGTATTATAATCATCCTAGGTTCTAGAACGATTAATAAACACATAGCAGAGAATATTATTAATAAAAAATCATTTTATTAATAACTAATTCTTTAAATCATAAATTCTGGACAATCCAATTTTTCGGGTTATCACATTCTTCCTCCCATATAAAAATTTCATCCTCGGAATTTCTAAAATCACACCCATTCCTGGGTCATCACATTTTCACCCATTCTTCATAGAATTTCGTCCTCAAAATTTTAACCTACCCTCCTTCTCAACTTCTCTTCAAAGAAGTTCTTATCTTTCAAACATTCCCTCACCTTCATAACTTATCAAGAATTATGAAGTAGAATGAACAACGAGGAATATAAGAATTCCTTTAAAACATTTCATGCTTTTGCTGAGGGGTCAAATTGACCATGAACTCTTACTAGGTTTAACAGCATGACGCTGTAACCCTTCTTTCACGGTCAGTTTACAATCACCCAAGGTAAACTACCTCTTTCATACATAGGCGATCAACCCATTGTATAATCCCATTTCGGGGTGTGTTCACCTCAAACTTAATAATTAGATTTCGCACCAAAATAATTTGGTTTGGCACAACTTCTTCAAAGAAAGCTCAATTTTCTTTTAAACATGACATACCATTTGTCTAGCCAAATCAAATAGCTTAGACCATACCAATAAATTGGATATCAACTTGAAACATTCGTCTAGTCAAATCGATTGACATCGACTACCCTTTAAATTTCTTTTACAATACATCAAAACATTTTATGACGTCATGATACCGTACTTTTCACAGTACATTGAGGACTTCGTCAGTTTATGACTTCATTATTATACATCATACCGTAGTGGGTTGTTGATCCTATGATCACGTCCAACACTAGGTTCAATTGCATTAACAACTCCATCCTTTTACCTTCCTTGCATCGAATGCGTTGATGATATAAAATTCATTTTGATATTGCAAATCAATTTTTGTCTAGCCGAAACAATTAGCATAGACATACCAAGAATATTTCTTTTAAAATCCATTGGTTCCAAAAGTTGAACCAATTCTTTTCTTTTCAAAATGCGCACACATAAGCACGATTTCAATAAAGTTCAAAATTTAGCGTAGCTAGATGACTTGGAATATCCTATTTCTCCATTTTCCTTCATTGTCTTACTGGCGCCAATACTTACTCTTCTCTAGCACCTTCAATGCTAAGCCTACTGAAAATACTCATTTTCAATCTAAACATCCCTAAACCTCAGTATAGTCCGTCAACTTACCACACTTTATGTGTTTAGAAACTTTCCACAACCATATGTGTTTAAGAACTTATCTTCGCAATATGTAATCCAAGAACAATCAAGGACTATCCATATGCTTAGGGCTCCAAAACATAGCATATAACTATAAGTCAGAAACTTTCCATAAGTACGAGTTTCAAGAACTCTCACCTAACTTATCATTCTCTACCTATCAAATATATACATGAGAAAAGATTCACCTTCTCGCCATATACATATTGATAGCGCGACATATTCCAATGATTATCACTGTAATAACTAAGTAATCACAAACCCTTTCCCATTCAAAAGTTCGTACCACTCCGCTATCACATGAGTCCTCAATTGAAATCTTACAACTTCTAACTTTCTCTTTACTTAATATGAATTTTATTTAATTCGTATACTCTCCTTCATAACACAATCTGAGTTCATCTTCCCATACTAATTCACAATACCATTCATTTAGAGGATTAGCTATAAATCATTCATCGTTTAATAGATCATATGTTATTACGATTCACTATGATCACGTGGTGATCTTCTTCCTTAATCATTTAACTCAACGATCTTCTTAACCTTCTCTCTACGATTATAGCCTTAGGTACTCATACCTAAGGTTTATAACCTATCAGCTCTGATACCAACTTCTCACACCCCAAAATCTGGTCTATCTTCAAACCCGGATTCTGTGCGTTACGAGTACATCATTCTTCCAAACATACATTATTATATAGTGAAATATAACAACATACATCCTCAATTCCCAAGTTCTAATACCTTATAACCCCATTCATTATAAATAATGATAATTACATTATTCTTTACCCCTTACACGAGTGACTTTCATCCGCTACTAAGGATACATAACAGTTCATTAAACTAATCAATAGTTCAATTAAATTATTCTACATTACAAGTCTTCGCTTGATCTTCACACTCCTTCATCTAATGAAGAACACTTCTTCTGGATACCGATCAACTTGATCTTTACTGGATCCTTAAGTTCTTCTACTCGTATGCTAAAAATGTTTTTCATTTAATGCAAGTGTGAGCATTCAATTGCCTAGCAAGTCATAGCAGTTGAACAAACAACTTTAAGAATTCAAAAATTCCTTTAAAACTTCGATAACCGAACAAAGGTTATGAAGCAGCTTGAATAATAGGAACAATCTCGATTCATGTCATTTTAAAACATTAGTCACATTCACTTTGAAATACTTTCATTCTCCTACCTTTTTTATACCCATTCTGTCTGGCTAGAATCAATAGCACAGACTTAACAATAACGATTCATGTATAAACAGAACATTTTCTTATTGAACCGTTCAATCACAGAACATTTCATCTCATAGAAACATCGAAGTGTTCAAATTGTGGCACAAGGCCTCATACATTCTACCACCTTATACAAATATCGCACATTCGCACATAAACAGAACTTCTCAATTTCAACATCTCAGAAGTTTAAGAAAGTATCATTCATTTAAAATATGAATGAAGTTAGGAAACTTGCTTTTATACACGACTATAACATTTTTTTACCGAATCGCTTTCATTCCAATCCCTATAAAACACATAAGGGAATAACACATACACCAATTAGCCATATACTTGACTTACACATTGGTTTACTTAATTTTACTTGTTAGGATTCACGTTCTTTCAACCTAAGTTTACGCGACAACTTTTACCGCTTTACGGCTTCATGACATACGAAGATGTCTTACTCATACGTTCATCATCTTTGATGATTTGCATTTTTATCTTCTTCTTAAACTCTTCTAGGACTCATCAAACGTTGTGTCTCTGCTAGTAGTCCATATGGTACTCTGAGTGGTTTTCCACAAACAACCAACAAACAAGTTCCCGTCTCATCTACACTGTCATCACAGTGAGTTAGATCGGTTGCCAGTTTCGTATATACCTTTGCTTTCTGAAGGAATTGTTTAGCCCAACTCCCATATGTCAACTATCAAAGGTTACGATTGTACCACAACCTAAACTTATCTTAACTTATCCGAACCATTAAACTATAATGTTTGTTAAGTCAATTTCTTATTCCTTATGGCTTTCTGGCAACTAAATGCCATACCTCAGGATTCATTCTTTATCGTTTGAGTCATACAGTCTTTTGTAAACTCGGAACAATCATTCAAGTTAATCATTAACTCGGCTTCTTTACATTAAATGTCATTGTCTTTAATTCAGTTCTTCACCATTTACAGGTTTAATCATTGGTATTCATTACCCTACGGTCAAACCATACACGGGGTGTAGGTTCTGTCCATTTAACATTAGCGTACACTCAACCTTCACGTTGATTAAAGTGTTTAACGATTCATTTCATTCTAACATTCTTTATTTGACTTACATTCGGCTTTCATAAATCTTATTACCATTTATTATGGCTTTCTTGATAATTCATATCTTACTTACTTCTTCTGTTATCCATTACATGAACCCCACATTCATTACTCATTCTTAATGTCGAAGCCATACCGATCGTTGTATGCTAAGACCGATCATTCATCGCAACAAATTTGCGTTCACCATCTTTGTCTTTTAATCTCATTTAATCTTTCCATTCAACCTTTATATAAGGTTTAAATCACATGATTAAGTGTTACTTTGTGTGCACAATATGTTCTTTATCTTCCCTTACACTTTCCTCAAGAGTTGAGTTGTTAAAAGTTCTTCTCTGGGCACTTTTCTCATGCTCTTTGCCTTTTAGATCATAAGTCAAGTCCTTTCTCCTTCTTTATGTTCTCCTTCTCGCTTGCGTTACACTCAGATTAGCTAGTGTTTAATCGCTTGCTAGCCATGCATGGAGCCCCATCCTAAGGCATGGTCAAGGTCATGACGCCGAGCCTAAAACATAGAAAAATTTTTCTAAGTGTGGAATTTAGTTTGAGACGCTTACTTCCTGATCTCACAACTTATTCGATATAACTCAGAACAAGGTCGTTCCAAAGCCATTCTCTTCCTTATCGTACGTACTTCAATTCCCCTTGGATAAAAATTTATTCTGAATCCGTTAACATGCCATTCCATTAGCTTATAATTCATCCTTCGTTTATTTTACGTTTTTAACGCTCTTCATTCGTTTGTCTATAATTCGGTCATCTGAACTCAGAACTCGTTTGTTCTTGAGTCCATGACTCATGTTTCCTTCATTCTCTTACATTCTCATGAAACCCTACACGTATGGGTTCATTTACATACTTTCTAATTCTTGTTTGTCTTTTACAAAATTTCTGTCATACCTTCGTTATAGCTAAGTTTAATTCATTCTTCATGAATGTTTCTATCGTTCCTAACCAAGCAATAAGCAACTAACTTATACACGATGGTTTTAAACTTGTCCGTCAATAATAATTATACTACGATGGTTTAAATTTGTCCATCATCAACGTTCTTCGTGTTCTTCGCGTGTTCTTCGTGTTCTTCGTTCGTTCTTCATTTTTAATCGATATTTTGATTATGATTTCACTGTTTCTTGGAATTTAGTGTTATAAAACACCATTCCTTACTAATTACACCAAATCATTCATATGATTCATTCGGATCGCTCAAATTCATTACGAAACTTATACTTCCTTAATAAATTTATAAACTAAACTTCTAATTCTTTTTTCTTCATTTTCTCATGATTTCAACCATATGAAAATCATTCTTAACATCCTTTACTCTTATTCTCATTAAGCTATGTTTTTAACATATAAAACTTAAAGAAAATTATATAGAAGTTAGGTTTTGGATTACATTTCTCCTTTAATCTCATTCTGTCAGCCAAAGTTGCTCACGAGCCAACTTTTCCTCTTCCTTTTTCCTCCCATCCGAACTCTCTCTCTCTTTTAAGTGTTGGTGATTTTCAAAATCACCAACAAATGAATTTAAGCTTCCTTTTATAGATTTTCTGAGCTAGGGTCAAAATAGTCATTTCGCCCCTAAATTACTATTCCCACCTCTTTACTCCACCTTGTGTTCATTCTCGTTCTTCCTCTTCTTTTGTTCTTGATTTAATTTGGTTAAGGCATCGCTTTCACCTTTCGCGATATTTTCCTTTTCTAATACTGTCGCAAACGTGTTTAACTAGAACATTGAGACCTTGCTATACAGCCAGGGCTTCAACCCTTGTTTGAACCTTCTCACCTTACGCTCATCAGTATTAACTTGATAAGTAGCAAACCTTACTAGCTCATTAAACTTTGCAGCATACTCTGGCACAAATGTGGTTCCTTGCTTTAGCTCCAAAAATTGAACTTCCAACTTGTTCTGAGAACTCACTGGAAAGTACATCTCGAAAAACATTTCGTTAAACCTATCCCACGCTATTATTCCCTGTCACCCATGAACCTTATTCGTCTGCCACCAATCGCTAGCTTCAGACTTCAACATAAATGTTGCGAAAGTGGTCTTCTAATCCTCGTTGACTTTGGCAACATCGAACACCTTCTCCATTTCCATGATTCAGGTTTGGGCTTCAACTGGATTCATAGACCCTTGAAACTCTGGCGGTTTAACCACTTCGAAGTCCTTGAAATTCGTGACTTGAGCTTGCGGCTGATTCGCAAGTGCTCCCGTTAACAAAGTCACCAACTATTGAACCGGGTTAGCGTTGGCCTCGTTATTGTTATTGTTAGTAGACCCCTCAGGAGGTGGTTGTTGGCATGGTTGTCTTCTTCTAGGAGGCATTTTCTGTTAAAATATACGCTTATTAGATCATTACTCAATTTCTTGAATATTTTAAAGTTTAACTTTAAACATTCTAAGATTAAAGCTTTAACACATAACATTCCAATAAACATTAATATTTTTATTCATTCATAACTTTTCATAACATAGTAAGGATAGCAATCTCTACTATCAACATCATCTCTCCTGAGCTTGGCAAGTTTCAGGATTACATACTCATCATACCCTTTTATTTATCTCAAATTAAGGGATTTAAAATTTATTTAATCACATCCTTAATCACATATTGTTATTATTATTCTTCTTATCTTGGCATATTAAGACGTCGAGAGCCTTCTCTACGTTCTTCCTCCATAATACGATACGCCGTCCTACGATCTATTATGTACCACGACAAGTCTTCAAATTGAGGTGGGTAATAAAAGACTCGATCATGGGCCCTATCAATCGCAGAATGAAAGGCACAATCCATTTCATTCATCTTAGCTTTCTTCGTTTGAACCTTAGCTTCAGAACAATCTGTACGCTGAGTAGCCTTCATCCAGAAGTCTTCTGCTCTCACATGCTTAGCTAACTCCTCCTTCAAGTCATCTTTCAGCTTTTCCACTTTAGTCTTCATCTTCTCATTCTCAGCCAATATGTCCTCTTGATGTCCCTCCGTGTGAACTAGGTCCCACTCCGTGTTCCCAAGTCATGAGTCAAGTTCCTGAATCTCCACATCCTTCTGCTACATAGTTGCCTGACGCATCTCAGTTAACTCCTTCATCTCCTCAATCTTATCCCGTAATTCTATGTTTCTATTATACAGATCATCATACATCTCAGTTGATATGGAGTTTGGTGGAAACTCCACAGGATCCTCTTCCTCATCCTCCACCTCTATCTTGTCAGAGTTCTCCTCCTCAGGATCAGACACAGGCTCATCCTCTTGTTCTTCCTCAGCGACCAACAGGGAATGCTCTCTCTAAATCAACTACTCCCGAACCACATGAACATCTCGGGGCTCCTCATCTCTAGGTACCTGAGGTATCTCTTCCCTAGCTTGACCGGATCTTTCAATGTTAGACATCCTGACAACAAAATATTTTTAAGTTTTATTTATTACGTGCCACTCTTTGATATTCGCGTGTACATAAGTTATTAACACATAACACATAAAGTTTTTTTATTGTTTATCTTTAATGAATTTCCTCCATTCATTCCATAGAACTCGATAAGAGTTTGACACCACTATGTTTTTTGCCTCCTTAAAGGTTACTTCCTAAGGTTTCCCCCACCTAAGGTTCATAACCTAAAGCTTTGATACCAACCTGTGACACCCCCAAATCTGGGTACTCCATTCCCACAAGATTTGGTGCTCACTATCCAAAATAATTACATCTAACTATCCATAATAAAGGGAAAAGACAAAACTTAAATAGCTTAAACAATAGTCTTCCCATTAAAGGGTTACATCAACTTAAAACAATCCCAGGTAATCTAACCTTAAACTATTACATAAGTCTGCGGAATACATCACAAAATAATATAAGTTTTATAACATAAATTCTTTTAAGTAAATTTAAATAAGTCTTCATCACTTGGACATCTTGCCTTTTCCTTTGCTAGAAGATGGCTGATCGACTTTCTCAACTTTAGCTGCAGTGTTAATTGTAAGACTAAGCAAACAATTACTCACTATTATAAAGAATAATAATAGCAACAACATGAGGTTAAACAATGAATACTGAATAATAGAGAACTTGTTCTACGAATCAAGAATAGAAAATAAGTTCAAGATTTATATCTGAGGGTCTTAAGACCATGAACTATGTCCCCGATAATTAGGTATTTTTACCTCAACCTTAACAGTCATTTAGACTATACAGACCCTTCCTTACGTACTTAGGGGGATCAGTCCTTTGTACCATATATTGTGCACAGACATCTAAACTCTAACGCGTACATAATCCCCTATATTAGGGTTGTTCATCTCAGTTTGACTTTAGGATTTCCGCACTAAAAAGAGTTTAATTTGGAACTAGCTTATCAATGGTTTTAGAATTTTTAGAACACTCATCAATTATAGATTAGTCCAATCAATAAAAGTGTGTTTGTTATTCGAAGGTTCAACACAATAATATAAGATTGAATAATGATACTTAAGTCAAAGATTGAATATTGACAATACACAATTGAATAGACATGGTAAATACAAAGTACTACATCCAAAAGAGTTAGGAAATCTCATTTAGAACAATGAATTTAAACAGTCTATGCTTTAAATAACAAAGAACAAAAGTTAAGAATGTGAAACTCGCTCAATGTAAAGAATTAGAATACAAGAGCTTGCTCAACTTAAATATAAGGTTTAGGAACGTGCACAATGATAAATTAGGGTTAGAGAACTTTCTTGACAACAAAAGGTAAATATAGGTATGAAACTTGCATTCATTATAAAGAGAATGAAGTTAGGAAACTTGCCTCATACGTAAGCTACACAATTTTAATAAACATTTGCCAATTACCCTACACATACCATTAGGATCGCAATATCGATTAGTTATACTATCATTAGCTTTATAAGTTCAATTCACCATTTTATTTAAGTCATAACCCTTAACTTAAGGTATAACCATATTGGTTAATCACACAACACGAATCTGAAAACTCACTATCACATAATGTAAAGCTTTAGCATTTAAATCCTCACCTCTAATTCTTACAAACATCAAATTTCAATCATTATATAACTTGTTAAGTAATTACGTACAAATCTTCACTTTTGGTGTTACATTACATTAAAATTTGTTATTATATCTTATAATATAATTTAACATTTTATCATGCATACAAGGCTAGGTTGAGTTAACATATGATGGATTGCAATTAACAAAACACATTGTCTCTGCTCAGGGGTATGTATGCGCATTTCACGCCCAAGCTTAAGCCTTAAGCCAGCATTGCTTATTTGGTGCACTACCTCAAAAACCTAACAGGCATAGCTCTCTTGTAGATTTACGCCTTTTGTACAATGCAATTTGCGCCAAAGACATACAGATAGAAATTGAAGCAGCTTCCCCTATTACAACCCACTCTAATTTTCCTCAATTTTTACAGAAATTCCCCAAACCCAAATGCTATAAACTTACTACAACATTGCTAAGCATAGATATAACACTTCTAACAAAAAAACAACCATATTTTATAGGATTAAAACCATGTTTTTGTTGTTTTCTCCATTTTCAACACATTTAGCAAATTCAATCACCAAATCTTTTTTTCTTAACCAAATTTTACCATTTCAATTGTGTTGTTTTTTTTCTTGATATACTAACAAAATCTATAACAACGTTTATAGATTGTACTCAAAATTAAACGCCAATTTTGGCCTCAAATAAGCCACTTTTGTACACATAAAACACTGTTATTGAAATTTTTTCTTCTTCAAACCAATTTCCATGAATTAATTACTAAATACTACTTATATATGATAATTATCAGATTTATATTCATATAATTAACACTTTAAACTTCAATCCAACAAAAATTCTAATTCATATAAGATAGATATTGCAAAGTAAAATTTGGAATTAGGATAGATTATACCTTAATCCTTTGTTTGCAAGATGATGATAACAAGGTTTTAGCAATCCTTCCTCTTGACAAAATACATAGAATTCTCTCTATTCTTCTCCCTTCCAACTCTCTTTATCTCTCTCTCTCTCTATGTGTGTGTATTTCTATGTTCTTTAGCCTTAGGAAAAACACGCATAGATATAAACTAATATAGCCACTACGCATCAGGTACAAAACCCAAAGGCTACGTCAGTTGCAATATGCCAAAGGCCACAAGGCCATGTTTGGCTACACATTAAAACTCCACCTTTTATTTATTTTTTATATTTTCCTATCATATAGTTCCATTTGTCACACATTATTTAATTAATTTTAATAACTTATAATTACAACTATAATTTCCATTATAATTATATTTTTGCTTAATAAATTATTACATATCTAATTTAATTATTATATTAAACTAGAACATCATTTTATTTAATTTAATTATTTTCTTAAATATTAAATAATTCATTTAAACAATTCATTTAATTAAATTATTTCATTAAATTAAATCTTCAAATAATAAAATTACCATTCATTAATTTAGTTAACATACACATTTAACTAAATTATTACACCAATTTCATTATTTATTTATTTATCTCAATAAATAAACCAATTAAAATATTTATTTAATTCAATAAATATTTAAAATTAATTACAAAATTCTCGTTCGTTACATCTTTCCTTCCTTAAAAGGATTATGTCCCCAGAATCACGACTCGATAAATTCATTCGTTACATTATTCCCTCCTTAATAGGATTTTGTCCGCAGAATAACTATACAAGATTAAGCAAATAACTGAGGATAATTTCTTATCATAACATCTTCCAGTTCCCACATAACTTCTTTAGCGTTGTAGTTTCTCCATATTAACTTAACAGAAGGTATAACTTTATTTCTAAGAACCTACTCTTTCCTATTAACTTTTTGGACTGGAATTTCTTCATAAGACAGGTCTTTTTCAAACTGTAATGGTTCATATTCTATAACATGCTTATAATCGGGCTTATATGGTCTTAACACCGAGACATGGAAAATGTTATGAAATGTTCTAATTCTGGAGGTAGATCTACCTCATACGCCACTTCACCAACTCATCGTAGTACTTCAAAAGGTCCTATAAACTAAGAACTTAGTTTTCCCTTTTTACCAAACTGAATTTTCCCTTTCCAAGTAGACACTTTTAAGAAAACAAATTTACCGACATTGAATTCCTAATTTTGTCGGTGTTGATCGGGATACTTCTTCTGCCTATCCTGTGCAGCTTTCAATCTTGCCCAAATCACCTTGATGATCTCGACAATTTGTTTTACCAATTCTGGACCTAGCAGCTGATGTTCACCTACTTCATCCCAACATAACGGAGTTCTGCATTTCCTGCCGTACAACTCTTCGTAAGGCGACATGCCAATACTTGTGTGATAGCTATTATTATAGGCAAATTCAACCAATGGTAGATGGTCATCCCAACTCCCTTTAAAATCCATAAAACATGCTTTGAGCATATCCTCTAATGTCTGAATGGTCCTCTCACTTTGTCCGTCGGTTTGAGGATGATACGCTATGCTCATTCTCAATTGTGTTCCCATGCATTCTTATAGTCGTTTCCAGAAATTTGATGTGAAACGTGGATCTCTGTCTGATACAATGGACACTGGGACACCGTGTCTTGAAATAATTTCCTTCACGTACAGTTAGGCAGGATGTTAGGCATTGAAAGTGATATTGACCCTCACCATTGAAAGTGAGAGGTTAGGCATTGAAAAATAGAGAGTTAGGCAGGATGTTAGGTAAAGAAGAATAAAAGAAAAAGTTCGGTTGATTAGTTTGTTCGTTCTTCCATGTTGGGCTATAAAAGGAGGGCAACCCTCTATCCTAAAACACACCAAAAATTTTAAGCATTCCTACTGCAATATTGTGAGTATTTCTTTTGAGTATAAGAATACTTTGAGTGTATCTTTTGGTACAAGATTTTCTCAGGATAATATCCGATATTCTAGTCAAATCTAGTTTTTACTAAGGTAAAGGATATTATTTTATTACAATACTCGTAAGAAATATTATTTTCTTTCATACTCCATATTATGTAAGGGATATTATTTCATTTCATATTCCTAAATTTAAACTTACTATGGTAAGTATTGCTTCTATAATTCCTGAAATGATTAGGAATTCCTTAAGTTTTGTGCTTCATCTAATATCATTTCACTCGAATATTGGTCTGAACTTTCTTATTAAATTTTAAACTTTTCGTGTCAGGGTACTATTCATACGGTACTATTCATGAGTAGTATTCACAATAGAATTTAATTTTCTTTTCTGTCCAAATTATTTTTGATACATTAATATCATTCTTGAATTTTACTTCACAAATAGTTATCATGTTGACAATTTGGACATTTTTTAACTCTAGATAAATTGAATTAGAATTTTCTAATATTTATCCTTTATCTCACTTGATTGAATCTTTATATCATTGTCATTATCCTCATGTTTATACTGTATTGGAAGTCATCTTTGGCCCGTAGTGCAAAGATGGACTGTTGATTGCTATGATTATGACCAGGAATTATGTATTGGTATAATCATAACCTTTAATGTTACAGATAAGGTTTGTGGTGAAAGTCATCTTTGGCCCGTAGTGCATAGATGGACATGTGTTTGGCATGATCATGACCACTGGTGATACTAACGAATATCCTTGGCCCGTAGTGCATGGATAATTTATTGATTTGAAATATTTATTGAATGATGTTACAGGGATAAAATATTGATGATGGACTTTTAAATCATAGAAGATAGTAAATATCATGCTCTACTTGACTCTTCTAATGGATTGTTGTTTCCGCTGTAGTTGTATTCTAAAACTTGTCTATTGTATTCTATCATATTTTTCCCTGTTGAGGACTAAGGATAATTTGTTCTATATTATCTTAGTCATAATATTCTTTATTGTGCTAGTTAGGCTCAACCTTTTTTGTTTGGTTCCATTGTTCTTCTCAGAAAACGAGAATGTAGTTGGGACTACTCGGGGAGTGGAGTAATGGTCCAAGATGGTTATTATAGTAGTCCTCACTATTTTGTAAAATAGTGTAACAATAATTGTAATGAGGACTTTATTTGAGTTTGGATATTGTCTACAATACAATATTTGTTTTAAAACTTTCAGCGTATATGTTGTCGTATTTTGCACGACAGCTGTATTAATGAAGTTTGTATTTGGTTTCTGTACTATGTATTTGGCGACTCAGAATAGGTTGTTATGATATGATGGTAGATGGTATGGATGCATGATATGTTATGCATTAGGTTTGAAGTTTTTTAATATTTTCTTGTAAAACAGAGGTTAATTCATTTTTGATAACAAGACATGATAAGACTATATATAAATGACAGATTAAGATGGGTGACATTTAAACATAAGAAAGTGTAACAGGGTGTAAAGAGAAATCTTGTACGCTGTGTTTTTCAGAGGTTGACCTATCTTAGGATTACTCTCACGGGCTTTTTGGAATGAAGGTTCCTAGATTTTCACAATTTACTTGATGAAAACATCTTATCTTTCAATTGGAGCAGATCTGAGTGGTGTCTTTCTTGAGCCTCACAAGGGAACGCTTTTTAGAGTCTAGTAATAAACAACCGACGGGTTTTCCTCTTGGCGGAGGAATCACACAACATACATTCACATACATTCATCGCGCCTTACCGTATGTAAATGATACCATTTTGCGAGACTGTACTATAAAGTGCTTGAAAAATTGAAATATTCATCTCACACATAAATCATTCACACAATATGCAAAATTAAAAATTAAAAATCAACAATATTTAATGCAGCTTAAGCCCTCTATATCCCTAAAAGAGTCGCCACTTGTCGACGCCAAGGGGAATTTCGCTTCCTAAAATGTGTTGTTGTTTCTACTCTTTGTATTTCGATTGCTCGATTTTATTTATCTAAAGAGTGACCTTTTAGGAAAACATGATCGACATAAGTGCCGACTATTTGAAAAGATTTAATTTTAATGATTGGGCCAAATTTGACAAAGTCGTTAGTTTATATAATTTCAAATGGATTTACCAACTCATCCGAATTTTGAAGGTTTTCGCAATATGGCTCAATATGTTTCTCCATTTAATTTGGTATGGAACCCAAGATTCAAGGAATTTGGGGGCTTGCTTAAGCGAGGGGAAGGTGTTAGGCACCCCCAACTTCCATGAAAACACGATTACCACATCTTGTTGATTTTTTCTAAGCATGAAGTGTGTCTTTGTGTGTGTATGTTTGATTTTAGAGTTGTTATATGCCTTGTTTTAACTTATGAGCGACGTTGTTTCGAAAGTAGTGTTGTACCTCTTTAGACCTATGCACAAATGATTTGATTTAAACAAAAGTTCTTTTTTGACAAAATATATATATTGAAATTATATTTTTGGAAAACAAGGTTTTCAAATCCTTCTCCAAATAAGAATCAAGGTCCTTTGATACTTCCAATTATTAAACTTAGATTTTTCTAACCCCGAAGTGCTTTCTTATTTTATAAGAGCTCTTCGTTGGTTTAATTGAAAATTACATATAAAATGATTTGCGCGGCTTGATATTACATTATAAACCTAAAAGTTCATCGTGGGAATCTAGTTGAGATCCGATCAGTGGATCTCAACCCCGGGATTCTTGGTCTCACATTTATATGGATGTAATCAGAATTTAAAACTTGAAAATGTATACAAATGTATCATAATTTTTTTGTTATAAGATTCATTAATTGAAATCCATATGACGGATATTTAGGACCCCATCACCATTAGATATCACGGATATTATCATCATTTATATGCATGTAATTACAATTTAAAACATGAAAATGTATACAAATGTATCCTAAATTCTTTGTTAGGAGATTCATTGGTTGAAATCTATATCACAGATATTTAGGACCCCATCACCATTAGATATAGATGTAGGGCTCTACGGAGTAATCAAAATCGATTGAAAGCATTAAAATGACTAGATCTATCCCAGATATAAGTCGATCTAACATGGGGGTTCGTTCTTTAATCTCATGAACCGATTAAGGGGCTAGATCAGGCTAGATCCAGGTAGATCAAGTAAAAAGACTTGATTTCTAACTAGATATGTGTAATCTAATTTGTAAAATTGATAATTCTATCCACCAAAGCGCAATATATTTATAAAATAATAAGTATAACTATATAAGCACTACGTTGAAATAGATTTAATAGATTGAACTTTATTTACAATGAATGTACAAAGATTTACTTTTTCACCTTGGGGAACACAGAAACGACCTTCTTTTCGCTTGGATTTGATCAATCTGATGCTAGGTATGCAAGCCTTACAAAATGTTGGATGTATTTAACACAAATATAGTGATTTAATGTAAGATGATAATCTTTTTCTCTCTAGATTTGAATTATCTCTCTCTAGAAATGTTATATTTTCCAACTCTTTCTTCTCTCTTTTTTTTAAATGAGGTGTTGATCCTGGGTTATAGAACTCGGGTCAAGCCGTAGGTGCACCTGTGGTTGGGCCCTATGGGTCCCACCATCTTGAAGTTTTATCTTTTGTTCATCCGGCCGGGAAAAGTTGAGCTCCGTACCCAAATATATAAGATCGCTTCTGTCGATTGCTGTGAAATAAAGTCAAGTCTGATTGATTCTGAATTTAGGAAATTGATAAAAAATGTTGAGAGGTGTCTTCCAGTTTTCAATGGCGAATAACAGGCTCGTTTTAGATAGTTCGCAGCTCGAGAATTATTGTGGTGGCTTCTTATGACTTTATCCTCAACTTTGTGATCCTCGTTTGGACCGCGTGGTGTTCGGGTGTCATTGCACTTTGATTTCCCTCGGGGTTGCCTCCGGAGTGAACTTGTGCCTTGTGTTTTTGTCGGGGTTGTCTCTGAGGTGAAATTATTCTTTCACCCTCCTTTAAGGTTAGTTAAAGGAAAAAGAAATTTTAGGTGTCTACAAGGGACATGACACAGATTTCAAGGAACACGTTTTCATCATATTTGTTTTCATTATTTTAGGGATTTTTACATGTTTTCATAATTCTAATGTAACTAAAATGTTTATTAGATAGGATTTGATTTCCATATTGATTTGTTAGCTAGGAATTGGATTTCCATTCAAATTGTTTATTCCTTATAAAATTATGGTTTTATTCTATTATTAAGAATAAGATACATAGCTGATGTAATTCATAAATAACTTTAATTAATAAAATTACTTTTGTTATATTTTCTCATCTTTTGGTTCTTTAAGAATTCCTAGAATAGTTCTTAGTTTTCTTGAAATTCATTATTGACTTATCATACAACAATTCATAGTTATATGTGGCATCTTCTACCGTATCAATCGTCAATTTTACCAAGATTACCGCTTACATATAAGCGAGGGGTCAAGGGGTCTTTGGTTTCCATTCAACGCATATTTCCTTATGCGATCAATTGTACAAAGATTACCGTTTACATATAAGCGAGGGGTTAAGGTGTTGTGAGCAATTCACCTTTATAGCTTCCTATAAACGATCAAGGCGACGACCATCTAACGCAAGCGTGCCGTGAAGTCTATCAATGTCTCCACATAAATGATTATGAGATCAATCATCATCTTCAACAGAGCAAGCATATTATGTACTAATCTATCTGGAATCAGTAACCCCACATTAATGATCCAACGATAAGGAACATTTTAGTTTTGAGTTATTTTGAATTTATATCTCATTAGCATAATCAACATTATGATTCTAAAAGCATTGCTCCAAAACTATGGGTTCAACACATTTATTTAATTCAACCAATTAAACATGAATAAAGAATACCTTTAATTGAATAACTTCTTTCAATAATAAATGAATAAGATTACAAAGTAAATGCTTATCATATTTGATGGACTCCATGGCACGCTTGCGTGAGGTGGTCATCGCCCCGATCCTTTCTAGCAAAGTTATAGGATGGATTGCTTGCAACACCTTAACTCCTCGTCTATATTGAGATGATAATCTTGGTACAATTACTCGTGTTTCGAATTATTCGTTAAATGGACACCAACGACACCTTGACCCCTCGCTTATATTGAAACGATAATCTTGGTACAATTGACGATTGATGCGGTAGAAGACGCCACACAAAATTATAAATTGTTGTATGATAAGTTAAATTTAATCTCAAAGAAATAACTAAGAAAATATTTAAGAACTCTTCGAAGAACCAAAAGTAGAGAATAATCTCACAAGTAGAATAAATCTGAATATTATTGGATTATTGTATGAATTACATTTATATGACTTATTTATACTAATAATAAAAAATCCTAATTATATAAGGAACAAGACATCAAAACCCTAATTCCTATAAGGAATAAGAATTTGAAAGGAAATAGAAATCCTAGCTAACAAATCAATATGGAAATCAAATCCCATCTAATAAAAATCCTAGATACATTAGAATTATAAAAGATATGAAAGATCTCCTAAAATTATGGAAAGAAATCTGCTAAAAGAAGTTAAATTTGTCAAAATGCGTCTTCTTGGAAAACGATCTCGACCTGTCAGACGTCCGGATGCAGGGTGCACCGACCTTGGCCTACAAGCAAAGACAGGCGGTCGCTTACTCCAAATAGAACGTGTCGATAAGCATGGCGGGACGCTACCGCTACCAATATAATCTCATGGCAGCGGTAGCCGATCACTCAAGAGTGGTTCTTTTCTCTTTTTCCCTTCTTGACTAAACACAACTACTTGTATCAAATCCATGAGTTTCATAAGCTTGGATCCCATCTCTGAACTTAATCAAACCTCATTCCAAGCTTCGTTAATCTGGGGAAATGAACACCTTTTCGTTTAACTCAAATCCTCTCCTCGTGGTCCCACTGACTTGAACTCCAAATGTAGCATTCTTGATTCAATTCCAACCAAATTTCTTGCAACCATCCGTTGACTCTCCTGAACATGAATTGAGTTGTTGTTGTTTGACATGAGCCTAGTTAGGATGTTATCATTCCCCTCCACTTGAAAAGGATTTGTCCTTAAATCTGGCATCCCCTCCTTTTTGAAAAGGAGTTATCCACAAACTTGCCCCGACATAAAAACAAACTAAGTTTGTAGCATCAAATGAATCATAATCCCAAATTTAACTTGGAAATAATATATACAAGCAATATCAACATTTCAAACAGAATTATGAAAAGAATAATCTAAAACTCCAACTCCCGCCAAGAAAATAATAATGTTTGACTTCTCTCCCGAATTGACAATTTATAGACCAGTTATTTTCCACATACTAACTATATATACTAATCTAATATCTACTAAAATAAATGTGAAAGCAATGAAAATAAGAATATGAAAAGTTCTATCTCCTCCTAGATCAAATATCAACACGTAGAACTCCTCATGTAGTAGATCTTCCTGATGACGAATCCCTGGATCAAACATCAATTGGATGATCTCGGCCTTTCGCAAACAAACCCAATGACAAATTCCCAAATCAAAAGGGAATCTTATGACCTTGATCATTTTCAAACATAACGACGTCAATGATCCTGGGTCAAATGTTAACTTTTGAAACTCATCACGTCGCATAAACCTATACACTCGAATCCTTGGATTAAACACAAAACAAAATAAATTAACAAGTCTTTTTGTCTAATCAAGAATAATTTAAATAAATTAAAATCACATGCACAGTCTACAAGAACAAAAGTCTTAACACTTCTATGTAGACTCTCAATGCAATGTCCGAATTGAATTGCATGATTCATGATTCCCTCGCTGAATATGATCCAATCATGAATCTACAAAAAACAACCAACCTTTCCCTTTCCATGGACATTAACACAATCAAAATCACATAATAGCACCAATGGAATAAAAAGTTCATAGTCACCAATTGAAAACTTAATAGAACCCTTATCATGATCACTCACAAACTCAACACATGATAAAGAATTTTCCAAAGTGTTGACAAAAGTCAGAATAACATCAAAACATATATTAACTAATTTCCCCAAGTAAGAATGAAAAATAGGATTTAACAATCCCATGGAAGTATGCAATGTCTTAGCTAAGCCAAATGATCTAACTAAACATGCACATAATTCATAACTCAATCCATCTTGATGATAAACACTTCTCAAATCAAAAACATATGATAGAAAATCATGCAATGAAGATTACTCTAATGAAACAACATGATTACTACCATTGTTAACTATCGACATCTCATGTAAAGATTGACTAACATGAAAACCCAAATCAATATATGGATAAGAAAACCTAGAATGAATTTCATGCAAGTACGAACATCAAAAATGATAATATATATCATGATCATAAAATAACTCAATAAATATCAAATATCCACCATAGTTTACGATAAAGACGATCTTAGTCTTCAAATAGCTAAACACAAATTTTCCAATAGAAACATGCAAAATATGTTCTAAATAACTCATGAAAATACTAGATGCATCAGTTAATCTAACAGAAATAACTATCCATCTATATAATTCACATGTTAAAGAAATTTTCCAAGTTCCATATTCTCTCATGCTAAATTGATTAGGCATTATCAACACGTGATCATCATATTAAGAAAAAAAACACAAGAACTATGCAATTTATCAAACATATTATCTAAATAAGAAAAAGAATAATGATATTTGTTTACCAATTCAAAATCGATGAACAAAATCGTTGTCCCATCCTTCTTAGGTACTATGATCTCATAATTAGAACATGAACTCATGTCTTCACTCACGATACCAACTTTCACCAACTCTTCAACCCACCTCGGTAACTCTGTCGTCTCCTCAAGAATACTATCAGGTGATTGATATGGAATGACGGCATGGGATATATCATTAAAAACCTATACAAGAGATAAAACAGAACTATACAAAGAAGAATCATTAGTGTTAGTATTCAAAAGCGTCATCTTGTACGAATGTACAATTATTGGCTTTTCAAAACACAACTCACCTTTCAACTAACTCTCTTCGTTGTGCTCACCCTCTCGTTTATTTTTAATCTCAATCTTTTCATTCTCTCTTTTCTTTTCAAACTCATTCTTCTCAATTTTTCCGTTTACATTATAAATCTCTAGAACAATTTCTTTTTGTCGTTCACTTTCATTCACACATGTATTTTCCCTTACAAACTCGTCCTCTTGATCACTAGAACCCAATAGATTTCCTTGGACTGCATATTCGATTATATCTTCTTCCTCCGTCGGCTAAACTTGTTCCTGTTGCACCTTAGAAGTATATTATAGCTGCATCCAACAATCTGTCATCTTCTTAATAAACTCCTCAAAAAGTAAATGTTCACTATACACCTTAGGAGTTTCTCGTGGTTGTCTCCAATGCAAATCCTCTTTGTTTACATGTCTGCGAACCCTCCTATCATCTTCTATTGTTGATCACCTTGAAGGTTGTTCTACATTTCATTGAGAAATATACTTTTCCTTCCTATTTCACTATTTTGGAGCAAACCGCTTCCTCATTACCATTCTTAATTCTGCCCATGTCTCTATCGGATGCTCTCCACATCTCCGCTTACTACGCACAACTTGATCCCACCATGTAACTGAATGGTCATAAAACTCTTGAACCGCAAGTTTCACCTTCCCACGCTCAGAATATTCATTATATGCAAACTTCCTATCCATCTTTTCCTCCCATCTCAAATAAGCATCTGGATCACTTTTTCTTTGGAAAGTATTCCGTCGAGACCCATAAGAACCGTCAGAATCATAATAATACATATTTTCTGCAAAACAAGGGTTAGTAGATAAAGAAAATTTTCCTCACACACTCCTTCACGTGTTTCGCCCAAACAATATATCACACAATTATGAATGCTCGTGTATCTCACAATTGGCTTTTACCCTCAATTGATCTTACATTCTTGCCTTTTACCGCTCTATATTCGCTCTTATAGGTTCTTTTTGAATTCAACAAATAATATCACAGTTAATTATTCAATTCAAAAAAATAACTTATCACAAAATAAAATATAGCAGTATACGATGTATGCTCACCAACAAGATTTCATGATCACCAAATATATCCTTCTCGCATGAATTTTCAATAATCCTGAAACTTGTAGAAACCAAGTAATCAAAACAGATAATAATTTTCTACAATTTTCTTTCCTTTAATTTTTTTCATGATTTTTTTCAATTCACGATTTTTTTACAATATATATTTCAACAGAAAATTAGATAAGTAACCCGATAGAACACTTAGCTTTGATACCAAACGATGGACTCCATGCCACGCTTGCGTGAGGTGGTCGTTGCTCCGATCGTTTCTAACAAAGTTGTAGGATGGATTTCTTGCAACACCTTAACCCCTCGTCTATATTGAGACGGTAATCTTGGTACAATTGCTCGCGTTCGTAATTATGCCTTAAATGGACACCAACAACACCTTGACCTCTCGCTTATATTGAAGCGGTAATCTTGGTAAATTGACGATTGATGGGGTAGAAGACGCCACACAATTATGAATTATTGTATGATAAGTCAAATTAAATCTCAAAGAAATAACTAAGAAAATACTTAGGAATTCTTCAAAGAACCAAAAGTAGAGAATAATCTCACAAGTAGAATAAATATGAATATTATTGAATTTTTGTATGAATTACATTTATATGACTTATTTATACTAATAATAAAAAATCCTAATTCTATAAGGAATAAGGCATCAAAACCTTAATTCCTATAAGGAATAAGAATTTGAATGAAAATAGAAATCCTAGATCATAAATCAATACGAAAATCAAATCCTATCTAATAAAAATCCTAGATACATTAGAATTATGAAAGATATAAAAGATCTCCTAAAAATATGGAAATAAATCTGCTAAAAGAAGTCAAACTGGTCAAAAAGTGTCTTCTTGGAAAACGAACCCGACACATGCCGGGATGTCCGAGGTGTAAAGGCGTCGACGACTTAGCCTATAAGCGGCGTGAGCCGCATTCATCATGATAGAGAACGTGTCAAACAAAGATAAATAGCAGGATGTGCTGCTACCAATATAATTTGGGTGTGAGGCACGCCGATCACTCAAGAGTGGTTCTTGTCTCTGTTTTTCCCTGCGTGACTAGGCACAATTACCTGTATCAAATACATGAGTTTCATAAGTTAGATCCCATCTCCGAACTTCATCAAACCTCGTTCCAAGCTTTGTTAATTTGTCCCCATAATGAACACCTTATCATATAACTCAAATCCTCTCCTCGTGGTCCCACTTACTTGAACTCCAAATGTTGCATTCTTGAATCAATTCCAACCCAATTGCTTGCAACCATCCATTAACTCTCCAGAACATGAATTGAGTTTTTGTTGTTCGACGCGAGCCTATTAGGGATGTTATCAATATCATAAGTGATTGGCTTGAAGGCATATTACTTCAAATCACTTCATGCGTTATTATGACCATTCTGACACCGTTAGATGCAAGATGATTGTCATTACTTTATAAAAAGGGGTGCGGTAATGGATGACGACGTTGCCTCCCAATTCCATCGGGTCCTTTCAGGAGCTTTGTGATAAATTCCATGATTGCTTTGGGAGCAATAAGAGGAAGAGAAAGCTAACGGCCTAGCTCATGCAGATAAAGTAGCAGTAGAATGAAAGTCTGAGCCATTATGTTAAGAGGTTCAGGGATGCGGTTGGCAATATGACCAACCTTAATCTACCTCAGGCCCTCGGGTTCTTCACCATTGGACTGGACACAAATAAGTCAAGGAATTTGTTGAAGGACAATATGTTCAACCCCCGAAGGATTTATCCGAGGCCTATGATTAGGCATAGAACTCTATCATCATTAACGAGGCTATGGGGAGCCTAAAGAAATAGATGCGCACACAAGATAAACCTAGATATTGAGATACGAGTTATAATCCTAGGTCCGAAGCGCAGCCGAGGAAGGAACTCAATGGTGGGAATTCGAGTATCGGTCGACCTCCCTTTCCGAATTAGAATGTTAATAAAGATACCTTTCTCAACACTGATTGGGCTAGGATTTTAGAGGAGATCCGAGACAAGACATACTTTGAACCATGCCCGGATAATAACCATTCAAGGAGAGGAGACCAGACCCAATATTGTAATTACCATTAGAACTTAGGCTAAAGAACTTAATTAAGAAAAATGTCCAAAATGGGGAACTTGTTCATTATGTTACTGGTTGTGAAGGTTCGGGAAAGAAGCATGAGGATACTAATCAAGGGAATTACAATATTGTGAAGGTTCGAGAATGAGCTGAAAGTAGTATGCACACAAGTCAATCATGTTTGTGAAGGTTCAGGAAGGAGCTGAAAGTAGTAGTATTAATAAAAGAATTATTTAATTAAATGCTTTTAATTTATCTAAATGGTGTTATGTTATAATATGTCATAAATGAAAGTAGTATGCACACAAGCCAATCATGTTTGATGATAAAGCATATACTTTGTAACAATCTTATTCATTTATTAATAAAAAGTATTAAAGGCTTTTAATTATCTACATATTGCTGTTTTATAATATGTTATAAACCCATAGTTTTAAGCAATGCTTTTAGAATAATGATGATGATCATTCTAATGAGATCTAAATTCTTAGAAAGCTTAAAACTAAAATAGTTGACAATCGTTGGATTACTAAATTGGGGATTCGTGAATCCGGATAGATTGGTACATACGTTGCTTGCACATTGGATGAGGATGATTGATCTCATGATCATTTGTGTGGAGACACTAAAGCAAGTATGTTGGTGTTTATTAGAGAATAAGTTCACTGAACGTGGCTCGCTAAGGAATACCTAATGGAGTTTTACTTGTCTATCAATAGGAATTCCTATAGTGATAGTAGTACAAGTGATCCTTGGACTTGAGATCATCATAGTATCTTGTGTATGATGAGTTATACTTTGACTTATTCCTTAAGACCTTTAGGGTATATCAAAGGGTATTCTTGGGTATAATAAGTTGTACATGGAGATAATGTATGATCAATAAAGAATCTACCACTTCTAGTAAAAGAAGAGAAATATCCTATGTGATTCGATAAATGACAACCCAGTAGTCCTTGCCCAAGGAAGAATGAAATTAGAAAGGAGTTTCTAATTTGCATTATTTGGTATTGTGCATTTAAGAGTCGAAATACATATAATTAAATAAAATAAGACTTGACAGTAATTCCATGTCTTATATTTAATTGGGACATTGTATGGTGGAAGGATTGAATTGTACGGTAACTATTTACTCAAAGGTTCTTTTATGATTAATGTTGAAATCTATATTATCTGAAAAGTCGTTGATCGCTAGGGAGGCTTATCCCTATTGTAGAATAAATATTATTTATTTAAATAAATTAATAGTTTAATTTATTTATTTAAATAAGATTAGAATTCTTCTAATTGATTTATTCACAAACGGTTTAATATGGAGAACCTAAAGGGTCACACCATAAAAGGAAGAATAATTATTTAAGAAGTTAATGGCTTAATCGTTATAATAAGTTAAGTATATTTAATTTAATCTGTGGTGATAGAATAAATTAAATACCTTAATATTTATTATTTAATATTTTGAAAATATTAAATAGAAATTAATAAGAGGAGTCTTATTATTATTATTACTATTATTATTATTTAATTTCTAAAGTAGTTTGGGAATTAATAAATATAAGTACTCTCATTGATTCCTAATAAGATTAGGAAGCAAATTAATTAAAAGATTTTAATTAATTATTCCTAATAAGATTGGGAGCATAATTAATTAAAAGAATTTAATTAATTAAAATAAAACTCAATTCCTTAATTGTTAAGGAGAGTTGCCCACATCTATAAATAAGAGGAGTTTTATTATGGGGGTGGGGGTTGACGTTTTCATAGAAGACGTAATTCCAATAGTTGGGAGAGTACGCTCTTTTTCTATGAGAGATAGAAAAACTAGGGTTTTTCCAAACACCCATCTTCTTGGATCTTTCTTCTTCCTTGGTGGATCACCTCTAGAGGCCAAACACTTGGGTGGCTAACGTTGATCAAAGGAAGGAACCAAACTCGGTGGATTCAAGTTGAACGCGAAAAGGATTGGAGGTGAACTTGTACCTGAGGAAGCTCGAATATTTAAGGGTATGATTCTTGTTCATCATATTTTCGTTTAATTAATAATTGTGTATAAAGGGTGATCCGGGTATATGGTTTGTAAAATTTTTAAAACTCTGATTTTCCACGTTTTCACTTATTTTGTGCAATTTGATTGCGTTCATGAATATTACAAACCTAACAATGGTATCAGAGCCAAACCTTTATGCAAATTATTAATTGTTCAGATTTGATATGTATATTGATATGTGTTTAGAATAATTTAATTGGGCATAATTTTGTTGTATAAAATTTATTTAAAAAAAATAAAAAATTCGCAAATCTCGATTGTTTTTTTTCCTTTCGCTGGATTCGTGGTTACTCTTGATTCAAGGTTGCAGGAGTTTGGTTCATCATTATTAATATATATAATATTATTTGGAAACATGATAACATGAATCACCTAATGCTTAAGCAGGAGGGTGTTAATTTATTATATATATAATTCATGTTTCTAGGTGAATCTCTAGGGGCATGCATTGTTAAATATATTAACGTGATTTCAAAATTTTTTTAAACGTACGGATATATATATATATATATATATATATATATAATATTTTAATAATTTTATGATTAAAATAAAAATAATTATTTTAATATTAAAATAAAAATTTATTTTAATCTTAAAATAAAAGTTTATTTTAATTTTAAAATTGGATTTCATGTTAACTAATTAGAGTTGGAATTGGATTCCATGATAACTAATTAGAGTTGAAATTAGATTATATATTTCCTAAAATAAAGGAGTTTATTTGTGAATAGGAAAGTGAATCCGTATTTCCTTAAATAAAGGAGTTTATTTAGATATGGAATAAGATTTCATATTATTCAAAATAAAATAGTTTATTTGTGAATAGGAAAAGAATCTGTGTTTCCTTTAAATAGAAAGGAGTTTTTTTTACATGGAATTGGATTCCATAATTAATTAAAATAAATGAGTTTATTTTGATTAAAATTTTTGATTAAAATAAAATAGTTTATTTTATTCAAAATTGGATAAATTAAAATAAAAGAGGTTTATTTTGATTTAAATTTGGATTAAAATAAATTAGTTTATTTTGATTCAAAATTAAATTTTTTACTAACTAAATTTGCCCATTAAATGATATCAATATATATATTGAATGTTTATTATTCATGAGATGAATGTTATTTATTGATGCATATGGTGATGTGTATGATAATAAATGGGATTGATTATGGACTTGACCAATGTGATTGGATTTTATTTTAGTTGGATGCATGAATGCATGGCTTTTATTAAATGGGGTCTGCGTACCTCGTCTTCTCTAAATTTTTCTTAATATAAATTCTATCTCCCTCATATGTACTTCTCCTTGACTGCTGATCAAGGTTTCTATTTATTTTAAATAGTTTTGTAATAAGAATAGTTAGAATTAATGTTGAAGAATTAGAGATCAAGGAGCAAGGAGCGCTTGAAGACCTGTTTATAATGGAGCTCGGGTTTAAATGTAATAGTTATATTTAAATATTAATTCTTGCACCCCCAGGGTTTGACCTTTTTGGTTCACTTGATGGCTCTAGTGAACCAAACTAGAATAAAAGTCCATAATCAATCCGTAGAATATGCAAACACATGCTTCGCATGTTAATTAATATAATACGTATTTTATATATATATATATATATATATATATATATATATATATATATATATATGTGTGCATACTGTATTTAAACAAGATGAGATAAATTAATAACAAACCCTCAAAAATTTTATATTAAGTTGTAACGTTCAAAGATATTTGGAATATCGAACGTTGCCTTCTAGCATGATAGAAACAATAGAGTATTGAATATTTAATATGAGTTTGTTGTGCACACACAAGGAAATTATTAAATATTTAAGATGTTGTTTTTATTACATATGATGTTTATAAGGAATTGAACATTACTGCTTTGTTGTACACACACAAGGGTTGTAGTTTTCTCTTCACTTATATGGAAATGCTGGGTCTGACTTAACTTAAATCATTTTAGTTCGGATGTGCACACATTTGACCATTATGATTTAAGAGACAAAATACAAGGAGTTACATAGTTGATGTAATTGACAAGAGTTGTCTACCTATTTATTTATATATAGTTTGTTGTGCACACACAAGACTATATACATTTGAAATGAGATCCTTATTCTCACTAGCATATCTTTAATTAGATATTACCGTACTATATAGTGAGGGTAATATAGTTTGAAGAAAATAGTGGGAGATACTAATTTAAAACAAGACCTAATTTATTTTGGTAATTAATAAAAGAATGTATGCTAAAATTTTGTTAAGAACAAATTCATTTACAGAATTTTACAATATATAAATTATTATCACTGCGAAACATATTAAATGTTAATTAACCGGACCGAATTACTCAGATCGGTTAAGGAATTTGAGAATAGTTCTCATGGCTGAAAAGCTATCTTATGTCCTTAATACGCCTATACCTGCAATGGTTGCAGATAATGCCTCTGAGGAAGAGATTGTTACTTTTAGAAAATGGCAAGATGATGCACAGTTGGCTCAATGCATCAGGCTCGCATCCATGAGTAACGAGCTTCAGCGTCAGCATGAAACTATGGATGCTCCTACTATATTCCTGCACATCAAGTAATTGATGGTAAGGACAGTAGGACTAATATATATCAGATATTTAAGGAGCTCTTCCGAATTAGAATGACCAACGACACTATAGTACAGACACAAGTCCTTAACATGATCAATTTGATTGAACAATTAGGACAATAGGTTTTGTTATGGATGGATAGTTGAGCCAAGATTTGATCTTGCACTCACTCCTGGACTTCTTTCACAATTGTTGTGAATTTTTCATATGAACAAACTAGATATCAGCCTCGCTGATTTGCTTAACATGTTGAAAAATGTTGACAGTTACTTTTTAACCAAGAAAGACCATGTCTTACTAGTAGGGGCCAAAAGATCTTTTGAAAAGAAGAATGATTCAAAGAAGGTAAATAAAAAAAGGCAAAAACAAAGGATAATAAGAGCAAAAACTGATGAGGATAGCGAAGGAGTTTGCTTCCACTGCAATAAGCCTAGACACTGGAAAGAAACTGCGAGAAGCATCTTGCAGAGATAACCAGAAGAAGCTTAGTGAAGTTTCGGTTACAAATACAATTTTGGTCATGATTTAAAATACATTTTTCTTTAAGTCAAGGTTCTATTTGGGTATTGGATACCGACTTTGGTTATCATAAATATAGATTTATAAAGGGACTAAGCAGAAGTAGAAAGCTAAACAAAGATAAGTAATCCTATGTCTGGTAAATGAAGCAAAGGTTGCTACATTAGCCATAGGAACTTATTGTTTAGCATTGCCTACGGGCAAGTCTATTAAGTGAATAAGTTGTTATTGTATTCCAGTTCTCGTTAGAAACATTATTTTTATTTTGTTGTTGGACAATGAAATTTTGTATTATAATTAAGAACAATTGGTGTTCTATTTATAATAATAATGTTTTGTATAGAACTGGAATATTACTTACTGAATTTTGTATACTTGACTTACGTGAAAACAATTTTCACAAATTGAACAATCTAGTATAAGAAAAGGAGATGATCTTTCGAAGACTTGAATGTGTGTATTTGCTGAAATACAAGTGTGAATTATTTGAAAGGTTCTAAGAATTCAGAAGTGAAACAAATTGGCAAAGTATTAGGATTCTTTGATCGGATCAAGGAAAGAATACTTGTGCAATGAGTTTCTAGATCATCTCAAATGGTTTTCTCATAATAGACGCCTCTTGATACGCAATAATTGATTGATGTATCTGAAAGGAAAAATCGTACCTTGTTGGACATGGTACGGTCCATAATGATTTTACAAACATTCCAGTATCCTTCTAGGGTTATGCCCTAGAAATGGCTGCATATCTACGAAAAAGGTAACCTCAAAATCCGGCCCCAAGACTCCATAAAAATTATGGACAGGGAGGATTCCGAATCTTAAGTATGTTAAGATAAGGGTGTTAGAGTTTATGCCCTAAAGGCCAATTATTTTATATAATTGCTTAACATTTTGATATTATATTTGATTGAATAAATGAATGATTTTATTATGGTTTTATTTACTGCGTTATATAAATGTTAACATAATAAAATTCCTTAGAATAGTGATACAAATTATATAGTTTCAAGTATGTGACTTGAAGATGAGATTATATAATTATAATTAGTATCATTGTTCTTAAATGTCCCTAGTAGAGTATTATTGTTGATGGGACAACAGTGATGCATTGAGACTAGTATGTGGATTGACTGATGACCAAATCTCATTGATCATAAATATATGAGATATTAAGTCAATGCATATGTATATGTTAGAGAACAATGTACTGGACAGACCCACCATGAGAATTCTATATGGAGCATTATGCAAAGTGTCATTAGCAATTCTCATAGTGACAATGATGTAATGGTCCTCCGACCTGAAATCACTATATTACTACACGGGAATTTATGTACTTTGATATCATCAAATGTCACCTCTAATAGGGTGGACTATAAAGGTGATTATTAGGTACATCATAAATCGTGTGAGAAATATGAGTGATCTAGATGGAATTTAACCATCCTATATATTAGGGGTGATATCCATAGGCCTCTTGATTGAGTAGGACTATGAAATGCATGGCCATACTCAAATAGTGATTTGTTTCATATAGTCTACTCATTGATCAAGAAAACTCAGATTAAATTTTGAAGAGTATGACACATTCCATGACTCGAGTTTAATCTAGGATATTAAGGTTAAAAGGATTAAATTACTTGGGTAGCAGTGATGCATTACTAGATACCGCTCACTGTTTATAATTTTATAATATGATTTAAAATTATTGTCAACGTAATAATAACCTATAGGGTCACACACATAGAACGTAATTAAAAGGGAATTAATTTAAATTATAAATATTTAAATATATCAATATGATTGATAGTATTTAAATTACAAATTTAAATTAATAGGATAATTTATATATAGGTATATTAATTAAGTAAGACTTAATTAAGATATATATATATATATATATATATATATATATAAATTTGGATTTTATTAAATTAGATTTTGAATAATATTTTTTAATGGCTATATATATATGATATATAGCAGCCATTTTAGGTATTATTCAAAAACTGAAAACCCTAGCCGCTCTTAGAGAGAAACAAGTTCTAAAAATCCTCATCCTTGGTGGCTAGTACCACGGTTTCTTTCCGGAGATCGTGGGGACGATTCTCGAGCGTTGCTGTGGATGGATAATGTAGAGGCGCAATTCATTTGGATTGCGTTGGAGATTCGAGTGCATCAATTTCAGTATCACAATCGGTATAATTTCTAACCACTGAGTTAATTATTTTCGCATGGATCCTGTTTTGGGATTCAAAATTGCTTTAAATTAGTTTATTTCCGCTTCGTTTCTGTGTCGAAACCCTACAAAGGGGTTGTCCAACTTATGTGAAAAGGTTTCAAAGGATAAGGTTTGGACAAGATTTGACAAGTATAGATTTGTGGGACATCCTAAAGTAAGTTTAGGGTATATGTTCTATAATCCTACTTAGCAAAAGGTGTTTGTTGCGAAACATGCTGCCTTCTAAGATAAAGATGTTTATCATTAAAAGGGCTAGTGGGAGGATAATAGATCTTGAAGAGTTCAAGAACCACAAAACACTATAAGTCAAATAAGAGGAACCTGTAGATAGACTTATTGTACCATAACCGAATCGTAAATCTGGAATAGTATCGAAGATACCTAGGAGGTATAGATTCATCATAGATGATGATGATGAGGTACACATCATAGAAGATGATGATCCAGTTACATACGATGAGGTAAGAGTTGTAGACACTTAGAGAAATTAATTGAAGCAAGCTTCTCAAAAATGGAATATTAGTTTTGATGAAACAATCAAAAGAGTTTGATTTTATCAAAAACAAGAATGAACCTAGTGTGTACAAAAGGGTCAGTGGGAGCGTCGTGACATTCCTAGTATTATATATTGATATTCTACGGATAATGAATGACATTCCAATGCTACAATCAGTAAATATAAAATTGTCTAAACATTCCTCCATGAATGATTTAGGAAGAGTATCGTAATTGGGGATACAAATCTATATAGATAGATTTAAAAGGATGCTCGAATTAACCCAATGAACGTATATTCATTTGATGCTAAAGTCATTTAGCATGGTAAACTCCAAGAGACGTCTCATGTTGATGACCCATGGAGTGTATCTCTCTTAATAGTCCCCAAAGACTCCTGAAAAGAGAGATCGCATGAGTGATAATCATGTATACAATGAAATATACAAGACCTGATGATGATCGGTCATATTCTAGAGAAGATCACTGTAAGACAGTGAAAAACATCTAAAAGTACTTAACCGACACTAAGGATGTGATTAAAATTTATGTTGGGTCTGAATTAAAACTAGAGGGCTTAATAAACTCAAGTTTTTCCGACAGACCAAGACAACAAAAATTCCACTTTAAGGTAAAGCGTTACCTTGAATGGTGGTGCAGTGAAATTGGAAAGGTTCCAAACAGCAATGAGTTGCTGGTTTAGTGATAAAGACAAAGTATGTAGATATAAATGAAGCTGCAAGTAGATTGTTTGGATGTAAAGTTCATTACAAAACTTGGAATAGTTCATACGTCTCATCTTGGATCTAAACATGTGTTGTGGCACTTTCATTTGATTAAAAGAATCATTGAAAGATGGGAAATCACTATAGAGATAGTGGATTCTCAAGAACAAGATTACATATCCATATACTGAAGCTTATCCAACAGTGGGATAATCGTCACATAGAGAATAAGGGTATGAGATACCATGACGATTGGCTTTAGTGCAAGTGGGAGATTGAAAGTAGTATGCACACAAGCCAATCATGTTTGATGATAAAGCATATACTTTGTAACAATCTTATTCATTTATTAATAAAAAGTATGAAAGGCTTTTAATTATCTACATGATGCTATTTTATAATATGTGATAAACCCATAGTTTTAAGCAATGCTTTTAGAATAATGATGATGATCATTCTAATGAGATCTAAATTCTTAGAAAGCTTAAAACTAAAATAGTTCCCAATCGTTGGATTACTAAATTGGGGATTAGTGAATCCGGATAGATTGGTACATACGTTGCTTGTTCATTGGATGAGGATGATTGATCTCATGATCATTTGTGTAGAGACACTAAAGCAAGTATGTAGGTGTTTATTAGAGAATAAGTTCACTGAACGTAGCTCGCTAAGGAATACCTAATGGAGTTTTACTTGCCTGTCAATAGGAATTCCTGTAGTGATAGTAGTACAAGTGATCCTTGGACTTGAGATCATCATAGTATATTATGTATGATGAGTTATACTTTGACTTATTCCTTAAGACCCTTAGGGTATATCAAAGGGTATGCTTGGGTATAATAAGTTGTACATGGAGATAATTTATGATCAATAAAGAATCTACCACTTCTAGTAAAAGAAGAGAAATGTCCTATGTGATTCGATAAATAACAACCCAGTAGTCCTTGGCCAAAGCAGAATGAAATTAGAAAGGAGTCTCTAATTTGCATTATTTGGTGTTGTGCATTTAAGAGTCGAAATACATATAATTAAATAAAATAAGACTTGAGAGTAATTTCATGTCTTATATTTAATTGGGACATTGTATGGTGGAAGGATTGAATCAGTCGCAGAACTATTTACTCAAAAGTTCTTTTATGATTAATGTTGAAATCTATATTATCGAAAATCGTTGATCGCTAGGAGGCTTATCCTATTGTAGAATAAATATTATTTATTTAAATAAATTAATAGTTTAATTTATTTATTTAAATAAGATTAGAATTCATTGTAATTGATTTATTCACAACTGTAGGTTTAATATGGAGAACCTAAATGGTCACACCATAAAAGGAAGAATAATTATTTAAGAATTTAATGGCATAATCGTAATAATAAGTTAAGTATATTTAATTTAATCTATGGTGATAGAATAAATTAAATAGCTTAATATTTATTATTTAATATTTTGAAAATATTAAATAGAAATTAATAAGAGGAGTCTTATTATTATTATTACTACTATTATTATTTAATTCCTAAAGGAGTTTGAGAATTAATTAATATAAGTACTCTCATTGATTACTAATAAAATTAGGAGGCAAATTAATTAAAAGATTTTAATTAATTATTCCGAATAAGATTGGGAGCATAATTAATTAAAAGAATTTAATTAATTAAAATAAAACTCAATTCCTTAATTGTTAAGGAGAGTTGCCCACATCTATAAATAAGAGGAGTTTTATTATGGGGGTGGGGGTTGACGTTTTCATAGAAGACGTAATTCCAATAGTTGGGAGAGTACACTGTTTTTCTATGAAAGATAGAAAAACTAGGGTTTTTCCAAACACCCATCTTCTTGGATCTCTCTTCTTCCTTGGTGGATCACCTCTAGAGGCCAAACACTTGGGTGGCTAACGTTGATCAAAGAAAGGAACCAAACCCGGTGGATTCAAGTTGAACGTAAAAAGGATTGGAGGTGAACGTGTACCTGAGGAAGCTCAAATCTTCAAGGGTATGATTCTTGTTCATCATATTTTTGTTTAATTAATAATTGTGCATAAAGGGTGATCCGGGTATATGGTTTATAAAATTTTTAAAACTCTGATTTTCCATGTTTTCGCATATTTTGTGCAATTTGATTGCGTTTAATGAATATTACAAACCTAACAATAAACCCATAATTATGAGCAATATTTTTAGAATCATGATCATGATTATGCTAATAAGATCTAAATTCTTAGATAGCTCACAAACTAAAATTGTTCCCAATTATTGGATTACTAAAAAAGGGATTAATGAATTTGAATAGATTGGTACATACGTTGTTTGCTCATTGGATGAGGATGATTGATCTCATGATCATTTGTGTGGAGACACTAAAGTAAGTATGTAGGTGCTTGTTGGAGAATAAGTTCACTGAACGTGGCTCGCTAAGGAATACATAATGGAGTTTTAATTACTTGTCGATAGGAATTCCTGTAGTGATAGTAGTACAAGTGATCCTTAGACTTAAGACCCTTAGGGTATATCAAAGGGTATGCTTGGGTGTAATAAGTTATACGTGAAGATAATGAATAATCAATAAAGAATCTACCGCTTCTAGTAAAAGAAGAGAAATGTCATATGTGATTCAATAAATGACAACCAAGTAGTCCTTGGACAAGGAAGAATGAAATTAGAAAGGAGTTTCAAATTTACATTATTTTGAAGTTGTGCATTTAAGAATCGAAATACATATAATTAAATAAAATAAGACTAGACAGTAAGTCCACGTCTTGTATTTAATTGGGACATTATATGGTGGAAGGATTAAATTGTACGGTAACTATTTACTTAAAGGTTCTTTTATGATTAATGTTGAAATCTATATTATCTGAAAAGTCGTTGATCGCTAAGGAGGCTTATCCTAATTGTAGAATAAATGTTATTTATTTAAATAAATTAATTGTTTAATTTATTTATTTAAATAAATTAATTGTTTAATTTATTTATTTAAATAAGATTAGAATTATTCTAATTGATTTATTCACAACCGAATTAATATGGAGAACCTAAAGGGTCACACCATAAAATGCAAAATATTTATTTAAGAAGTAAATGGTATAATCGTAATAATAAGTTAAGTGTGTTTAATTTAATTTATGATGATAGAATAAATTAAATAGCCTAATATTTATTATTTAATATATTGGAAATATTAAATATAAATTAATAATAGGAGTCTTATTATTATTATTTATTTCCTAAAGGAGTTTGGGAGTTAATTAATAAAAGTACTCTTATATATTCCTAATTAGATTAGGACCCTAATTAATTAAAAGAGTTTAATTAATTATTCCTAATAAGATTGGGAGCCTAATTAATTAATGGAGTTTAATTAATTAAAATAAAACCTAATTCCTAAATAATTTAGGAAGGTTGCCTATATCTATAAATAAGAAGGAGTCGTATTATGGGTGGGGGTTGATGGTTTTTCACAACACACGTGAATAACAATTCTAAGAGTTGGGAGAGTACACATAATTGTTCAAAAATCCATCTTCTTGAATACTTGTTATTCCTTGGTGGATCACCTCTAGAGGCCAAACACTTGGGTGGCTAACGTTGACCAAAGGAAGGAATCAAACTCAGTGGATTCAAGTTGAACGTGAAAAGGAATTGGAGGTGAACTCGTACCTGATGATGCTAGTTTCTATAAGGGTATGAATCTGATCTCCATCTTTTTCATCTAATTAATAATTGTTCATAAAGGATGGTCTAGGTATATGGTTTCTAAAATTCTAAAATCTATTTTTACCATGCTTTCGCTACTTTCATGCAATTTGGTTGTGTACATGGATCTTACAAACCTAACAGGAGCCTACCCATCAGGTGGTTGATGTCATCACTAGAGGGTCAGTAAAAAGCACCGAGGAACACTATACTCAATCCTGACAGTATCGGAGCAGACAAAAAAAAGGGATCGACATCGTAATTTCCTTTTTTGACAAGGATTACCCACTATAGTTGTTGGAGCCACATGAAGAAGCATTGGTAATCATCGCTCAGGTAGAGTCGGTGGACATGAGGAGATCATGATCGATAATGGTTCTTCGATGGATATCCTATACGTCAATGCATATCAAAGGTTAAATATAGAGGGGCGAAAGATGAAGGTCGAGCAGAAGGCCCCTTTGTATGGGTTTAGCAATGATTTTGTGCACGTGGTTGGGATAATATAATTATATGACTCATTTGCCACTACTCCTTAACATGTGTAGATAGATATCAAGTTTTTGTCGTTCAGGTTTATTCGGATTACAATGCAATTCTGGGTCGGACTACATTAGTGTATTTCCAGGTTGTGACCTCTATATCCCCACTTTAAAATGAAATTCCCTATTTGGTGAAGTTAAAGGAGATTTGGATATTGGCCGATGGTTCCACACAATACTTTGATCTCTTCGAGTGTCAGGGCAAGTAAACAGAGTTAGACAATGATGATAGAGGTGGAGCCATTTTTTGAAGGAAGTACTGAACCCTTGCCCTCCCTGCCGAAGAAACAGAGGACGTGTAGTTATTCCTAGGGTACCCCGAGAAGACGGTGGAGATTAGGTTTGGATTGGAGGAACCTCTTTAGACTAGGTTAATGGAGCTACTTCGGGTATACATAGATATCTTCATTTGGATTCCTAGTGAAATACTGGGAATTGATGAGTCAGTTGCTATGCATAGACTTTGTGGATCCTGTCCAGAAACCTGTTTGGTAGAATAGGAGAATCTTTGCCCTAGAGTGGTAGAAGATTATTGTTGATTAGGTCTGATTATTGTCCTAGATATGGTCTGATGAACTTTCCTAGACGCCCTTTTGGGAAATAATCAGATTTCGATATGCAATGAGGATATCTCAAAGATGACTTTAATTACCCACCACGTGATCTATGCCTACAATAAGATAACATTTGGGTTGATCAATGTGGGGGGAAACTTATTAAAGGATGATGAACAAGGTGTTTCAGAGGCAGATCGAGTGTAATATGGAGGGATATATGTGGAAGACATGATTTTCATGAGTGTTATAGTCTGAGATCACTAGATAACTTGACAGAATGCTTCCAAATAGTTTAGGACCATAACATACACCTGAACCCGACCAAATGTACTTTTGGTCTTGGTTCGGGAAAGTTCCTTTGGTATCTGGTTGGCAAGCGTGGGATTGAGGCCAAATCGAAGAAGATGATGTCCTTTTTGGATATGAATTTTCTATAAACTTTCATGGATGTGCATCAGGTAGCAAGGAATATTGCGGTGCT
The DNA here is from genome assembly GCA_020205605.1 of Panax ginseng. Taxonomy (NCBI): domain Eukaryota; kingdom Viridiplantae; phylum Streptophyta; class Magnoliopsida; order Apiales; family Araliaceae; genus Panax; species Panax ginseng. The sequence continues at coordinate 106,050,332 of CM035137.1, read as the reverse complement.
CGGGAGATTTATATCCAAGTCGGCAAAGTGATGCCTTCTATTCTTTGACACTCTAAAGGGACCGAAGAATGAATAGACCTTTTAATGGACTTCAGAGTGTGAATATGTGTTTCAATGGTTCAAGAAATATCTGTCTTCGACACCATTGCTGATGAAGTTGGTCCCTTCAAAAAATTTATATCTATATTTGGCAGTAAGTTTGTTGGCGGTTAAAGTTGTTCTGGTATGGGAGTCAGGTGGGAGATAATTTTTGGATTATTATATCAGTCATGTTTTTCAGGACGTTGAGACTTGGTATCCAAAACTAATGAAGTTTGTCTATGCACTAATAGTGGTCAGTTGGAAGCTTTGACACTACTTCCAGGGTCAAGTAATGGTGGTGTTTACAGACGACCCCTGTAGATGGTGTTCCATAAGCCAGAAGTCTCGGGTTGGCTTGAAGCATAGATGATGGAACTAAGTCAGTTTGTTCTGGAATATCATCCACGAATAGCTATAAAGGGCCAGACATTGATCGACTTTGTGGTGGAGTATTCATTCTCCGAACCGAATCCTTCAGATCACCCTAGTGTAGAGGTGGGCTTGGTCACAAACGGACTATTTATGTTGATGAGTCTTTGACTTCAGATTTCAGTGAGGATGGGATGATATTGACAAGCCCTAAAGAGTTCAAGGTCCAGCAGACCATTTATTTCTGGTTCAAGGCTACCAACAATAAAATAGAATATGAAACGACCTTGGCCAAATTGCGATTAACCAGAAGGTTATAGGTTCAACACTTGGTTATTTTCAGCGATTTCTAGTTATTGGTCAAGTAGATTGCAGGGGAGTATGATGCTCGATGGGCAATGAAGACCAAATATCTAACTGAGGTCAAGGAGCGGGTCCATGCATTATTTTAGCTCTTATTCTTTTTAGGGAGTGGATCGGTCGAACAATACCGTGGTCGATGCCTTCTCCAAATTAGCCATGACGAATGTAACGTCTTTAAGCAGGTCAGTGTATCTAGAAGTTCTTGATGCTCCATGCGTTCAGAGGATGGAGATTTTGGTGATCGAGAGCTTAAATTATTGGCTTACTCTTTATCTCAGATATTTTACTGATGAAAAACTGCCTTCAGATTGGCTACTAGCCAAAAAGACAAAACATAGGAGTTCTTATTTTTGTTTAGTTGATGGGGACCTTTACTGTGTTTACTCTTCTCCATTGCTGAAGTGCTTGGTGTCATTTGAAGCGGCCTATATCATTCGGGAGGTTCATGAAGGCATCTGAAGTGATCATAGGGGGGCCAAGACATTGGCTTACTGTTAGGCTTGTATATAGCACGATTATGCAATCAAATTACATAAAAGTAGCAAAATCACGACAAAATGGATTTTAAAATTTTATACAAACCATCACCATGATCATACCTTATGCTCAATTATCAGTAAATAGAAAATAAATGGAGAATCAGATTCATACTCATGTAGAAACTAGCTTTCTCAAGTACAAGTTCACCTTCAATTCATTTCATGTTCCAATTAAATTCACCGGGTTGAATTTCTTCCTTTGATCAACGTTAGCCACCTAAGTGTTTGGCCTAGAGGTGATCCACGAAGGAAATATGTATTCAAGAAAATAAGTGTTGGCAAAACCCTAGTTTCTATCTCTATAGAATATATCAGTAATCTCCCAACTCTTGGAAGTTTGTGTAACTCTAATTCATAATAAGACTCCTCTTATTTATAGAAGTAGGCAACCCTTCCAAAATATTTAGGAATATGGTTTTATTTAATTAATTATACTCTTTTAATTAATTAAAATCCTAATCCAATTAGAAAATTATAATAGTATTTTTATTTATTAATTCCCAAACACGTTTAGGAATTAAAATAATAATAATAGTAATAATAATAATAATAATAATAATAATAATAATAATAATAATAATAATAATAATAATAATAATAATAATAATAATAATAATAATAATAATAATCTTCTTATTAATTTATAGTTAATAGTTCTAAAATATTAAATAATAACTATTATACAATTTAATTTATTCTACCATCAAAGATTAAATTAAATACACTTAATTTATTATTATGACTATGCCATTTATTTCTTGAATAAATATTTACCTTTTGCGGTGTGACCCTTTAGGTTCTCCATATTAAACCGGTTGTGAATAAATTAATTAAAATAATCTTAATCTTATTTTAATAAATATTTTAAACTATTTAATTTATTTAAATAAATAATATTTATTCTACAATAAGGGTAAGCCCCCTTAGCAATCAACGACTTTCAAGATACTATAGATTTCAACATTAATCATAGAAAAACATTTTAGTGAATAGTTATTGTACAATTCAATTCTTCTACCATACAATCTCACAATTAAATATAAGACATGGAATTACTATCAATTTTTATTTAATTTAATTATATGTATTTCGATTCTCAAATACACATCTCTAATTAATGCAAATTTGAAACTCCTTTCTAATTTCAATCTATCGACATTGTCATTTATCGAATCGTATACGACATTGTCTCCTTTTACTAAATGCGGTAGATTTTTTTTAACCATTCATTATCTCCATGTACAATTTGTTATACCCAAGTATACCCTTTGATATACCCTAAAGGTCTTAAGGGGCATGTCAAAGTATAACTCATCATACACAAGATACTATGATGATCTCAAGTCTAAGGATCACTTGTACTACTATCACTAGAGAAATTCCTATAGATAGGCAAGTAAAACTCCAATTATGTATTTCTTAGCAAACCACGATCAATGAACTTATTCTCCAATAATCAGCTACATCCACACAAATGATTATGAGATCAATCATCCTCTTCCTAAGAGCAAGCAACGTATGTTTCAATCTATCCGGATTCACTAATCCCCTTTTTAGTAATCCAACGATTGGGAATTGTGACGCCCCTAAAATAGGTACACACAACTCATTCTGAGTCGCCAGATACATGGTACAGAATTCAAATACAAACTTAATTAGACAACTGTCATATAAATTTTAAACAAAACATAAGCTAAGAGTTTTAACATGAATATTATCTCGTAGATAATATCCAAACTCAAATGGAGTCCTCATTACAATTATTATCACACTATTTTATATAATAGTGAGGACTACTACAGCCACCATCTCAGACCGTCACTCCATTCCCCGACTAGTCCCAGTTATATCCACATTTCCTAAAGAGATCAATGAAAGAAAAGGGTGAGCTCAACTAGCCCAGTAAAGAATATTATGACTAAGATAATGCAGAATAAATTATCAGTAGCCTTCAATAGTGTAAAACTGATAGAATACAATAGACAACAATTTTAACTACTGTGGAATAAACAATCTATTAAAAGAGCCAAGTAGAGCATGATGTCTACTATCTTCTATGATTTAAAAGTTCATCATCAATATTTTATCTCTATAACACATCTCAATAAATAATCCACATCACCAAATTATCCATGCACTACGGGCCAAAGATATTCATTAGTATCATATCCACGAATTATCCATGCACTACGGTCCAAGGATATTCATTATTATTAATAGTGGTCATGATCATGCCAAACAACTGTCCATTAATGCACTACAGGCCAATAAGGAATTTTACCACATCATTTGTAACATTATAGGTTATGCTTATACCGATACATAATTCCTGGTCATAATCATACCAATCAGTAGTTCATCTATGCACTATAGGCCAAAGATGACTTTCATCACAATTTAAGCATGAGGATGATGACAATGATATAATAATTCAATTAAGTGTGATCAAGGATAAATTTTAAAGATTTATAATTCAATTTATCCAGAGTTTAAGAATGTCCAAATTGTCAACATGATAACTTCTTTGTGGAGTAAAATTAAAGAATAATATTCATATATCAAAAATAATTTGTATAGAAAAGAAATTAATTTTTTTGTCGTGAATAGCACCCCGGGTGAATAGTACCCGAGTGAATAGTACCCCGTAAATAGTACTTCATGAATAGTACCCCATGAATAGTATCGTATCTATGAATAGCACCATATATATGAATAATGTTGTATGTATGAATAGTACCCATGAATAGTACTCCGGCATGAAAAGCTTAAAATTTAACAAGAATGTTCAGAAAATATTTTAGTGGAACGATAGTAGATGAAGCGCAAATTTCAAGGATATTCTAGTAATTTCAAGGAGTATAGAAGCAATACTTATCAACATAAGTGTAGAATTAGGAATATGAAACAAAATAATATTACTTACATACTACAAAGTATGGAAGAAAATATTATTTCTTATGAATACTGAACAAAATAATATCCCTTACGAATATTGAACGAAAATAGTATTCCTTACAAAAATTGAATGAAGATAATATCGCTGACGAATATTGAATGAAAATAATATTCCTTACGAATATTGAACGAAAATAATATTCCATACGAATACGAAAAACAATATCTCTTACAAATATGAAATAAATAATACTCATCACCTTAAAAGGTGAGTACTTCTGACTGGTATAGCGGAGATATTGTTGAAGAAAATTTGCACTATTTGCAACACTCAAAGTTTTCTTAAACTCAAAAGAAATACGCTCAATATTATATAAGAAGAATTCTCTGATTCTGGTGTGATTTTCATTTCTAAACTAAGCATCCTATTTATAGGAGAATGGGAGGATACTATTTGAAATAACCACGGGTGAGCAGTGGGGGGGAAATCACGGGCGAACTAATTCACGGACGAAGTTTTCAAATTTCACATAATTTTTACTATGCAGAACTATGCAATACTATGCAAACACTATGCAACACTATGTAGTACCATGCAATACTATGCAGTATAATAAATATAATATATTCTATTTTATATAAAAAACAAAACTTATATATATATATATATATATATATATATATATATATATATAATCACACACACACACCCCTGAACACACACGCACATACACACTTAATATATATATATATATATATATATATATATATATATATATATAACTTATAAATATATATAAGTAATAAAACAAAACTGAGATAACTTTCTCGCGACGATTTTGAAAAATGAATAAGTGGGTGTCCATGTAATAAGCCAAATTTACAACAAATACTTTATAAAAAATCCCTCTGTTTATCTCAATTTACTTGGCTTCACTAAACACATTTTTAATAACATTTATTCATCATTAATATTATAACTCACAATATTAACAACACGATCATTCCCAGGAAAGAGGGGGCTTTCCGATTAGGACTTCTCCTTATTGACACATAATTAGGTGATCAACCCCCTTTCCATGACAGAACTTTCTATACATTGTCAATAATGCAAATAATAATATGAATAACTGTGTCATCTCAATTATTGATTTATTGATATAAAATATTGTGCAGATGATACTGTGATAATAATTGAATCAATACCGCGTGCTACTGTGAAACCACGCATATTATTATACTTTTATCACCGGGTATTTCACCAGTTAATGGTAAAAGTCTTGCTATTATTTTTATAAAAAAAGGTTATTTGTGTCACTTTCTAAATCCGACAGTAATTCTATTGTGGGGTCCACCAATGATTGTGTCGTCGTACGGATATTTTATAACAACTTGCTTAGTTTGTAAAATTTGTAAATATTACCCACAACTATAACATTATATCAAATTCACACCTTATTATTCAAAATAATATTTAGAGAAAATTAAATCTTTATTCATAAAAGTTGGGGTCTTACAACCTCCCCTCCTTAAGAAATGTTGTCCTCGAAATTGGTGTACGTACCTGGTATATCAAAGAGATGGGGATACCTTGTTTTCATTTCATATTCCAACTCCCAGGTCATTTCGTCAATATCGTTGTTTCTACACAAAACTTTGACTTGAGGATTAACCTTTGAGCGTAGAATAAGTTCCTTCTTATCCATAATTTTAACAAATATCTCTTCATACGTTAAATCTTTCGCTATCTCGTCTGGTTCTAATTCGATAATGTGGTTTGGGTCTTCCACATATTTACGTAACATAGATATGTGAAAAACATTATGAACACGAGACATACTTGGCGGTAAGGTGAGTCTATAGGCCACAGTTCCTACTCGATCGAGGAGTTTAAATGGACCAATGAATTGAGGGTTGAGATTTCCTCTCTTCATCGACTCTTACGTCTGGAATAAAACATTCTTGTACTTTTTTCTTCATATTCATCAGCTCCAGGTCTATAGCTTGAGCGTCTTTAACGTTATCAATTAAAGTCGGTTCTACTCGTATATTTGACATCATCACATGGGCCCTTGGAGTCTTTAAATCAATCTCCATCCTTTGTAAATCATACAAAATGGGTCTTTGTGTTAACAACGTCACACTCATAACCGTATATGATCTTCTACTCAACGCGTCAGCTATCACGTTCGCTTTTCCAGGATGGTATTGAATTGTATAGTCGTAATCTTTCAACAGCTCAAGCCAACGTCTTGGGCGTATGTTACGTTCGTTCTGGGTGAATAAATATTAGAGGGTTTTGTACCGGGTTCAAAATCAATACAAAATTTAATTTCACACTTTGGGGGTAGACCAGGAAGTTCTTTAGGGAATACATCGGGAAATTTATTAATAATAGAAATATCATTCAAATTTTACGTATTTTTGTTTAAATCCGTGACATGAGCTAAGAAAGCTTGACATCCATTTTTCAATACACGAATGGCTTTATGACTTGATATGATAGTGATTGACTTTAGTAGTTTGGTTGCTTGAATTCGCATAACAGGTTGGTTAGGAATATGAAAGCTAACAACCTTACAAAAACAATCAATTTTAGCATGATGAGTAGTTAACCAGCCGATTCCTAAAATCACATCAAATTCATGTATTTTCAAAGAGATGAGATCAATAGGTAATGGGAGGGTGCCAATTTGAATCAAACGGGATTTATAAATAGTGGATGTAGTAACGGTTTCTCCTAACAAAGTTTTAATAGATAAGTCAAAGTTTAATTTCTTCGGAGTTAAATTTAAATGTTGAGCGCAAGTAGGTGAAATAAAAGAATGGGTAGAACTGGTATCAAATAAGGTATATGCTTCACAAGAGTTTATGATTAGCTTACCCGTGATAACTTCGTTCGGGTTCCTCGCTTTTTAGAAAGTCATAAAAACGCTCTCCCTTAAACTACTGATTTTGACTTGTCTAGGACATCCTTTGGTGTCTCCATCCGAGCTGGACTTGACTTCACTCCACGATAAAATCGAGCTAGGTGACCTTCTCTTCTGCAATTGAAACACGCTTTGGGTTGTTGCGTATAGTTTTGACGGATTTGTCCCTCCTCTCCACATTTGTAGCATACAATCGGTGGTCGTTCTCCTTCCTCAAAAACGGGTATTGGTGCTGCTACCGACGTCTTTACGTTGTCATTGTTGAATCTTATCTTCTTAAAGTTGTTCCCATTTAGTTCACCTCTCCTATTATCTTGGCCATGATTACCACCGAAGTGGTTACCATTTTTGGCATGATAATTTCCTCCACGATGGTTATCATTGTTTCGATGGCCGTTGCCCCCAGTACGATTATTATCGTGTTGTTGGTCGTTCTCTTTTGGTTGGGCTGACTCGTTATCGCACTCCAATAACTGAGCCCTATTCACAATATCCGAATATAAACAAAGTTTATTGGAAATGAGGTATTGACGTATATCGGGTTTCAAACCTCTCAGAAACATTTGCGTCATACGCTCCTCATTATCTACCAAATTGGATGCAAACCGGGATAACTCCATAAACTTAGCCTCGTATTGCGATATGGTCATATTATTTTTCTCTATCTTGATGAATTCTACCCCTTCATGTGGCGAATAATTTTAGGAAAGTACTTGTTGTTGAACAATTCTTGAAACTTCTCCCAAGACATCTTTAGTGCGGAAAGATGAGTACGTTTTATAGATTTCCACCATTAATCTGCCTCTCCTCACAATATAAAGGTGGCAAAGGAAACATTTTGCTCCTCAGAGCATCCCAAGACATCAAATATCTTAGTGATCTGCTTAATCCACGTCTCTGCTTTAAGTGGCTCTTACTTTTTCAAAAACTCCGGTGGTCCCAGCTCCTTGAATTGCTTAGCAGTGACCAACCGTGAGTTACCAATGTTTCCACTTGCATTTTGAACATGAGTCTCTCTCGTTTGGTTTTGCATGAATTCTAGAAAGTTCCTAAACATACCATCGTTCATCATTTGGTTGGTGTTATTGTTTACATGAGGATTATTACCTTCCTGATGCACATTATCCTGGTTATTGGTTGGCGGTGAATCAATAGTCTCATGTGCTCCATTGCTTATCTCAACATTTTCAGATGCCATTTTCAAACACTGCCACAAAACAAGGGTTAATTGACATGCCACATATTATCCCTATATTCTGACCTTCCAATTAAATAACAAATATGTAGTAACCTATTTTTTTATATATAATTAAATATTAATTGATTTTATCTTATACAATTGTATTTAAATTAGAAAGGGTAAATGATTTTGTTTCCCTCTTTTCTTCCTTGTTTTGTTTGGAAAATTAAATTCTTTTAGTAGATAATTAAATAACTGATTAAATGGAAATTGAGGAAGATAATTCCTTTTGTTAAAGTCTTGTGGTAAAATTATTCAGAGCGGGAAGCTACTTGGGAGATAGAGGAGTCTATTCGAGCGGAGCATCCGCATCTCTTTGAAAAATTGGTGCGTTCATTCTTTTGATTCCGGGGACGGAATCCTTTTTAAGGGGTAGGTGATGTAATACCCGGGGAAAAATATATTTAATAAAAAAAATTTATTTTGTTATAAAACATATTAATTAAACTGTCATTTATTTGGGTCAAACTAGTTATTTAATTTGTGTGGGCTAATAAGTATTAATAAGAGATGGGTAAATTAATTTAGTACAATTTGGGCCTTCAAATTTATTGGGTTTAATATAATTAAATGTGGGTAATAATAAATCCTATTATAATTAGGAGAAATAATAAGACAATAAATAAAACCTAACTGCGCTGCATTATATCTCATATGAACGTAAGAAAGAAGTTTGTGCGTGAAGCGACACAAGGAAAAAAAAGAAGTAGGCGAGGCGGCAGAAAAAAATTGAAGAGTAGAAATTCGATATAACTCGACAAAGAATTTGGTCTCTCGGTGCGGCGACTCTAGCGACGACTCTCGGGGCACCATCGCCATTAAAGGTAAAATATTTATGTTTTCCTTATACTCTGCTTCTACGGCCATCTGATTCGATTTTTCCCTTGTTCGATTTAGTTTCTGAAAGTGGGTTTTTTTTTCTTTAATTATGAAATTATTTGGCAAATACTAGTTGCCAATTGTTCTGCAATCTGATTTTCCAGTTTATGTCACTCTTGGTGTTGCTAAGGTTATCTGATTCGCTTTAATTGTGGGTATTACTTAATTATTGCATATTCAGAAACTTATAATGGGTTAATAGATTAAGAGGTGATTAGTATACTGGCTTTTGAGTTTAGGGGGTGATTTGATGGTAAATTTGTGCTTGATGAATTAGTAATAGGTTTAAATTAAATCAACATGATGTTTGGAATAATAAAACTTGTTTTGGTTCTGGGTGTTGTTTTTATTTTTTTGGTTGTGAAGACACTTTTCTGACATTTTTTTTGACCTTGAAAGTCGTGTTTGTTAAACAAGTTATGATGTTTAACTTAAAGAGATGTTCTGAGTGACTAAAATTTGTTTGATGCAAATAAATTAGGAAAAGAAGGTTGACACAAATACTGATTGTGGAAAGTGAATTTGTTATTTATATTTAGTGTTGGTCTGTTGCAAGAGGGGTTCAGTATATTTACATAATATGGATTGGTTGATTATGTTTTTAATAGAGGATGATTATACATTCCAATTAAGACCGACTTTAGCAGAGCATGTATATGATGTAATAGTAGTACACTGTATGTTTTCTTTAAAAGCATTGTAAAAAAAATCCAAGCCAACAATTGGAGCATTTCAAGGAACTGCAGTTGAGGCTAGTTCATCAATGCAATAAGGGAATTTGTTTTTCTAATAAGTTTGCATTTTTTTTAATATGTACACATGTTATCTGTTGAAGGATTCTGATTAGTGAAGTTAATAGCTTTATTGTTTGTTGAATATGAAAGTTCAACTTTGACTATCATCAAAATCCATATTTTCCCCTTATACCCTGTAATTAAGATGGTGTTAGATAGGTTATGACCATGGACAGATTAATCCAGGTACGAATTTCGTACTCCTTCAGCGATACCCTTGTTAAATTTGATTCATTCGTTTTGTTCCTTATTTTGAATTTTGTTATTATTTCACATAATTGTCTCTTGTGAAATTCATATAATAGTTTCATTTTGGAGTTGATACATATGACTCGTAATGTACTCTTTGAATTAGGTTATCATGTTTAGTATTTATTTTTGATAATTGCAGAGCGGTACATGTTGCTACCTTCTTTTTGAGACCTTGTGACTATAATTTGATTTGGTTCAACATGTACCCTTTTGTTGGTATTATGTCGCATGTGTTGTGACATGATATCTTTGTTAGAATATACCGTAGGGTATACCTGAGCTATAACCACCTGTGGGGGTACCACAGGCATGTCGTCTTGGCACGAGAGGCATGACACTTTCCGTGGCGGTGTGATTGGTCCACGGCGTCTCCGTTTTGGGCTCCGGAGGAAGTGGGCCATTTGGTGTTTTGTTGTGGGAAGAGTATGGGTTAACCCTAGTTTTCTGTTCTGCGGATTTGTAATGTTGTGCCAAACACACTTATCCGATTGCATACATTTGGATCCGCAGTCCAATGAGTGATTTGCTTGTGTGGCATTGTTTTGATGTGCCTGTGTGGCATTATTTTGGTTGCCTATGTGGCATCATTTGACTTGCATGTGTGGCATTATTTTGACTTGCATGTGTGGCATTGTTTTGACTTTTCTGTGTGGCAAGATATATTTCTGAGCTCAATTGGTATGAAATAACCCCAACCATTTGTTTCAGCCTATTATTTCATTGTGTTAGTTTTGTTCATTTCAGTTCGTTTCGTCTCCTTTCAATTAATTGGGTTAGTTATTTCAGTTCATTATTTTCTTACTCTTCTGTTTGTTTCGTTAATTCTGTTGGTTCAGATATATTCTATTCAAATCTTTGGGGATTTTATTTTTTCGTCAGAGGCAATAATTTGTCTCTGTTGATTTCATATTTCAGTTGTATATCTTTTGTATCTTTATATCCGTACTGGGCAATTGGCTCATGCTGTGTTTTTCTTCCGGTAGATTTACAAGGGTGATTCAGGACTAGTGTGATGAGAGAGTTGTCTTTGACCACTAGGTTGTTTCGAATTTTAAGTTTTTATTATTTTGACTCTATTTGGAGAATTGTATTTAGTACGCTATTAATGTATCACAACTATTATTATTTTGAGGTTATTAGTGCTCTGTTTTCTTATTTTGAGGTTTGTTGTGCTTTGCACGTGACCTCCCTTTTCCTTTTTGGGAAGGGGGTGTTACAAAATAAGCTTAGGTAGGTCATACTAGCGAAGGATTTACCCGTCTCTCCCCTCCTAGTTCTAGCCTCAAATCTCAGCCAGGGATAATATCCCTAATCTTTTATACCAACTATGACTCCCCCAAAATAGGTATTCACAACCTATTCTGAGTCGCCAAATACATGGTACAGAATTCATATACAAACTTAATTATACAACTATCTTGTAAAATACGACAAAACAAAAGCTGAGAGTTTTAACATGAATATTGTCTCGTAGACAATATGCAAACTCAATTGGAGTCCTCATTATAATTATTATCACAGTATTTTATAAAATAGTGAGGACTACTACAGCCATCATCTCGGACCGTCACTCCATTCTCCGACTAGTCCCACCTATATTCTCATTTCTTGAAGAGAACAATGAAAGAAAAGGGTGAGCTCAACTATCCCATTAAAGAATATTATGACTAAGATAATGCAAAATAAATTATCATTAGCCTTTAACAGTGTAAAACTGATAGAATACAATAGACAACAAGTTTAACTGCAGCGGAACAAATAATACATTAAAAGAGTCAAGTAGAGCATGATGTCTACTATCTTCTATGATTTAAAAGTTCATCATCAATATTTTATCTCTATAAAACATCTCAATACGGGCTAAAGATATTCGTTAGTATCACATCCACAAATTATCCATGCACTACGGGCCAAGGATATTCGTTATTATTGCCAGTGGTCATGATCATGCCAAACAACTGTCCATCAATGCACTATGGGCCTATGAGGACTTTTACCACATCATTTATAACATTACAGGTCATGATTATACTGATACATAATTCCTGGTCATAATCATACCAATCAATAGTCCATCTATGCACTACGGGCCAAAGATGACTTTCATCACAATTTAAACATGAGGATGGTGACAATGATATATGAATTTAATTAAGTGAGATCAAGGATAAATTTCTAAGATTTATAATTCAATTTATCTAGAGTTTAAAAATGTCCAAATTAATAACATGATAACTACTTTGTGTAGTAAAATTCAAGAATAATATTCATGTATCAAAAATAATATGTACAGAAAAGAAATCAAATTTTTTGTCATGAATAGTACCCTAGGTGAATAGTACCCAAGTGAATAGTACTTCGTGAATAGTACCCCATGAATAATACCGTATGTATGAATAGGACTGTATATATAAATAGTACCATATATATGAATAGTGTCGTATGTATGAATAGTACCCATGAATAGTACTCCGGCATGAAAATCTTAAAATTTAACAAGAATGTTCAGAAAAATATTTTAGTGGAACGATACTAAATGAAGCGCAAATTTCAAGGATATTCTACTAATTTCAAGGAGTATAGAAGCAATACTTATCAACCTAAGTGTAGAATTAAGAATATGAAACGAAATAATATTACTTACATACTACAGATTATGGAAGAAAATATTATTTCTTACGAATACTGAACAAAATAATATCCCTTACGAATATTGAATGAAAATAATATTCCTTATGAATATTGAACTTATGAATATTGAACGAAGATAATATCCCTTACAAATATTGAACGAAAATTATATTCCTTATGAATATTGAACGAAAATTATATTCCTTACGAATATTGAACAAAAATAATATTCTATACGAATACGAAAAACAATATCTCTTACGAATATGAAATAAATAATACCCCTTACAATAAAAGGAGATTACTTCTGACTGGTATAATAGAAATATTCTTGAAGAAAAATTACACTATTTGCAACACTCAAATTTTCCTTAAACTCAAAAGAAATACGCTCAACATTATAGAAGAATTTTTTGATTCTGGTGTGATTTTCATTTCTAAACTAAGCATCCTATTTATAGGAGAATGGGAGGATACTATTTGAAATAATCATGAGTGAACAGTAGGGGGAAAATCACGGGCGAACGAATTCACGGACGAAGTTTTCAAATTTCACATGATTTTTACTATGCAGCACTATGCTGCACTATGTAGTACTATGCAATACTATGCAATATAATAAAATATAATATATTCTATTTGATATAAAAAAAACAAAACTTATATATATATATATATATCATCACACACACAATAATATATATATATATATATATATATATATATATATATATATATATATATATATATATATATATATACAAAACTAAGATAACTTCCTCCTAGTGATTTTAAAAAATGAGTAAGTGGTGGTCTATGTAATAAGCCAAATTTATAACAAATACTTCATAAAAAAATCCCACAATTTATCTCAATTTATTTGGCTTCACTAAACATAATTTTAATAATATTTATTCATCATTAATATTATAACTCACAATATTAACAACCAGATCATTCCCAGGAAATAGGGGCTTTCTGATAAGGACTTCTCATTTTTGGCGTGCAATTAGGTGACCAAACCCCTTTCTTTGACAGAACTTTTTAGACATTGTCAATAATGCAAATAATAATATGAATAAATATGTCATCTCAATTATTAATTTAATAATATAAAATATTATGCAGATGATACTGTGACAATAATTGAATCAATAATATGAGATACTATGCATCAACTACTATTGTAATAATTGAATAAAACTGAGTGACTTCTCACGTAAGCATCAATAATCAAAGATATTGTACAATATCATGTGCTACTTTGCAACCACGTGTATTACTGTACTTTTATCACCGAGTATTTCAACAGTTAACGGTAAAAGTCTTGCCGTTATTTTTATAAAATGATTATTTATGTCGCTTTCTAAATCCGACAGTAATTCTATTGTGGGGTCCACCAATGATTGTACGAATATTCTCGATAAAAAGAATATTCCCCGACCAAACGAAAATTTTATAACAACTTGCTTACTTTGCAAAATTTGTAAATATTACCCACAACTATAACATTATATCAAATCCACACCTTATTATTCAAAAAAATATTTAGAGAAAATTAAATCTTTATTCATAAAAGTTGGGTCTTACAAGAACTATTTTAGTTATATGATATTTAAGAATTTAGATCTCATTAGCATGATCATCATCATGATTATAAAAATATTGCTCAAAACTATAAGTTTATCACATTTAATAGAACAACACCATGTAGAAAAGTAAAAGCCTTTTATAAAATAACTTAAAAGTAAAAGCCTTTTATAAATTAACTTTTATTATTAATAAAAGAATAAGATTACAAAGTATATGTTATATCATATCAAATACGATTGGCTTGTGTGCATACTACTTTCACTTACAAGGTGTTAAGGCAGGAGTACAATTGACCGACCATATTTCAGAAGGCTAAGGACTATGTGAAGAAGTGTGTCAAGTTTTAGCTGAACAATCCTATTCTTTATAGGCGTCTCAAGGAGCTTTCTTTCGTTTTATCCCCGATCCCATTAACAGTTTGGGGGATCGACATCTTGGGTCTGTTGCCAAAGGTGTTGGTGTAATATCCTAGATTTTTCCATGTAATTAAACAACTTCAATAAACAAACTTATGTGAAATTCTTATATGACAATTATTTTTAGATGAATTATTTATTTTTATTATATGTTATGTGATAAGATGCATATTAATGGTTGTTACGATTAGGCCAATTATTTAAATTGGTTAAGGATGGAATTAATTCTAATTAATTTCGTGGGATGACTTACAAATATGAGTTTGAGTTTGGAGCGGAATTTAGAGACGCGGTCTGCATATTTGAGTCCGAAACGTCGGAATTAGGCAGGATAGACTGTAACCACAAAAATGTGTCACGAAAATGAGACATGTCTCATAATATTTTTAAATGTGTCACGAAAATGAGACATGCCTCATAATATTTTTATGTATCCATCATTCTCTTTTACAATGCTCTTATTTATAGATATATGGACTTGGAAGTTTCATGACGTAAATATCACATATAGTCAAATCTCTACTCTTGGAACTTTATTAGATATAATATTATCTTAAATTTAGCCCAAACACACTTTGGAGCGACGAATTGTCAACTACGAATTTTGAAGTTGAGTTTGACGAAACGGAGAGTTCCATGAAGTCCGGGACGTCGACTTTAGTAGGAATCGATATAAGTATCGACACGTGTGGCTACGGAGGGCAAAACGGTCAAAATCAGTATTTAAATTATTAAAATAACATTATAATGCATTTGTTTAATTGGACAGCAGCTGGTGGGGTCTTGTGACACATAATATGGGACAAGGAGGGAGAGTATATTCGTATATAGCAATAAGGAGGAAGAAAAATGATAACTCCTTATTAAACCATACATAATAATCAAACCTTTTCATGTTCTAACTTCCTCCCCCATAACTATATTCAAGTGGGATAATTATGCATGTAATCGATGATGGGAGTGGTGAAAATTTGGAGAGAGCGACTCTATCAAGTTATATATATATACACCCAACAAAAAAATATTTCACTTTGCAAAAATTCCACCAAGATACAAAAAGAAAGAGAAATTGAGAGTAATAGATGTTGTGGTGATTTCTGGAGATTTTGGAGAGTCTAAGAAAGCAAGGAATGAGTCTCTAATAGATTAAATCAAGAGGAATTCGCCAAAGAGGTAAGCTATGAACCCATTCTCTATGTTCTTCCAAAACTATGAGAGAATATGCATAGGAGACCTTTATAAATGGTTTGTTTTGGAGTATGTGATGTTGTGTAATTGTGGTCTGATTGTTATGGTGTAATAAGAACATAAGTTCTGGACAAATCATGCCATGTATGCTTTAAAAATCTAAAGAGTTATGCCTTGCATGCTAAGTGTTTGATATTATGCCTCTTAGTTGCTAATTTGATCAAAACATGAAAAGTTAGGGAAATGAATTGTTGTAACATGTATATATATGTTATTAGAAGTGGTCTGGATAATAGGAATCAAACCTATGCATGCTAGAATCAAAATCATAATTTTCTCAAAAGTTGGGTTAAACTAGTTTGCATGATTTTTCAGGATTTTTGGTCACTCGAAATCATGTCTTAGATAATCCATTTGTTGTATGTAATAATTTTTTAAAATAGTATGTAGCATGAGGTATAACATGTCCAAATTTCATTCGGATCGAAGCTATATTGAGTGAGATATGAAAATCATAAAGTCGCGAAATAAACATGTTAGAAACCGAAAAAAATTATGAACTGCTGACCCTAAGGACAAATTCGGGGCTAGCTACAATTTCCAGAAAATTTTGGGCTTTTGGGTTATTATAGTATCTTTGAATAAGCTTTCCATAGACTCGAAGCGGACTAATTCCGACTTGAGCAAGGAGTTATGACTTTTCAAAGTAGTTGCGTCAAATCTGTCCAACAAATTCGGAGCAGTCTCCTTGCACGGATTTTTTGGAATTTTGTGCTTGGAATTTGAAGATGATCCATAAACGAAAGTTGTAGCCCCAGAAGTTAGCTTCGCGTGGGCACAAGAATTTCTCAAAAATGTTTTAAAACAAATTAGTTATGACTATTTTAGCGAGGTATGGTAAAGCTGAGAAAAAAATGTAAAAACTGTTATGTTTGTGCAATTTTAAGTTCTGTTTTGGGCTGCTATGATATCTAAAATGGGTGGCATATATTTTCTAAATATATTCTATTATGATGTTTATAGCATATCCAATAGGAGACCCTTTTACTTCAAACTAGATTGTGTATGAATGGTGATTAACGAGACACATGTGATTAGGTTATGTGAAGGTTAATCGCTAGCGTTAATTATAGCAGGCTTATCAGGCAAGTTTCCTAACCCTAATTTCTTTTGGGTATTTATTAAATCCTTACTAATATTATCGCAGTAAGGGTAAGTATTGGACTTGTGTTAGTTATTTATTCGTGCAAGTTTCTTCGTTGAAAAGTCATACAAACTCCAATTATCTTGCAAGCTTTTCAATGGTTATTCAGTTATTATTCTAACGGCTATGCTTTTAAGTTTCATGTCATCATAGAATTGTTTCTATGTATGTTCCTAGCCTTTGGTTACGGCTAGTTATTATTGATGAAAAAGGATTTAAAACACATCTTTCGACGCTATTGAATGTTTACCAATCCAAGTTGCCTTCGTGAGGTCTCGCATGATTACTAAGATGAACAACCCGAATGAACGGGAAAAATAGATGTCGGGCAAATAGTCCCATTTATTCGTATGCATTTTAAACTTAATACATGTACACAATGTAGCGTATAATGGGCTGATCATCTGGCGTACTTGTAGAGACCGTTTACAGTCTATTGGATTGTTAAACTGTCTTATTGTTTTTGATGAAAGAAAATATGTTTAGGGTATTTTACACCCCTTAGTAGGATATTGAAAATTCTTAAATTCTTATTCTTGATGTTCTTCTTTAACACTTGATAATCTTTCAACTGTTGAGATCTAGTAATTCAAATGCCCTTATCCTGATGTATACTTCCCATTTATTCCGTATACTTGCTGGGCAATTTGTGCTCATTCTTGTTTAAACCTTTTAGTTAAGGATGAGAAGGCTGAGGGTTCGGGCAAGGACAAGCTAGGGAAAGTCCAAGATGAAGTAATGCTAATGGTTATGTAATAAAATAATTATTTCTGCATATGTGTATTGTAGCGATAAACGCTAAGACTAAGTTCCAGTATGTTTTAAGGTTGTAAAGACTTGGGATTTTGTTTCGACTATTTATGTAATAGTTAATACTATTATTCCTTATTGTTAAGGTTTACTTAGTTAGATGATGGTGTATGTTGTATCGTGAGCACCAAGTTCTGTAATCGATGGTTACACGTATTTGGGGACGTCACAGGTTGGTATCAAAGCTTTAGGCTATAAACCTTAGGTGGGGAACCTTGGGCTATAACCTTAGAGAGAGTTAGTGGAGATGATAGGGAGATGAACTCACATAGAGTTCTAAGTGTAGTGACAAATCTATTTTTTCTAAAAACAAAATCAATATCTATTTTTCTAATCGAGTTGATTTGTGTTTTGATTATAGGATGTCAGGAGAAGAGGAAGTTAGAGATATTCGTGTAGTAAGTGAGCAGTTAGTGACAATTTGTGCACGAGCCTATAATGAGGCAAAGCGGTGAGTCGGAACCAGGAGGAGTATCCATGAGAGGAAGGGGAGCCGAGGAGGACTCAGGAGGTACTGAAGACACTATCTTTGGATGAGTTGATGGGCGAGGATCGTCGAGGCTGGGACGACAAGGTTCCGAAGTTAGAGGAGGCATGTGTGGGGAACAACAAGCTACAACATTGTTAGGAGCTTTGGTGGACCACCTGGTAATTAGGAATGGGGATCTGGTGACAGTTTGGGTTGAAGGCCGAAGTTGGTTAAATTTGAAGGATGAGAGGATGCTATCGAAACCACTTGGGACATACCATTAATGGGTTGGAGTCAAGGATTGAGTCTCCAACTTGACAATGATTATTACCACTTTTGGGGAGATGAGAGAAGAGACCAGTGTTAGAAATGAGAAGCTAATCGGAGAGTTGGAGGGAGAAGTTAGAGACAAGAAGGTTAAGATAGACAAGATGAAATACGTGTTTAAGTCGGCACATGGAAGGTTCCAGCATAGGGTGCGTCACTTTCCACGTGAGGAGCGCCGATCTGGCCGCGTTTTAAGCCGAGAGCTGGTGAAAAAGATAGCAGATGAGGAACATGAGGACGCCATTAGGCGAGGTCTTTAGTTATTATGATAAACTTTTTCCTAGTAGCAAATAAAATGCTTATCTATGTAATAAGCATTTTATTTGCTACTAGGAAAAAGTTTATAATTGATGTCTGCAGGTTATATTGACCAATCGAGTAATTAACCGGAAAAATGACCAATTAATTTCTATTGATTCACATGATTATAACTATTTGTTCACATGTGTGTACTATTGATTCACATTCATTTACTATTAGGGGAGTTGGTGCAAGATTGATAATACTTGCATGACTAAGTTAAAAATGGAGGTATAGATGGAGGTACTATACTGTAATTCATATTTTCACATGTCTAGAACTATTGAGTCACATGATTTACTATTGATTCACATGATTTACTATTAAGGGAGGTGGTGCAAGTTTGATAATACTTGCAGGACTAAATTAAAAATGAAGGAAAAGAGGAAGGTATTATACTGTAATATTTCGAGCGCCAAAACATACAATTATCGAAACTATATTTTCATATAAATAAAAGCTATTTACTTCATTATTTTTCACCAATTCACTAAAGCTATAGAGCAATTATTATAGAGAGAAATTATAGAGAGAAAGAATAAGAGAAGTCTGCTACCTCACTATTCCAGTATCCAGTCTTCTTTTGAGTTAAGGTATATTATTATTATAGTAATGGGTATTATTCTTTCGTATTCATGAAGAGAGTTATTTTCTTTCAATACTCGTAATGGTTGTTATTCCATTCTTTATTATTATGTTGAAATAACCTATCTATGCGAAGTACCGCATACATGGTGAAATTCTTCTGTTATTCCATTCTTTATTATTCTGTTGGAATAACCTTTCTGTGCGGTCTATCGCATACCTGGTGAATTTTGTTGTTATTTCATTCTTTATTATTCTGTTGGAATATCCTATCTGTGCAGATTATGCATGACCTGGTTCCATTCTTTATTATTCTGTTGAAATATCCTGTCTGTGCGGATTACGCATGACCTGGTTCCATTCTTTATTATTCTGTTGGAATAACATGTCTATGTGGATTACCGCATGCATGGTGAATGATCCTTTGTATTTATTCTTTATTAAATTGTGGAAATGATCTGTCTATGTGGATTACCGCATGGCAGGTGAAAATCCATTTGCAGTTTTATATATTCTATTATTCTCATATGAGATATCATTTCTTTTGTACTCGTCATGGAATATCATTTTTTTGGTATTTTTTTTACGAGTTACTATTCACGAGTTACTATTCACCCAATTACTATTCACTCTAGCATTATTCACTCGGGTATTAGGGGCACTTTTCGTTCCAGAGTACTATTCATAAGTTACTATTTATGGGTTACTATTCACCTTATTACTATTCACTCTAGTATCATTTACTCGGGTATTCGGGACACTTTTCGTGTTGGGGTACTATTCCTGAAGTACTATTCACGGTGTACTATTCACCCGAAAAATATATTTCTTTTCTGTCCAAATTATTTTTGGTACATGAATATTATTCTAGAATTTTACTCCACAAAGCAGTATCATGTTGACAATTTGGATATTTTTAAACTCTAGATAAATTTAAAGTCATTAATATTTATCCTTGATTTCGTTTGATTAATGCTTATATCATTGCCATCATCCTCATGCTTATATTATGATGAAAGTCATATTTGGCTTACGTGCAAAGATGGACTGTTGATTATTGGTTTTACAGTTGTAT
The DNA here is from genome assembly GCA_020205605.1 of Panax ginseng. Taxonomy (NCBI): domain Eukaryota; kingdom Viridiplantae; phylum Streptophyta; class Magnoliopsida; order Apiales; family Araliaceae; genus Panax; species Panax ginseng. The sequence goes on along the minus strand of CM035137.1, from coordinate 106,029,392 downwards.
ATCTTTGGCTTACGTGCAAAGATGAAGTATTGATTGATGAGTATCTTTGGCTTATGTGCATAAATGAACTGTTTATTGGTATGATTATGACCAGGGATCATTCGGTATAATCATGACCCGTAATGTTATAGATGATGTGGTAAAAGTCCTCATTGGCCCGTAGTGCATTGATAGAGGCGATTATTGGTATGATTATAACCGAGGATTATTCGGTATAATCATGACCATTGATGATTAAATGAATATCCTTGGTAGTAGTGGTGGGGATGATTCGATGATGTGGATTATTTATTAAAGGTCGAGTCTCGGCGATAAAATATTGATTATACACTTTTAATTCGTAAAAGATAGTAGATATCATGCTCCACTTGACTATTCTAAAATACAGTTGTATGTCTTTGTCCTGTAGTGCAAAGATGAATTGTTAATGAATATCTTTGGTCGTAGTGCAAAAATGAATTTATTAGTATGATTATGAGCAGGAATTGTGATTTGGTATAACCATGATTTTTGATGTTTCAGGTGAAGATAGGTGATGAAAATTATCTTCGTCCTGGGTGCGAAGAGGAATTTAGAATCACAATTATGATTATGTGCTATTCATATGATTGTGGACAGGAATTGTTGATTGATGTTACAGGGATAAAACATTATTGGTGGATTTTTAACATGGAGAAGATAATAGATCTGAGGTCTATTTGACTCTTCTAATGGATTGCCCGTTCCGCTGCAACTATGGTTGAAAAGTTTTATCATCTACCATATGTTCTAAATCTCTGATTTATTACTAATGAAGGCTATTGATAATTTAATTATCTTGGTCATGATATTCTTTATTGAGCTAGTTGTGCTCACCCTTACGCTTCATAATTCCTTTCGGGTAATAAGAGTGTTCTTCACGGTCGAGCGGGGATAATGGGAATAGAAGCGGTGGTCTATAGTTGTTGAGGTTCTCCTAAATAGTATGGAAATAATTTTATTAAGAACTTTAGATAAGTGTGTCATGTATTGTATATGTCATTTGATATTTAATTTTGGTGAACCAAATAGGGTGAGAGTGAACCCAACTTTGGAAGGGTGTTTTGCCACTATCATACAAGATGTTCTAATGACATACAACCTCGTGTTATCATAAGGCGGGGTTGTGCACACCCACTTGCCGAGTATATCTACGAGCACTACCTATATGATCTTGGAGTTTGTTTGAAATATAATTCTCAATTGGAGAAAATGGAGATAATCAATTGTCAAGAGAAGACTCACTGTAAAATCCAAAATTTTACGAATAAAGATTTAATTTTCTTGAAATATTTTTTTTTGAATATTATGGTGTGGATTTGATATAATGTTATAGTTGTGGGTAGTATTTATAAATTTTGCAAAGTATGCAAGTTGTTGTATTATATTCGATTGGTCGGGGAATATTCTTTTTGTCGGGGAATATCCGTACGAAGATACAATCTTTGGTGGACCCCACAACAGAATTATTGTCGGATTGAAAAAATGACAAAAATATTTTTATGAAAATAACAGCAGAAGTTTTAGCGTTAAAACGATTGAATTACCCGGTAGTAAAAGTACAGTAATACGCGTGGTTGCATAGTAGCACACGATATTGATTATTGATGCTTACGTGAGAAGTCACTCAGTTTTGTTCGATTATTGCTACAGTAATTGTTGTATAGTATCTCACGTTATTTGATTCAATTATTGTCGATATTTTATATATTATTAAATCAATAATTGAGATGACAGAGTTATTAATATTATTATTTGTAATATTAACAATGTCTAGAAGTTACGCCGAGGAGAGGTTTGGTCACCTAATTGCGCTCCAATGAGGATAAATCCTTATTGGAAAGCCCTCTTTCACGGGAACAACTTGATCGATTAATATTGTGAATTATAATAATGATGATAAATGTTGTTAAATATATTAAGGTGACTTTCTATGAAGTCACGAAAGTTTATATATATATATATATATATATATATATATATATATATATATATATATATATATATTATATATATAAATTTTGTTTTATTAGTATTATTAATGAAATAAAAGCAGAAAAGCTTTTTCTATAAAACATAATACTTTTATAAAGTTATTTATTTTATTAGACTATAAATAGAATATATTATATTCTATTATGCATAGTATTTTGCATAGTAAAATATTTTTATATAAAGCAGAATACTTTTATAAAGTTATTTATTTTATTAGACAATAATTAGAATATATTATATTTTATTATGCATAGTGTTTTGCATAGTGCACTGCAAAGTATATTTTGCATAGTAAAATCTTTTTATATAAAATATAATACTTTTATAAAGTTATTTGTTTTATTAGACAATAATTAGAATATATTATATTTTATTATGCATAGTGTTTGCATTGTGCCTGCATAGTGTTTGCATAGTAAAATCTTTTTATATAAAACAGAATACTTTTATAAAGTTATTTGTTTTATTAGACTATAAATATAATATATTATATTTTATTTAAAAGATTTTGTTTTATTAGAATATTTTATTAATACTGCATAGTAAATCAATATGGACCGTTCATGAATTAGTTACTATTCAGTCCATTCTCCTATAATTAGGATAAATTAACTCTTAAACTTTTTTTATTAAATTCTTATATCATTGTCATCATCCTCATGTTTATATTAGGTATGCACTTGGTATGATTATGACTAGGGATTAATCGGTATAATCATGACCGTAATGTTACAAATGATGTGGTAAAATTCCTCATTGGCCCGTAGTGCATTGATGGACAGTTGTTGGCATGATCATGACCATTGATGAATACACGAATATCCTTGGCCCGTAGTGCATGGATAATTTGTGGTTGTGATACTAATGAATATTATTGGCCATAGTGCAGGGATGATGTGGATTATTTATTAAGCTGAGTCCTAGCGTTAAAAGTGATGAAAAACCTTTTAAATCATAGAAGATAGTAGATTTTATTCTCTACTTGACTCTTTTAATGGATTGCTTATTCCGCTGCAGTTAAACTTGATGTTCGTTATATTGTATCAGTTTAACACTGTTGAAGGCTAACGATAATTTATTCTGCATTATCTTAGTCATAATATTTCTTACTGTGCTAGTTCATCTCACCCTTTTACTTTCATTGTTCTCTTCAGGAAATGAGAATGTAGCAGGGACTAGTCGGGGAACGGAGTGACGGTCCAGATGATAACATTAGTAGTCCTCACTATTCTATGAAATAGTGTGTTAATAAATGTATTGAGGACTTATTTTGAGTTTGAATACTATTTAGAAGACAATATTTGTATTAAAACTCACAGCTCATGTTGTATATTTAAGATTGTATATGTATTCTGTACCACGTATTTGGCGACTCAAAATAGGTTATGTATACCTATTTTGGGGGCGTCACAGTTGGTATCAAAGCTTAGGATATGATCCCTGGCTGAGATGTGAGACAAGAACTAGGAGGGAGGCGGGGAATTCCTTCGCTAGTATCACCTACCTAAGTTTATTTGGTATTTAATTGGTCACATCGGTATAGGGATAATATGTGATATGTCAATTAACCCTTGTTTTGTGACAATGTTTTAAAATGTCATCTGAAAATGTTGAGATAAGCAATGGAGCAAAATAATATGACCGTATCGCAGTACGAGGCTAAGTTTGCGGAGTTATCCCAGTTTGCATCGCATTTGGTCGATAATGAGGAGCGAATGACGCGAATGTTTCTAAGAGGTTTAAAACCCGATATACGTCAATACCTCATTTCTCATAAACTTTGTTTATATTCAGATGTTGTGAATAGGGCTAAGTTATTGGAGCGCGATAATGAGTTAGCACAACCAAAAGGTAACGACCAACAACACGATAATAATCGTACCGGTGGCAACGTCCATCGGAACAATGATGACCATCGTGGGGGAAATTATCATGCCAAGAATGGTAACCACTTTGGTGGTAATCATGGCCAAGATATTAGAAGTGGAAATTTCAAGAAGAGAAGGTCATTTAGCTCGATTTTGTCGTATATTGAAGTTAAGTCAAGTTGGGACGGTGGCACCAAAGGCGGATACGGACAAAACAAAGTCGGTGGTTTCAAGAAGAGAATTTTTCGTGACTTCTCAAAAAGCGAGTAACCTGAACGAAGTTAGCACGGGTTAGTTAATTATAAATTTTTGCGAAGTCTATACTTTCTTAGATACCGGTTCTACCCATTCTTTTATCCCTCTTGCTTGCGTTCAATGTTTAAATTTGTCTCCGGAGAAATTAGACTTTAACATATCTATTGAAACTCCGTTGGGAGAAACCTTCATTACATCCACTATTTATAAATCTTGTTTGATTCAAATCGACACTTTCACGTTACTTGTCGATCTTATCTCTTTGAAAATACTTGCCTTTGATGTGATTTTAGGGATTGATTGGTTAACTACTCATCATGCTAAAATCAATTGTTTTCGTAAGGTTGTTAGCTTTCATATTCCTAACCAACCTATTATACGAATTCAAGCAACCAAACCACTAAAGTTAATCCCTGTCATATCAACCCTTAAGTAAAGAGCCCCGATCCTTTCGTTGTTGACTTCCTTGTGTGGAATGCATCGAAGCTAGACTTTCCTTAGGGGACGCCGTGAATGACAATGGCAAGTTGATAGGTATCGATGTGACATACTATCCAAGTCTTGGATGAGAGTTACAGTTTTGAATGATATTTCTATGGTAAATAAATTTCCTGGCGCATTCTTGAAGACTTCTTAGCCTACCCCTAGAGTGTGAAATCGAATTTTGTATTGACCCCAGTACAAAACCCATTTCTAAAACCATAAATATTTCTTCACCCAAAGCGAGCGTATAATGCGCAAAAAGAAGTTGGCTCGAGTCATTGAAGATTACGATTATACCATTCAATATCATCGTGGAAGAGCGAACGTGGTAGCTGACGCGTTGAGTAGAAGATCGTATGCATTTATGAGTACGATGTTGTTAACACAAAAACCCATTTCGTATAACTTTCAAATGATGAAGATAGAGTTAAAGACTCTAAGTACCCACGTGGTGATATAAAATATACGAGTAGAATCGACTTTAATCGATAAAGTTAAAGCCGCTCAAGCTACATACTCAGAGCTGATGAATGTGAAGAAGAAGGTTCAGGAGGGCGTTATTCTAGAAGCAAGAATCGATGAAGAGAGGAAATCTCAACCCTCGATTTTAATTGGCCCATTTGAAATCCTCGGTCGAGTAGGAACTATGGCCTATAGACTCGTTTTACCGCCAAATATATTGCGTGTTCATAACGTTTATCACGTGACAAAGTTACGTAAATATGTGGACTACCCGAACCACATTATTGATTTAGAATCGGACGAGATAGCGGATAATTTAACGTATGAAGATGTACCTATTAAAATCCTGGAATATATTCTATGCTTAAAGGTTATACCTCAAGAGTTAGAATCTGACGAAGTGTCCTCATCTGTTCGACATACCAGGTACGTAAGTAAATTTCTAGGGTAAAATTTCATAAGGAGGGGAGATTGTAAAATCCCAAATTTTACGAATAAAGATTTAGTTTTCTCGAAATATTTTTTTTAAATATTATGGTGTGGATTTGAGATAATGTTATAGTTGTGGGTAGTATTAATAAATTTTTCAAAGTATGCAAGTTGTTTTATTATATTCAATTTGTCGGGGAATATTCGTATGACGGTACAATCATTGGTGGACCCCACAACAGAATTATTGTAGGATTGAGAAAAGGACAAAAATATTTTTATGAAAAAAACGGCGGAAATTTTACTGTTAAAATTGTTGAACTACCCGGTAGTAAAAGTACAGTAATACGCGTGGTTGCATAGTAGCACACGATATTGATTATTGATGCTTACGTGAGAAGTCACTCAGTTTTGTTCAATTATTGCTCACGATAATTGTTGCATAGTATCTCACGTTATTTGATTCAATTATTGTTGATATTTTATATATTATTAAATCAATAATTGAGATAGCGAGTTATTAATATTATTATTTTCAATATTAACAATGTCTAGAATTTACGCGAGGAGAGGTTTGGTCACCTAATTATGCGTATTATGGGGAGAAATCCTTATTGAAAGCCCCTCTTTTCCAGGGAACGACACAGTCGATTAATATTGTGAATTATAATAATGATGATAAATGTTGTTAAATATATTGAGGTGACTTTTTATGAAGTCACGAAAGTTTATATTTATATATATATATATATTATATAAATTTTGTTTTATTAGTATTATTAATGTAATAAAATAGAAAAGCTTTTTATATAAAACAACATTTATACTCCATTTGCAGTTTCATATATTCTGTTATACTCAGTTGGTTAAAGTTTTGACTTCTATACTCCATTAAATTAGTGGAATATCCTTGATATTTGTGCTTCATCCAGTATCTTTTCATGGAAATATTCTTCTGAGCATTCTTGAATTTTACCCTACAAAGAAGTATCATGTTGACAATTTGGACGTTATTAGTTCCTGGATAAATTAACTCTTGAACTTTTTTTATTGAATTCTTATATCATTGTCATCATCCTCATGTTTATATTATGTTGAAAGTCATCTGTGGCCTGTATGCATAGATGCACTTGGTATGATTATGACCAGGGATTTATCAGTATAATCATGACTGTAATGTTACAAATGATGTGGTAAAAGTCCTCATTGGCCCGTAGTGCGTTGATGGACAATTGTTGGCATGATCATAACCATTGATGAATACACGAATATCCTTGGCCCGTAGTGCATGGATAATTTGTGGTTGTGATACTAATTAATATCCTTGGCCGTAGTGCAGGAATGATGTGGATTATTTATTAAACTGAGTCCCAGCGTTAAAAGTGATGAAAAACCTTTTAAATCATAGAAGATAGTAGATTTTATTATCTACTTGACTCTTTTAATGGATTGTTTATTCCGCTGCAGTTAAACTTGATGTTCGTTATATTGTATCAGTTTAACACTGTTGAAGGCTAACGATAATTTATTCTGCATTATCTTAGTCATAATATTTCTTACTGTGCTAGTTCATCTCACCCTTTTACTTTCATTGTTCTCTTCAGGAAATGAGAATGTAGCAGGGACTAGTCGGGGAACGGAGTGACGGTCCAGATGATAACATTAGTAGTCCTCACTATTCTATGAAATAGTGTGTTAATAAATGTATTGAGGACTTATTTTGAGTTTGAATACTATTTAGAAGACAATATTTGTATTAAAACTCACAGCTCATGTTGTATATTTAAGATTGTATATGTATTCTGTACCACGTATTTGGCGACTCAAAATAGGTTATGTATACCTATTTTGGGGCGTCCTGATTAAGTATCAAAGCTTAGAGATATGATCCTTGGTGAGATGTGAGACAAGAACTAGGAGGAGAGGCAGGGAATTCCTTCGCTAGTATGACCTACCTAAGTTTATTTGGTATTTAATTGGTGGAATCACAACATATAGGGATAATATGTGATATGTCAATTAACCCTTATTTTGTGACAATGTTTGAAAATGGCATCTGAAAAAGTTGAGATAAGCAATGGAGCAAAATAATATGACCGTATCGCAGTACGAGTCTAAGTTTGTAGAGTTATCCCAGTTTGCATCCCATTTGGTCGATAATGAGGAGCGAATGACGCGAATGTTTCTAAGAGGTTTAAAACCCGATATACGTCAATACCTCATTTCTCATAAACTTTGTTTATATTAGGATGTTGAGGGCTCGATTATTGGGTAGCGATAATGAGTTAGCACAACCAAAAGGTAACGACCAACAACACGATAATAATAAATCTTGCGGTGGCAACGGCCATCGGAACAATGATGACCATCGTGGGGGAAATTATTATGCCATGAATGGTAACCACTTCGGTGATAATCATGGCCAAGATAATAGAAGTGGAAATTTCAAGAAGAGAAGGTCATTTAGCTCAATTTTGTCGTATAGTGAAGTCAAGTCCAGTTGGGACGGTGGCACCAAAGGCGGATACAGACAAAACAAAGTCGGTGGTTTCAGGAAGAGAATTTTTCGTGACTTCTCAAAAAGCGAGTAACTTGAATGAAGTTAGCACGGGTTAGTTAATTATAAATTTTTGTGAAATCTATACCTTATTAGATACTGGTTCTACCCATTCTTTTATCCCTCTTGTTTGCGATCAATGTTTAAATTTGACTCCGGAGAAATTAGACTTTGACTTATCTGTTGAAACTCCGTTGGGAGAAACCTTCATTACATCCACTGTTTATAAATCTTGTTTGATTCAAATTGACACTTTCACGTTACTTGTCGATCTTATCTCTTTGAAAATACTTTCCTTTGATGTGATTTCAGGGATTGATTGGTTAACTACTCATCATGCTAAAATCAATTGTTTTTGTCAGGTTGTTAGCTTTCATATTCCTAACCAACCTATTATACGAATTCAAGCAACCAAACCACTAAAGTTAATCCCTGTCATATCAAGCCATAAGTAAAGAGCCCCGATCCTTTCGTTGTTGACTTCCTTGTATGGAATGCATCGAAGCCAGACTTTCCGTAGGGTACGCCGTAAATGACGATGGCAAGTTGATAGGTATCGATGTGACGTACTATCCAAGTCTTGGATGAGAGTCACAGTTTTGAATGATATTTCTATTGTTATTAAATTTCCTGACGCATTCTTGAAAACTTCTTAGCCTACCCCTAGAGTGTGAAATCGAATTTTGTATTGACCCCAGTACAAAACCCATTTCTAAAACCCTTAAATATTTCTTCACCCAAAACGAATGTATAATGCGCCAAAGAAGTTGGCTCGAGCTGTTGAAGATTACGATTATACCATTCAATATCATCTGGAAGAGCGAACGTGGTATCTGACGCGTTGAGTAGAAGATCGTATGCGTTTATGAGTGCGATGTTGTTAACACAAAAACCCATTTCGTATAACTTTCAAATGATGAAGATAGAGTTAAAGACTCTAAGGACCCACGTGGTGATATCAAATATACGAGTAGAATCGACTTTAATCGATAAAGTTAAAGCCGCTCAAGCTACATACTCAGAGCTGATGAATGTGAAGAAGAAGGTTCAGGAGGGCGTTATTCTAGAAGCAAGAATCGATGAAGAGAGGAAATCTCAACCCTCGATTTTAATTGGCCCATTTAAAATTCTCGATCGAGTAGGAACTGTGGCCTATAGACTCGTTTTACCGCCAAATATATTGCGTGTTCATAACGTTTATCACGTGCCGAAGTTACGTAAATATGTGGACTACCCGAACCACATTATTGATTTAGAATCGGACGAGATAGCGGATAATTTAACGTATGAAGATGTACCTGTTAAAATCCTGGAATATATTCTATGCTTAAAGGTTATACCTCAAGAGTTAGAATCTGACGAAGTGTCCTCATCTGTTCGACATACCAGGTACGTAAATAAATTTCTAGGGTAAAATTTCATAAGGAGGGGAGATTGTAAAATCCCAAATTTTACGAATAAAGATTTAGTTAACTCGAAATATTTTTTTTAAATATTATGGTGTGGATTTGAGATAATGTTATACTTGTGGGTAGTATTTATAAATTTTTCAGAGTATGCAAGTTGTTGTATTATATTCGATTGGTCGGGGAATATCCGTATGACGGTACAATCATTGGTGGACCCCACAACGGAATTATTGTCGGATTGAGAAAATGACAAAAATATTTTTATGAAAATAACGACGGAAGTTTTAGCGTTAAAATTGTTGAACTACCCGGTAGTAAAAGTACAGTAATACGCGTGGTTGCATAGTAGCACACGGTATTGATTATTGATGCTTACGTGAGAAGTCACTCGGTTTTGTTCAATTATTGCTCACGATAATTGTTGCATAGTATCTCATGTTATTTGATTCAATTATTGTCGATATTTTATATATTATTAAATCAATAATTGAGATGATGAGTTATTAATATTATTATTTGCAATATTAACAATGTCTAGAATTTACGCTTGATGAGAGGTTTGGTCATCTAATTACGGCATGACGAGGAGAAATCCTTATTGGAAAGCCCCTCTTTCCTTGGAGCGACTGGTCAATTAATATTGTGAATTATAATAATGATGATAAATGTTGTTAAATATATTGAGGTGACTTTTTATGAAGTCACAAAAGTTTATATATATATATATATATATATATATTATATAAATTTTGTTTTATTAGTATTATTAATGTAATAAAATAGAAAAGCTTTTATATAAAAGCAGAATACTTTTATAAAGTTATTTGTTTTATTAGACTATAAATAGAATATATTATATTCTATTATGCATAGTTTTTGCATAGTAAAATATTTTTATATAAAACAAAATACTTTTATAAAGTTATTTATTTTATTAGACAATAATTAGAATATATTATATTTTATTATGCATAGTGTTTGCATAGTGCCTGCATAGTGTTTTGCATAGTAAAATCTTTTTATATAAAACAGAATACTTTTATAAAGTTATTTGTTTTATTAGACAATAATTAGAATATATTATATTTTATTATGCATAGTGCCTGTATAGTGTTTGCATAGTAAAATATTTTTATATAAAACAAAATACTTTTATAAAGTTATTTGTTTTATTAGACTATAAATATAATATATTATATTTTATTTAAAAGATTTTGTTTTATTAGAATATTTTATTAATACTGCATAGTAAATCAATATGGACCGTCCGTTTAAAAGTAAATCAATATGGACCGTTCATGAATTAGTTACTATTTAGTCCATTCTCTTATAAATAGAAGCTCATTTATTCCTTCATTATTTCTTACGAATTCACTAAAACTTTAGAGAGAGAAACTATAGAGAGAAAGAAGAAAAGTATTCTGCTACTTCACTATTCCAGTATCCAGTCTTCTTTTGAGGTAAGGGGTATTATTTCTTTCGTATTCACGAAGAGAGCTATTGTTATTTCATTCCTTATTATTATGTTGGAATAACATGTCTATGCGAAGTACCGCATACATGGTGAAATTCTTATGTTATTCCATTCTTTATTATTATGTTGGAATAACCTGTCTATGCGAAGTACCGCATACATGGTGAAGTTCTTCTATTATTCCATTCATTATTATTACATTCAATATATCCACATGCATGCGTTTTCTGAATGACCTAGTTCCATTATTTATTATTACATTGGAATAAACATACCTACGCGATCTCATCGCATGTCTGGTGAAGTCTTTTTTTAGTTCATTCTTTATTATTATGTTGGAATATCCTGTCTGTGCGTTGACGCATGGCCTGGTTCCATTATTTATTATTATGTTGGAATAATCTGTCTGTGCGGTCTATTGCATGCATGGTGAATTCTTTTGTTATTCCATTCTTTATTATTCTGTTAAAATAACCTGTCTTTGTGGATTACCACGTGCATGGTAAATGACCTTTCGTATTCATTTCTTATTAAATTGTGGAAATGATCTGTCTACGTGGATTACCGCATGGCGGCCAAAAATCCATTTGCAGTTTCATATATTTTGTTATACTTAGTTGGTTAAAATTTTGACTTCTATACTCCATTAAATTAGTGGAATATCCGTGATATTTGCGCTTCATCCAGTATCTTTTCATGGAAATATTCTTCTCAGCATTCTTGAATTTTACCCTACAAAGAAGTATCATGTTGACAATTTGGACATTATTAGTTCCTGGATAAATTAACTCTTGAACTTTTTTTATTGAATTCTTATATCATTGTCATCATCCTCATGTTTATATTATGTTGAAAGTCATCTGTGGCCTGTAGTGCGTAGATGCACTTGGTATGATTATGACCAGGGATTAATCGGTATAATCATGACCGTAATGTTACAAATGATGTGGTAAAATTCCTCATTGGCCCGTAGTGCATTGATGGACAGTTGTTGGCATGATCATGACCATTGATGAATACACGAATATCTTTGGCCCGTAGTGCATGGATAATTTGTGGTTGTGATACTAATGAATATCCTTGGCCGTAGTGCAGGGATGATGTGGATTATTTATTAAGCTGAGTCCCATCGTTAAAAGTGATGAAAAACTTTTTAAATCATAGAAGATAGTAGATTTTATTCTCTACTTGACTCTTTTAATGGATTGTTTATTTCGCTGCAGTTAAACTTGATGTTTGTTATATTGTATCAGTTTAACACTGTTGAAGGCTAACGATAATTTATTCTGCATTATCTTAGTCATAATATTTCTTACTGTGCTAGTTGAGCTCACCCTTTTACTTTCATTGTTCTCTTCAGGAAATGAGAACGTAGCATGGACTAGTCGGGGAACGGAGTGACGATCCAGATGATAACATTAGTAGTCCTCACTATTCTATGAAATAGTGTGTTAATAAATGTATTGATGACTTATTTTGAGTTTGAATACTGTTTAGAAGACAATATTTGTATTAAAACTCACAGCTCATGTTGTATATTTAAGATTGTATTTGTATTCTGTACCATGTATTTGGCGACTCAAAATAGGTTATGTATACCTATTTTGGGGGCGTCACAGTTGGTATCACAGCTCATGTTGTATATTTAGATTGTATTTGTATTCTGTACCATGTATTTGGCGACTCAGAATAGGTGATGTATACCTATTTTGGGGGCGTCACACTCACCATTGGAAAGAAGATGATAGTAATCTTCTTGTTTTTCTTTAGGGACTATTGGGTCAACCAAGGATAATTCTGTGGACATATGATATCTATCATAACTTAGACGCATGGCCTCCCATGTACGAAGGTTTCTTTGAGTATTTTCCAAAGATTTTAATTTCTAAAACAGTTATTGACTGTACTTTTATGTAAAGTACCATTGTAAGGTTGTGGTTGACGCACCATAAGAGTTACATACATTTGTATTAAAACTCACAGTTTAACTGTGGTCGTATTCTGCACGACATTTCAACAGTTATATAAATGAAGTTTGTAAATGATTTTTTTTATAGTGTGATATCTAGCGACTCAGAATGGGTTGTGTGGACCTATTTTGGGGGCGTCACAAATGGTATCAGAGCTTAGGGATATGGTCGCTGGCGGAGATATGAGTCTAAAACTAGGAGGAGAGAGACGAGTATTATACTTCGCTAGTGTGTGACTTACCTAAGCTAAAATTTTTACTTGATAAATTGACAAATTATGATATAACCTTTGTTTTGAAGATATATTCCAAAATAATATCTGAAATACAGGAGATGGGCAATGGAAAAATCATGATACAGAGGAAATAACCGGGAATGTACAATTCGAAAAGAAAGCAAGGTATTCTCATCTCTTCGAATACCAGGTACGTACGTAAATTCGAGAGCAAAATTTCATAAGGAGGGGAGATTGTGAGATCCCAAATTTTATGAAATGAAAGTATTCAATTTTCTTATAATTATTCTATTTGGTAAATAGTTATATTGATAAAAGTTTAAAGTTAAGGGTGATATTTGAAAATTTTGCAAAGTAAGCGAGTTGTTATAAAATATTCGTTGTGTCAGGAAATATTCGATTGGTCAGGGAATATTCATTTTAACGAGGGAATATTAAATGCGATGGAACAATTATTGGTGAACCCCTGGCGGAAGTATTGTAAGTAGTTAGAAAGCAGCGAAATATCTTTTGATAAAAATAATGGCGAAAGTGTTACCGTTAAAAAGCTGTTGAACTACTTGGTAGTAAAAAATGCGATGTCTGGCGTGGTTGCATAGTAGACACACAGTATTGATTATTGATGCTTACGTAAGAAGTCACTCGGTTATACTCAATTATTTCTACGATAATTCTTTGCATCATATCTCTCATAATATTGATTCAATTATTCTCACAAATTATCATCGCATAATATGTTATATTATTAAATCAATAATTGAGGCGGCAAAGTTATTCATATTATTATTTGCAATATTGACAATGTCTAGAAGTTACATCAAGGAGAGGTTTGGTCACCTAATTGCCCGCTTGATAAGGAGAAATCCTTATCGGAAAAGCCCCATCTTTCCTGGGAATGACCTGGTTGTTAAATATTGTGAATTATAATATTAATGATGAATAAGTTCGTGTTGATTAAAGATGAAATTGATAGTTCCATTGTGTTGGAATTATTAGTGTTAGTGAAAATTGTCATTTATTTCGATAATAATTGATGTCTGCAGTATTGACCAATCGGGTAATTAACCGAATAAATGAGAAATTAATTGCTATTGATTCATATGATTATAACTATTTGTTCACATGTGTGTACTATTGATTCACATTCATTTACTATTAGGGGAGTTGGTGCAAGATTGATAATGCTTGCATGACTAAGTTAAAAATGGAGATATAGATGGAGGTACTATACTGTAATTCATATTTTTCACATGTCTAGAACTATTGAGTCACATGATTTACTATTGATTCACATGATTTACTATTAGGGGAGGTAGTGCAAGTTTGATAATAATACTTGCAGGACTAAATTAAAAATGAAGGAAAAGAGGAAGGTATTATACTGTAATATTTTGAGCCCCAAAATGTGCAATTATCAAAACTATATTTTTCTATAAATAGAAGCTCATTCCTTCATTATTTTTTACCAATTCACTAAAGCTATAGAGCAATTATTATAGAGAGAAATTATAGAGAAAAAGAAGAAGAGAAGTTTGCTACCTCACTATTCTAGTATCTAGTCTTTCTTTTGAGGTAAGGGATATTATTATTATAGTAAGGGGTATTATTCTTTTGTATTCATGAAGAGAGTTATTTTCTTTCAATACTCGTAAGGGTTGTTATTCCATTCTTTATTATTATGTTGGAATAACCTGTCTATGTGAAGTATCGCATACATGGTGAAATTCTTCTATTATTCCATTCTTTATTATTCTGTTAGAATAACCTGTCTGTGCGGTCTATCGCATGCCTGGTGAATTCTGTTGTTATTCCATTCTTTAGTATTTTGTTGGAATATCCTGTTTGTGCGGATTACGCATGACCTAGTTCCATTCTTTATTATTCTATTGGAATATACTGTCTATGCGGATTACGCATGACCTGGTTCCATTATTTATTATTCTGTTGGAATATCCTGTCTGTGTGGATTACACATGACCTAGTTCCATTCTCTATTATTCTGTTGGGAATAACCTGTCTGTGCGGTCTATCGCATGCATGATAAATTCTTTTGTTATTCCATTCTTTATTATTCTGTTAGAATAACTTGTATATGTGGATTACTGCATGCATGGTGAATGATCCTTTGTATTCATTCTTTATTAAATTGTGGAAATGATCTGTCTACGTGCATTACCGCATGGCGGGTGAAAATCCATTTGCAGTTTCGTATATTCTATTATACTCGTATGAGATATCATTTCTTTTGTACTCGTCATGGAATATCATTTTTTTTGGTATTTTTTTTACGAGTTACTATTTATGTGTTACTATTCACCCAGTTACTATTCACTCGTGTATTCGAGGCACTTTTCGTGCCAGAGTACTATTCACGAGTTACTATTCACCCGATTACTATTTACTCTAGTATCATTCACTCGAGTATTTAGGACACTTTTTGTGTTGGGGTACTATTCACGAGGTACTATTCACCCAAAAAATATATTTCTTTTCTGTCCAAATTATTTTTGGTACATGAATATTATTCTTGAATTTTACTCCATAAAGCAGTATCATGTTGACAATTTGGATATTTTTAAACTCTGGATAAATTTAAAGTCTTTAATATTTATCCTTGATTTCGTTTGATTAATGCTTATATCATTGTCATCATCCTCATGCTTATATTATGATGAAAGTCATCTTTGGCTTACATGCAAAGATGGACTGTTGATTATTAGTTTTATATTTGTATATCTTTGGCTTACGTGCAAAGATGGACTGTTGATTATTGGTTTTACCGTTGTATATCTTTGGTTTACGTGCAAAGATGAACTATTGATTGATGAGTATCTTTGGCTTATATGCATAGATGAACTGTTTATTGGTATGATTATGACCAGGGATCATTCGGTATAATCATGACCCGTAATGTTATAGATGATGTGGTAAAAGTTCTCATTGGCTCGTAGTGAGTGATGATGATGGATGATTAATGGTATGATTATAACCAAGGATTATTCGGTATAATCATGACCATTGATGATTACATGAATATCCTTGGCCGTAGTGCAGGGATGATTTGATGATGTGGATTATTTATTAAGCTGAGTTTCAGCGATAAAATATTGATTATACAATTTTAATTCATAAAAGATAGTAGATATCATGCTCAACTTGACTCTTCTAAAATACAGTTGTATGTCTTTGGCCTATAGTGCAAAGATAAATTGTTAATGAATATCTTTGACCGTAGTGCAAGGATTAATTTATTAGTATGATTATGAGCAGGAATTATGATTTGATATAACCATGATTTTTGATTTTTCAGGTGAAGATAGGTGATGAAAATTATCATCGTCCTGGGTGCGAAGAGGAATTTATAATCACAATTATGATTATGTGCTATTCATATAATTGTGGACAGGAATTGTTGATTGATGTTACAGGGATAAAACATTATTGGTTGATTTTTAACATGGAGAAGATAATAGATCTGATGGTCTATTTGACTCTTCTAATGGATTGCTCGTTCCACTGCAACTATGGTTGAAAAGTTTTATCATCTACCATATGTTCTAAATCTTTGATTTATTACCGATGAAGGCTATTGATTATATTTAGTCATGATATTCTTTACTGAGCTAGTTGTGCTCACCCTTTTGCTTCATAATTCCTTTCAGGTAATAAGAGTGTTGCCGGGTCGAGCGGGGATAACAGGGGAATAGAATGATGGTCTATAGCTGTTGAGATTCTCCATAAATAGTATGGAAATAATTTTATTGAGAACTTTAGATAAGTGTGTCGTATTGTATACGTCATTTGATATTTAATTTTGGTAAACCGAATAGGGTGAGGTGAACCCAACTTTGGAAGGGTGTTTCGCCACTATCATACAAGATGTCTAATGACATACAACCTCGTGTTATCATAAGACAGGGTTCTGCACATCCACTTGCTGAGTATATCTACAAGCACTACCTATATGATCTTGGAGTTTGTTTTAAATATAATTCTCAATTGGAGAAAATGGAGATAATCATATGTCAAGAGAAGACTCACCATTGGAAAGAAGATGATAGTAATCTTCTTATTTTTCTTTGGGACCTATTGGGTCAACCAAGGATAATTCTGTGGACATATGATATCTATCATAACCTAGACGCATGGCCTCCCATGTACGGAGGTTTCCTTGAGTATTTTCCAAAGATTTTAATTTCTAAAACAGTTATTGACTGTACTTTTATGTAAAGTACCATTGTAAGGTTGTGGTAGAGGAACCATGAGAGTTACATACATTTGTATTAAAACTTACAGTTTAACTGTGGTCGTATTCTGCACGACATTTCAACAGTTATATAAATGAAGTTTGTAAATGATTTTTTTTATAGTGTGATATCTGGCGACTCAGAATGGGTCGCGTGGACCTATTTTTGGGGCGTCGCAGGATTTTATAATTTACATTAACTAGAGTTGTGCATTTTAAAATCGAAATACATATGATCAATTAAATATAACTTGACGGTATTTCATGTTTTATGTTTGATTGGGACATTATATGGTAAAATGTTTGAATTGTATAGTAACTATTTTTTGAATAGGTTCTTTGTGATTAAACATTGATTTCATATGATCCGGATATTCATGATACATTATTGTAAGGTGTCGCTCATGATGTAAAATAAATATTATTTATTTATATTTGAATTAAAGGATTTTAATTCATTATAAATAATATTAGAATGATTCTAATTTATTTATTCTACTACTAGCTTAATATTTAACCTAAAGGCTCACACCATAAAAGAGAAATATAGTTTTAGAAGTAATTGGCTTAATAATAAAAAAATGTTTATATTTAATTTATTGGTTGAATAAATTAAATGACTTAATATTTATATTTAAGTATTTGGAGAAATACTAATTATAAAATAATAAGAGGAGACTTATTATTATTTTTTTATTATTTATTTATTTAGTTCCTAAATTGTTTAGGAATTGAATTAAAAATCTAAGTCCTAAGAGGTTTAGGATGAGAGGTTGATCTATAAATAAGAGGGGTCTTATTTGGATTAAAAATTAATCATAAGAATCATCAGAATTCTCAAAATCTAGACTTGAGGAGAATGTATATATGATACAACCAGATGAATTTATTTCATTAGATGGAGCAAATCCAGTGCAAGCTACAATGATCCATTTATAGATTGAAGCAGACTTCTCGAAGATGGAACATTCGTTTGGATAAGACGATCAAAAAGTTTAATTTTATTAAAAACGAGGATGAACCGTGTGTGTACAAGAAGGTTAGTGGGAGCACTGTGACATTCGTAGTACTATATGTTGATGATATACTACTGACCGTGAATAACATACCGATGCTTCAATTGGTAAAGATATGGTTGTCTAAACACTTCTCCATGAAGGACTTGGGAGAATCATCCTATATTTTTAGGATAAAGATCTATAGAGATATATTGAAAAGAATGCTCGGCTTTACCCAAGGAACACACATTGATTCGATGCTAAAGAAGTTTACCATGGAAGACTTCAAGAGTGTGTTAGGTTTGTATAAAAGGTGCGGAAGCGCGGTAAAATAGGAATTTAAAATTTTCATAAAAATCCATCACCAAGATCATATTTGTGCATAATTATCGATCAATAGAAAAGAGATGGAGATCAGATTCATACCCTTGTAGAAACTAGCTTCCTCGGGTACGAGTTCAGCTCTAATTCCTTTTCATGTTCAACTTAAATCCACCGGGTTAGATTCCTTCCTTTGATAAATGTTAGCCACCCAAGTGTTTGGCCTTTAGAGGTACCACCAAGGAAGAAACACATATTTAAGAAGATGGGTGTTTGACAAAACCATAATTCTATCTCTATAGAATATTGTGTACTCCCTCAACTCTTGGAATTGTCATTAATGTGTGTGTATGAAAAATATCAACCCTCAATCATAATAAGACTCCTCTTATTTATAGATGTAGGAAACCCTCCTTAACAATTAAAGAATTGAGTTTTATTTTAATCAATTAAACTCTTTTAATTAATTAGCCTCGTAATCTTATTAGGAATATATGAGAGTACTTTTATTAATTAATTCCCAAACTCCTTTAATAATTAAATAATAATAATAATAATAATAATAGTAATAATAATAATAATAATAATAATAAGACTCATCTTATTAATTTATATTTAATATCTCCACAATATTAAATAATAAATATTAAGTTATTTAATTTATTCTATCATCATAGATTAAATTAAATACACTAAACTTATTATTATGGTTATGTTATTTTCTTCTTAAATAAACATTCTTCATTTTTTGTGGTGTGACCCTTTAGGTTCTCCATATTAAACTAGTTGTGAATAAATTAATTTGAACAATTCTAATCTTATTAAAATTAATTAATTAATCTATTAATTTATTTAAATAAATAACATTTATTCTACAATAAGGATAAGTCTCATTAGTGA
This sequence comes from Panax ginseng, assembly GCA_020205605.1. NCBI lineage: Eukaryota > Viridiplantae > Streptophyta > Magnoliopsida > Apiales > Araliaceae > Panax > Panax ginseng. Next base: position 106,009,772 of record CM035137.1, on the reverse strand, counting down.
TCAACGACTTTCCAAATAATATAAATTTCAACATTAATCATAAAAGAACATTTGAGTAAATAGTTACCGTACAATTCAATCCTTCCACCATACAATGTCCCAATTAAATATAAGACATGAAATTACTGTCAAGACTTATTTTATTTAATTCTATGTATTTCGATCCTTCAATGCACAACTCCAAATAATGAAAATTAGAAACTCCTTTCTAATTTCGTTCTGCCTTAGCCAAGGTGTGACGCCCCCAAAACTGGTATACATCACCCATCTTGAGTCGCCAAATACATGGTACATAAATCAAATACAAACTTAATTATACAATTGTAGTGTAACATACGACAAAACATAAACTGAGAGTTTAAACAATAATATTGCCTTCCAGAAAATATTCATTCTCAAATAGAGTTCTCGTTATATTTATTATCACACTATTTAACAGAATAGTGAGGACTACTAATACTATCATCTGGATCGTCACACCGTTCCTCGACTCGTCCTAGCTATATTCTCATTTCCTAAAGAGAATAGTGAAAGAAAGGGTGAGCTCAACTAGCCCAGTAAGAAATATTATGACTAAGATAATGCAGAATAAATTATCATTAGTCTTCAACAATGTTAAACTGATAAAATACAATAGACATCAAGTTTAACTGTAGCGGAACAAACAATCCATTAGAAGACTCAAGTAGAGAATAAAATCTACTCTCTTTTATAATTTAAAATATTTTCATCAATTTTTATCGCTGAGACTCAGCTTAATAAATAAACCACATCATCAAATCATCCACACTACTACGGCCAAGGATATTCTTTAAATCATCAATGGTCATGACTACAATAGAATAATCCTCGGTCATAATCATACCAAGTCCATCTCTGTACGTAAGCCAAAGATATACAACCATAAAACCAATAATCAACAATCCATCTTTGCACGTAAGCCAAAGATATATAATTCAATAAACAACAGTCCATATTCGCACGTAAGCCAAAGATAACTTTCATCACCATATAAGCATGAGGATGATGACAATGATATAAGCATTAATCAAACTAAAACAAGGATAAATATTAAAGACTTTAAATTTATCCAAATATTATTAATCACTTAATAAACTCATAATCTAATATTATTAATATTATAACAATATTTTAATCACCTCTAAACTTATAAACAATTTATTTCAATTGTTTACACTTTACCAAATAATGCATTTAATCATTCAAAGAATACCATACTCATAAGATTTCATCACCAATGATCAAATCCCTTATCAAAAATCTACATATACCTTATATAGGATTCCCAAGCCATAAAATCCTATTTTCCAATTTTGTTACATTACATAACATATTTAACTCATATACTCATAACTAGTGCATTTTCATGAAAAATATCAAATCAGTCCCAAAAATATTTCTTTTATATGATTTAGCAGAATATAGTCCCATAATGAACATATATTTTTCTCGAAATTTTTAAAATTCATTTACTATTTTTCAAAAATCAATTTTTAATCAATTCCTTAAGAAATTAGATACCTCAAGTTTAACTCCAGAAATTCTCAAATCTTGGCAGGATCTTACACATGTTAACGTGAGCTTCTAGTTTAAATTCCATGGTCATCGGAGTTATAGAACTCCGGTTATAGCGTTTTTTGTTGGAAAAACCTAAATATTGAAATGGTCATAACTTGCTCATTTTAAGTCGGAATGAGCTCATTTTTGGACAGGAGGTACTTTATACCATATACTTTCGTTTCCCAAAAGGCTGGAATTTTTCTCACAAATTAAGTGGCTGAAACAGCCCTTACAAAATTATGGGCAGTAGCTTTTTGCTATTTTTCAACTTTTGAATCCTTTGCTAAAAACAGTTCACACGAAAATCTACAACACCTTTTCTAGTGATTCCACTTGGATAAGTTAGTAAACTCATAGATCTAACTCTAGGGCTTGACCACACTCAAAAATTCGAAATATAATACGAGATATGGTCAATTGAATTTCATGTTCCATTTTCACCAAACTCTGATTTTCAACTCTTTGTGATTTCTAAGAAACTTTCACGTTTTCTCATAATAACCAACATAACTCATCATAACACTTACTAATACTTCATATACCCATGATTTTCATCTGTCCAATGCTTTTATTATGACTCTCATCATAATCAATGTAAACAGATCATTTCCACAATTTAATAAGGATTGAATACAAAGGATCATTCACCATACATGTGGTAATCCACACAGGCAGGTTATTCCAACAGAATAATAAAGAATGGACTAACAGAAAGATTCACCATGCGTATGCGATAGACTGCACAGGCAGGTTATTCCCAACAGAATAATAAATAATGAAACCAGGTCATGTGTAAATGCACTGACTAGATATTCCGACATAATAATAAATAATGGAACCAGGTCTGGCGTAAACACACATGCAGGATATTCCGATAGAATAATAAATGATGGAACCAGGTCCGGCGTAAACGCACATATAGGATATTCCGATAGAATAATAAAGAGCAGAATAATAGAAGAATTTCACCATGTATGTGGTACTTCGCATAAACAGGTTATTCCAACATAATAATTAAGAATGGAAGAATGTAAGAATTTCACCATGTATGCGGTATTAGATATATGCTCTGAGTTATTCCAACAGAATAATAAGGAATGGAATAACAATAGCTCTCTTCATGAATATGAAAGAAATAATACCCCTTACCTCAAAAGAAGACTGGATACTTGAATAGTGAGGTAGTAGACTTCTCTTCTTCTTTCTCTCTATAATTTCTCTCTATAATAATGGCTCTAAAGCTTTAGTGAATTAGTGAGAAATGAAGGAAGAATGAGCTTCTATTTATAGGAAAACATAGTTTCGATAATTTCACATTTTGGGGCTCAAAATATTACTGTACAATACCTCCAACTTTTCTTTCATTTATAATTTAGTCCTGCACGTATCATCAAACTTGCACCACCTCCCCTAATAGTAAATCATGTGAATCAATAGTTCAATCATATGATTCAATAGTTATAATCATGTGAAAAAATTAATTCCAGTATAGTACCTCCATCTATACCTCCATTTTTAACTTAGTCATGCAAGTATTATCAATCTTGCACCAACTCCCCTAATAGTAAGTGAATGTGACTCAATAGTACACACATGTGAATAAAATAGTTATATAAGCATGTGAATTAGTAGCAATTAATTGCTCATTTATCCGATAAATTACCCGATTTATCAATATAACCCCTAGACATCAATTATCATCGAAATAGATGTCGATTTCCACTAACACTAATAATCCCAACACAATGGAACTATCACATTCATCTTTAATCAGCATGAACTTATTCATCATTAATATCATAACTCACAATATTTAACAACCAGGTCGTTCCCATGAAAGAGGGGGCTTTCCGATAAGGATTTCTCCTTATTGGCGAGCAATTAGGTGACCAAACCTCTCCTTAACAGAACTTCTAGACATTATAAATATTGCAGTTTAATAATATGAATAACTTTGTCGTCTCAATTATTGATTTAATAGTATAACATATTATACAGATGATACTGTGACAATAATCGAATCAATAATATGAGAAATATGATGCAACAATTACTGTAGCAATAATTGAGAATAACTGAGTGACTTACCACGTAAGAATCAATAACCAATACCGTGTGCTACTATGCAACCACGCGTATTATTGTACTTTTACTACTGAGTAGTTCAACAGTTTTAACGAAACATCCCCCGTTATTTTCATAAAAATAATTCTGTCGTTTTATTAGTACGACAATACTTCCATTGTGGGTTCACCAATGATTGTGCAGTCGTACGGATATTCCCCGATAAAAAGAATATTCCCCGACCAATCAAATATTATATAACAACTTGCTTACTTTGAAAAATTTATAAATATCACCCACAATTATAACAAATCCACACCATAATATTAAAAAAAATATTTCGAGAAATTTAAATCTTTATTCATAAAATTTGAGGTCTCACACAAGGACTACTTTATTTTCATTTAACGAATCACATAGGACATTCTCTTCTTTTACTAAAAGAGGTAGATTATTTATTGATCATCCATTATCTCCATTCATAACTTATTATACCTAAGCATATTCTTCGATATACCCCAATGGTTTTAAAGAATATGTCAAAGTATAACTCATCATATACAAGATATTATAATGATCTCAAGTCTAAGGATCACTTGTTAATAAATTAATAAGAGGAGACTTATTAATTTTTATTATAAATTAATAAGAGGTTCCAAATAATAAAGAGTTTTTGGTTTAGTGATAAAGGCAAAGTATATAGTTGTAAATGAAGCTGCAAGTTGATTGTTATTATTATTATTATTATTATTATTATTATTATTATTATTATTATTATTATTATTATTATTATTAAAACTCTAAGTCTTAAAAGGCTTAGGATGGGAGGGTTGATCTATAAATATGAGTGGTCTTATTTGATTAAAGATTAATCATAAGAATCAATAGAATTCTAGGGACCTAGACTTGAGGATAATGCATATATGATACAACTAGATGAATTTATTTCATTAGATGGAGCAAATCAGGTATGCAAGCTACAACGATCCATTTATGGATTGAAGCAGGCTTCTCGGAGATGGAATATTCGTTTTGATAAGACGGTCAAAAAGTTTGATTTTATCAAAAACGATAATGAACCATGTGTGTACAAGAAGATTAATGGGAGCACTATGACATTCATAGTACTATATGTTGATGATATAATACTAATTGGGAATGACATACCTATGTTTCAACTGGTAAAGATACGGTTATCTAAACACTCTCCACGAAGGATATAAGAGAAACATCCTATATTTTAGGGATAAAAATCTAAAGAGATAAATCGAAAAAGATGCTCGGATTGACCCAAGGAACGCATATTGATTCGATGCTAAAGATGTTTAGCATGAAAAACTTCAAGAGTGGTCTCTTATACCGAAATTCCAGGGAGTGCATCTCTCTAAGAAATTATACCCAAAGACACCGGAAGAGAGAGATCACATGAATAATATACCTTATTTTTCAAAAATAAGATCTATCATGTATGAGATGATATGTTCGAGACCTAATGTTGCTTAAGCAATAAGTGTGACAAGTGAATATCAGTCAAATCCTGGAGAAGAACAATGGGAAACGGTGAAATAATAATTCCCAAACTCCTTTAGGAATTAAATAATAATAATAATAATAATAATAATAATAATAATAAGACTCCTTTTATTAATTTATATTTAATATTTTTAAAATATTAAATAATAATTTATTCTATCACCATAGATTAAATTAAATACACTTAACTTATTATTATGATTATGTTATTTACTTCTTAAATAAATATTTTTTAATTTATGGTGTGATTCTTTAGGTTCTCTATATTAAAAGGTTGTGAATAAATTAATTAGAACAATTCTAATCTTATTTAAATAAATAAATTAATCTATTAATTTATTTAATTAAATAACATTTATTCTATAATAAAGATAAGTATCATTAGCGATCAATGACTTTCCAGATAATATAGATTTCAACATTAATCATAAAAGAACCCTTAAGTAAATAGTTACCATACAATTCAATCCTTCCACCATATAATGTTCCAATTAAATATATGACATGGAATTACTGTCAAGTCTTATTTTATTTAATTATATGTATTTTGATTCTTAAATGCACAACTCCAATTAATGAAAATTAGAAACTTCTTTCTATTTCATTATGCCTTGGCCAATGACTATTGGGTTATCATTTATCGAATCACATAGGACATTCTCTCCTTTTACTAGAAGCGGTAGATTCTTTGTTAATCATTTATTATCTCCATGTACAACTTATTACACCCAATCATACCCTTTGATATACCCTAAGGGTCTTAAGGGACATGTTAAAGTATAACTCATCATACACAAGATATTATGATGATCTCAAGTCTAAGGATCACTTGTACTACTATCACTATAGGAATTCCTATTGACAGACAAGTAAAACTCTATTAGGTATTTCTTAGTGAGCCATGTTCAGTGAACTTATTCTCCAATAAGTACCTACATACTTTTTTTAGTGTCTCCACACAAATGATCATGAGATCAATCATCCTCATCTAATTAGCAAGAACGTATGTACCAATCTATCTGGATTCACTAATTCCATTTTTAGTAATCCAATGATGGAACAATTTTAGTTTGTGAGTTATTTAAGAATTTAGATCTCATTAGCATGATCATCATCATGATTCTAAAAGCATTGCTCAAAACTATGAGTTTATCACATATTATAAAATAGCACCATGTAGATAAATTAAAAGCCTTTAATTAAACATCTCTTTTATTAATAAATGAATAAAATTATTACAAAGTATATGCTTTATCATAAAACATGATTGGCTTGTTGCATACTACTTTCAATCTCTCACTTGCACTAAAGCCAATCGGCATGGTATCTCATACCTTCTTCTCTAAGTGACGATCATCTTGCTGTTGGATAAGCTTTAGTCAATGGATATATAATGTTATTTTTAAGAGTTCACTATCTCTATAGTGACTTCTCCTCTTGCAATTATTCTCTAATCAAATAAAAATGCCGCAACACATGTTTAGATCCAAGACGAGACTTAGGAACTATTCCTAGTTCTATAATGAACTTTTCATCCAAACAATCAACTTGCAGCTTCATTTATAGCTATATACTTTTTCTTTATCACTAACCCTATGACTTTTTGTTGTTTAGAACCTTTCCAATTCACTGCACCACCGTTCATGGTAACGCTGTAGACACTCAAAAATTTCTGCACACCTGTTACTAACATTGCAGGAGGGCATATATGTCTTTCAGAGATAACCCTGGAAGACAGCTCATATCCATTTCGAATACCATCAGAAGTTCAGTCTCAATCCCGGAACACACACTGGGAGTATCAGTTCCGATCTCGGATATAACCTCGAGTTTTATCCTTGGAGATAACCCCAAGGAATGCCATTGCAGTTCTGGTGATAACCCCGAAAATGCTTGTTTCAAATGCATGCAATCAGCTTCAACCTCGGAACTCCCGCCGAGGCACTCATTCCAAAGACCTGGAGATAATACCGGGAAGACAGGCACACTTAAAGATGACCCTGAGTAATTCAAACACTTGCAGAAGTCTAATCTCAGAGATAACCCTGACCAACGTCTGCTTTATCAGCCTAAACCGGAGATAACCTGGGTAAGGAGCAAAATCATCATCTTGCCACCTCAACCCCACATCGCGCCGTCTCAACATCTCATAGATACATTTCTACAAAACAATGTCCCACAAGAGCCAAGGAGTTCCAATCTCGAGTGACTATTACGCATGGCAGCACACCGGATAGAATTTGAAGCTTGAAGACCATGGGCATGGTCCCCTCTTCTTGACTTCGTACAACCTCTAATCCCATGTCATGGCGTAACTCTCGACAATGGCGGTCTGAAAAAGGTCTTATACACCTCAATTGGATGCTCAGATTGAAGTTCTGCAAGTTTGAGCGGACATCACAGTGCACGAGTTCACGTACTTCGAGATGGCTAGACCCACGGAGCCCGGGGCACCCCGGACAACCGCAGGTGCATCTGTGGCTGCTGCAGATGCATCTGCATGTATTGCTGAGAATGCATCTGCTGTGTGCGCCATAGTAGTACACTTAGGCTACAAGCTCTATAAATATAGAGCTTGGGGTGGCCATAATGAAGAAGGAAAAGGTGAGGAAGCCTTGTCAAATTGGATCTGTACACACCTCATATTGAGTACTTTCTCATTTTAAACACTTGTTATCTCACATATAGCTATATTTTTACCGACGGGAGTCGAGTGTTCATCCACTTAGAGTCATAGAAGTCTTCTTTTGCAGTCCACTGTAAGCCTTCTTACACACTATAAAGCCTTTCTCTTCATCTTTGCACACATTATTCTTCACAGTGAGAGTCGTGTTGTGTGTGTATCCTGAACTTCGGTCTGTGGTTTTTATTTCATGCATATATATATATATATATATATATATATATATATATATATATATATATATATATATATATATATATATATATATGGACTAACATTATCGAGTTATGCCTCGATTGAGCCTATACTTATGTCTCGAGCATTTATTTACTTATATGTATATATATATATATATAAAAGCTGTTGTCAAACTTTGTTCGATGAGCCTAGATTTTATATCCGGTGCGTTTATTTATATATATATATATATATATATATATATATATATATATATATATATATATATATATATATATATATATATATATATATATAGTCAGAGACTCTCAAATTTTCTTTTCCTATTACTAACTATGCGGGAGGGCAAAACGTCTTTTTTCACACTCCAGAGGTAACCGAGGACCACAACATCAATTCCAACCTCAGAGATATCCCTGAGTACATTCAGAGTCAACAACATGACAATCTTAGAGATAACCCTAGGAAAAACCCGCTACAACTGGGCGAAAACCAGAGATAACCCCGGGAGGGGAAAAATGGTCCTTTTGCCGACTCAACTTCACTTCTAGTCAAATATACTCATTTCAACTCAAATCTCTTCAGAAGAAGTCCCACAAGAAGCATATCTTAACTTTGGAGTGAGAATTACGTAAAATAGCTTACCAAATTGCCTGATGGAGACCCAGGAATGCTATTTCGGTCATGGACCCATCTTCCTGGAATCAAAAAGGGCAAATCCCATGTCATCGCATAACTCTCGACAAAAGCAGTCCAAAGAAGGTCTTATATACCTCGTTCGGATGTTCATATTGAATTTTTGCAAGTTCGAGTGGACAGTACAGTGCACGAGGGCACGTACTTCGAGACGACAGGACCCACGAAGCCTGGAGACACCTCGACCAGCCGCAGGTGTAACTGCGGCTGCCGCAGGTACACCTGTGACCATCAGTCTATAAATATAGACCTTGGGGTCAGCGGTTTGGGAGAGAGAAGAGAGAGAAAAGGCGAGGAAGCCCTGTTCAATTTACTATGTACACACCCATATTGAGTGTTTCCTAAGTTTAAACATCTATTAGCTCACATATAGCTATACTTTTATCCGGCGGGAGATGAGTGTTTATTCACATAGATTCATAGAAGTCTATGGCAGCCCACTGTAAGCCTTTTTACATTCTATAAAGCCTTTCTTTTCATATTAGCACACACTGTTATACACATTGAGAGTCGTGTTGTGTGTGTTTGCCCAGAATTCGGTCCGTGGATTTCATTTATGTCTGTATATATATACTTATATATATGTATATATTTTATATATGGACTAACATTATCGAGTTATGCCTCGATTGAGCCTAGACTTATGTATGGAGCGTTTACTTACTTATATATATATATACTAATATATATATATATATTGTGGTCAGACTCTGTCTGATGAGCCTAGACTTATGTCTGGAGTGTTTCTTTGCTTATATATATATATATATAACTGTTGTCAGACATATCTAATGAGCCTGGATTTTATATCCAGAGCATTTACCTGCTTATATATATATATATATATATATATATATATATAATAAAACAGAACCTATTTTAAATCTTTCATTTGACAAAGCACAAAGACGGTACAGATTCATTCTAACTTGATCCTTCCAACTTAATCTAAAGGCTCATATTTCTTCCCGCCCAAATCAAATTCACCCCTACACCCTACCCTCTCTCATGTTCACACACAAAATCTTTTGCTCTCCTCTCTTCTTCACACACAAACAAATAATAATAATAATAATTATTATTATTATTATTATAATAGTAATAGTAACAGTAATCTATATAATAAAGATTCAGATTCATTTTAATTGAATTGGGCGGAAAAGCACAAGTACGGTTCAGATTCATTCTAATTTTAATTCAAATTAACAATAATTATAATATAATAATTATTATTATAATAATAATACTATTAATACTACTACTACTACTAACAACAACAACAACAACAACAACAACAACAACAACAACAACAACAACAACAACAACAACAACAAAAATAATAATAATAATAATAATAATAATAATAATAATAATAATAATAATAATAATAATAATAAATAATAATAACAACAACAACAATAATAATAATAATAATAATAATAATAATAATAATAATAATTATTGGTAGTGTGGTGAATTATAATAATTGTTGTTGATGATTGTATGTTTTGTGGACAAGTTTATATTTTTCTTGATATCTATTTTTAAGGGAAAATTAATTATTGTGGTAGTGTGGTAAATTATGATAATTGTTATGTCTGATTGTAAGTTATTTTAAGTTGAAAAAAGTATTTAGGTAATATAATATTTTTCTAATTTTAATCTATTTTTTCGTTACGCCGTGCCTTCAGGCACGAGTAATTACTAGTATATATATATATAATTGTTGTTGGACATATCCGATGAGCCTGAATTTACATCCGGTATGTTTCGCTTATCGCTTATATATATATATATATATATATATATATATATATATATATATATATTTACATTTCGTCCTGCCTGGAGTTTACTTCGTGGCAGTTGATTGCTTTTACAGCTTTATTTACATTTCGTCCTGACTGGAGTTTACTTCGTGGCAGTTGATTGCTTTTACAACTTTATTTACATTTCATCCTATGTGGAGTTTAATTTGTGGCAGTTGATTATTTTAACAGCTTTATTTACATTTTGTCCTGCCTGGAGTTTACTTCGTGGCAGTTGATTGCTTTTATAGCTTTATTTACATTTCATCCCACTTGGAGTTTACTTCATGGTGGTTGATCATGGCCATATATATATATATATTTATCGCTTTTATATATTCACATTTTTGATCCCCCATGGATTTGTTTCGTGGTGGTTGATCATGTCTATATATATATATTTATAGCTTTTATATATCTAACTGCTTACTACTTTCCATACAAACTGCAGTATCATGTGAGCCTAGGAATCATGTGATCACAGATTCAGCCCATTGAATCTTGATTCTGGTTCTTGTGATGGACGTTTTCAATTGTAAATGTTTTGTACATTATTTCTGATGTCTCAATTTCCTTGGATGATCGCATGCCCATGATGAGTTTGGCATCACAGATATTATTTTTTTTCAAGATGCCTCGCATCTCAAAATAAAAGCAAACAAGTAGAACATTTAATAATAAAATGGAAGTATCAAAGGCCTCAATTACTATTGAGCATGTGGTTTGAAAAACCACTTTTTACAAAACTTCATAGATATATATATCCGGTAAAACTGAATTTTCTATAAATTCAAACCCTTTGTATATAGGTGCTTAACGAGGCATAACACTACTTCCAAATAATTGCACATTGATCCACACACACACACACACACATTCATATAACAGCTTTTGAAAAGTGGCGGTCACTGTGGAACACGGATGTCTGGGTGCCTAACACCTTCCCTCCGTATAATCAAGCCCCGAACTCAAATGAATCTTAGTTTCACAGACCGTTTAGCAAAGATTATATCACCGGGTCAATGTGCAAACCTTTTCAATTGCGTTGGTGCAACGATTAAATACACTGTTGGTGACTCTTAAAGTCAAATCGTCGACATTATACATATAGGACCTTTTCACTTGTTTTTTCAAACAAATCTCACATTAACATGAGAACACCAAAGAACAAGTAACGAAAAGGGACACTAAAAAAATCTTGACGTCGACAGGTGGCGACTCTGCTGGGGATTCCAGTAAGAGGGCTTAAACGCTATTACAAGCTTTTCAAAATTGTTATATGCTTGTGTGTGAATGTTGCATTTACATTCACACACAAAGAACAAATCTCACATTAACATGAGAACACCAAAGAACAAGTAACGAAAAGGGACACTAAAAAAATCTTGACGTCGACAGGTGGCGACTCTGCTGGGGATTCCAGTAAGAGGGCTTAAGCGCTATTACAAGCTTTTCAAAATTGTTATATGCTTGTGTGTGAATGTTGCATTTACATTTATGATTTGTGTGTTCTTCGCACATGTCATCATTGTGCATAAACGGTGAGACACATTGTATGTGAATGTATGTTGTGTGGTTCCTCCACCAGGAGGCTATCCTGTCGGTGTTTGATTACTGGACTCGTAGGAAGGCTAATTCCAATGAGGCTCAGGAAAGGAACCACCCATATTCGCTCCAGTTGAAAGACCGGATTAACTTCCTGTCAAATAGATTGTGATGATCTGGGAATCTTCATGCCAAAAAGCCACAAGAGTAACCATAAGATAGGTCAACCTCTGATAAACCAAAACGCAAAGGAAAGTCTCTTCATGCTTTCCATTTTTAATTACTTGTAAAATTATTTACTTGTAAATTTTATTTCATGCTCATCTTTATGTAATGGAAAAATAAATAATATTTGTGCATGACATGTTATCAATTAATATCCGGTTTTGTAGGAAAATATTCCTATAACAGACACATTATCATAACATTTACTTTATCCCTAAGACTAAACTACATAAGTCTTTTGTAGGGAAGAAATTGATCCTGTTGCCCATTCAAAGTCTAAAAGGGCATTAAGCCCACAGTTAGACATGGATAAAAGTGTCCAGCCTACTCCTGTCTCTCGTGAGGAGTTCGAAAGATTAAGCTATCAAATTACAGAGCTGGCTGTTATGTTCAAGGAACTACACCAATCTACTCAGGGTCCACAAATACCTATCCACACAGAATCCCCTGCACATGGAGGAACCCAGGGCCAAACAATGCCTACTCAATCCGAGTCATTCATACTAGGGGGCAGTCAGGGTATTGTCAAAAAGATGGAAACCCAGATACCTAAACCTCATTCCAATAAAGAATTCACAAATCTCAGGGATGATCGAGAAACTGGGGATCTAAGAAAGGAAGTCCAAAAAATGGAAGAGACTATCTGGTAAATCAAAAGGACTAGAAATTATGGGAGTGTCACCTATTCAGATCTCTGCATATTCCCAGGGGCTCGATATCCTACCAAATTCAAAGTCCCAGAGTTTGAAAAGTACAATGGGGCAAAAGCGATCCCTATACGCTTTTGAAAGTATACATCGCTGAACCTGGGGCCTTATGTCAAGATGAAAGCCTCGTAATGCATCTTTTTCAAAAGAGTCTCACCGGAGAGGCTAAAGCCTGGTATGCCCGACTTGACAATGCCAAAATCCATAATTGGGAAGAATTGGCCCACGCCTTTCTAAATTAGTACAGTTTTCAGTCACAAATGGCACCTGATCAATACCAAGTGACTAAAGTCAAAAAGCAAAGTACTGAATCTTTCCGAGAATATGCCCAAAGGTGGAGACATCTTGCAGCACAAGTCATTCCATCAATGACAGAAACTGAGATGGTAATGACATTTATTGATATCCAAAATGCTACGTACTACGAGAGGATCCTAGCTGGCATAGGAAAGCCATTCTAAAAAATGATCAAACACGGAGAAATGGCAGAACTGGGCCTAAAGGCAGGCAAGATTAAAGACTTCACTTCCTTGGAAGCAGTCGCCAAGAATATACAGATTGGCAAGTATGCGAACAATCCCAAGGGGGTACCTGATAAAGGCAGTGAAGATGTATCCCTTGTTGTACATGGGCAATCTAGTAGACTAACCTACAGTCCCCCCCATTTGGAAAAAGCGAGACAATCTGCCATTTCAACAACAGGCTGCATTTAACCAATTCCAGGACAGGAAAAGAAAATTTGAGAGAACAGAAACTCGGGTGTTCACTCCACTAGGCAATTCTCTTGAAATTGTTTTGGCGATATTGATGGATCATAAGCAAATTACCGAACTGGCTCCACCTCTGGAACCAGGGAGCAAAAGATACAATCCAAGCCAAAGATGTGCTTACCACTCAGGATCTCTAGGACACGATACACAAGATTGTTGGTCTTTAAAGCATAAAATTCAAAATTTGATCGAAAGTGGGAGTATTGTGGTCCAACAACCTGATCAACAAAATGTCAACACCAACCTTCCGTTGCAGCATGATACGAGGGAAGTAAACATGATCGGGTCAGGAAGAGCTGAAATATATCCAATTCATAAGTGCATACAAAGGATAGAGGACTACCCCCAAAGGCACAGAACAAATGTCCTAAAGTGGGAAAACTCGGAGGAGGGTATCATAGTAATGCAAAAATTAGAGATGATCCAAAATCAAGTAAATCTACTAGCTAAGCTGATAGTGCAACAACATCAGGATACAAGACAGTTTTTCAATCAACTATCAGAAGGCCAAGAAAACGGGGAAGATAAAATTGCTAGAAGATCTCACCAACGGAAAAATTGCTCGGAGGAATGCGAATTCTCAAAGAAGAAAGATCAAATAACCTCCACAAGAGCCCAAAAATTCACCCCTCTAAGAAAATCCAATGAAGAAATGATACACCTTCTGATAAGCAAAGGAAGGATTACTGAGTTGCTGCCTCCTATAAATCCTAAGATAAAGAGTTATGATTCCATCAAGATATGTCTCTACCATTCTAACTTACTTGGACATACGACTGAGGAATGCTGGTCTTTGCGACATAAAATCCAGGATCTCATTGAAAATGGAGAGCTGGAGATAGAATTTCCCATGACCATAAAAGGCAAAAAGGAAATAAAAAGCTTAAGATGTCCACTTGAGACATGCAGCTCATATGAAGTGAAGGCTATGAGCGATAATCCTGGCAGAACACATGATGGAATGATCCTAATGCAGGAAATGACAGAGGAGACACGGGAATCCCCAAAGGATATTCCTCTGCCAACATCAAACATCTTCTGGTCCAAAGATATCAACCACATTCTTGATTTTATCACCTTGGATGATGAGGAGGAAATACTAATCATGTCTAAGGAAGGAAAAACCTTAAGGGAAAATTCCTTGCAAGAAATGTAACGACAGTTCGAGGGAGATTTCATGGTCGAATCCTCTCAAGCCTAGGAAAAGCGTGAAGGAATAGATGAAGGAAAAGGTGGTAAGGTTGTCGGGGAAACCAACCCATCAAAGAATCAAGAGTTCATACCTTTTAACGATGGGTCCAGCTCAAGCATCCCTGAGGAATGTACTGAACCAGGAAGCGATCAAGTTATGGTCATGAGTGAAGACATTCAAAACCAAGAAGTAACCTCTGTCGCGAGCCTTGAAGGCAACACAACCACTGACAACAGGACTATCAGGCCTCAACTAGCCAAAACAATGTAGATCTAGGGGATAAAGTTGCGAGTTCCAGAAAATGTTGGGACGGTATCAGTTTCTTCGTAATATGTCTTTTATTTTCCACGCGTGTAAATATTAAAAAAAAAAAAAAAAAAAAAGAAAAAAAATCAAAAACAAATCAAAAAATAAATAATCAAGTCATTCAGGTTTCAGCTCATAAAGCCTGAACTACGAAAGACCTGATCTCCCCTCATCAATGGGAGTACGTAGGCAGCCATTTATGGTGCGGTCAAACCAAACCAAAACCCAAACAAACACTTCTCAAATAAACACTTCTCAAACAAACACTTCTCAAACAAACACTTCCCAAACAAACACTTCTCAGACAAACACTTCTCAAACAAATACTTCTCAAACAAACACTTCTCAAACAAACACTTCTCAAACAAACACTTGTCAAGCCGTTTATCCTATCAAGCAGGAACTACGCAGACCTGATCTCCCTCACATACAGGAGTACGTAGGTAACCATCAGTGGTGCGGTCTGTCCCTCAAAAGAAATATCCAAACCCAAACAACCCTCCAAGTCAGCGACCCATGTGGAGAAGACCCAACAACACTTCAATGTCATTCCATCAAATCTGGCACAAATCCCAGAAAGGAAGAAACAATGATACGCCAAGACAACTAGCATCGATGACCTTCAAAGAGCCGACACCCTCAATCAACAAGTCTTCATAAAACCATCAAAGCCGACTGCGAGAATAAGTCAGGAACAATGATTGAGGACATCTAAGCCTAAATCCACTACATGCTCACCATCTAGTATGGAGGTCAAAGCCTCTTGCGAGCTGGATATCTTATCAGCCCATCTGTCAAAGCAACTATCCTAGACAACAAGAAAGGCTGGGGCAATTTCAAAATCGGCGAAAACTTGATATTGGGACCCTTACAACAAGATTGGGGCAATCTTGAAAACAACAACAACTCAACATTGGGGCATTTATCAACCATCCTAAGGAGGAAAATGCACTAGTCGACACCATCATCATGGTCCATCATCAATGGAGCTTCCCTCATATTATCTCATTGGCGATTCAGATATTGTTCACTCGCAATTTGGTCAACAAAGAGACTTTCTCGTATGAATCCCCAACAACAACATGCGAAAGGACAGGGGCATTTTTCTGATTCCGGGAAAGCAAAGGATTTTAAGGCAGGAACAGACCTCTCATCAAAAGAAAGAAAACTCTTAAAAGAAATCATGGCGACATAAGCGTGCCCCTACGAAAGAAGGGGAAAATTCTTAAAAAGTTCTTAACTCAAGGCAAACGACAAAAAGGTCTGGGGAATGAAATTTACACCGTCAAACGTGTTAATTTGCATCAAATCCTCATAAATTGAGGCCTCTATACTGAAGTTCAAAAGTTCAACAGCGAAAGAACAAGCTGCACCCTCCAGGGATATCAACAGCATTCAGGTCATCAGTTTAGACGGATTGCAAATTAAATGTTTAAGGAAATGGGGCACAAGCACTCAACAGAAAAAGGAAACTACAAATCACCTCAAAAAGGGTGAGGCGCTACATCAACATACATCTCTATCCAGCATAACATCAGACAGAGTCTAGCGAAGCAAACCTTTTAATATTACTTTAGCGAAGGTATCAGGAGATCCAATATTCAAAACTATTGGCATCAATTCAGCGCAACATCAAGACAGTTCAGTGATGAAAGCTTTGTATACCACTGTTCGACTGGGAACCAAAACAATTGGGCGATGTCACCGTATTCAACTACCAGCAGAGTACGATCTGTTGTCAAACTACCATCAGGGTAGGCACCATTATAAATTACCAGCGTATGCATCACCGATATCTCAATTTCTCTTCATCAAACAGGCATTAGCGACACCGACAAAAAGCCAAACCGTTGTAGTTAACACTAGCATAGGCATCAGCAATCCCCGGTAAAGGTAAAGCGATTTGCGAAAACATTTTAAACATGCATCATAACATTCATTAAATTGCGATTTGTAATTTGCGATATGCGAAATGCGATGTGCGAGTTGCGAAGTGCGATTGGCCAAAAGCGAAATGCGATGTGCGAAATGCGATGTGCGATTTGCGAACTGCAATTTGTGAAAACATTTTAGCATTCATCATTACATTCACTACATTGTGCATCATTAAAATCACCTTGTCATATTTCAAGTGTCTACTAATCTTTATTATGTCCATTCCATTGCATTGCATGAACATGATAAAGAGGGGCATCTGTAGACACTCGAAATTTTCTTTTCCTGTTACTAATTATGCATGAGGGCAAAAGTGACTTTTTCACACTCCAGAGGTAATCTTGGAGGAACACAATATCAATTCCAACCTCAGAGATATCCCTAAGTACATTCAGAGTCAACAACATGACAATCTCAGAGATAACCCTGAGAAAAACCCGCTACAACTGGGCAAAAATTGGAGATAACCCCGGGAGGGGAAAAATGGTCTTTTACCGACTCAACTTCACTTCAAGTCAAATACCTTCATTTCAACTCAAATCTCTTCAAAAGAAGTCCCACAAGAACCATATCTTAACTTCGGAGCACGAATTACGCAAAACAGCTTACCAAATTGCCTGACGGAGACCCAGGAATGCTATTTCGGTCATGGACCCATCTTCCTGGAATTAAAAAAGGCAAATCCCATGTCATTGTGTAACTCTCAACAAAAGCAGTCCGAAGAAGGTCTTATATACCTTGTTTGGATGCTCGGATTGAAGTTTTGCAAGTTTGAGCGGACATTACAGTGCACGAGTGCACGTACTTTGAGACGACGGGACCCAAGAAGCCCGGGGACACCTCGACCAGCCGCAGGTGTAACTCTGGCTGCCATAGGTACACCTGCGACCATCAGTCTATAAATATAGACCTTGGGGTCAGCCATTTAGGAGAAAGAAAATAGAGAAATGGCGAGGAAGCCTTATCCAATTTACTCTGTACACACCCATATTGAGTGTTTCCTCAGTTTAAACATCTGTTACCTCACATAAAGCTATACTTTTATCCGACGGGAGATGAGTGTTTATCCACATAGAGTCATACAAGTCTACATTGGCAGCCCACTGTAAGCCTTCTTACATTCTATAAAGCCTTTCTTTTCATATTAGCACACATTGTTATACACATTAAGAGTCGTGTTGTGTGTGTTTGCCTGGACTTCGGTCTATGGTTTTCATTTCTGTTTGTATATATATATATATATACTTATATATATGTATATATTTTATATATGGACTAACATTATCGAGTTATGCCTCGATTGAGCATAGACTTATGTCTGGAGCGTTTACTTGCTTTTATATATATATACTTATATATATAAATTGTGGTCAGACTTTGTCTGATGAGCCTAGAATTATGTCTGGAGCATTTCTTTGCTTTATATATATATATATATATATATATATATATATATATATATATATATATATATATATATAACTGTTGTCGCATATATATCGATGAGCCTGTATTTTATATCCTGACATTTACTACTTATATATATATATATATATATATATATATATATATATATATATATATATAATTGTTGTCGGACATATCCGATAAGCCCGGATTTACATCCTATATGCGTATCGCTTATATATATATATATATATATATATATATATATATATATTTACATTTCGTCTCGCTGGAGTTTACTTCATGGCGAGTTGATCGTTTCTATAGCTTTATTTACATTTCAATCCGCTTAGAGTTTACTTTTGGTAGTTGATTGCTTTTCTGACTTTATTTTCATTTAAATCCCGCCTGGAGTTTCCTTCGTGGCGCTTGATTGCTTTTAAACTTTTTATTTACATTTACGTCCGCTCTGAGTTTACTTCGTGGCGATTGATTGCTTTTACAACTTTATTTATATTTCGTCCCACAGAGTTTACTTTCGTGGTGGTTGATCATGTCATATATATATATATATATATATATATATATATATATATATATATCGCTTTTATATATTCAAATTTTTGATCCCCATGGAGTTGTTTCGTGGTGGTTGATCATGTATATATATATATATATATATATATATATATATATATATATATATATATATATATATTTACTGACTTTTTATATATATAATCGCCATCGCTTTCCATACAAACTCCAGATCATGTGAGCCTTGGAATTATGTGATCACAGATTCAGCCCAATTTATTGAATCTAGATTCGGTTCCCGTGATGGACATTTTTCAGCTGTAAGCATCTTGTACATTATTTACTGATTGTCTCGAATTTCCTTGGATGGTCATCATGCCCATGAGGAGTTTGGCAACTGCAGATATTATTTTTTTCAAGATGCCTCGATCTAGAAAATAAAAGCAAACAATAGAACATTTAATAATAAAATGGAAGTATCAAAGGCCTCAATTACTATTGAGCATGTGGTTTGAAAAACCTCTTTTTACAAAACTTCATAGATATATATCTGGTTAAAATTGAATTTTTCTATAAATTTAAACCCTTTATATATAGGTGCGAACGAGGCATAGCACTACTTCCAAATAATTGCACATTGATCCACACACACACACACACACATTCATATAACAGTTTCTTGAAAAGTGGCGGTCACCGTGGCAACACAGAGATGTCGGGGGTGCCTAACACCTTCCCAGACGCATAATCAAGCCCCGAACTCAAATGAATCTTTCGGTTTACATGAACTCGATTTAGTAGTGTCATATCACTGGGTCAATGTCCAAACCTTTTCGGTTGCATTGGTGAAACCAGTTAAATACACCAACTGACGACTCTTAAAGTCAAATCGTCGACATTATACATGTCGGACCTTTTTCCCTTGTTTTTTCTAACAAATCTCACATTAACATGAGAACACCAAAGAATAAGTAACGAAAAGGGACATTAAAAAAATACCGACGTCGACAATAGCGACAAATCGTTGAAATGATAAACCGAGCCGGGATTGAGAAACATCTTTATGCGTTTATCGCTTTTATACATATATATATATATATATATATATATATATATATATATATATTTACTTTTCTTTCAGGCCTGGAGTTTACTTGTGGCCTTTTACCGCTTTTATTTACATTCCGTCCGCTTTTAGAGTTTACTCAGCGGTGGTTAATCATTTTACCGCTTTTACATTTATTTCTGCTGAGTTTACTTTCGTGGCGGTTGATCGCATTTATTACTTTATTTACATTTCGATCCCCCATGGAGGTACTTCGTGGTGGTTGATCATATATATATATATATATATATATATATATATATATATATACCGCTTTTATATATAACTGCATTTCATCGCTTTTTCATATAAATCATGCATCATGTGAGCTTAGGAATCATGTGATCACGGATTGATCCATCGAATCTAGATTGATTCCGTGATGGACATTTTTAATTCAGAAGCGACTTTGTAAATTATTCACGGTGTTTGAATTTCCTTAGATGGCTTTCATGCTTATGAAGAGTTCTAAGATCGCTATATATATTATTTTCTCGAAGATGCTTCGCATCTCGAAAAATAAAAGCAACCAGTTTAGAACATTTAATAATAAAATGGATGTATGAAAAGGTCTCAATTACTATTGAGCACAGGGTTTGAAAAACCTCTTTTACAAAACCTCACTGCTATATCAAGTTTAAAACTGATTTTTTTATACAAATTCAAACCCTTTGTATATAGATGCGAACGAGGCCTCGCACTACTTCCAAATGAATTGCACATTGATCCACACACATACACATATTCATATAACAGTTTCTTAAAAAGTGGCGGTCACCGTGGTAACACGGATGTCGGGGGGTGCCTAACACCTTCCCTCCGCATAATCAATCCCCCGAACCCAAATGAATCTCGGTTTCACAGACCCGTTTAGTAGTGTTAAATCACTGGGTCAATGTGCAAACCTTTTCTCGGTTGCGTTGGTGCAACCAGTTAAAAACACCAACTGGCGACTCTTACAGTAGAATCATTGACATGATACATGTCGGACCTTTTTCACTTGTTTTTTCAAATAAATCCCACATAACATGAGAACACCAAAGAACAAGAACATAAAAGGGACAAATAAAAATCCCGACGTCGACAGGTGACAACTCTGCTAGGGACTCCAGTAAGAGGGCTTAAGCCGCTACTACAAGCTTTTCAAAACTGTTAAATGCTTGTGTGTGGATGTTGTATTTACATTTATGATGAATGTGTACGAATGTATTTACTTACTGCACTACAATATATCTCTATGTGATATTAGTGCTTCGCACATGTCATCATTTTCATAAACGGTGAGACACATTATATGTGAATGTATGTTGTGTGGTTCCTCCACTAGAAGGCTATCCTGTCGGTGTTTGATTACTGGACTTGTAGGGAGACTAATTCCAACGAGGCTCAGGAAAGGCACCACCTAGATTTGCTCCACTTGAAAGACCGAATTAGCTTCCTATCAAGTAGATTGCGATGATCTGGGAACCTTCGTGCCAAAAAGCCGCGAGAGTAACCTAAGATAGATCAGCTTTTGATAAACCAAACGCGGAGGAAAGTCTCTTCATGCTTTCCATTTTCAATTACTTGTAAAGACAACTACTTGTAATTTTATTCCATGTTCATCTTTATGTAATGGAAAATATAAAGAAATATGTGCCCATGCATATTTAAAATTAGCATGCTATCCTGTATTACAAAATAGCTAACATCCGTTTTACAGGATAATATTCCTAAGACGGATACATCACATAGCTCGTAAACATTTACATTATACCTAAAGACTAAACTACATAAGCTTTTTGTAGGGAAATAATTGGGTCTGTTACCCGCTCAAAATCCAAAAAGGCCACGAGCCTACAACCAATCATGTCTTCTTCAGACAAGTCTAATCCCGTTTGTCGAGAAGAATTTGACGGATTAAGTAAACAAATTACAGATTTGGCTATTCTGCTTAAAAAATTGCATCAGTTTACTCAGGGCTCAAAGGTTCCTACACATACAGAATCCTTTGCACAAGGAGGAACTCAAGGTTTGGATAAAACAAATTCGGAACCTCTGTTGGATGCGACCAACAAAGACCTTGAAAACACCCATCTCAAAAGAGATCCAGACACCAGTGATATCAGGAAGAAGGTCCTTCAAATGGAAGAAACCATCCGTTCAATTACGGGGATTGGAGCACATGGGAGTGTTTCATATGCTGACCTTTTCATATTCCCTGGTGTTCATTATCCAGAGAAATTTAAAACCCCTGACTTTGAAAAATATGACAGATTACGAGATCCTTACACACATTTAAAGGTGTTCATTGGAGAACTTGGATCTTATGCAGAAAATGAGAAGCTCAAAATGTAGCTGTTCTAGAAGAGTCTGACTGGAGAAGCCCGTTTATGGTATACCAGATTAGACAACTCAAAGATCTATAGCTGGGAAGAGCTAGCTCACGCCTTCCTTACTCAAGATCAGACTTCCAAGTCGGGATGGCTCCTCGACCCAGATCGATTACCAAGGTCAAGAAGCAGTCCAATGAGTCTTTCAGAGAGTATGCTCAAAGGTGAAGGCGCCTTGATGCTCAAAATATTCCCTCTATGATGGAATTAGAAATGGTCATGACCTTCATAAACATATAAGAAGCTCCTTTCTATGAAAGAGTCTTAGCTGGCATTGGCAAGCCATTTTATGAAATGATCAAACACAGAGAGATGGCTGAGATGGGGTTGAAGTCAGGAAAGATTAAAGACCTAGCCACTCTTAAAGCAGTTGCTAAGCACATCCAGTCCGAAACATATGGAAATAACCCCCGGAGGGTCCATAAAAAGAAAGAGGAGGATGTTTCCTTGATACTACAAGGTCAAAAAGGTAGTCAGAATATGCCTATACAGAGGAGAAACTACTCCCCTTTTCAAGCACAGTCTTCAAACCCTCCATTGCCTAAAGGTGGAGAAGCAAAGCGACCTCGAACGTTCACACCCTTAGGGGACGCGCTCGAGAATATTCTTGCTCTTCTAACTACTCAGAAGAAAATCATGCATTTTCTTCCACCAGTTAACCCTAATGGGAGGGGTTTCAATGCTACTCGGAAGTGTGCTTATCATTCTGGGGCACCTGGACGTGATACTCAAGATTGTTGAGCCTTGAAACATAAGATCCAAAATTTAATAGATAATGGTGAGATCGTGGTTACCAAACCAGATCAACCTCATGTGCAAGACAACCCTCTTCCTCAACACAAAGAAGAAGAGGTCAATATGATTAGTTGGAGTAGTGGACGGAGTTCCAATTTTAATTATGAATCATTCCAGACCATCAAAGACGGTGTTGACAGATGGGATTATGCAAAGTTCCAATTTGCTATGGAACGCAAGATGAAAGCTCTTTGTAAGCAAGTTGAACAATTAGCAGAACTGGTGATCCATCAACATCAAGTCACACGCTAGGAGCATGCCTGTCTCCTTCCTTTTGTTATAAATGCTCCATCATCACCTTCAGAATGTGACGCACTAGAGGACAAGGTTGCAAAGAGAGCAAGTGCTAAAGGCCGTAGGGATTTTTCCAATAGAAGGGAATTTACATACCTGGGCCAACCTATGGAGGAGATATTTCAGATGCTAATCAACGAAGGAAGAATTACCTCCCTTCTACCTCCAATTAATCCCCGTTCAAAATGATTCAACTATAATGGAGTATGTCAATATCATTCATATTCTCACGGTCACAGCACAGAATAATGTTGGGCACTCCGCCACCTTATTCAGAATCTAATTGACAGCGGTGTCCTGTAGTTGGCAGACGATGACACGGTGCTACTCGAGAGTGGGAATACCTGTCCTACTAAATGGAAGGGATTAGTAGCAGTTATATCTGCTAAGGCTGATGAGACTGTCAAACCATTAACAATACAAGAAATTCAACTCAAAGGAGCTGATAATCCTTTGAAAGTGGCTACAGCAGAGCCAATTTCTTGACCCTTCAGACCACATTATCTTGTTGTCAGCCTACAAAAAGTCCCATGGAATTATGGAGAAGCTGAAGGATCCACGTCTCATACTACTGCTACAGTGTCGAAGGAAAATCCACTATATCTTTCTCAGAGGGTAATGAAGCTCGCCATCAAAGCAAAGGGGAAGATTCTCATGGAGAAGATTGAGAAATTCCTCCGCACTATGGGCCATAATGAAGCCAAAGTGGTTTTAAGCTTAAGAGAAGCTCCACATCAAATCTCAATATTGGACTTGGTTTTCTCTTCTGAGGATCACAAGAAGATCTTATTGAAGGTTTTGGAAGAAGCCTACTTGCCAAAATTAGTGGATGTGGAAAATTTTCAACATCTGGTTGATCACATTTTTAACAAAAATGTGATATCTTTCACTGATGACGACATACCGCCCGAAGGGACCAATCATTGCAAGCCATTGCACATTGTAGTTTTATCCTCCGGATATATGTTAGCTGGAGTTTTAATAGATGGAGGTTCATCTCTGAATATATGTCCTTATGCCACTTTGGTGAAGATAACATCAATCTCAAACGGATCCGAAGTAGCCATACGGTTATCAAAGCTTTTGATGGATCCCGACGAAATACTATCGGAGAAATTGAGCTGCTAATTGAGATTGGTCCTCATACATTTTGCGTATCTTTTCACGTCCTCAAGATTGATTCAGGATACAACCTTCTGTTGGGGAGACCATGGATCCACATGGCTGGAGCCGTCCCTTCTACACTTCATCAACAACTTGAATACATTGTCATTAATAGCCTAGTCACTATCAATGCTGAGCCAAAATATCCTGAACAAGGAGACATACCACTCATCAACTTCAATTCAGAAGTTGACCCGGTCAGTTTTCATACTTTGGAAGTGAGTAACACGCAATACCATCCTATTGGAGCACCACTTCCCGTACCCAAGATTTCTGCCAAAGTGATGGCAGTTACACAAGAAATGATGTCATTGGGTCATCAGCCTGGACAAGGGCTGGGTAAAAATCATCAGGGTATTAAGCACCTAATTCAAATGTCCATTCAAACCGGGACACCCGAACTAGGCTATTCTACCAGTTCCAGTCATAGGAATCCTCATAAGCACCTCAAGCTTCCGCAACACGACGATTATCTCCACCAGCAACTCCTGAGCCTATACAATCTCTGGTAAAGGTGCCAGCCCATGTTATGGCTATGCTATTTCCTAAACCAGTACCGGTTAAAGCAAAAGAAGACCTGATTCCTGATCCTGAAGTGGAAGAGATGGAACAAAAACGTAAACATGACATTGCCTTGATGATGCCAGGCATACGCATCATTCTCCATGATGAACATACAAACAGATACACCCTAGACGATGATTGCCCAGATGTTATGGTCATCATTTGGGAGAAGGAGGACGATGATAGCCCCTCCATCACTGCGGTCCATCAGGACTTTACCCTCGATAATTGGAGCAGCACTCCATACATTGGTCGACGAGGGTAAAATGGGCAAAAAATCCCTCTGCCCTGTAGATAACTTTAAAGGCTTACTTTTTTGTACAGTATTAGCAGTTATTTTATCAGTACATGCTGACACTTTATATGATTAAACAGTTTCATATATTAAGTGAAAGCATATTTTGTTTCAGGACTCCGAATTTAGATGTGCCTGTACTTGCTGATGAGGTGCCTTCTCTCCACAAGGACTATAACTTTAATGAAAAGTTGGACTCATACTTGATGGAAATACAAGAGGACATTGAGATACCTCAGGAGATCAAAGAATGGGTCGAAGACAAACCTAAACCCAACCTTGATCAAACCACTTCTTTCAATCTCGGAACATTAGAAAACCCTAAGCTAATCCAGATTGGTTCATACCTCACCCCAAACCAACGGAATGACATGGTTGCGCTACTAACTCAATTCCAGGATGTGTTTGCATGTTCTCATGAAGACATGGTGGGTTTGTCCAGTGACATTGTCCTTTATCGCCTTCCTATTAAAGAGGGATTTAAGCCAGTCAGGCTGAAGCTCAGGCGATTGAAACATGAGTGGAGTTTAAAGGTGAAATACGAAATTGTGAAATAATTTCAAGCTGGCATTATCATGGTGTCTACATATATTGAGTGGATATCCAACATAGTTCCCATGCCTAAAACGGGAGGAAAGGTTCGAGTTTGCGTGGATTATTGGGATATGAACAAAGCTTGCCTTAAAGAAAGCTTTCTCGTGCCCTTTATCCACATTCTCATTGATAATATTACTCAATACGGCATGTACTCCTTTGCTGATTGCTTTGCGGGATATCATCAGATTATGGTCGCTGAGGAGGATCGTGAGAAAATTGCTTTCACCATGCCTTGGGCAACCTTCTGCTATGGACGGTTGTCATTCGGCCTCATTAATGCCGCAGCAACCTATCAGTGAGCTATGATGGCTCTTTTTCATGACTTATACATAAAGAGATAGAGATTTACGTAGATGACATCATTGTCAAGTCCCAAAGGGAAAAAGACCACTTAGACCATCTCAGAAAGCTTTTTAACAGGTTGCGTAAGTACAACTTGAAGTTAAATCCAACCAAGTGTGCCTTTGGTGATAAATCAGGTAAGTTGCTAGGTTTTCTAGTCAGCCACAAAGGGATTGAGCTGGATCCCACCAAAATCTAGGCCATCAAGGAAATGCCCATTCCTCAGACAGAGAAGGAAATATGGGGATTTTTGGGAAGAATCAACTTCATTAGCAGGTTAATTTATCAACTCACAGCAACCTGTGAGCCCATCTTCAAGCTGTTAAGGAAGAACTCCTCCATGAAATGGAATGATAAGTGTCAGAAATCCTTCCTTACAATCAAAGAGCAGTTGGTTAATGCTCCTGTATTGGTACCACCCAGGGATGGTGTTCCCTTGTTCATGTACCTGTCCATTAATGACAATGCCATGGGCTGCATGCTGGGACAAAAAGATAATAAGGGCCAAGAACGAGCTATCTATTACCTCAGCAAAAAAATCAGCATCAGTGAACACAAGTACACTCTGTTGAGAAGAATTATTGTGCTTTAGCATTGGCTTCCATGAGGTTACAGCATTACCTCTATGGTCATATAACCCATCTCATATCCCATGTGGATCCTCTCAAGTACATGTTTAGTAAGCCCATACTGAATTGTCAGCTATCCAAATTGAAATTGATCCTACAACAATTTGACATCGTCTACGTGACGCAAAAGTCTATCTAAGGTCAAGGAATTGCTGATCAACTGGCCGCCGCACCCGCAGAGGATTACAAACCCTTAGAAACATACTTCCCCGATGAAGGGGTCATGACAATTCAGCAACACCATTAGTAAAATACATGTCGTACGTGGAAAATATATTTTGATGGAGCTGTTAACAGAAGGTTCTGAAGCTGGAGAAGTTCTAGTATCTGGTACGGGGGAGAATTATCTCATCGCCGTCAAATTGCAGTTTGTCAGCACCAACAACATAGCTGAGTATGAAGGCTGTACCATGGGGCTAAAACTTGCCAGTTCAATGGGCATCAGACGGTTAACTGTCTTTGGGGATTCAGAGTTGGTAATCAAACAATCCACAGGAATCTATCAAACAAAGAGCTACATTTGCTACCTTATCATCGGCAAGTTTTATAGATGGCTTTGGAGTTCGAAGAAATCTCCTTTCTACACATTCCTCGTAATAGGAATGATTTTGCGAATGCGTTAGCAACATTGGCCTCCTTGATTCACATACCTGACAAGGAAAACATGCCAAATGTCACATTTACCCTACAAAAGGCCCAAATCTATGGGAACTATGTTGGAGAAGTATCGGATGAGCTACCACCCATCCACAACCCTTGGTATCAACATATAAATGAGTATTTACGAGATGGATCTACACCCGCTGAGGCGAGCCTGACTAAAGAGAGGCGAATCCATCGAATGGCTATGAAATTTTACCTGAGCAGAGATGCACTCTACAAAAGGGATGCAGGATTAGGTCTCCTTAGATGTCTGGACAAGGACCAAGCTCAGAGACTCATGGATGAGATCTATGGTGGAGTATGTGGCCCACACATGAGCGGCCCTCTACTTGTTAAGAAGATCCTCAGAACATAACATTATTGGCTTACGCTTAAAGCTGATTGTGATGATCACATCAAGAGGTGCTATCAATGCCAAATTCATAGAAATACCATCCACGCCCCTCCAAGAGAACTCCATAATATGAGTTCGCCATGGCCCTTCTCAATGTGGGGAATGGACGTGATCTGGCCGATCGAGCCCAAAGCCAGTAATGGACATCGGTTTATCTTTACCATGATCGATTACTTCACTAAGTGGGTAGAAGCAGCCTCCTTCCACAAGGTTACCAAAGATGTTATCAATGCTTTCATTAGAAACAATGTCATTCGTCGATATGGACAACTAGAGGTAATTGTGTCAAACAATACTAAGAATCTCAACAACAAAATGATGGAGGAGTTATGCAGTAAGTTCCACATCAAACACCTTAACTCCGTCATCTACCATCCAAAGATGAATGGTGCTGTTGAAGCGGCTAATAAAAACATCAAGAAGATCATGCAGAAGATGTCCGCCAATCACAAAGGATGGCCTGACCTCTTGCCTCTGATTTTATTAGCCTGCAGAACTTCAATGCGTACTTCCACTGGGGCAATCCCCTACTCATTAGCCTATGGGATGGAAGCAGTGCTCCCCATAGAGGTGGAAATGGAATCCCTCAAAGTGTTGATGAATGCTCAGCTGGATGAAGACCAATGGGTACAAGACAGGTACCACCAATTGTCTTTAATAAACAAAAGGCGAACCACGACTATCTTCCATGGTCAGTTATATCAGCAAAGGATCACCAGATCCTACAACAGAAAAGTCCGTATACGGCAATTTAAACAACATAACTTAGTTTTGAAGAAGATCATTGACAACCAAGATCAATCCAAGGGAAAATTCGCTCCTAACTGCGAAGGCCCGTTTATTGTCAAGGAGATATTGACAGGAGGCGCTCTCAGATTGCAGGAAATGGATGGCGATGAATTTCCATAGCTTATCAACTCGGACACCGTGAAACGGTACTATGTCTGAGGTCACCATCAAATGAACATCCTGGTTTTGAATCATTAGATCACCAGTTATTTCAGGTTCTTTAACCCTTATTACACACAACCTTTCCTTTTTACCCATTTTCCCCTCAGGGAAAAACACAATTTTCAAACCAGCAGCCTGATTTCACTTTATACAACTCCGGTTATCCCATCAGGGATTGAACCTTTCATACTTGCAGTTTATCCTGAAGATGAGATTAAACTTTTCACACCTGCAATTTGTTCCAAGCATGGGATCAAACTTTCCTTCCCAGCAGTATAGCCTGCACATGGGATTCAGATTTCTCTTCGGTCACAAATCGTCTTGAGGGGCGAACTACGTCGACCTGATATCCCTGATAGGCGGGAGTATATAGGCAACCATATTCTATATGGCCCGGTCGCAATAAAAAAACAAAAACATTTCTACCCTTTTTCTATAAAAACAAAAACAACAAAAACACTTCTAAACCCTTCTTCATCAATAAAGCTTCTACACCCATTTACACCCTTCACATTCAGCGTTGAACCTCTTACACCAGGTTTGAACTACGCAGACCTGATCTCCTCTTCAATAGGAGTACGTAGGCAGCCATTTATGGTTCGATCTAACCCCCTACCAGAACAAAAATACTTATCACACGGTACTGTGATCAAATTTCAATCCACGACATTTCATCGGTTTCAGACCAAAGGGATGGAACTACCTAACCTCTCCACACAAATAGGAGATTCGGTGACCATCTAAGCTGCGGTTGTGCCTCAAAGAGCAACACCAATCCTTAAGAGATGGAACTAACTAGGCTCCTCCTAAATAGGAGTACTGGCGACCATCTGTGGTGCGGTCAATCTCAGAGAGGAAAAGCCACACTCCTCTCCAAATCTACATACAGAAACTAGTCCCAAGACACCATAGATGGTAGGGATACTCACAGATCAATGATCCATTCTGGAAGATCCTATGACATCTCAATGTTCACACATCAAGGATGAGGTCAGAATGCATCAAGATCACAAGCCCTGAAGAAACAGGCAAATATCAAGCAAGTATCAAGGCACAACTGAAAGGGAAGTAAATCAAAATATATTTCTCTGCCATATATAATATTGTTTGATATATACAATATGTGTTATACATGACAAAATGGCTAAGCTAGTGTGTGCAGGAAAATACAAGTCTATCTACGGATCTGTGTGTATGCAGACTATCAGATCTAACATAGCATCCCTCTCCGAATAAGGAGGTAACACTGCAAGCTCCTGCCCAATGGTATCTACACGAGCTAGCAGATCAAAGGCTAACTGCATGGTGGCATGATGCTCATCAATGTATGCACTCATATCGGCAAGGATGCCAGTCGTAAGGGATCTCACTAAAATACTGTCTGTGACAGCCACATCCCGGGAAGATAGGGTAGCATCCCGCTCTACAATCAATGCATATCTGGCTGATCTGGCCTCGTCTCTCTTTAATAGAGTTGCGTCTCTCCCATCAAGAGTTGTCAACATCAAGGCCCTAACCTGATCTCTCTCAAAGATCATCAGATGTAGACTCTACTTATGACGCCCCCAAAATAGGTCCACATGACTCATTCTGAGTCGCCAGATATCATACTATAAAAATCAAATACAAACTTCATTTATACAACTGTTGAACTGTCGTGCAGAATACGACCACAGTTAAACTATGAGTTTTAATACAAATGTATGTAACTCTTATGGTGCCTCGACCACAACCTTACAATGGTACTTTACATAAAAGTATAGTCAAAAACTATTTTAGAAATTAAAATCTTTGGGAAGTGCTCAAGGAAACCTTCGTACATGGGAGGCCATGCATCTAGGTTATGATAGATATCATATGCCCACAGAATTATCCTTGGTTGACCCAATAGACTCCAAAGAAAAATGAGAAGATTAATATCATGTTGTTTCCAATGATGAGTCTTCTCTTGACATATAACTATCTCCACTGTCTGCAATTAAAAAAATATTTCAACCAAACTCCAAGATCATATAGGTAGTGCTCGTAGATATACTCAGCAAGTGGATGTGCACAATCCTGTCTTATGATAACACGAGGTTGTATGTCATTAGACATCTTGTATGATAGTGGTAAAACACCCTTCCAAAGTTGGGTTCACCTCACCCTATTCGGTTCACCAAAATTAAATATCAAATAACATATATAATACGACACACTTATCTAAAGTTCTCAATAAAACTATTCATACTATTTAGGGAGAACCTCAACAGCTATAGACCACTGAAAGGAATTGTGTATAAAAAAGGGTGAGCACAACTAGCCCAGTAAAGAATATCATGACTAAAGATAATTTACATCATCAATAGCCTTCATCAGTAATAAATCAGAGATTTAGAACATATGGTAGATGATAAAACTTTTCAACCATAGTTGCAGTGGAACGAGCAATCCATTAAAAGAGTCAAATAAACCATAAGGTCTATTATCTTCTCCATGTTAAAAGTCTACCAATAATG
Organism: Panax ginseng; assembly: GCA_020205605.1. Taxonomy (NCBI): domain Eukaryota; kingdom Viridiplantae; phylum Streptophyta; class Magnoliopsida; order Apiales; family Araliaceae; genus Panax; species Panax ginseng. Next base: position 105,977,922 of record CM035137.1, on the reverse strand, counting down.
TTTTATCCTTATAACATCAATCAACAATTTCTGTCCACAATCATATGAATAACTCATAATCATAATTGTGATTCTAAATTCCTCTTCGCACCCAAGACGAAGATAATTTTCATCATCTATTTTTACCTGAAACATTAAAAATCATGGTTATACCAAATCACAATTCCTGCTCATAATCATACTAATAAATTCATCTTTGCACTACAACCAAAGATATTCATTAACAATTCATCTTTGAACTACATGCCAAAGACATACAACTGTACTTTAGGAGAGTCAAGTAGAGCATGATATCTACTATCTTTTATGAATTAAAATTGTATAATCAATATTTTATCGCTGAAACTCAGCTTAATAAATAATCCACATCATCAAATCATCCCTGCACTACGGCCAAGGATATTCATGTAATCATCAATGGTCATGATTATACCGAATAATCCTTGGTTATAATCATACCATTAACTGTCCATCATTGCACTACGAGCCAATGAGAACTTTTACCACATCATCTATAACATTACGGGTCATGATTATACCGAATGATCCCTGGTCATAATCATACCAATAATGTGACGCCCCTAAATCTGGGTCTCTTCCAACCCGACAGATGGTACTACACGGTACTACCATTCATTCATTCATTCACCTGAATAGTCACAAAAGGACTAATACAACTTCTATATATTTCCAAAATAATATTCAATTTCCCAGGTTCTTTGTAACTCATTCGTTTGTTCTTGTCATAATATCAAATATATTACCATCGTTCACCTATATTATTACATAAGTAATCAAAGGGTTCGTCTTCGCCTTGCCCTTGTCCTTGCCTGAGCCTTCGGTCCGCTCGATCTTGGTTGTGTTCATATGGTTCAAGCAAGAGTGAGCATGACTAGCTCCGCAAGTACTACAATCCTAATAAATAACATGCTTGAAATATAGAACTCATATATCTTCAATAATTGAACAATAGTTACGAAGTACTATCGATAATTCAAAATAGCACTTCTTTTCCTTCAAAACGTTTTACACAACAATACTCAATAGAATAACAATTATGGCTCAAGTATATGAGCATATCATAAGTTCTTTTGAGAAGGACAACCCGGCACTAAGTCCGTAAGTTCGGCATAGCTTACGAGCACTTCTGAGTGATCAGCTCATTGTACTCTATGTTGATCAACACTACATTCATTAAACGTATGTACGTTTAAGTTGTGGCAACCTCACGTGCCTGTCGTTAAACGACAAAAACATTTTAGCATACTTGGTCTTCGATTGAAAACCATGCCAATATAACTTGGTAACATTAATCATGCTTGATAGATTCATAATATAAGTCTAGTAGAAAGAATTGGCTTTAGACTTCATCGTTAAAAACTTTATGCTTAAAGAATACATGATTATACGACTTGTCGGTGAATCGAATCGAACAAGGGTTAGAATACTTGCCTTTTAGCGTCGCCTGCCATCGATTAACACACGTATTACTTTAAGTCTCTCCGATTCTACAATACATAATCATATAACGTACCATATTAGGTCATACATAATCAAGTATGTTTACTATTATATCTTACCATTAATCTCAATATAAACCCTAACTTAGATCTATTATTAGGGTTTCCAGCTTTTATTACGTCATTCACATTCCGCTCATCTTCGATTGATTATTAACTCTTAATCAACATGCATTATTGTCTTACAAGTACCTTACAATGTCTTAACCAGGTTATGATTATATCTTAATTCATTACTAACAAGTTCCCTTTCCTTCTACATTTGAAAGCATTCTTTACTATCAATTTTTGTGGATCAGCCATGCGGCTACCACCAATTATTTCGTGTCTCGCACAAGCGCATGAAAGTTAGTAGTGCAAGGTTCGCCTCGCATGTTTGTGGCGTGGGCTTTTAGGCTTGGAGTCGCGTCGCGGCACGTACTCTGTGCCTCAAACAGTTTGTGCAGTTTAAAATTTTAGCGAACTTCCCGGACGCATAACTTCTTCGTTCTAAGTCCGAATTGGTTCGTTCAAAAGCCTACGGTTCACAAATTTCATAATCTAGACGTTCATGTAAGAATTTATCTATTTGACATCGTTTGCTAAAATTTCACCTATGAGTTCATTTTTAACAAAAATGATAAACGTTCGTGAACGTTCAACGCTCGTTTCTTCGTTTCAAGTCGGAATCTGGTCATTTTTGAGTCCGCAACTCTATAATGACCAATATGACTTCTCTCCATCGAAAACCAACGTTTCTGACTTCAAACACAAAATACGACTTCCATTCCGAGAATTTCACGAATTCGACGATAATCGTCCAATCGTGTGAATTCCGGCAAAGCTACATTCTTAATGATTCTAAATGGATTTCAACCAACATAAGATCATTACAAGTTATTTACTACACCAACTTATAATTAAAGTAGGCTTTGACTCATTTTCATAAGTCATTAACTCATTTAACTTAGGAACTACAAATCTTCATGCTCATGACTTATTAATAACTTAAGTCCACTAATCAATGTTCTCATACTATAATCAACATACTAGCCTCATATGACAACTTATGAAAAGTTCTTCATGGTTCTATCAACTTATTAATGTTCAAGTTGATTATTTAACTTATTCGGCTTAAGTTTATTCATTATTAACTTATTACATGTTATTATCAAACCATCCCCCTTCTCTATCAATCCTATCATAGAAGAGATGTAGATAAAAGAGATGAGTCTTACCCTTGAAGACTTCAATTCACTTTGGAAAACTAGTAAAGGTTGAAGTGGCTTATAAGTGCTTAAGTGGTTTATTATCCCTAACCAATAAGTAGCTTTATATTGAGAGGAAAGTTGGATGAAATAACAACCAACAAAATTGAAATGAGCTTGGTATTTATAGGCTATCAAAAGCTAGGGTAGAAGGGTCATTAACATATCCCACCTCCTCATTTCCACCTCCTCATTCCACCTCCTCATACTCCACCTCCTTACTATTCATTATCTAGCCACTAAGTAAACTTGCTAGCCACAATACTTGATCATCACATCACTTGGTCACCACACATTAACCTTGTCCATCAAGTCTACCCACTTACACTTGGATCGCTCCATAGATCATGGTTAAATCATTGGGCTTGGTTAATTAATTTAACTACTTTCTTAATGGGCTTGTGCTACAATGGTTTGGGCTTATGATAATCAAACACTTGGGCTTGATGATCACATACATTGGACTTCTATATTAGACTATCAATCCTACAAGTCCATTACCTTAAATTATATAACTTACATTTATACCCCACGTATAATCTTCATATACTAACTCGTATATTAATTCGTAATATACGTTATTTCATTCTTCATTCATAATAGTACAATACGTCGTATTATACTTACATTCAATACATTCATAAAATGACTACACATTATACGATCACAATTATCTTCCTTTAACATTTTAATAACTTAATGTTCCCAAATTAAGTTTGCATGCGAAATATTACGTTTTCCATACTTAGGTTATTATTACATAATCAATATCACCTCGATATTATAACATTTCGTATTTCTTGAAAGTTCAAAAATAATTCCCGAGCAGAAATTGATGAATATTGTTTTTTAGAAAATTTCTCGGAAAACTTTTATTTTCATTTTAGAAATTCAAACACTTTAATTCTCCCACGTAGTTAAAATACTACAACGTTCTGACGTTTCTAGGTTATAGAACGATATTCATCTTCTCAACGCGTAATAATAATAAATAATTTTATTTTATTCATTATTAAAAGTAATTACAAAATGTTCGATTTTCCGGGGCGTTACACTCTCTCCCCCTTATAAGGATTATGTCCCCAGAATCTCGCTTAAAAAAAATACACAAATAATTGAGGGTAATTCTTTTTCATCATTTCTTCTAACTCCAATGTTGCTTCTTCTACATCGTGGTTCTTCCATATCACCTTCACGGAAGGTATGACTTTATTCCGCAGAACTTGTTCTTTTCTATCGATAATTTGAATCGGCGTTTCCTCGTACGTTAAGTCCTTCTCGACATGGATAGGCTCATATTCTATCACGTGCTTATAATCTGGCTTAAGAGGACGTAACACAGATACGTGAAATATATTATGTATTCGTTCTAGGTCTGGGGGTAACGCTATCATAAAAGCTACCTCACCCATCCGTTTTAATACTTCGAAAGGTCCTATAAACCTCGAACTTAACTTCCCCTTCTTTCCAAAACGTATCTTTCCTTTCTAGGGAGATACCTTTAGAAATACGTACGAACCTACTTTAAACTCTCGATTCTCTCTATGCGGATCCGTAAACTTCTTCTGTCTATCTTGAGCTGCTAAAAGACGCATCTGAATCTTCTTAACAATATCCGATGTCTGTTGCACCAATTCTGGTCCCAACATTCGGCGTTCTCCTACCTCATCCCAATACAGTGGCATTCTGCATTTTCTCCCATACAAAGCTTCGTAAGGTGGCATACCTATGCTTGCATGATAACTATTGTTATACGCAAACTCCACTAATGGTAGATGATCTTCCCAACTACCCTTGAAATCCATGACGCAAGATCTTAGCATATCTTCTGAATTGTCTTCTCGCTCTGTCCATCCGTCTGTGGATGATACGTTGTATTCAGCTTTAACTGCATTCCCAACTTCTCTTGTAGACTTCTCCAAAAGTTCGACGTGAATCGTGGATAACAATCTGACACAATCGATACTGGCACTCCATGTCTAGAGATTATTTCCTTAATATAAAGTCTAGCTAATTGGTCTAAGTTATACTTAACCCTAATTGGCAAAAAGTGAGCCGACTTCGTCAACCGGTCCACTATTACCCAAATCGCATCATACCCCTTCTGAGTAGTCGAAAGTCCTACCACAAAATCCATCGTGATATTCTCCCATTTCCATTCCGGAATTTCTAATGACTGTGACAAGCCACTAGGTCGTTGATGTTCGGCCTTAACTCTCTGACAAGTTAAGCACTTACTAACATATTCGACTATCTCTCTCTTCATGTTCGGCCACCAGAAACTCTGTCGAAGATCTTGATACATCTTTGTGCTACCAGGATGAATCGAAGACCTTGAACTATGAGCCTCTTGTAGAACCTGCTGCTTTAATTCCGTCTCATTCGGAACCCAAATTCTTCCTTCAAATCTCAATAACCCCTCGTTATCAAGACTGTATTTACTATCCTTTTCATTGGTAAGCCGCTCCTTTATACGGTCAGATTCATCAGTTTTAAGTTGCACCTCCTTGACTCTTTCTACTATTGTAGATTGCATCTCCGTTGCAAACAACATTTGTCCCATTTCACTTGGCAGCTTCACTTCCAACTCCATCCTAGCCATCTCTGTTATTAACTCAGTTTGAGACGTTAACAAAGACAACTTTTCTCGACCCTTCCTACTTAGGGCATCGATAACTACATTGGCTTTTCCCGGGTGATACAGGATTTCACAGTCGTAATCCTTTATCAACTCCAGCCATCTCCTCTTCCTCATATTCAACTCCTTCTGTGTGAAGATATATTTTAGACTTTTGTGGTCCGTGTATATCTCACATTTTTCTCCATAAAGATAATGTCTCCATATCTTTAGAGCAAAAAAACCATCGCATGACGATTCGAGATCATGAGTAGGATAAACTTTCTTATAATCCTTCAACTGCCTAGATGCATACGCAATGACCTTACCATGCTGCATGAGCACGTAACCAATTCCTCTATGTGAAGCATCACTATAAACTACAAAATTTCCTGTGTCATCGGGTAATGACAACACAGGTGCCTCACTTAATTTTTTCTTCAATTCTTGAAAACTATCTTCACACTTCTCCGTCCATACGTACTTCACCGTCTTCCTCGTCAAGTTAATCAATGGAGTAGCTATCTTCTAAAAATCCTGGATAAATCTTCGATAGTAACCCGTTAACCCTAGGAAACTCCGTACCATAGTCGGCATTTTCGGTTGTTCCCAATTCATCACGGCTTCCACCTTCGCTCGAGTTTTTAGTGATGTCGTTTGGGTTAACATCACTAAAAACTCGTAATGACCATAACGAGTCCTAAATATTGTCTTTGGCATATCCTCCTTCCTAACCTTCAACTAATGATACCTCGTTCTTAAATCTATTTTAGAAAAATACTTAGCCCCTTTCAACTGATCAAAGAGATCATCGATCCTGGGCAATGGGTATTTATTCTTTATTGATAACTTGTTCAACTCTCTATAGTCGATACAAAGTCTTAACGATCCATCCTTTTTCTTGACAAACAGTACCGGTGCTCCCCACGGTGACACACTCGGCTAAATGTACTTCCGATCCAACAGTTCTTGCAACTGCACCATCAACTCCTTCATTTCCACTAGCGCCATACGATATGGTGCCCTGGAAACTGGTGCCGCTCCTGGCACAATGTCTATCAAAAACTCGGTTTCCCTATCCGGCGGAAGACCCGGCAATTCACTCGAAAATACATCGGCGAATTCTCTCACTATAGGTATTTGTTCCATGATTGCTACCACTCTCTGGGTATCAAAAACATGACACAGATAGCCTACGCACCCTTTCCTCAATAATTTCCTAGTTTGTGTCATGGTTAGACAACACGAACGTCCCGACAATCTATTCCCGTAAAATACTACCTGAGGTTGTTTTAACGTCTTAATGTTCACACATTTCTTTTGACAATCTATAATTGCCCCATGGTTTACCAACCAATCCATTCCGAGAATTACATCGAATTCTCCTAACTTTATTGGTAATAGATCTACCGATAATTTACAACCCCATATTTCTACACAACAACTCCTATGAACATTTTCAACAGGAATTATTCCTTCATTTGCTACCTTAATATTTAAAGGTATAGGCAACTTTTCGGGAAGTAATCCTAATCGTTTAGCAAAATCGCATGCTATAAACGAACAAGTAGCACCCGAATCAAATAGCACATACGCATTGATATCGTTGATCGGAATAATACCTACGACGACGTCCCCTGATGCAACTGTATCTTGGACTGTCATGTTAAAGGTACGACCCATCGGCCTACCCGGCTGTACTGGACCACTAATAGCTAACTTACCGCTATTAGTGCCCCGATTCCCGTCTGTCCCCTTCTTCGGGCAGTTCTTTGCTATGTGGTCGGTTGATCCACACACAAAGCATCTATGGTTCTTCTTCGAACTTGGACAATTTGGCACAATGTGCCCCTCCTATCCACAGTTGTTGCAGACGGCCTTCCCCTTGAGACAGACTCCTAAGTGAGTCTTCCCACAGGTCTTGCAGGCCTCCATTCTTCCCTTCGGGTCTCCTTACTTCACTCCAGTATTCCCAGAGCTAAATACCTTCCTCTTTTGACCCTCGCCACTTCCACTGGCTCCCTCGATCTTGACTCTCCCGTTAACCTTTCCCTTATTCTTCTTCTCTTTGTGGTATTGGCTCAACGCCTCACTACCACCCTCGGTGATTATCGCCTTCTCTAAAATGGTTCCAAAAGAAGTACTTTGGAACACTGATATACGGTTATAGAGCCAGGGTTTCAAGCCCTACTCGAACCGTCGCGCCTTCCTCACCTCGGTATCCACTTGATGTGGAGCGAACCTCGCCAGTTCATTGAACTTGGCAGCGTATTGGGGAACAATCATGTCCCCTTGTTTCAACTCGAGAAACCGCATCTCCATCCTTCCTTGCATGCTCGTGGGAAAGTAGTTCTCAAAGAATATCTCCTTGAACCTCTCCCACGTCAAATTCGTTATCCCAACCCTAGCCCGATTGGCTTCCCACCAAAAATTGGCCTCTCCCTTCATCATATAGGTCGCAAAGGCAACCTTCTGGGCCTCGTCAACATTTGCAATTACAAATGCCTTCTCTATTTCCTTAACCCACGTTTGGGCTTTGATCGGATCCATAGTTCCTTTTAACTCCGGCGGACCCACGCTTTTGAAATCCTTAAAGGTCGTAGCTCGTGCTACTCCCGGATTTACGGGGATATTAGCCCCTGTTCTATTAAATGCGGTGGTTATTAAGTTAACAAACTCCTGCATCGGATTAATTGGACCTCCCTCCGGTTGATTTACGTTTGTTTCTTGGTTACGTTGCACTCTTCTCGGCGGCATTTTGCTGATACAATAAACACATTACGTTATTATTCCTTTCTTTATTAGTTATTATTTAATATTAAACAATAATGTCCACATCCATAACACATTGCTTTCCACAAAAAGGACTTATATTCATTCTTCGTAGTATAATACTACATCGGTTATATACACAGCCTAAGCTGCTTACATTACTTTCCCGCTATCGCTTTCCAAAAATTGGGATTTACAAAAGACTACCCTTTACTATACAAAAAGGGCTTTACGTCACTACTACTTACAAAATATTTACATACTACCTTAAATACCAACATCTGCCTCAAGGCATTATCAAAATCTGCCTTGGCAAGACCGGCAATGATATCACGGCTAATAGTATGCCGTGATTGCCCCACCTCTACAGGATATCCAACTACCTGCTGCTGAAAATCCGTATAAGAACTCCTATAGATATATGACATTCTCCCTATCTTCTGCACCTTAGTCTTTAGCTCCTCCTTGAGCTCAAAGACCTCGTGCTTTAAATCATGGACTTTGTCCTTAGCCAAAATCCGTTCATCATGCTCCTGCTCCCACATGGACTCGACATCAGTCTTGTCCTCTCTAAGCATTTGGAGCTCTGCCTTCAGCTCCTTAACTTCCACCGACAAGAATGGATATTTCTATCCAACACCGACATGAACAGAGACATCATCGACTTTGAGCTATCTCCACGCATTGCTATAGCTCTTGGGTTAAAGGAGACCGTCGCTACCTCCCCTCTATCATCCCGTCACAAACACCGACATATAGTCGCTTTCCTCCGAGTCTCCGGACTCAATAATCACTACATCCGGCTCTCTTTGCTATAGGGCGGTAAAACCTCTATTTGGTTCATGAGACTCTTCACTAATGGCTTGATCACTAACAAACATCTCGTTTACTCTCGACATCTACACAACACAATTAAGTTGATTAGTACGTCAAGAGAATAATAAAACACATAACATAATCATAATGCATTTTTTTATAAGGTTATTTTCTTCTTATACTTCTTTGACTCCTCTTAAGGTTATTAATTAAGGTTTTTAATTCCCTCCCTTAAGTTTTATAACCTAATGCTTTGATACCAACCTGTGACGCCCCCAAATTCGGGTCTCTTCCAACCCGATAGATGGTACTACACGGTACTACCATTCATTCATTCATTCACCTGAATAGTCACAAAAGGACTAATACAACTTCTATATATATCCAAAATAATATTACATTTCCCAGGTTCTTTGTAACCCATTCGTTTGTTCTTGTCATAATATCAAATATATTACCATCGTTCACCTATACTATTACATAAGTAATCTAAGGGTTCGTCTTCGCCTTGCCCTTGTCCTTGCCCGAGCCTTCGGTCCGCTCAATCTTGGCTATGTTCATATGGTTCAAGCAAGAGTGAGCATGACTAGCTCCGCAAGTACTACAATTCTAATAAACAACATGCTTGAAACATAGAACTCATATATCTTCAATAACTGAACAATAGTTACAAAGTACTATCGATAATTCAAAATAGCACTTCTTTTCCTTTAAAACGTTTTACACAACCGTACTTAATAGAATAACAATTATGGCTCAAGTCTATGAGCATATCATAAGTTCTTTTGAAAAGGATAACCCGGCACTAAGTCCTTAAGTCCGACAAAGCTTACGAGCACTTCTGAGTGATCAGACTACATTCATTAAACGTATGTACGTTTAAGTTGTGGCAACCTCACGTGCCTGTCGTTAAACGACAAAAACATTTTAGCATACTTGGTCTTCGATTGAAAACCATGCCAATATAACTTGGTAACATTAATCATGCTTAATAGATTCATAATATAAGTCTAGCCGAAAGAATTGGCTTTAGACTTCATCGTTAAAAACTTCATGCGAAAGAATACATGAATTACACAGCTTGTCCAGACTGAACTGGAACAAGGGTTAGAATACTTGCCTTTAGCGTCTGCTTACTAATTAACACACGTACACTTTAAGTCTCTATGATCTACAATACATAATCATATAACGTACCATATTAGGTCATACATAATCAAGTATGTTTACTATTATATCTTACCCTTCGTCTCAAGTAAACCCTAACTTAGATCTATTATTAGGGTTTCCAGCTTTTATTACGTCATTCACATTCCGCTCATCTTTGATTGATTATTAATTCTTAATCAACATGCATTATTGTCTTACAAGTACCTTACAATGTCTTAACCATGTTATGATTACATCTTAATTCATTACTAACAAGTTCCCTTTCCTTCTACACTTGAAAGCATTCTTTACTATCAATTTCTTGATCGAAGCCATGGCGCCACCAATTACTCTCGTGTGTCTCATATGCGATGCGAGTTAGTAGTGTGCAAGGTTTCGGCCTCACGCTGCGGCGCGGACTTTTAGGCTTGGAGTCGCGCCGCGACGCGGACTCTGTGCCTTAGACAGTTTGTGCAGTTTGAAATTTTAGCGAACTTCCCGGACGCATAACTTCTTCGTTTTAAGTCCGAATTGGTCCGTTCAAAAGACTACGGTTCACAAATTTCATAATCTACGCATTCATGTAAGAATTTTATCTATTTGACTTCGTTTGCTAAAATTTCACCTATGAGTTCATTTTTAACAAAAACGATAAACGTTCGTGAACATTCAACGCTCGTTTCTTCGTTTCAAGTCGGAATCCGGTCATTTTCGAGTCTGTAACTCTATAATGACCAATATGACTTGTCTCCATTGAAAACCAACGTTTCTGACTTCAAACACAAAATACAACTTCCATTCCGAGAATTTCATGAATTCGACGATAATAGTCCAATCGTGTGAATTCCTGCAAAGCTACATTCTTAATAATTCTAAATGGATTTCAACCAACATAAGATCATTACAAGTTATTTACTACACCAACTTATAATCAAAGTAGGCTTTGACTCATTTTCATAAGTTATTAACTCATTTAACTTATGAACTACAAATCTTCATGCTCATGACTTATTAATAACTTAAGTCCACTAATCAATGTTCTCATACTATAATCAACATACTAACCTCATATGACAACTTATGAAAAGTTCTTCATGGTTCTAGCAACTTATTAATGTTCAAGTTGATTATTCAACTTATTCGGCTTAAGTTCATTCATTATTAACTTATTACATGTTATTATCAAACCATCCCCCCTTCTCTATCATTCCTATCATAGAAGAGATGTAGATAAAAGAGATGAGTCTTACCCTTGAAGACTTCAATTCACTTTGGAAAACTAGCAAAGGTTGAAGTGGCTTATAAGTGCTTAAGTGGTTTATTCTCCCTAACCAATAAGTAGCTTTATATTGAGAGGAAAGTTGGATGAAATAACAACCAACAAAATTTAAATGAGCTTGGTATTTATAGCCTATCAAAAGCTAGAGTAGAAGGGTCATTAACATATCCCACCTCCTCATTTCCACCTCATCATTCCACCTCCTCATACTCCACCTCCTTACTATTCATTATCTAGCCACTAAGTAAACTTGCTAGCCACAACACTTGCTCATCACATCACTTGGTCACCACACATTAACCTTGTCCATCAAGTCTACCCACTTACACTTGGATCGCTCCATAGATCATGGTTAAATCATTGGGCTTGGTTAATTAATTTAACTACTTTCTTAATGGGCTTGTGCTACAATGGTTTGGGCTTATGATAATCAAACACTTGGGCTTGATGATCACATACATTGGACTTCTATATTAGACTATCAATCCTACAAGTCCATTACCTTAAATTATATAACTTACATTTATACCCCACGTATAATCTTCATATACTAACTCGTATATTAATTCGTAATATACGTTATTTCATTCTTCATTCATAATAGTACAATACGTCGTATTATACTTACATTCAATACATTCATAAAATGACTACACATTATACGATCACAATTATCTTCCTTTAACATTTAATAACTTAATGTTCCCAAATTAAGTTTGCATGCGAAATATTACGTTTTCCATACTTAGGTTATTATTACATAATCAATATCACCTCGATATTATAACATTTTGTATTTCTCGAAAGTTCAAAAATAATTCCCGAGCAGAAATCGATGAATAGTGTCTTTCGGAAAATTTCTCGGAAAACTTTTATTTTCATTTTAGAAATTCAAACACTTTAATTTTCCCACGTAGTTAAAATACTACGACGTTCCGACGTTTCTAGGTTATAGAACGATATTCATCTTCTCAACATGTAATAATAATAAATAATATTATTTTATTCATTATTAAAAGTAATTACAAAATGTTCAATTTTCCGGGGCGTTACAAATAAACAGTTCATTTATGCACATAAGCCAAAGATACTCATCAATCAATAGTTCATCTTTGCACGTAAGCCAAAGATATACAACTGTAAAACCAATAATCAACAATCCATCTTTGCACGTAAGCCAAAGATATACAAATCATAAAACTAATAATCAATCGTCCATCTTTGTAACGTAAGCCAAAGATGACTTTCATCATAATATAAGCATGAGGATGATGACAATGATATAAGCATTAATCAAACAAAATCAAGGATAAATATTAAAGACTTTAAATTTATCCAGAGTTTTAAAAAATATCCAAATTGTCAACATGATACAGCTTTGTAGAGTAAAATTCAAGAATAATATTCATGTACCAAAAATAATTTGGACATAAAAGAAGTATATTTTTTGGGTAAATAGTACCCCGTGAATAGTACCCTATGAATAGTACTTCGAGAATAGTACCTCGTGAATAGTACCCTGACATGAAAACTACCCTAAATACCCGAGTGAATAATATTCGGGTGAATAGTAACCCGTGAATAGTAACTCGTGAATAGTATATTGACACAAAAAGTCCCTCGAATACCCGACTGAATAATACTATAGTGGATAGTAACTGGGTGAATAGTAACTCGTGAATAATAACTCATAAAAAAATACCAAAGAAAATGATATTCCATGATGAGTACAAAAGAAATGATATCTCATACGAGTATAATAGAATATACGAAACTGCAAATGGATTTTCACCCGCCATGCGGTAATCCACGTAGACAGATCATTTCTACAATTTAATAGAGAATGAATGCGAAGGATCATTCACTATGCATGTGTTAATCCACACAGGCGGGTTATTCCAACAGAATAATAAAGAATGGAATAACAGAAGAATTCACCATGCATGCGGTAGTCCGCGTAGACAGGTTATTCTAACAGAATAATAAGGAATGGGATAACAGAAGAATTCACCGGGCATGCGATAGATCGCACAAACAAAGTTATTCCAATGAATAATAAAGAATTGAACCGGTCATGCGAATCCGCATAGGTATGTGATATTCCAACAAAATAATAAAGAACGGAACCAGGTCATGCATAATCCACACAGACATGATATTCCAACATAATAATAAAGAATGGAATAACAACAGCATTCACCAAGCATGTGATAGACCGCACAGACAGGTTATTCCAACAGAATAATAAAGAATGAAATAACATAAGCTCTCTTCATGAATACGAAAGAAATAATACCCCTTACCTTAGAAAGAAACTGTATATTGGAGTAGAGAGGTAGCAGACTTCTCTTCTTCTTTCTCTCTATAATTTCTCTCTATAATAATTGCTTTATTGCTTTAGTGAATTGGTGAAAAATAATGAAGGAATGAGCTTCTATTTATAGGAAAATATAGTTTCAATTATTGCACGTTTTGGGGCTCGAAATATTATAGTACAATACCTCCAACTTTTTTTTCATTTTTAATTTAGTCCTGCAAGTATTATCAAACTTGTATCACCTCCCCTAATAGTAAATAATGTGAATCAATAGTTCAATCATGTGAATCAATAGTTATATTCATGTGAAAATACAAATTATAGTATAGTACCTCCATCTATACCTCCATTTTTAACTTAGTCATGCAAGTATTATCAATCTTGCACCAACTCCCATAATAGTACAAGAATGTGATTCAATAGTACACAATTTAATCCACGTAAACAGATCTTTTCCACAATTTAATAAGGAATGAGTACGAAGGATCATTCACCATGCATGTGATAATCCACATAGACATGTTATTCCAACAAAATAATAAAGAATGAAACCAGGTCATGCGTAATCCGCATGTTGGAATCCACATAGACAGGTTATTCCAACAGAATAATAAAGAATGGAATAACAGAAGAATTCACCATGCATGCGATAGACCGCACAGATAGGTTATTCCAACAGAATAATTATAAAGAATGGAACCAGGTCATGCGTAATCCGCACAAACAGGATATTCCAACAGAATAATAAAGAATGGAATAACAACAGAATTCACCATGCATGCGATAGATCGCACAGACAGGTTATTCCAAAAGAATAATAAAGAATGGAACTAGGTCATGCGTAATAATACGACCGATGTGATATTCCAATGTAATAATAAAGAATGGAATAACAACAGAATTCACCATGCATGCGATAGATCGCACAGACATGTTATTCCAACATAATAATTAATAATGGAACCAGGTCATGTGTAATACGCATGCATATGATATTCCAAATGTAATAATAAAGAATGGAATAATAGAAGAATTTCACCATGTATGCGGTACTTCGGATAGATAGGTTATTCCAACATAATAATAAGGAATGGAATAACAAAAGAATTTTACCATGTATGCAAAGATTAAGATATACAAAGTTATTCCAAATGAATAATAAAGAATGGAATAAATGTAAGAATTTCACCATATATGCGGTAGATTCAGATAGACAAAGTTATTCCAACATAATAATAAAGAATGGAATAATGTAAGCTCTCTTCATGAATACGAAATAAATAATACCCCTTACCTTAGAAAGAAACTGGATACTAGAGTAGAGAGGTAGCAGACTTCTCTTTTTTTTCTCTCTATAATTTCTCTCTATAATAATTGCTCTATAGCTTTAGTGAATTAGTGAAAAATAATGAAGGAATGAGCTTCTATTTATAGGAAAATATAGTTTCGAGAATTACACATTTTGGGGCTCGAAAAATTACAGTACAATACCTCCAACTTTTCTTTTATTTTTAATTTAGTCCTGCAAGTATTATCAAACTTGTACCACCTCCCCTAATAGTAAATAATGTGAATCAATAGTTCAATCATATGAATCAATAGTTATATTCATGTGAAAATACGAATTATAGTATAGTACCTCCATCTATACCTCCATTTTTAACTTAGTCATGCAA
Source organism: Panax ginseng (assembly GCA_020205605.1). Taxonomy (NCBI): domain Eukaryota; kingdom Viridiplantae; phylum Streptophyta; class Magnoliopsida; order Apiales; family Araliaceae; genus Panax; species Panax ginseng. The sequence continues at coordinate 105,962,529 of CM035137.1, read as the reverse complement.
GTATTATCAATCTTGCACCAACTCCCCTAATAGTACAAGAATGTGATTCAATAGTACACACATGTGAACAAATAGTTATATAAGCATGTGAATTAGTAGCAATTAATTGCTCATTTATCCGATTAATTACGCGATTTATCAATATAACCCCCAGACATCAATTATCATCGGAATAGATGTCGATTTCCACTAACACTAATAATCCCAACACAATGGAACTATCAAATTCATCTTTAATCAACACGAACTTATTCATCATTAATATTATAATTCACAATATTTAACAAAATGTGTCGCTCCCAAGAAAGAGGGGCTTTCCGATAAGGATTTCTCCTTATTGGCGCGCAATTAGGTGACCAAACCTCTCCTTGACAGAACTTCTAAACATTGTCAATATTGCAAATAATAATATGAATAACTTTACCGTCTCAATTATTGATTTAATAATATAACATATTGTGACAATAATTGAATAAAACTGAGTGACTTCTCACATAAGCATCAATAATCAAAGATACTCTACAATATCGTGTGCTACTATGCAACCACGCGTACTACTATACTTTTATTTTATAACAACTTGTTTACTTTGAAAAAATTTCACATATCACCCTTAACTTTAACCTTTTATAAATTTAAACATTTACTAAATAGAATAATTATAAGAAAATTGAATACTTTCATTTAAAAAAATTTGGGGTCTCACAATCTCCCCTCCTTATGAAATTTTGAAATTTACGTACCTGGTAGTTCGAAGAGATGAGAATACCTTGCTTCCTTTTTGGATTGTACCTTCCCGGTTATATCCTCTGTATCATGATTTTTCCATTGCTCATCTCCTGTATTTCAGATATAATTCTAGAATATATCTTCAAAACAAAGGTCAATTAACATATCACAAATTGTCAACTTATCAAATAAAAATTTCGGCTTAGGTAAGTCACACACTAGCAAAGTATATTACTCGTCTCTCCCGTCCTAGTTCTAGACTCATATCTCCGCCAGCGACCATTTCCCTAAGATCTGATACCATTTGTGACGCCCCTAAAATAGGTCCACATGACCCATTCTGAGTCGCCAAATATTATACTATAAAAATCAAATATAAACTTCATTTATACAACTGTTGAACTGTCGTGTAGAATACGACTACAGTTAAACTGTGACTTTTAATACAAATGTATGTAACTCTCATAGTGCCTCACCCACAACCTTACAATGGTACTTTACATAAAAGTATAGTAAAAAACTATTTTAGAAATTAAAATCTTTGGGAAGTGCTCAAAGAAACCTTCGTACATGGGAGGCCATACGTCTAGGTTATGATAGATATCATATGTCCACAGAATTCTCCTTGGTTCTCCCAATAGACCCCAAAGAAAAACAAGAAGATTACTATCATCTTCTTTCCAATGGTGAGTCTTCTCTTGACATATAATTATCTTCGTTGTCTCCAAGTGAAAATTTAATTTCAAATAAACTCCAAGATTATATAGGTAGTGCTCGTAGATATACTCAGCAAGTAAATGTGCACAACCCTATCTTATGATAACACGAGGTTGTACGTTATTAGACATCTTGTATGATAGTGGAAAAATACCCTTCCAAAGTTAGGTTCACCTCACCCTATTCGGTTCACCAAAATTAAATATCAAATGACATATACCATACAACACACTTATCTAAAGTTCTCAATAAAATTCTTTCCATACTATTTAGGGAGAACCTCAACAGCTATAGACCACCGTTCTAATCCTCTTAATACCCCGCTAGACCCAGCTACACCTTTATTACCTGAAAGGAATTGTGAAGCAAAAGAGTGAGCACAACTAGCCCATTAAAGAATATCATGACTAAAGATAATTAAATTATCAATAGCTTTCATCAATAATAAATCCGAGATTTAGAACATATGGTAGATGATAAAACTTTTCAACCATAGTTGCAGCAGAACGAGCAATCCATTAAAAGAGTCAAATAGACCATAAGGTCAATTATCTTCTCCATGTTAAAAGTCCACCAACAATGTTTTATCCATGTAACATCAATCAACAATTCCTGTCCACAATCATATGAATAACTCATAATCATAATTGTGATTCTAAATTCCTTTTCGCACCCTGGACGAAGATAATTTTCATCACCTATCTTCACCTGAAACATCAAAAATCATGGTTATACCAAATCACAATTCCTGCTCATAATCATACTAATATATTCATCTTTGCACTACTACCAAAGATATTCATTAACAATTCATCTTGCACACTACGTGCCAAAGACATACAACTGTATTTTAGAAGAGTCAAGTAGAGCATGATATCTACTATCTTTTACGAATTAAAAGTGTATAATTAATATTTTATCGCTGAGACTCAGTTTAATAAATAATCCACATCATCGAATCAACCCTGCACTACGGCCAAGGATATTCATGTAATCATCAATGGTCATGATTATACCGAATAATCCCTGGTTATAATCATACCAATAACTGTTCATCAATGCACTACGAGCCAATGAGGACTTTTACCACATCATCTATAACATTAAGGGTCATGATTATACCGAATGATCCATTGTCATAATCATACCAATAAATAGTTCATCTATGCACATAAGCCTAAGATACTCATCAATCAATAGTTCATCTTTGCACGTAAGCCAAAGATATACAACTGTAAAACCAATAATCAACAGTCCATCTTTGCATGTAAGCCAAAGATATACAACTGTAAACCAATAATCAACAGTCCATCTTTGCACGTAAGCCAAAGATATACAACTGTAAGACCAATAATCAACCGTCCATCTATGCACGTAAGCCAAAGATGATTTTCATCACAATATAAGTATGAGGAAGATGACAATGATATAAGCATTAATCAAACGAAAACAAGGATAAATATTAAAGACTTTAAATTTGTCCAAATATTATCAATCACTTAATAATCTCATAATCTAATATCATTAATATTATAACAATATTTTAATCATTTCTAAAACTTATAAATAATTTATTTTAATTGTGTACACTTTACCAAATAATACATTTAATCATTCAAAAATGCCATACTCATAAGATTTCATCACCAATGATCAAATCCCTCATCAAAAATCTGCATATACCTTATATAAGATTTTCAAGCCATAAAATCCTATTTACCAAATTTTCAACTTCACATAACATATTTAACTCATATGTTCGTAACTAAACCATTTTCATGAAAATTTACCAAATCAACTTATTATTTTTCTATCCTTTGTCCAAACATATATACATATATTTCATACACAACAAGTATTTTTTTATAATTTTTCAACTCCCTTAAGTATTTTTCAAAAATCAATTTCTAATTAATTCCTTAAGAATTAGCTACCTCAAGTTTAATTCCAGAAATTTCCAAATCTTGGCAAGATCTTACACATGTTAACGTGAGCTTCCAGTTTAAATTTCATGGTCATCGGAGTCATAGAACTCCAGTTATAGCATTTTTCATCAAAAAAACCAAAATATTGAAATAGTCATAACTTGCTCATTTTAAGTCGGAATGAGCTCATTTTTGGACAGGAGGTACTTTATACCATATATTTCCATGTCCCAAAAGGCCAGAATTTTTGTCACAAATTAAGTGGCCGAAACAGCCCTTACAAAATTTTGGGCAATAGTTTTTTCTCCATTTTCACTTTTTCGTAATTTGTTAAAAATAGTCCATACAAAAATCTACAACTCCTCTTTCAGTGATTCCACTTTGAGATGTTAGAAAACTTATCATAATATCCTCCCAAATTTTTCAAGAATTTTTGAATGTCCGAAAAATTACGAAACTGCAAATGGATTTTAACCCGCCATGCGGTAATCCACGTAAACATATCATTTCCACAATTTAATAAGGAATAAATACGAAGTATCATTCACCATGCATGTGATAATCCACATAAATAGGTTATTCCAACAAAATAATAAAGAATGGAACAAGGTCATACGTAATCCGCACAGACAGGATATTCCAACAGAATAATAAAGAATGGAATAACAGAAGAATTCACCATGCACGTCGTAATCCATATAGACAGGTTATTCCAACAGAATAATAAAGAATGGAATAACAGAAGAATTCACCATGCACGTCGTAATCCATATAGACAGGTTATTCCAACAGAATAATAAAGAATGGAATAACAGAAGAATTCACCATGCATGCGATAGACCGCACAGATAGGTTATTCCAACAGAATAATAAAGAATGGAACCAGGTCATGTGTAATCCGCACAAACAGGATATTCCAACAGAATAATAAAGAATGGAATAACAACAGAATTCACCATGCATGCAATAGACTGCACAGACAGGTTATTCCAACAGAATAATAAAGAATGGAACCAGGTCATGCGTAATCCGCATAGACAGGATATTCCAACAGAATAATATATAATGGAGCCAAGTCATGCGTAATACGCACCAACAAGATATTCCAACAGAATAAAAAAGAATGGAATAACAGCAGAATTCACCAGGCATGCGATAGACCCACGAGGCATGTGTTATTCCAATGTAATAATAAATAATGGAACTGTGTCATGCGTAATATTTATGCATACGTGATATTCCAAATGAATAATAAAGAATGGAATAACTGAAGAATTTCACCATGTATGTGGTACTTCGCATAGACAGGTTATTCCAACATAATAATAAGGAATGGAATAACAGAAGAATTTTACCATGTATGCAGTACATCGCATATACAGGTTATTCCAACAAAATAATAAAGAATGGAATAACAAAAGAATTTCACCATGTATGCGGTACTTCGCATAGACAGGTTATTCCAACATAATGATAAAGAGTGGAATAACAGAAGCTCTCTTTATGAATACGAAAGAAATAATACCTCTTACCTTAGAAAAAAACTGTATACTAGAGTAGAGAGGTAGCAGACTTCTCTTTTTCTTTCTCTCTAAAATTTCTCTCTATAATAATTGCTCTATAGATTTAGTGAATTGGTGAAAAATAATGAAGGAATGAGCTTCTATTTATAGGAAAATATAGTTTCGATAATTACACATTTTGGGGCTCAAAATATTACAGTACAATACCTCCAACTTTTCTATCATTTTTAATTTAGTCCTGCAAGTATTATCAAACTTGCACCACCTCCCCTAATAGTAAATAATGTGAATCAATAGTTCAATCATATGAATCAATAGTTATAATCATGTGAAAATATGAATTACAGTATAGTACCTCCATTTATACCTCCATTTTTAACTTAGTCATGCAAATAATATCAATCTTGCAACAATTCCCCTAATAGTACAAGAATGTGATTCAATAGTACACACATGTGAATAAATAGTACTTATATAAGCATGTGAATTAGTAGCAAATAATTGCTTATTTATCTGATTAATTATGCCATTTATCAATATAACCCCCAAACATCAATTATCGTTGGAATAGATATTGATTTCCACTAACACTAATAATCCCAACACAATAGAACTATCAAATTCATCTTTAATCAACACGAACTTATTCATCATTAATATTATAATTCACAATATTTAACAACCAGGTCGTTCTCAGAAAAGAGGGGGCTTGCCGATAAGGATTTCTACTTATTGGCGCGCAATTAGGTGACCAAACCTCTCCTTGACTGAACTTCTAGACATTGTCAATATTGCAAATAATAATATGAATAACTTTGTTGTCTCAATTATTAATTTAATAATATAACATATTGTGACAATAATTGAATAAAACTGAGTGACTTCTCACATAAGCATCAATAATCAAAGATACTGTACAATACCTTGTGCTACTATGCAACCACGCGTACTACTATACTTTTATTTTATAACAACTTGTTTACTTTAAAAAAATTTCACATGCCACCCTTAACTTTAACCTTTTATCAATTTAACCATTTACTAAATAGAATAATTATAAGAAAATTGAATACTTTCGTTTAAAAAAATTTGGGGTCTCACGGTGTACTAGTGCACGTACTTCGAGACGACAGACTCACGTGAGCCCGGGACACCGGCAAGTACTGTAGAAGTGCATCTCAAGGGTACTGTCAGATGTATTAATTATACCACCAATTTCTATAAATATAGAGCTTGGGGTGGCCATAATCAAGAAGAAAAAGACGAGGAAGCCCTGTCAAATTTGCCCTGTACACACCCCATATTGAGTGATTTCTCATTTTAAACATTTGTTAGCTCACATATAGCTATATTTTTACCGATGGGAATCGAGTGTTCATCCACTTAAAGTCATAGAAGTCTTCTTTGACAACCCACTGTAAGCCTTCTTACACACTATAAAGCCTTTCTCTTCATCTTTGCACACATTATTCTTCACATTGAGAGTCATGTTGTGTGTGTATGCCCGGACTTCGGTCCATGGTTTTCATTTCTATATATATATATATATATATATAAACCGTTGTAGAACTTTGTTCGATGAGCCTGGATTTTATATTTGGTGCGTTTACTGCTTTTATATATATATATATATATATATAGCGATAAATCGCTGAAATGATAAACCGAGCCAGGATTGAGAAATATCCTGTGCGTTTACCACTTATATATATATATATTTATATTTATATTTCTGTCAGGCCTGGGGTTTACTTCATGGCCTTTTACTGCTTTATTTGCATTCCGTCCCGCCTGGAGTTTACTTCATGGCGGTTGATCGTTTTTACTGCTTTCTTTACATTTAGTCCCGCCTGGAGTTTACTTTGTGGCGGTTGATCGCATTTATTACTTTATTTATATTTTTGATACCCCGTGGAGGTGCTTCGTGGTGGTTGATCATGTATATATATATATTTATAGCTTTTATATATATAACTGCTTACTGCTTTTCATATAAACTGCGACATTATGTGAGCCTAGGAATCATGTGATCACAGATTCAGTCTACTGAATCTAGATTCGGTTCCCATGATGGAAATTTTCAGCTGTAAGCAGCTTGTAAATTATTCACGGTGTTTGAATTTCCTTATATGGCTTTCATGCCCATGAGGAGTTCGGCACTACTATATATTATTTTGTCGAAGATTCTTCGCATTTCGAAAATAAAAGCAACCAAGTCGAACATTTAATAATAAAATGAAAGTATGAAAAGGTCTCGATTACTATTGAGCACAGAGTTTGAAAAACCTCTTTTACAAAACCTCACTGCTATATCATGTTTAAAACTGAATTTTTATACAAATTCAAACCCTTTGTATACAGGTGCGAACGAGGCCTCGCACTACTTCCAAATGAATTGCACATTGATCCACACACACACACACATATTCATATAACAGCTTGAAAAGTGGCGGTCACATAGTGGTAACACGGATGTCTGGGGTGACTAACACCTTCCTCCAGATAATCAAGCCCCCAACCCAAATAAATCTTTGTCACAGAGACCATTTAGCGTTGTTACTTCATTGGGTCAATGTGTAAACCTTTTCTCGGTTGCGTTGGTGCAACCAGTTAAAAACACCAACTGGCGACTCTTACAGTCAAACCGTCGACATGATACATGTCGGACCTTTTTCACTTATTTTTTAAACAAATCTAACATAACATGAGAACACCAAAGAACAAGAATAGAAAAGGGACAAATAAAAATCCCAACATCGACAAACGCTTTACCCTAAAGTGGATTTGTTGTCGTCTTAGTCAGTCTAAAAAAAACTTCAGTCTCTTAAGCCCTCTAGTTTTAATTCAGAACTACCATGAATCTTAATCACATCCTTAGTATTGGTTAAGTACTTTAAGATGTTTTCATTGTCTTACAGTAATCCTTTGCAGAATATGACTGATCAACATTAATTCTCATACATTTCATTGCATACATGATAGTTACTCATGCGATCTCTCTTTTTAGGAGTCTATGGGGACTATTAAGAGAGATACACTCCATTGTTCATCAACATGAGACATCTCTTGGAGTTTGTCATGCTAAACCCCTTAACATCAAATAAATATACGTTTCTTGGGTGAAACTGAGCATCCTTTTAAATATATATATATATATATATATATATATATATATATATATATATATATATATCCCCAATTTAGAGAATGCTCCTCCCAAATCATTCATGGAGGAATGTTTAGACAACTTTATCGTTTTTTATTATAGCATTAGTATGTCATTCTTTATATGTAGTATATCAACATATAATATTATGAATGTTATGGCACTCCCACTGACCCTTTTGTACACTCTAGGTTCATTCTTATTTTTGATAAAATCAAACTCTTTTGATTATCGCATCAAAACGAGTAATTTTTACACTAGGTACACACTATGTATATTTTTACGAATAAGTTTTTTTATTTACTTTGAGAATATGAGTGAATATATGATATGAATTAAGTAAGATAGTCAATTTATTTATTTTAGGTTGACTAAAATATGTAAATGAAGTAAAGATGAATAACTAATTAATTGATTGAAGGAAGTAAGATAAGCTTATGTTAAAAATTAACATAACTTGAATGTTAACCTTGAATGGTAAATAAAAAGATTTATAATCTTTATAGTGATTAGTTGATATGACTTATCTAAAGTGATTATATGAATGTATAATAATTCATCAAGCCAATTGAGGCTAATTGAATTAGTGAATTAGTGGAATAAAAAGGAAAACCAAGAAATAAGAATATTAAATTACTTATTAATGTATTGAACATTTTGTGGCATATAAAGAATAAATATGTGGATAAATTGATATAATATATATATATATATATATATGTGTGTGTGTGTGTGTGTGTGTGTGTGTGTGTGTGTGTGTGTGTGTTTATTTATAGTGAATTAAAAATAAGCTTGATAACCTAATATTATATATTAGGAATGTGAATTAAATAACCTAAGAGTTATAATATGGAAGAATTTATTATTTAAAATATATGCTAACCTAAGAGATTAATTTACTATCTCATTTTATTATTTTTTGTGATCGTAATTAAAGAAAGTTTAATTGGGTTATATAATTAAATCTATGTAAGTTATCATTTAAAATCATAAATAAGTGGATTAGGAACCCAAATTAAATATTTAGGATAATATAAAATTGGATGAATTACATATTCTATTACATATTTAAAAATAATTACAACAATAGTGCCCTCATAAAATCATTACACAACTAATACACTTCCATATTTATTTACAATATTAGTGCAATTAGGATTCCTTAATTTAGGGAATTAGTATTCAATTAGAATTCCTTAATTTAGGGATTAGTTATACCCATGGCTTTTTCTCTCTCATCATCTATAACAACTGCAGTTAGTCATCACCTTCTTCTTCATTCACCGTATTATTTCTATATATATATATATATATATATAAACTGTATAAACTCTTCTTTCTTTCTCCTCCATAACCACTTTTAAGTGCTTGCTCCAGCCTTGAGAAGAGTGATTATGTTTGAGGAAGAATTGTTAATGGTGCATACATGTAACTATCAGACTTGAGATAATCCCCACCCTTCTTCACCAATTTGTTTTCCCTCAAGGCTTCCTTCGTCTCCTTCAATCCTCCCACACACAAACACAAAAAAAACCCATTGATTTGAAGCATAAGCCTTAAATAAATTTGGGTATGAAATGAATGACCCTTACCGATGGTGGTAAAAATAGGGTTTCGGGGGGAGAAACCAGAGGAAAGCGAAGATAAATACATATAGGAATTTGATTTAAGATAGTTTACAAATGTCTTCAGGGATTTCTATATATATATATATATATATATATATATATATATATATGGGAGCCCTTCTATAGCAAATTCCTTTGTGCAGTGCTATACTGTAACACCCCCTTTTGTACCAGATTGATAAAATGAATTGATGGCTGAGATTAGACTTTGTATTTGATAAGCCGGCACAGGTTGTTGTGCCTAATTATCTACCTATATCGGCTTCTATTTTATTAAGTGAATATTAACTTGTCAGTATAGTTATAAAAAGTGAATATTTATTATTAAAATAATCCTACTTAAGACAAAATGCCGATACTAATTTGGTACATTTTTTTTATTTTTCCGTACTTAAGATAGGCTCATACTGGTGGCATTAAAATAATAAAGTAATCCAAAATGATACAAAAATGATACTCTGGTACATTTTTTTTTAATTTTTTTATCTTTTTAGTAAAGACAGTGCTCATATGGTCGGGTACATTTTTTTAATTTTTTTTTTATTTTTCCTTAATTCTACAGCTCATACTTTTGGTACATTTTTTTTTAATTTTTATTTTATTTTTCCTAGTAGACATGTTTTGTCACTACCGGTATTAAAAATTGAAAAAATGATTTTATTCAAGCAATTACCGCTAAAAATGGACTCGAACTCGCAACCTCAAACTCCAAACACTCGTCATATGACCACCCGAGCACCACGGGCCTAGCTATTAATTTCAGCCAATGATATGTCTTTATATTAAAACTTCACCATCCCCCAAAATCTATATTCTTGCATTATTATTATATTACGATTTATTATTAATTTACTTATCGAATTTATAAAAGTAGTGAAGTATTATTATAATAATAATAATGTGATTATCAATATTAGAAGTACAGATTATACTAATACTAGTACTGCATAACATTAAGAGGAATAGTACATATTACATGTTCATTTTCATAAAATAAAAAAAAACATAGAATGATTAATACAACCGACGCCTATTTTTTTGGATCAGGAATCCCTAGCACTCGATAGTGATTTCGCTTATCGTGGTCGGTTTCAAAGCCACAAATTGCACATTTTTCGATGAGTCTTAGAAGGAATGATTTTCTCAAGTGCACTCTTGAATCTAGATTGTTTTTTGCGGCCCTTTGTTTGAGAAATATTAGGCGGAAAAAACTCTTCTTCTTCTTCCACCTCTGCATCTTCATCGTCATTATCATATCCCATATCATGATTTGGATCTCCAACTGTGCAATCAATGTCGTCATCTGCCAGTTCAGTAATATTCTCATCCGGATCATATTGGTCAACCAACTCTTTTCCTCGTGCATTCAGTTTAAGAACAGTTTTGTAACCTCCTGACCGAGCAAAAGTCGCTTTGCTCGCTAACTCTGGTAATCACCCATCAAATGATTATAATAAGATTGCTTGATTTTGTTCAAGTCGCCAGGTGTGGAGTTAAAGAGTAAGTCTTCACCATTGCTTTTGTTCGCGTCTCTTGTCCACCGATGAAGGATCATGTCGGTCGGTATTTATGAAATACTCTTTGCTATGAAATATCTCAAGATGTGCCTGCACAATTCACCAGAGTGAGAAAACATTTGGCAGTTATATGTTACCGATCCCAGTTGTCGATTGTTGACAACTTCTTTATATCTTCCACCACTTTCAGTTGCATCTGCATTATACACTGCATAAATCTTAGTATTAGTGACACAACTCACTAAGTTTACGAACATTGTATTTTATGGAATCGACAAATTGACGTTGGAAACGTCTAAACATCTCTTTTGTGTACACTTGTGCAGCATGAACTTTTAAAGATGAACCGAGTACCATAATCCTTTTTACGATGTTTTGTTATGTAGTCGGCCTTCCTCTCCCTGATAAACTGTCTTTCTACAGCCTTTTGACTCTGCAGTACAAAACATAGCATACCTGTTGATGCATTAACATACTCATCAAAAAAGGCATTCATGCTCTCGCTTCTTCTAGTGGTAGTCATTCCCGCGGCAAAATATCTCTTTGTATATGCTGGAATCCATTTCTGTCGTACATCATACAAACTTCCAAGCTATTCATTAGTATACAATTCATAGGAACTTATCAGAATATGCCAACGATCTTCAAATTCCTCGATGGACAATGAGTTATACACACAGTTGTTAAAATCATTTTTGAACGATGGGTGCTCAGAATAAACATGATGCAATTTTTTAGGAAATTTATTGCTAATATGCCAAGAACACAATAAATGATGACTAGTTGGAAGTACCATAGCAATAGCATTACTCATGGCTCTGTCTTGATCAGTGATGATGGTTGTAGGTGCCTTGTAGTCCATGGCTTCAAGCCACGCCCCGTCAGTAAAACCCAAACAAAAGTGTCCTCTCTGTCTGCGTCTAAATAAAGGTGCAAATCCAAACAATATAGACCGATAATGGTGGTTGACCCCGAAAAATGGAACAAACAGCATGCCATACTTATTTTTCCGATATGTACTATCAAATGTCACAACGTCTCCGAACTGTTGATACATAAACCTTGATCGGGTGTCAACCCACAAAATACAAGCTATCTTTGTTGTTTTCACCGGGTTTCACTCGGAAAAAAAATTTCTTTGGCACTTAGGATGCAAGTTTGTTCAAATGATTGATGATGACTTGTGCATCATTTTCATCTGCAGAATCACGCCTTAAATCTCGCACCACATTCTCAACATTAAAGAGAGAAAGGAACATTTTGCAACCCACCTCCCATTGTGCTCAAAACATTCATCATCTTACTAGGACCAATACCGGACTTATTTAAAGTGTCAATTAAATTTCTTGCAACAGAGTAATATTTACGTGAGTCTCGATCAAATCTACTTTTGTGTGGGGTCACTAAGTGATGATTGTGCTCTAATTCAACAAAGAGAGATACGCCAATTGTCTTCTTTCTTATTATGGACAACATATATTCTAGCTTTGCACATTGTTAAATCCTATAGAGTCTCTCCGTCTAGTTATGTTATTACTACTATCTTCATCATCGTGTAAACTCTTGCCAACAATTGGTGTATTGGCTTTCTTACATACATATCGCCTAGATCGATATCATTCAGATTAGCATGTTTATGACTAGTTGCAATTCTAATCTCAAATCCATTTTTGCGAGCATATGATCTATAAAAATATTCAACCTCTTCCAACGTACAAAATAATTGACCAACGTACGGAACAATATCATATTTATTTCTTTCAACTTCACTAACAAATTCAGATGTATTATATGATATTTTGAAGAACTTACTTGTGAATAATAGTGATGAATTTTGCTCGATCAGAACTTCAACTTGATTTTCCGAAGTGAAAGTGCAAACCGGATGAAACAAATTATAAGTAGAGGAGAATAAACATGAGAAAATAGCAGCTTCCTAGACAATATTTAAAGGTAAAAAGACCAAATTTAAGACAAACATGTCATAAGTTAATGCTCAACAAGTCAAACTAATGTACTTTTTCCATATAATAAATGTCAGCCTTTTTCTATTCCCATAGTGTTGTATTATTATGTTTGACTACTAATAATAATGATAATAAAATAATTCAAAGTACATAAGCCGCTAGAATACGAACGGCTTTATACTCAATTCATAAGAATAATAGAATAATAATAATAATCGAATATAGGATTAAAATCATTTTTTCAATTTTTAATACCGGTAGTGATGTGGAAGTCAGACTTCTGGGTTATTTTTTCAATTTTTTAATACCAGCCGTGACAAAATGTATCAAATGTATCAAATATATTAAAATGTATCAAATGTATCAAAAATATATCAATTATCAAAAATGTATCAAATGTATCAAAAATATATCAAAAATGTATCAAATGCATCAAATATATCAAAAATATATCAATTATCAAAAATGTATCAAAAATATATCAAAAATGTATCAAATGTATCAAAAATATATCAATTATCAAAATGTATCAAATGTATCAAAATTGTATCAAATGTATCAAAAATTTATCAAAAATGTATCAAATGTATCAAATATATCAAAATGTATCAAATGTATCAAAATGTATCAAAAATATATCAATTATCAAAATGTATCAAAAATATATCAAAAATGTATCAAATGTATCAAAAATATATCAATTATCAAAATGTATCAAATGTATCAAATATATCAAAATGTATCAAATGTATCAAAATTGTATCAAATGTATCAAAATATATCAAAAAATATATCAAATGTATCAAAATGTATCAAATATATCAAAAATATATCAATTATCAAAATGTATCAATTATCAAAATGTATCAAAAAAATATCAAAAAATGTATCAAATGTATAAAATCATTTCTTAATAATAAAATCATTGCTTAATATATAAAATCATTACTAATAATCATTGCTTAATAAATATAGATATTAACTTATTTCTAAATATCAAACCCCCATATGTATTATATAGACTTATTAATAATAATAAATCGTAATATAATAATAATGCAAGAATATAGATTTTGGGGGATGGTGAAATTTTAATATAAACACATATCCGTGAGAGAAATTAACAGCTAGGCCCGTGGTGCTCGGGTGGTCATATGACGAGTGTTTGGAGTTTGAGGTTGCGAGTTCGAATCTGTTTAGCAGCGAGTTGCTTGAATAAAATTATTTTTTTCAATTTTTAATACCGGTAGTGACAAGTCAGATCTAACCGTTTTTTTTTTTCAATTTTTAATACCGGTAGTACCATTAAATTGCATTGCACGGTAGGATTATTTTATTATTTTAATGCCACCAGTATGAACTGCACTTCTACGGAGAAATAAAAAAATAAAAAAAATGTACCACCAGATCATCGGCTGCATCTCTACGGATTACATTTTATTATTTTAATTCGGTAGTATGAGCCTGCACTCTACGGGAGAAATAAAAAAATTAAAAAAAATATACCACCAGATTAATCATTGTATTCTACGTAGGATTATTTTAATAATAAACATTCACTTTTTATAACTATACTGACAAGTTAATATTCACTTAATAAAATAGAAGCCGGTATAGGTAGGTAATTAGGCACAACAACCTGTGTCGGCTTATCAAATACAAAGTCTAATCTCAGCCATCAATTCATTTTATCAACGGTACAAAAAGGGGGTGTTGCACAGTACCCACAACAACCGGTTGTTATGGAAGGGCTCCCTATATATATATATATATATATATTTATGAGTCAACCAACTCTCCAGTAGCTTCTCAAAATGAAGGGTCAAAATGGAGGTGGGTATGAAGATTCAGGCGGTGGTGGCGGTGGATATGAATACTGGATGATGGTAACCAAACCTTCATACCAAGGTAACCAAACTGTCATATCAAAGTAACCAATCAACCTCCACACTTTAAATTTTTTCTTAGTACAGTTGGTTACCAAACCTTCAGATCAAGGGAAGCAAAACCTTCGTACCAAGGTAACAAAACCTTCATACCAAAGTAACTAATTCACATTCACACCTGCAGTTTTTTCATAGTGCAGTTGGTAGCAAAACCTTTAGACCAAGTTAACCAATTCAATTTTATTAAGTTACCAATTTCGTTTGAATGTGATGCAGTTGGTAGCCAACCATTCATACAAAGGTAACCATTTTTTTATTTATGAGTAACAAAATAGTTATAAAATAATTTTCAGAACATTAAAAGTTACATCTATTTATTTTAAAACTTTTGTAGGGCGAATCTTCTTATTCTCATTGGCGTTTTGGACAACGGAGATTCGCGGCGGTGTAGCGGCAGAGTATGTGAGGTGTAGCGGCGGTGTAGCGGCAGACTATTATTTCAAAGTGTGTGTGAGGGAGATGAAGATTTGAATTTGAATATTTAAATATTCCTTATTATTTTGAATTTGAATTTGTTTTTGTTGTTAGATCCAAATATTTGAATTTGGATTATTAATTATGGTAGTTATTTGTCCTTGATTTTAGGTTTCCTTATTAATGTGAATTATACAATTTCATATTTATTTACAATATTAGTGAAATTTGGATTCCTTAATTTAGGGAATTAGTATGCTATTAGGATTCTTTAAAATAAGTTGAACTTGCCTTCCTGATTAGGATTCTCTCTAATTACTTGCAAATTAGAGAGAGACTGGAAGACGACATAGACCATGGGCTTGAAAATAAGTTGAACTGGCCTTCCTGATTAGGCAATTGAAGTTTCATCGAGTTTGCAATAGCTGCAGTTTGAGTACTAGAGGGCATACAAAGATCATGTGAGGAATAGTTTGGCTCCCAAAACCTGATAGAAGATCTGTGAAGGATAATTCAGCCCTCCCTAAGGGCGACAACTTCTCTGACCTATATCTTTTTGAAGCAGATACAACATCAACCTTTTCATCATCTATGGAAGGTGGCCATACCATTGGCTAACTTTGAATTCATTCGTCGTGAGATTGAAAAGACTGTTACAAAAACGTTATTCACTGTGCTTGATGAGAAGCATTCTATTATAGTACAAGAAGAGGCTATCCAAAAGATTATTGGGGGATTATGGTTTGGTCGAACCAGTCTACAAGAGTGGGCGGAAAGAGTGGGCTGTGCAGTTTCAAAGTTATTTTGTTTGATGAGATTGAGAAAGCCCATTCTAACATATTTAATGTGTTCCTTCAAATACTGGATGATGGTAACCAAACCTTCATATTAAGGTAACCAAATTGTCAAATCAAAGTAACCAATCAACCTCCACACTTTAAATTTTTTCTTAGTGCAGTTGATAACCAAACTTTCAGATCAAGGTAAGCAAACCTTCATAGCAAGGTAACAAAACCTTCATACCAAGGTAACCAATTCACATCCACACCTGCAGTTTTTTCATAGTGCAGTTGGTAGCCAAACCTTCAGACCAAGGTAACCAATTCAATTTTATTAAGTTACCAATTTCGTTTGAATGTGATGCAGTTGGTAGCCAACCATTCATACAAAGGTAAACATTTTAGTATTTATGAGTAACAAAATAGTCATAAAAAAAATTTTAGAACAGTAAAAGTTACATCTATTTATTTTCAAACTTTTTGTAGGGTGAATCTTCTTCTTCTCATTAGCGTTTTGGACAACGGAGATTCGTGACGGTGTAGCGGCGGAGTAGCGGAAGAGAAGCCGGCGGGAAGAGACAACTAAAAAAGTAAAAATATTTTACAGAGCCCAATTTACGTGTATAGATATTTTATTTATTTATTTATTTATTTGTTAACTATTATTTCAAAGTGTATGTGATGGAGATGAAGATTTGAATTTAAATTATTATTTTGAATTGGAATTTGTTTTTGTTGTTAGATCCCAAATATTTGAATTTGAATTATTAATTATGGCAGTTAATTCTCCTTGATTTTAGGTTTCCTTATTAATGTGAATTGTATTATTTTTGTAATATGAGTCCTAATTACACTCTTTTTGTAATGATTTTGTTGATGCCCTAATGATGTAATTATTTTCTAATTATTGTATATTTATGTAAAGAACCCTTAAAGAAATGACACAACACTTAGCCCAAACTTGGAAGGATTTTATAGTAGCAAAACTAACAAATAAATGGAATAAAAAAATAAAAAAATTGGGCTAAGAGGAAGGGAGTGTACCCGGCCCAACAAGGAAGTGAATTAACCACATGGTTAATTCATTTGGACAAGATTTAGCAAGATTTAGTTCACCTACCCAAGCCATGTGTCTCCAAGTTATTTAGCCACATTGTTTGTCTAAGATTACATGCAAGAAGGCAAGATATGTTGGAAAAATTATATAGATATACAGGTTATATGTATACAACTTTACCAACAATAAAAACTCCCACCACATAAACAAATAAAAGTTTACTACTCATTTACAAAAGCTAAACTTCCAAGAGAGAGAAAAAGAGAAAAAACATATAGAGAGAGGAAGAGAGAAATTTGGCAGCCCATTGAGGGAGTAGAGGGGAGTTCATCTTTCTTTCCATCAAGAGATTTAAGCTACCATAGAAGAAGAAGAAGAAGAAGAAAGAGTATACATAAATCAAAGGTATAAAACCTAACTTGTGACGCCCCCAAAACATGTATACATCACCCATTTTGAGTCGTCAAATACATGGTACAAAATACAAATAAAAACTTAATTATACAATTGTCGTGTAAAATACGATAAAACATATGCTGTAAGTTTTAATACAAATATTGTTATCTAGACAATATCCATACTCAATGGAGTCCTCATTATATTTATTATCACACTATTTTATAGAATAGTGAGGACTACTATGACACCATCTCGGACCATCACTCCGTTCCCCGACTAGTCCCGCCACGTTCTCATTTCTCAAGAGAACAATGAAAGCAAAAGGTGAGCTCAACTAGCCCAAGAAGAAATATTATGACTAAGATAATGCGTAATAAATTATCATTAGGCTTCAACAATGTTAAACCGATAAAATACAATAGACATCAAGTTCAACTGCAGCGGAATAAGCAATCCATTAGAAGACTCAAGTAGAGCATGATATCTACTATCTTTCTATGTTTTAAAATGTTTTCATCATTTTTATCACGAGACTCAAATTAAATTAATAAACCACGTCATCGAATCATCCCTGCACTACGGGCCAAGGATATTCATTAAATCATCAATGGTCATGACTATACCGAATAATCCCTTGTCATAATTATACCAAAAATTGTCCATCAATGCACTACAGGCCACTGAGGACTTTTACCACATCGTTTATAACATTACAGGTCATGATTATACCAAATGATCCCTGGTCATAATCATACCAAGTCCATCTCTGCACGTAAGCCAAAGATATACAACTATAAAACCAATAATCAACAGTCCATTTTTGCACGTAAGCCAAAGATATACAATTCAATAATCAATAGTCCATCTTTGCAGGTAAGCAAAAGATAATTTTCATCACCATATAAGCATGAGAATGATGATAATGATATAAGCATTAATCAAACGAAAACAAGGATAAATATTAAAGACTTTATATTTATCCAAATATTATCAACCACTTAATAAACTCATAATCTAATATTATTAATATTATAACAATATTTTAATAACTTCTTAAATTTATAAACAATTTATTTCAATTGTTTACACTTTACCAAATAATGCATTTAATCATTCAAAAATGCCATACTCATAAGATTTCATCACTAATGATCAAATCCCTCATCAAAATTCTACATATACCCTATATAGGATTCCCAAGCCATAAAATCCTATTTTCTAATTTTTCAACTTCACATAACATATTTAATTCATTTACTCATAACTAGTTCATTTTCATGAAAAATACCAAATCAGTCCCAAAAATATTTCTTTTCTGGGATTTAGCAGAATATAGTCCCATATTGAACATATATTTTTCTCGGAATTTTTAAAATTCATTTACTATTTATCGTATGGCCAAATCTGCCGAATATTTAGACATTTATCATAAATTGTACATTTGTCCAAAAATTCCGAAATTTACAGGGTATACATGTACTCCCAATAAAAATTTCACCAATTTTGGAGTTAACCACAAGGAGTTATAAGGGTTTACTTTTAAAATAGTCTTTTCCCATAAAAACTCTTAATCTATACATCCAAAAATTGCCATTTTTGGACACAATATAGAAAACTCGTCAAACTATCATTTCAAATTTTTCTAGAATTTTTTAGGGTCAAAAAATTTACAAAATTACCCCTGACAGAAACCCCTTTTGAATGAAAATACTATTCATATGAATACAAAGGATCATTCACCATGCATGCGGTAATCCACATAGACAGGTTATTCCAATAGAATAATAAAGAATGGAATAACAGAAGAATTCACCATGCATGCAATAGACCACACATATAGGTTATTCCAACAAAATAATAAAGAATGGAACCAGGTCATGCATAAACCGCACAGACAGGATATTCCAACAGAATAATAAAGAATGGAATAACAACAGAATTCACCATGCATTCGATTGATCAAGACAAATGCAGATTATTCCAACGTAATAATAAAGAATGGAATAATGAAGAATTTCACCATGTATGCAGGTTTCAGACAGACAAAGTTATTCCAACATAATAATAAAAATGGAATAATGTAAGCTCTCTTCATGAATCTGAAAGAAATAATACCTCTTACCTTAAGAAACTGGATATTGGAATAGTGAGGTACCAGACTTCTCTTCTTTTTTCTTTCTATAATTTCTCTCTATAATAATTACTCTATAGCTTTACTGAATTGGTGAGAAATGAAGGAAGAATGAGCTTCTATTTATAAAAAAATATAGTTTCAATAATTGCACGTTTTGGGGCTCGAAATATTACAGTATAATACCTCCCACTTTTTCTTTATTTTTAATTTAGTCCTGCAAGTATTATCAAACTTGCACCACCTCCCCTATTAGTAAATCATGTGAATCAATAGTAAATCATGTAACTCAATAGTTCTAGACATGTGAAAATACGAATTACAGTATAGTACCTCCATCTATACCCCCATTTTTAACTTAGTCATGCAAATATTATCAATCTTGCACCAACTCCCCTAATAGTAAATGAATGTGAATCAATAGTACACACATTTGAATAAATTGTTATAATCATATGAGTTAATAGCAATTAATTGCTTATTTATCCGATTAATTACCCGATTGGTCAATATAATTTCCAGATATCAATTAATATCGAAATAAATGTTGATTTCCACTAACACTAATAATTCCAACACAATGGAACTATCAATTTCATCTTTAATCAACACGAACTTATTCATCATTAATATTATAATTCACAATATTTAAGAACCAGGTCGTTCCTAGGAAAGAGGGGGCATTCCGATAAGGATTTCTCCTTATTGGCGCGCAATTAGGTGACCAAACCTCTCATTGACAGAACTTCTAAACATTGTCCATATTTCAAATAATAATATGAATAACTTTGTCGTCTCAATTATTGATTTAATAATATAACATGTTATGCAGATGATACTTTGACAACAATTGAATCAATAATATGAGAGATATGATGCAGCAATTATTGTAGCAATAATTGAGTATAACTGAGTGACTTCTTACGTTGGCATTAATAATTAATATCGTGTGCTACTATGCAACCACGCATATTACAATTCTTTTACTACCGAGTAGTTCAACAGTTTTAACGGTAACACTTTCGCCGTTATTTTTATAAAATGATAATTCTGTCATTTTCTAATTACGATAATACTTCCGTTGTGGGGTCCACCAATGATTGTGTCATCGTACGTATATTCCCCGATAAAAGAAATATTCCCCGACCAAACGAATATTTTATAACAACTTGCATACTTTGCAAAATTTATAAATACTACCCACAACTATAATATTATATCAAATCCACACCACAATATTAAAAAAAAAATTGAGATATTTAAATCTTTATTCATAAAATTTAGGGTCTCACAATCTCCCCTCCTTATGAAATTTCGCCCTCGAAATTTAAGTACATGCCTAGTATGCCGAAGAGTTGAGGATACCTTGACTTCATTTCAGATTCGAACTCTTGAGGTATAACCTTTGAGTGTTGAATAAGATCCTTCTTATCCAAGATTTTAACACGTATCTCCTCATACGTTAAATCTTACACTATCTCGTCTAGTTTTAATTCAATAATGTGGTTCGGGTCGTCCACATATTTACGTAACATCGATACGTAAAAAAAATGTTATGAACACGCGGCATACTTAGCGTTAAGGCGAGTTTATAGGCCACATTTCCCACTCTATCGAGGATTTCAAATGGTCTAATTAAATCGAGGGTTGAGATTACGCCTTCTTGAACCTTCTTCTTCATATTCATCAGGTTCGAGTGTGTAGCTTGAGTGGCTTTAACTTTATCGATTAAAATCGATTCTACTCATATATTCGTTATCTTCACGTGGGTCCCTAGAGTCTTTAACTCTATATTCATCATTTGTAAGTTATACGAAATGGGTTTTGTGTTAACAAAATCGCACTCGTAAATGCATACGATCTTCTATGCAACACGTCAGCTACCACGTTTGCTTTCTACGATGGTATTGAATGGTACGATCGTAATCTTCAACAGCTCGAGCCAACGTCTTCGGCGCATATTACTTTCGTTTTAGTTGAAGAAATATTTGAGGGTTTTAGAAATGGGTTTTGTACTGGGGTCAATACAAAATTTGACTTCACGCTCTGGGGTAGGCAAGGAAGTTCTTTGAGAATACGTCAGGAAATTTATTAACAATAGAAATATCATTCAAAACTGTGACTCTCATCCAAGACTTGGATAGCACGTGTAATGAAGGTTTCTCCTAACGAAGTTTCAACCAATAAGTCAAGGTCTAATTTCTCCAGAGTTAAATTTAAACGTTGAACGCAAGCAAGAGAGATAAAAGAATGGGTAGAACCGGTATCTAATAAGGTATAGACTTCGCAAAAATATATAATTAACTAACCCGTGCTAACTTCGTTTGGGTTACTCGCTTTTTGGGAAGTCACGAAAAACGCTCTTCCTGAAAGCACCGACTTTGTTTTGTCTGTATCCGCCTTTAGTGCCACCGTCCCAACTGGACTTGATTTCGCTACAGGACAAAATTGAGTTATGTGACCGTCTTTTCTACAACTAAAACATACCTTGGAAGGCTGTGAACAGTTTGGACTTATGTGTCCCTCTCCTCCGCATTTGTAACATACGACCAGCGGTCGTTCTCCTTCCTTAACAACAGGTGTTGGTGCTGATGTCTTTCCATTATTATTGAATCTCTTCTTCTTGAAACTTTCACTTCTATTATCTTGGCCATTATTACCATCGAAGTGGTTACCATTCTTAGCATGATAATTTCCCCGATGATGGTTATCATTGTTCCGATGGCTGTTGCCACTGGTACGATTATTATTGTGTTGTTGGTCGTTGCCTTTTGGTTGAGCTAACTCAACGGTCTCATGTGCTTCATTGCTTACCTCAACATTTTTAGATACCTTTCTCAAACACTGTCGCAAAATATGGTTTAATTGACATATCACATATTATCCCTATACTCTGACCGACCAATTAAATACCAAATAAACTTAGGTAGGTCATATTAGCGAAGGAATTCCCCGTCTCTCCCCTCCTAGTTCTTATCTCACATCTCAGCCAGGGATCATATCCCTAAGCTTTGATACCAACTGTGACGCCCCCAAAACAGGTATACATCACCCATTTTGAGTCGTCAAATATATGGCACAAAATACAAATAAAAACTTAATTATACAACTGTCGTGTAAAATACGACAAAACATATGCTGTGAGTTTTAATACAAATATTGTCATCTAGACAATATCCATACTCAATGGAGTCCTCATTATATTTATTATCACACTATTTTGTAGAATAGTGAGAACTACTATGACACCATCTCGGACCATCACTTAGTTCCCCGACTAGTCCCGACTACGTTCTCATTTCCTGAAGAGAACAATGAAAGAAAGGGTGAGCTCAACTAGCCCAGTAAGAAATATTATGACTAAGATAATGCAGAAGAAATTATCATTAGTCTTCAACAATGTTAAACTGATAAAATACAATAGACATCAAGTTCAACTACAGCGGAATAAGCAATCCATTAGAAGAGTCAAGTAGAGCATGATATCTACTATCTTATATGTTTAAAAATGTTTTAATCAATTTTTATCGCTGAGACTCAGCTAAATAAATAAACCACGTCATCGCATCATCCTTGTACTACGGGCCAAGGATATTCATTAAATCATCAATGGTCATGACTATACTGAATAATCCCTGGTCATAATGATACCAAAAACTGTCCATCAATGCACTACAGGCCACCTAGAACTTTTACCACATCGTTTATAACATTACAAGTCATGATTATACCGAATGATCCCTGGTCATAATCATACCAAGTCCATCTCTGCACGTAAGCCAAAGATATACAACTATAAAACCAATAATCAACAGTTCATCTTTGCACGTAAGCCAAAGATATACAATTCAATAATCAACAGTCCATCTTTGCACGTAAGTCAAACATAACTTTCATCACCATATAAGCATGAGGATGATGACAATGATATAAGCATTAATCAAACGAAAACAAGGATAAATATTAAAGACTTTAAATTTATCCAAATATTATCAACCACTTAATAAACTCATAATCTAATATTATTAATATTATAACAATATTTTAATAACTTCTTAAACTTATAAATAATTTATTTCAATTATTTACACTTTACAAAATAATGCATTTAATCATTCAAAAATGCCATACTCATAAGATTTCATCACTAATGATCAAATCCCTCATCAAAAATCTACATATACCCTATATAGGATTCCCAAGCCATAAAATCCTATTTTCCAATTTTTCAACTTCACATAACATATTTAATTCATTTACTCATAACTAGTTCATTTTCATGAAAAATACCAAATCATCCCAAAAATATTTCTTTTTCGGGATTTAGCGTAATATAGTCCCATATTGAACATATATTTTTCTCAGAATTTTTAAAATTCATTTACTATTTTTCATATGGCCAAATCTGCCGAATATTTAGACATTTATCATAAATTGTACATTTGTCCAAAAATTCCGAAATTTACAGGGAATACATGTACTCCCAATAAAAATTTCACCAATTTTGGAGTTAACCACAAGGAGTTATAAGGGTTTACTTTTAAAATAGTCTTTTCCCATAAAAACTCTTAATCTATACATCCAAAAATCATCATTTTTGGACACAATATAGAAAACTCGTCAAACTATCATTTCAAATTTTTCTAGAATTTTTTAAGGTCAAAAAATTTACAAAATTACCCCTGGCAGAAACCCCTTTTGAATGAAAATACTATTCATATGAATACAAAGGATCATTCACCATGCATGCGGTAATCCACATGTATGAGTTTTCCAATAGAATAATAAAAATGGAATAATAGAAGAATTCACCATGCATGCGATAGTAACCGCATGCATGTGTTATTCCAACATAATAATAAAGAATGGAACCAGGTCATGCGTAAACCGCACATACATGATATTCCAACAGAATAATAAAGAATGGAATAACAACAAAATTCACCATGCATGCGATAGACCACATAGACAGGTTATTCCAACAGAATAATAAAGAACGGAATAACAGAAGAATTTCACCATGTATGCGGTACTTCGCATAGACAGGTTATTCCAAAATAATAATAAAAAATTTAATAACAGAAGCTCTCTTCATGAATACGAAAGAAATAATACCCCTTACCTTAGAAGAAACTGGATATTGGAATAGTGAGGTAGCAGACTTCTCTTCTTCTTTCTCTCTATAATTTCTCTGTATAATAATTGCTCTATAGCTTTAGTGAATTGGTGAGAAATGAAGGAAGAATGAGCTTCCATTTATAGAAAAATATAGTTTCGATAATTGCACGTTTTGGGGCTTGAAATATTACAGTATAATACCTCCATCTTTTTCTTTATTTTTAATTTAGTCCTGCAAGTATTATCAAACTTGCACCACCTCCCCTATTAGTAAATCATGTGAATCAATAATAAATCATGTAACTCAATAGTTCTAGACATGTGAAAATACGAATTACAGTATAGTACCTCCATCTATACCTCCATTTTTAACTTAGTCATGCAAGTATTATCAATCTTGCACCAACTCCCCTAATAGTAAATGAATGTGAATCAATAGTACACACATGTGAATAAATAGTTATAATCATGTGAATCAATAGCAATTAATTGCTTATTTATCCGATTAATTACCCGATTGGTCAGTATAATTTCCAGACATCAATTAATATCGAAATAAATGTCGATTTTCACTAACACTAATAATTCCAACACAATGGAACTATCAATTTCATCTTTAATCAACACGAACTTATTCATCATTAATATTATAATTCATAATATTTAAAAACCAGGTCATTCCCTGGAAAGATGGGGCTTTCCGATAAGGATTTCTCCTTATTGGCGTGCAATTAGGTGACCAAACCTCTCCTTGACAGAACTTCTAGACATTGTCAATATTGCAAATAATCCAATGATTGTTACGTTGTACGGATATTTCCCGATAAAAAGAATATTCCCCGACCAAACGAATATTTTATAACAACTTGCATACTTTGCAAAATTTATAAATACTACCCACAACTATAACATTATATCAAATCCACACCATAATATTAAAAAATAATTGAGAAATTTAAATCTTTATTCATAAAAATTGGGGTCTCAAATAACTTATCCCTTTTATTTAATTTGTTTTTGGTGAAATAAGGATCTAATATTTCCAAACCCAAAAACCTTAGATCTACATGTTAATGAGTATGTTTTGTTTAGATGAAAAGAAAGAAAATAAAAACTAGTTTTCAAGCTAGGCTAGAAAACCCTAACATTTAGCTACTTTGAAAGGTTATAATTTGAGATCTACACCTTCTTTTTGTGGTTCGTGAAAGTGGGGTGCTAGATATGTGAGTTAAATGTTAAAACCAAGTGGTAGCACTCAATACTATTGATTTTTCAAGCCATGGTGGCTGTTTTAGTGTAAACTGTCCAGCTAGAAGAAAAGAAGAAAATGGCATTTTCTGACTAGTCCCTTGCAGGGGCAGTTTCATCATTTTTCTTTGCTTTAAAAATTCTAACAAAATTTGGTACGATAATATGATGAGTTAACTAAGCCCAGTAAAAAGATGGTGATTTTTGGATATGTAGGATGAGAGTTGTGGATTTTACAATAAAGGACTATTTTAAAAGAGAACTAAAATAACTTTTTGTGTGTAACTCTAAAAATTATAAAATTTTTACTAGAGGTAGAATATCATGAAAAGAGTATACCCTGAAAATTTCGTAATTGTTGGACAAAGTAATGATTTATGATAATTGTGGCAAGATCTGACTATTTTATACCCTTTAAAAAGAGTAAACGAATTTGCCAAATTCTAGAAACAATATATGTTCATTGAGGGAACCATATTCTATTGATTCCTAGAAAAGAAATTTTTTTTTAATATATTTTGGTATTTTTCATGTAAATGTTTGTGTTATGAATAAATGGGAATAATAAGTTACGTGATGTCGTAAATGGCAAAAATTTAATTTTATGGCTTAAAGACTCTTAATATGATATAATCAGATTTTTAGAGGGTATTTTGGTTATTTTTGATAAAATATGATATTTATGGTATTTTATGATTATTAAATAAATGAATTAGTAAAGGGTAAACAATTAGAATAAATTATTTATTAGTTTAATAAATAATTAAAATATTATTAAGAGCTTAATAAAATTAGATTAAGATATTATGAAGTAATTAATAATATTTAGATTAAAATTGGATTAAAATATTATTAAATGATTAATAATATTAGATTAAAGTTAAATTAAAATATTATTAAATGATTAATAATATTAGATAATGATTTAAAATATTATTAAATAATTAATAATATTAGATTAAAGTTAAATTAAAATAATATTAAATGATTAATAATAGTATTAATTGATTAAAATATTATTAAATGGTTAATAATATTTATAAATGGTTAAGATATTAAAGATTGATTAAAATATTATTAATTAATTAATAATATTAGTAATTTGATAAGATGTGATTAATGTATGTGATATTATTAAGTGATTAATAATATTATCAAGTGAATAAAATATTATTAAATGATTAATAATATTAATAAGGGATTGAAATATTATTAAATGATTAAGGTAGTATTCCTAATGAGTAAGGTATTATTGAATGTTTGATTACATGATTACATGTTAGATAATGTATTATAAGAATATTGGTGTTATAAGTTATAATATGTTATGCTAATTGACAGATCAATATTATTAATGATAGGTCTTTCAAAAGAAGTTAAATTAAATTGCATAGCAGTAATCGACAATCGTTCCTAACTCAACTTGAGTTATTATTTTTCGAGCATGATTAGTGGATAATTATTGTTGGTTATTCACATCCATAATGATTATTGTTATTCACACATAGTGCATTTAATTTCATGTTCTGATACTTGAACTGTGAAATAAATTTAAAGTTCTTTAATTCATGAACTGTTTATGAGCCATGTCTCATCTATTTATTTTAGCTAGACTAACAATTGATGAATCGTTCTATTACTTGAACTATGTTGTTATTGAAATATTTATGCCATTTAATTCAGTTAGATCAATAATTATATTATATGTTGAAATCATAGCATTTCTTTAAAAGTAATCCAAACCATATTGTTGTGGTATGGACTCATGATGTAAGACTAAGATGAACAACCTTTATAAAAGGGGGAAAACTTTATTGTCAGACATCCGACTCGCGCGCTATGTTTGAGTAGTGTGCATAATATAGGGTACAATGGGGGTTGATCACCTCTTGTACTCGCAAAAGAGTATAATTAGTTTTTATAACTAACTTATATTCTTGAGGTAGTTCAGTTTTATTAACTGATGATTCCTCTAGTAGTTCTTGATCCATTTGTGATCACTCAGCATGAATTCTGAGAATATCTCACTTTATTGAATATTGTTGCAATATTATAAATTATTCCTAATCAAATTAATATTACTGAATCTTTGAAAGAATTGAACTCTTTCATTCTTGATATGGTATTCATCTTGGAATTTAAGAAAATTCTTGTTATTTAAAATGATTTATTGTTCAGCTACTTCACAATCTTTTGAATATTATCAAAGTTCTAGAAAGTTAGATTCTTCTATATCTTTTATTGAACGCTTTAACTTGCAGAGCAAACTAGTTGCTCACCCTTGCTTAAATAAAACATTTCAGCTAAAGCCAAGGTAGCCACAGGGTTAAAAAAAGGCAAAGGCAAAGTCAAAGCTCAAGAGTAGTTTAATGTGAACTTTTAATTGTTATGTTACCTTATGTGAATTATCTATTTAAACCTTTTGAGTATCTAAGGGTATGTAAGTTAATGTTAAGGTTAGTTAACCTGGGATATTATTATAATTTGTATTAAGAAATGGTATTAATGATGTAATTTAAAATGAATGGGTAGTTAGATGAGATATGGATGTTGTACCGTGAGCACCAAATCTGAGGTTTGAGGAACCCAAATTTGGGGGAATCACAAGGTCTCCACCCATTTTCCAGATTTAGTAATAATAAACTACAATCGCAAGTAAAATCCAAATGGACTCAAGCACTACTATAGTTAATATGGTTTTATCACAGTCAACTCTTTGACTTTATTTAAAAACTTTCCAAATCAGTCTGGCCTTATAGGTCTCCACCTTTCCATTTGCTCTAAAGATCCATATTGGATTTCATTGTCATATGTAACGAACGATATTTTTTTAATTAATTTTAAATATTTATTGAATCAAATAAATATTTGAGTTGATTTATTTATTTAGATAAATAAATAGTCGATGAAGATATTGTGTAATAATTTAATTAGGAGATATGTTAATTAAATTTATGTTTAGTGATTTTATAGTTTGAAGATTTAATTTAATGAGATGATTAGATTAAATGAATTATTAAATAATTATAATGTCGTTCTAATTTAATAATTAAATTAGAGATTTATTAATTTGTTAAATAAAATTATATTTCATGATAAATGATTAATTTGATGTAAGGGTTATATTAATTTAATTGTTTAAAGGTGTGACAAATAAACTATAGGATAAATAAATTATTAAAATAAACTAAAATGGGATATTTGAGACTAGCCAAACATGGCCTTGTGTCTCTTGGTGTTTGTAACAGCTGAACCCATTGGGTTTTTTACCTGAAAATTTAAGTTGCGTATTATATTTTATATCAGTTTTTTTTTCTTTACGTGTTATCACTTGGTTAAGCTTAAGTCTAAAGAGAGTAGAGAAACCACAGAGGAAGAGAGAAAAGAGAGTTTTGTGAATTTGTAAGCGAAATTGGAGAGCGTAGAAGGAGAAGAAGAAGGGAATCATCTTCTAACAAGGCTAAACAAGAATCAAGAGGTAAATAACCTAGTTTTTTTCTTAGTTTGGGTGTTCTTGAGTCATCCTTTAAAATTGGAAATTTAGTTGAATGAGTTGCTAAATAGATGTTATATATATGTTGTTAGATGTTTATAATCTGATAATTGTCATCTAGAAATGATTTTCAGAAATCAAATTCATATAAAACATATTTTTAATGAATATTTGGGTTATATTCTTAGTTAATATGTTCTTGAGTTTTTTTCATTGAAACTTTGATTTTTGTTGTATAATTCGATGAGATATGGTCTATATATGTTAGTTGATGATTATAATCTGTTATATGTAGTTTACAAATGATTTTGGTGTATTAAATTCATGAGTAGTAATGATTGACAAGAAGGAATTGGTTTTGATTGAATATGTGTAAAATAGTTTACTTTGAGTCAAAAATTGATGTTCAATTCATTTAATAAACTATAAATTGATGATCATTTGTGTTAATACATTCAAAAATGAAAATAACGCAAATTGAATGAATCAATTTAGTTAAGAAACGAATTCGTAGTGAATGAATTCGCTAAACATGTTAAAATATGAAAATTTAGTATAAACATGAGTTTTAGGTTAGGATTTAGGTTAGTTAATGTTTTTCTAAATTTTTTAATTCTTTGGTATGTTGTATTTCTATGAATTACGAATCCATAGAATCAAAAACAGACTAATTTGGATGTGTATAGCTTAAGTTATGAAGATTAGTAAGAGAAAAAGGGTCAAAAATTGCAAGAACAGTAAACTGGTAATTTTGGTTCTGCTATTAGGCGTAGTTGCGTTGTGCCCTAAGTCTCTTGGGGCGCAGCTATGCTATAGGGTGCAGTTGCGCTGGTCCCAAGGCTTATTTGGGCGCAGCTGCGCTCATGTAGTGCCAGATGTGACTATTTTGATAGCCTTTGGTAAAATGACCATAACTTTCCCATACAAACTCCGATTAAGGCGATTCAAGATGATTCAGAAAGACAACGAGTAGACCTACAAATTTTATTTTTTAAGTATTTCAATTTGTGGTTGGGAACAGGGGTAAAAATTACCATCTTTAGGACTGATGTGTTTTCGGAGGCAATTAGAGGGCGTCGGGCATGCACGTATGCAAGTGTAGTGCTTCTGATGATAAAAGATGTTGTTATAAGTTATAAAACATTAATATTATGATGTATAATGATTTTTAACATTAATAAATGATGTATTAGATAATTTATATAAGCATACGCAAGCGAGACGAATCGGGCGTACGATGAATGAACAACGAAACGTCGTGACAAGTGTTAATGAACTTAAAAAGTGTTTTAATTAAAATGAAATGAACATTATAAGATATGGAATGTGATTAATATAAAACGAATAAGGAGTCCTAGGAAGACTTAAACACTTGAATGAACTTTGAGTTTGACTAAGAAGAAATATATTATTGATTAATATGTTATAATAGATTGACACTCAACGTTGTAAGATTTGAGAATGTGATTTGGATGCTAAAAGTCTTAAGTTATATGTTAGTGAGTTTTCAGATTCATGTTATGTGGTTGATTAATATGGTTAAACCTTAAGCTAAAGGTTATAACTTAACGAAGATGAGAATTGAATCTATGAGGATAATGTGTATGTAGCTAATTGGTGTGATAATCCTAATGGTATGTGTAGGATATTGGAGTACGTGAGTTGTAATTGTATAGCTTACGCAAGAGGTAAGTTCCCTAACCTTTGCTACTTTATTATTCAGCAAGGTTTACTTTTAATTGTCATGTTATACTTATGCAAGTTATTTATCTCTAATATCTTATTGAGCAGTTAAGCTATTATTGTTACGCAAGTTTCCTAACTTTACTTTTACATTATGTAAGTTCTTGAAGTTATTATTCAATTGAGCAATTTCTCTAACTTTAATCTTTCATTATGCAAGTTCTTGTTCCTAACTTGTTATTGTTATGCATATTCTTTAACTCTGAATTATTGTTGAGTAAATTTTTAAACTACGCTTTTCCTTGAGCTAGTTAATTAATCTTTACTCCTTCATTTTAAGTGAGGTTGTTTTGTTTATTCAAAGTTTATAATATTATTGGAAAGCTTGATCTTGTTGAAAAACATTTGTTCAGCTAAAATTAACCGTTGTTCAATATCTGATCATCAATGTCATTGCATTATCTTACATTGTTGTGCTGAACTCTTAGTTGACTAGCGATTCTTTATTGATTCAACTAATCCTTAGTTGATGAATGTTATAAACTCTAAATTACCCCTAAAGTCAGTTCAAACCAAACTTCCTTTAGTTTGCTTATAAATCTGTATAGTTTTAATAATGTATAATCGATGACTAATATTTGTTCAGCTTATAAACCATTGATAACATATCTCTTATTGATACATTGACATAATTCGTTTGCAATCAAACTCTTGAATAGTTATTGATCCCTACTTAATTCAACCAGTACTTGGTTGAGGAGCGTTCTAAAGATTTAGAATTCCTTTGAAGTTAATTCCAAACCTAACTTCCTTTGGTACGAAACCTGATAATCTAAGCAAAGATGAACAACCCTATATCAGGGGATTATTTTAGAGCTATGCAATGGCATTAAAATGGTTGCACAATACATAGTACAAAGGGCTGATCACCTGGAGTATGAGATGATGGTCCACATAGTCGTTTAGGATCGTTAAAGGTTCTGATGAGAAACACTGTTAACCTAGGACATAGATGATGATTATGGTGTTTTAGACTGTTAAAGGTTAAAGTAGAAATACTTGACAACTTATAGCATAGTTCGTGATCTTGTGACCCTCAGTGTATTTTTTGATGTTGATATTTGTTGTTAACTTAAACGTTCATTATTCCTTTGAACTCATAGCTTTTGAATTAAAGTTTATTATTCCGGTAAGAGTACTTTACCATTGAAAGCTTAGTT
Source organism: Panax ginseng (assembly GCA_020205605.1). Lineage (NCBI taxonomy): Eukaryota > Viridiplantae > Streptophyta > Magnoliopsida > Apiales > Araliaceae > Panax > Panax ginseng. The sequence continues at coordinate 105,929,869 of CM035137.1, read as the reverse complement.
AATTTTCATTCATAAAATGTTATTGTATATTATCCTTCTTGTGGGCAATTGTTTGCTCACTCTTGCACAAAATAATGCAGACGAAGTTAAGAAGTTTGAAGAGCTTTCTACAAGCAAGTGCAAGGGCAAAGTGTTTGATTAGAAGATTTAATTTACCATTCATTTATGAAGCTTATGTAATAGATTTGATTGTGATTATGTTTTAATATTCCGCTGATGATTGTAATAATAAAGGTTAGATGACCTAGGATTTATTTGAGATGATGTAACCCTTTAATGGGAGATTTATTGTTTAAACTTTTGAGTTTAATTATATCCATTGTTTATGAGTAGGTAGTTATGATTTAATTGGACAGTGAACACCAAATCTGTGGGATTGAAGTGCCCAGATTTGGGGGTGTCACATCATTTGTCATTTCTCTGAGTATCTACAACTCTTAACCTCACCGTATGTAACTGGATCATCATCCTCTATGATGCGTACCTCATTATCATCATATATGATGAATCCATACCTCACAAGTATTTTCAGTATTATTCCATATTTACGATTCGGTTGTGGTACAAAAGGTCTATCTACAGGTTCCTCTTTTTGACTTATAGTGCTTTGTGGTTCTTGAACTTTTGAAGATTTATTATCCCCCCACTAGCTCTTTTAATGATAAACACCTTTTGCTAAGTAGTATTATAGAACATATACTCTAAACTTACTTTAGGATGTCCTACAAATCTCCACTTGTCAAATCTTGTCTCAAACTTATCCTTTTGAAGCCTTTTCACATAAGATGGATAACCGTTATCTTAACATACTTAAGATTAGGAATCCTCCCTGTCCATAACTTTTATGAAGTCTTAGGACGGATTTTGAGGTTACCTTTTTTGTAGATATGTAGCCATTTCTAGGGCATTATGTGACGCCCCCAAAATAGGTCCAATCCACCCAACCCATTCTAAGTTGCTAAATACATGGTACAGAAAACACCTACAACTTCATTATTATAATTGTCGTGCAAAATACGACAACACATATGTTGTGAGTTTTAATACCAACTGTGACTCTCATCCCTTTACTTGGATAGCACCTCACATTGATACCTTACATAAAGGTACAGTCAATAACTATTTTAGAAATTAAAATCTTTAGAAAATGCTTAAGGAAACCTTGGTACATGAGAGGTCATGCCTCTAAGTTATAATATATATCATATGACTCGAGAATTATCCTTGGTTGACCCAATAAACCCCAAAGAAAAATAAGAAGATTACTATCATGTTCTTTCCAATGGTGAGTCTTCTTTTGCCATATAAGTATCTCCATTGTCTCCAATCGAGAATTATATTTCAACCAAACTCCAAGATTATATAGGTAGTGCTTATAGATATAATCAGCAAGTGGATGTGCATAACCCTATCTTATGATAACACGAAGTCGTATGTCATTAGACATCTTGTATGATAGTGGCAAAACTCCTTCCAAAGTTGGGTTCAACTCACCTTATTCGGTTCACCAAAATCAACGGTTAAATGACGTATAAAACACGACACACTTATTTAAAATTCTCGATAAAATTATTTTCATACTATTTTAGAGGCTATAGACCACCGTTCTATTCCCATGTTACCCCTACTCGACCCAGCCACACACTTATTACCTGAAAGGAATTGTGAAGCAAAAGGGTGAGCACAACTAGCCTAGTAAAGAATATCATGACTAAAGATAATTAAATTATCAATAGTCTTCATCAGTAATAAATCAGAGATTTAGAACATATGGTAGATGATAAAACTTTTCAACCATAGTCGCAGCAAAACGAACAATCCATTAGAAGAGTCAAATAAACCATAAAGTCTATTATCTTATCCATGTTAAAAGTCCACCAATAATATTTTATCCCTGTAACATCAATTAACAGTTCCTGTCCACAATCATATGAATAACTTATAATCATAATTGCGGTTCTAAATTCCTCTTCGCACCCAGGATGAAGACAATTTTCATCACATGTCTTTACCTGAAACATCAAAGATCATGGTTATATCAAATCACAGTTCCTGTTCACAATCATACAACTAAATTCATCTTTGCACTACGGGCCAAAGATATTCATTAATAGTTCATCTTTGGACTATATGCCAAAGATATTCAACAACAGGTCATCTTTGTACTACAGGCCAAAGATATTAATATCTCAAAGAAATATATAATCATTTCAGAATTTATATAAACAATAATTATAACCATGTTGATCAATTCACCTTCTCACTTAAAGCGAAAGATATTCAATTGTAAATTCAATGGTCATGATCATATCAGTCAACAATTCATCTTTGCACTACTGGCCAAAGAGAACTCATAGTCTCAATCATACCAATAATCTACCCATCTTTACACTCAAGTGAATGAGAATTTTCCTCACCAGGATTATAAAAATATTATATATGATAATAAAAACAATATAATCAAAACATGGATAGACAATTTGAACCAATAAAAGAAAATTTATTTTTTTTGTGAATAGTGTCGTATACGTGAATAGTGTCATATACGTGAATAGTAACCCCGACACAAAAAGGTAAAACTTTCACAATAAAAATCATACTTCGTAAATAATACTCGTGAATAGTACCGTATTCATGAATAGTGCTGTATACATAAATAGTAACCTCGACATGAAAATGTAAAAATTTCATAATAAAATTCATACAAATATTTCGGTGAAATGATATTGAAAGAAATAATATTATTTATGAAAAAAATAACATCCCTTACCTCAAAAGAATAGCACTTCTAACTGGAATATCAGATATAATACTGAAGAAAACTTGCACTGTATAGCAACACTCAAGATATCTAAATACTCACAAAAATACACTCGATATTATAGAGAGAGAATTTTCTGATTCTGGTGTGAGTTTCATTGTTTAACTAAGCAACATATTTATAGGAAAATGCCAGCACATCAGGATTGACAAATGTTACATACGTGCATAATTTTTGAAAAAGGTACATCACATTCCTTTAGAAAACAAAGAGTTCTAAACCAAAATGAGAACTTCCACTTTATTCCACATGTTTTAAACATTTAATAATTATTAAAAAGAAATCCAAATTCAATTTGCTCTCTTCCTCCTTATTTTATTCTTATACCATAAATTTATTATAATAATATTATCATTTAAATTATAACAATTATACTATTATATTATCACATTATACTATTATAATGTAATATTATAATAATATATAAATATATTATCATAGAAGATAATTATGGTTTCATAAAAAAATAACAACTTTCGACAATTGTCTCATTCTAAAATTCCTCCATTTATAACAAAATTTAAAGAAATATTTACTTACCATATTCATCACTTATTTACAATTCTTCAATAATAATTTATAATTAATATTATAGATTTACAATACTGACACCCAGATCGATCCCAGGAAAGCGGGGGCTTTCCGATAAGAATTTCTTCTTATTGGCGCGTAATTAAATAACTTAACCCATTTCCTCGACAGAACTTTTTAGACATTATCAACAATGCTATCCAATAATATTAATTCAATATTATGAGTTACTGTGTCGTGAAGATTATTGAATCAGTAATGCAAAATACTATTCAATTATCACTGTAGCAATTATTGCACCAATAATATGAAAGACTATGCAATTTTACTGTATCAATTATTTAGTGACGTTTTACGTAAGAATCAATAATCAAAAAAACTGTGCAATACCGTGTGCCACTCTGCAACCACGCGTATTACTGTTATTTTATCACCGGGTATTTCAATAGTTTTAACGGTAAAAGTTTTACCGTTATTTTTATAAAAATGTTATTTCTGTCGCTTTCTATATTCGACATTGATTCCGTTATGGGGCCCACAAATGGCTGTGCCGTCGTACGAATATTCCCCGATAATAAGAATATTCCACGACAAAACGAATATTCCCTGACAACAATGAATATTTTATAACCACGTGCTTATTTTGAAAAATTTACATATATTACCCTTATCTTTAAACTTTTATCAATTTAACTATTTACTAAATAGAAAAATTGAATACTTTTATTTCTTAAAATTCGGGGTCCTACACATTACCCCAGAAGGATACTGAAATGTCGGTAAAAAACATTATAGATCGCACCATGTCTAACAATGTATAATTTTTCCTGTTAGATACACCAATCAATTATTGTGTATTAGGAGGCATCCATTATGAGAAAACCATTTAAGATGGTCTAGAAACTCACTGCACAAGTATTCCTTCCTCGATCTCATCAAAGAATCTTAATATTTTGCCAATTTATTTCACTTCTAAATTCTTTGAACCTTTCAAATGATTCAGACTTGTATTTCATCAAATACATATTCAACTCTTTGAATGATCATCTTCTTTTCTTATACTAGTTTGTTCAATATGCAAAATTATTTTTCATGTAATCAAGTATATAGAGTCCTATTAAGTAATATTTCAGTTCTATACAAAACATTATTATTATAAATAGAACAAAAATTATTCTTAAATATAATACCAAAAATTTTGTTGTCCAATAACAAAATGGAAATAATGTTTCTAATGAGAACTAGAATACAATAACAACTTATTGACTTAATAGACTTGCCCGTAGGCAATGCTAAACTATAAGTTCATATGGCTAATGCAACAACCTTTGCTTCATTTTCCATACATAGGAGTACTTATCCCTTGTTTAGCTTTCTACTTTTGATTGGCCCCTTTTAAAATCTATATTTACGAGAACCAAAGCCGATATCCAATACCCAAGTAAAATCCTGACTTATTGAAAGATTTATTTCAATTATGAACAAACCTGTATATGTAACCGAAGCTTCACTAAGCTTCTTCTAGTTAGCCTCTGCAAGATGCTTCTCATAGTTTCTTTCTAATGTCCAGGCTTATTGCAGTGGAAGCAAATAAATTTGCTATCCGTATTAGTTTTTATTTTTATTATCTTTGTTTTTTCCTTTCTATTTACCTTCTTAGAACCGTTCTTCTTTTCAGAAGATCCTTTGGCCCCTACCAGTAAGACTTGGTCTTTCTTGGTTTGAAAGTGACTCCCAACATTTTCAATATGTTAAGCAAATCATCGAGGCTGATATTAGGTGTAATCTAATTATGTACGACACACAAGTATACGTCATCAACAAGTAATATAATGACAAATAGAGTATCGTTCCCACAAAGACAGATATTGAATTTTATCCTAATAATTACCAATCTTGTATTATCTCAATTTCATTAAACTAATAATTTAATGATGAAATTAATGAAAAACTACTAAATAAAGAAAAATTCAACTAACTACAACAAACTTTAGTCAGATATTGGGGAATTAAGCCTACATTTCACTTTATGCTTCACTTAGATTGTCACACTTCCTTTTAATTTAAATTAACTATTCACGTTCGTTAATCAAGAACACAAAAGTAGATATAACCATCTCTCGATGCACTATACCCATATCAACTTAAATTCACAGGTGATAGAATTAAGTAGAACACCCTAGTTAACTAATTCACTATTTCTTTATGTGAATTACAATTAAAGAAGGTTTAATCCCAAGTTCTCATAAGATTACATGCGATGCATAGGTATATCTCTATCCTAGACATAAATTATGAATCCCAACAACACGCAGAAATCATAATCACATGCTATTATGATTAAGTCTAAACACATACTTCATCTCTAGAGTTCATATAGGTTCACAAAGAATTGGTGATCAAGCAACTCATAAATTAAGCATAAATCATAATAAATGAACTGCAAATAACATTATTAAATTAAAGTCGAAGCATGACAATCCTCATTATGAAAAAAGACCCATCCTAGCTTAATAAGAGAATTTAGTTCTTAGCTAATGAATTAAAAACAAAAAAATCAAAGAATCAAGCATCCTGAATTACAACAATGAATTTGAAGAATGAAAACAGTAAAAATAACTACTGCTTTTCTTAAATTCACTCTGAAATCTTTGTGATCCAACCTCCTTGTGTTAATTCCTTCAAAATCTCATAAAAGTTAGGGTTTGTTAATTGGGATGTTGAATGATGATTGTCTTCAATGATCCATCTTCTCTACAAACTGAAATAGCCTTTTATCTCATCCGAATCACGTACCAAGTCCACAAGCTATGCAATACTAGAATTAGAATTGCATCAAAAGACTTCAACTTATCTGCACTTTCGCCTTGGGCCTCAAAATTCTCGATGGCGTGGACCCCATACAGTGAGTTACTTCACACTATGATCTCTACGCTCAAGTGCATATACTGGACTTCACCGTTTGCTGCTTTTTTGCTTTTTCACGCTTTGCCAATCAAACCTTGCCTTAGCCAACACAAACTAAACCTGCACATAGACACAACACACACATAAAAAATACTAAAACATATGGATTAGCAACTGTTTAAGTCCAAAAAAGTATCCAATCCATAGGTCTGAAACCCACTCATCAAATTCCCCCAAAATTAGACAGTGGTTGTCCTCAAGCACAACACAATGCAATGCAATGCAACTACCTACATGCCTATGAATCCAGCTATCAGACAGTACAAAGTCTAATCAGATTGCCTCAGAGAAATCACAATTGATATGAACAACAAATCTTTCCAAGACATGTTAATAACCTCATGTCAACTCTAAATTAATCCCTATTATTACTGACATAATGCGTGTGTGCTCAATAACCATGGAAACTAACTGTAAATCATATATGACACATAATATGCTTCTTTAAAAGAGAAAAACAATTTAACATAAAGAAATCCATAAACAAGCAATATGGGATACCAAAATAGAAGTCATTATGGGATATTTTTGCTTTCTTATTCACTTGTGGGGGCCTTTCGCTCTTTTCCCGTATTTTTTTATTTACTCATGATTGTGCAATGTCTAGTCCTCTTAGGCTTTTCAGTGCTACCCATTAACGATCTTTCAACCAACAACTCCCAAAACCAGATGGCTTTAGGGCACTGGGTGTAAAGACATCCCCTCGGGCGTACTTACTCAAGTAACAAAGGCCACAGAACTAAACTAGTTGCGGCGTTTATTCATTTATTTTACTTTTTTCATATATGAATCCCATATCCTCCCCCAAACTTAGGTTTCTGCATAATCTTAGCTTTCACCACTAATTCACTGAATTTCTTTCATTAAATCTCAATTTCCCTTAAGAAATTAATTATGTATATATTTAAACTAAGTCAATCGACATAGTCATTCTATTGTGCTATCCTGATTACATCACTTTCGAACAAGCAGAGATTTGAGTCATGATAATGAAATTACATCTAAGCCCTAGCAGTCAATACCAATTCGTATTTACACAATTCCATTATCATCATTGGGAAAATTAACTTCAACTATCTACCAAGCTAGAATCATGCAAATACTAATTAAATGCAACACATAACATTTAATTAAAACTACTATTTTTGTGATTTTCCATTTTTAAAATTTTTTTTATTCAAAATTAAAAATAACTAACAATGAAAACTATTTACACAAACTACACTACACTAAACTAAACAACTTAACATGTAGTACATACTAAATGCAACATAATACTAAATATGAACTAACAATGCAAAACTACATGATAACTAAACATGCAAAACACCCCCAAACTTTAAACTAAATAATGTCCTCATTATTAAATATATAGCAATAAAGTACAGATGACTTCCCTGAATTGGCTAGGCATCAGGCTGAACCTCCTCGACATCTGATTCAAAAAGGTGGATATAGAGGTAGTGGTTAAGGAATGGGAAACTGGAATTTAGCAGCAAGGTTCAAACGGGCGAATGTCTCTTCCAAGGAAGTGTTAAATGCATTTTTTATGGCAAAGGCATGATCCTGCCTTGCTGCATTCCTTTTAAGCTTTCGATCCTCAATTTTGTCTCTGGCCTCTATATGACGCTGCAAGCTTCAAAATTATGTACTGAACATATATTTTGTCTGACTAGAAGTACTAGGCACAATAACATCTTCACCCTCAAACAGCTCATCATCCTAAAACTCATCATCCTCTGAACTTGCTTCTACCTCCTCCTCCTCTAGAGCCTCTAGAAATATCAAACCAAGCCCACGAGGATGTGATTCGCCCCCTGGCCAGACCAAATATCTTCAAATTAGTCGCAGGTCTAGCAATTGTAAAGGTTTCTACACAGGCTCATCTACCATCCATCGCACGCCTGACTGACGATATAGTCCATAAATCAGTGATGGGTGAGGCAACCCCTAGAAAACGGGCCTTGTAAACAATGCTAGATGGAAAATCTGATGATCTCCCCAATATTGATGTCAAAGTCCTTCACTATTGAATAAAGCAGCAAAACCTTCTCCTTTGTAACCTCGCTCGTGTGCTGGGATGGAAACAGTTTTGCACATAGAAAGGCATACCAAATCTTCCCATATAAACTCAAATCTTTACTCATGAATAATGTTCCACCTCTCTTCCCTTTGACCCATGTAGTGCCTGGCTTTGAAATCTCTGTCAAAATTTGGTCATAATATGGGTTACTATCTTGCAACTGGGCATACTGACATACTGTTGGTGCTTTCACATTATAAAACTCGTTGATCGCTTCTAAACTAAACAGTACATACTTGTCTCGCACAAATACTACAAATGGAGCCTTATCCTCCGTATTCGCGTAAAATTCCTTAACCACCGTAACTATCACTAGGTCAGGTTGGTCAGTGAATGAATCCCAACCCTTCTCATGAATCCGTCGTTGCATCTGCCCATCAAAGGACTCAGGCCTCAATCCACGCTCTGGTGTCAGTGCCTTCGGGACTAAATAGTCAAATTTATCCGCCGGCACAACACTGACGAATTTTCTCTTATCAAAACTACATGCATGTGGTGAAGAACCTTCACCCCTTTGTCGCTTGACAGGTGTTTTAGTAGCCACGATATATCAAATTGAGCAAAATCCCCCAAACTTTTCACTTGGGCATTTTGTCAAACACTTGGTGTATGTAAGACCAAATATTACCAAAATATACTACGAAACACAAAAATAACTACCAAATATGAATAGAACCCATAAGGAATGCTTACCCACATTATGATTTTTTGTCCTTGATGAGTAGGTAGTGATTCCCTTCCAATATGTGCATTAATCCAGATTTCAGAACCTTGGTCTTGAGAGTTGATCAATTGTATGAAGAAAACCCTAGTTTTTTTTTTTGTGATAGAGAGATTAAACTAATGTGGATTTTATGAAATTGTAGTTGGATTGTGTATAAAAGGGTGATAGAGGGCCGAATTTGGTGCATAATGGGAGTTTTGGGAAGGTATCGTGGGTTTGGTGGTCAATTATAGGTTATAAGAGTGTAGAAATCGCGATTGAAAAGGGTTTTTTAAAAACTGAATTCTGTGACGCCCGTCGAGGTGGTGTAAGATAGAGAGACCCCCCGCTGGGGCGGATACTTTTGCTTTTTGGGAGCCCGCTGGGGTGGGATAGAACAGAGACCACCCCCGCCGTGGCGGGTGTGTCAGGCTTGAATTGGCCAGCCGAGGCGGGGTATAGTTTCCTGCCAGACATACTTTTTGCTTCTGATTTTGCCCTGTACGCGCATAAACTTCTTTCTTAGTTCCTGAAATCAAATAAAACCCATAATTAGAGCAAGTGCTATGGAGATTAAGCAAGAAAGCTTTGATTATCACATATTGACTAACTATTTAGCTAACTAACTAAATATCCTATAAATTGCAAAAAATTTGACTACCAAATACTGACACTGATGACTAATCTACAGAATTATAAAATTTAAAACTAAATACTGAAATAATATAAACATTGGGTTGCCTCCCAATAAACACTTGATTTTAAGTCTTTCAGCCGGACTACTCCCTGTTTCACGGTGTATCGGCAAGAGTGATTGAGGTCACCACCCCAATAGTGCTTTAGGCGTTGTCCATTTACTTTGAAAGTTTCCAGCGGATTTTGGCTATAATTTAACGACGCCATATGGATAAACTATTTTAATGGTGAATGGCCTTGACCATCTGGATTTGTGTTTCCTGTGGAACAATCTCAGTCGAGAGTTGTACAATAACAGTGTTTGTCCTGGTTCGAACTTTTTATTCCAAATTTTCTGGTCGTGCCACTTCTTGACATTTTCTTTATATAACTTGGGGTTCTCATCCACTTACTGATGAAATTCATCTAACTCATTGAGTTATAACAATCTTTTCTCCCTCGTTGCTATGAGATTAAAATTTAGCTTCTTTATGGCCCAGTATGCTTTATACTCAAGTTCGACTAGGAGGTGACACACTTTTCTGTAGACAAGTTAATACGAAGATATACCTATTAGTGTCTTATATGATGTGCAATATTTCCATAAAGCGTCATCAAATTTTAGAGACTAATCTTTTCTGTTTGGATTCATTCTTTTCTTTAAAATTCCTTTGGCCTCTCTACTCGAAACTTTAGCTTGGCCACTCGTTTTGGGATGATAGGCCGTCACAATTCTATTGTTGACCCTATATTTAGCCAAGAGAGCTATTAAGAACTTATTATAGAAGTGACTTCCCTCATCACTTATAATTGCTCTTGGGGTGCCAAATCTTGTGAAGCTGTTCTTTTGTTGAAATTTCAAGACAACTTTGGAATTATTTGTTGGGAATGCTACAGCTTCAACCCACTTAGACACATAGTCTACTGCCAGCAAGATATACAGATTGTTATATGAAGGCGAAAAAGGTCCCATGAAATCCATCCCCCACACATCAAAAACATCCACTTCTAAGATCATGTTAACTGGCATCTCATTTCTTTTAGATATATTGCCCAACCTTTGGTATCGATCACAATTTTTCACGAATTGGTGTGCGTCTTTGAACATGGTGGGCCAATAGAATCCTGTCTGAAATACTTTTGAAGTCATTCTTTCACTTCCATAATGTCCCCTATATAAGGATGCGTGGCATGCGTGCAAGATACTATTCACTTCACTTTGTGGCACACACTGACAAATCATCTTATCTGTACACTATCTGAACAAATACGGCTCATCCCACATATACCATTTTACATCATGTAGGAATTTCTTCTTCTGATGACGTGTTAATTCTGGAGGAAGGATCTCACTCACCAAGTAGTTAGTAAAATCTGCATACCATGGAAATTCAGAATTAACCTCAAACAACTATTCATCCAGATATAATTCATTGATCAACACCTTATCTGTTTTGTCCAGATTTTCCAACCTCAAAAGATGGTCACCAACTTGATTTTATGTCCCCTTCCTATCTTTGATTTCTAAGTTGAACTCTTGAAGGAGTAGAATCCAGCGAATTAGTCTAGGCTTTGCATCTTTCTTGGAAATTAGATACCTTATCGCCGAATGGTTAGTGTACACTACAACCTTTGTTCCTATCAAATATGAGCAAAATTTGTCAAAGGCATTCACGACCGCTATGACACCCCCAAATCTAGATACTTCATTCCCACAAGACTTGGTATTCACTTTCCATTCATTTATATTTATCTACTCAAATATAAAAATTTTAGATCAGAAATCCTCCCTTTAAAGGGTTACATCATTAATCAAAAGTATTCCCAGGTTGTCTAAAAATGGTTTAAACACCCTGTTCGTCAAATCCATAAACGTTGCAGGGGCGTTTGTTAAACCAAAAGACATTACCAGAAACTTGTAGTGTCCATACTGAGTTCTGAAAGCCGTTTTTAGTACATCCTCCTTCCTTACTTTCAATTGGTGATACCTACTTCTCAAATCTATTTTCGAGAAATATTTAGCACCCTTCAATTAATCAAACAAGTCATCTATTCTTGGCAATGGACATTTGTTTTTAATAATGACTTTATTTAATTCCCTATAATCAATGCAAAGACGCATTGACCCATCCTTCTTCTTCACGAATAAAATTGGCGCTCCCCACGATGATACGCTTGGTTGAATATACTTCTTATCTAACAGTTCTTGCAGTTGAACCATAAGTTCCTTCATCTCGACCGGAGCCATTCTGTACGGGGCCTTCGATATTGGAGCAGTTGCTGGTGCTAAGTCGATCACGAATTTGATTTCTCTGTCAGGCAGAAGTCCTGGAAAATCTTTTGGAAACATTTCTATAAAGTCCCTAACCACTGGTATTTCCTCCAAATTCATTTCTTTCTTCTTTTGAGTATCGACTATTTAGGCTAGGTACCCTATACAGCCCTGACTCAATAACTTCTTGGCCTGCATAACCGTAAGACACCTTGTTTGTCTAGGCGATTTTCTACCATGGAAAACTACCTTTGACGGAGTTATAAGGTTTACACGCTTCTTTTGGCAATCAATTATCGCTGCATAATTGAATAGCCAATCCATTCCCAATATAACATCAAACTCTCCAAGTTTTATCGGTATTAAATCTACTTTCATAACATTCCCCTTAATGTTCACCCTACAATTCTTGTATACGAACCTAACATGAATTACTTCCATATTCACAATTTCTATGTGTAAAGGGAAATTCAAATCTTCACTAGATATTTCTAACCTCTTAGCAAATTCATCAGATATAAACGAGCAAGTAGCACCTGAATCAAATAATACATATGCATTTATATCATTCATTGGGATAATACCTTACACGACATCTTTTGATTGCACCGCGTCTTGCACCGTCATGTTGAAGGTTCTAGATGTGGGCTTATTTGATGACGTTGGTCCAACAATAGTTAGTGTACCTCCACTGCCATTTCCCTTGCTTCCATTTGTCTCACCAGATTTCTTCTTAGGGCACTCACGAGAAAAATAATCCTTCGACCCGTAGGTGTAGCAAGCATTCTTCTTAGGTTGATTACAGTTTGGGGAAATCTGACCCTCCTGGCCACAGTTAAAGCACACAAGGTTTCCCCTTAAGCACATACCCGTATGAAACTTCCCACACGTAGCACATGCGTCAATCTTCTTCTTCTGCTGGTTACCTTGCTAATTTCCAGCTCCCACATTTACATTCCACTTCTTCTTCAAATTATTGTTACCATTTCCACTGTTACCACCACCATTCTTAGCTTCACCCTCATTCTTCTTCTTTCTCTGCTCTTGGTTGTGCTTTGTTAAAGCCTCGCCTCCACTCTCAACGAGAATTGCCTTCTCAAGCACTGTTACAAATGTCTTTAATTGGAACAGGGAGACTCTACTGTACAACCATGGCTTTAGTCCCTGCTCAAATCTCCTTGCCTTGCGCTCATCCGTATTCATTTGATATGGCTCAAACCTCGCTAACTCATTGAATCTTGTTGAATACTCTGACACTGTCATTGTGCCCTGTTTTAGCTCTAAAAACTTCACTTCCATCTGATTCTTTGAACTTTCTGGAAAATAAGTTTCAAAGAATATTTCCTTGAACCTTTCCCAAGTCATTACCCCCTGACCTCCTCAAGTTTTATTGGCTTGCCACCAATAACTAGCCTCTGCTTTCAACATGAATGTTGCAAAGGCAGTCTTCTAGTTATCCCCTACCTTATCAACATCAAAAACTTTCTCTATCTCCATAATCCAGGTCTGTGCCTCAACCGGATTCATGGACCCACGGAACTCTGGTGGCCCAACCACCTTAAAATCCTTAAATGTTCTTGACTTGATTTCGTGGTCGATTCTCGTAATACTCCCATCAAGTGAGTGTTACGAATTCTTTGAACCGGATTAGCCCTCGACATTATTGTTATTGGTAGATCTCTGTCGTGGTTGACGTCTTGGAGGCATTTTCTGTTAAAATATACTCATTAGATTCTATTCAATCTTTTAAGTATTATATATTCAACTTGCATATCACAAGAATTACCAAATAGCACACAATATCTTGAATAAATAGTAACTTTTATTTATTCATAATATTTTAAAACATAATAATGATATCATTCATACTATCTACATCACTTTCCTGAACTATAAAAGTTTCAGGATAACTTCATCATCATCCTATCCCATTGGTTACATCATACCCAGAATTTACATCTTATTTACTCATCAATCACATAATAGTTGCATTTATGATGACTTATTAAAATGCTGCATAGCCTTACGATGCTCCTCTTCCATAATACAAAACATTGTTCGATGATCTAAAATATACGATGGCAACGTCTCGAACTAAATAGGATAACACATGACCCGATCTTGAGCTCGATTGATCACGGTATTGAAAACACTGTTCATCTCTTCCATCTTGATCCTCTTTACCTGAACCTCTCTCTCTGCTACCCCAGATCATTGATAAGCTTCATTATACGCGTCCTCGGCTCTTGCCCTCTTCGTAGATTCTTCTTTCAACTTGTTCTTCAGCTCTATGATCTCCTTTGTCAGTTACTCGTTCTCTTCTTCGGTGTGTACCAGCTTCTCTTCAACATTATTCAAACATTCATCTCGATCTTGGATCTCGTTGTCCTTCTGCGTCTTTGAGGTCTGTTGTTCAGCTACTATCTCTCTCAACTCCTCGACGATATCGCGAAGTTCCACATTGCGGTCGTATACTTCATCGTACATACGGGCGGCGATCGAGTTAAGTGGAAGCTCTTTTTCCTCGTCATCCTCATCCTCATCTGACCGTAGCAGCTCAATGGGGTCCTCCTCGTCTGTCTCTATCTCATCATCCTCATTAGGTAAACCCTCCTGCTCAACCACTGTGACCGACGGAGTTGATTCCCATGGCAGTAGTTGTTCGCAAATCACCTGAATATCTCGAGGCTCCTCCTCTCTAGGTATCTAGAATCCTTCCTCCCTAGCTTGACTGGATTCTCCTACATTAGCCATCCTGACAATAGAATTTTAAGTTTTAATTACTAATCATTACTACTCGACACTCACGAGCACATAAGTTACAATCACATAAGCACATAAGTGTTTTATTACTTCTTTCTTAAAACTCGATAAGAATTTCACCACTATCTTTTCAAAGGTTACTTCTTAAGGCTTTTCCCCACCTAAGGTTCATAACCTAAAGCGCTGATACCAACTTGTGACACCCCCAAATCTAGGTACTTCATTCCCACAAGACTTAATGTTCACTTTCCATTCATTTATATCTATCTACCCAAATATTATAAAATTACATCAGAAATCCTCCCTTTAAAGGGTTACATCATTAATCAAAAGTCTTCCCAGGTTGTCTAACCTTAAACATCAATCAAGTGCGGAAATAAAATAATTACATCACATCATTAAATATAAAATCCCACATCATGACAATAAATGAAATTACAAGTCTTCATCACTTGCACATTTTTCCCTTTCCTTTGCTAGTTGTAGGTTCATCGACCTTCTCAACTTTTGTTGCAATGAGTGTATATATATATATGCAAGAGTGAGCAAAACAAATGCTCACTAGATATAGCAATGAATCAACTGTTAGAGTTTATGCCCTAGAGGCCAATTATTTGATATAACTGCTTAACGTTTTAATATTATATTTGATTGAATAAATGAATGATTTTATTATGCTTTTATTTACTGCGTTATATAAAAGTTAACATAATAAAAATCCTTAGAATAGTGATACAAATTATATAGTTTCAAGTATGTGACTTGAATATGAGATTATATAATTACAATTAGTATCATTGTTCTTAAACGTCTCTAGTCGAGTATCATTGTTGATGGGACAACAATAATGCATTAAGACTAGTATGTGGATTGACTGATGACAAAATCTCATTGGTCATAAATATATAAGATATTAAGTCAATGCATAGGTACATGTTAGAGAACGATGTACTGGACAGACCCACCATGAGAATTCTATGTGGAGAATTATGTGAAGTGTCATTAGCAATTCTCATAGTGACAATGATGTAATGGTCCTCTGACCTGAAATCACTATATTTCTACACGAGAATTTATGTACTTTGATATCATCAAATGTCACCTTTAATAGGGTGGACTATAAAGGTGATTATTGGGTACATCATGAATTGTGTGAGGAATATGAGTGATCTAGATGGAATTTAACCATCCTATATATTAGGGTGATATCCATAGGCCTCTTGATTGAGTAGGACTGTGAAATGCATGGCCATGCTCAAATAGTGATTTGTTTCATATAGTCTACTCATTGATCAAGAAAAACTCAGATTAAATTATGAAGAGTATGACACATTCCATGATTCGAGTTTAATCTAGGATATTAAGGTTAAAAGGATTAAATTACATTGAAACATTGGTCACGAAAAGGTTGCATCGAATCATCGATCTTATTATTACTTGGGTAGCAGTGATGCATTACTAGATGCCGCTCACTGTTTATAATTTTATAATATGATTTTAAAATTATTCCTAATGTAATAATAACCTATAGGGTCACACACATATAACGTAATTTAAAAAGGAAATTAATTTAAATTGTAAGGATTTAAATATTTATCAATATGATTGATAGTATTTTAAATCACAAATTTAAATTAAAAAGGATAATTTGTATATATGTATATTAATTAAGTGTAACGCCCGAGAAAATCGGATTTTTATGACAATTAAATTTTTATTTGATTATGTGAATTAAATGAATTTAATTGATTTATTATGTGAGTAAGCTATGTGAAGGTCGTTCTATGACCTAGAATGTGCTAATATGGTTAGTATTCTGGCTATGTGCTAGAATTAATTGTTTAGAATTTCTAAGACAAAAATAAATATTTTTCGAGAAATTTCCGTAGAAACACTATTCATCTATTTCTGTTCGGGGAATTATTTTGAAATTCCAAGAAACGCGTAATAATAGAATATCGAGATGAAATGACATATCTGATAATATTTCATTTATGGCAAACGCAGTTTTTGCCTGCGGACTTAAAACCTAAGTGTTGAGTATATTGATTTCCGAGAAGGAAATGAAATGCGTAGAAGAATTTCGTTATAGTTAAAGCGAGTGTTATACAATTATGGTACAATTTAGTATCTATGTATAATACGAAGAGTAAATACAAAGTACAATACGATTATTGTACGAGTAGTATACGACGAGAATACGTGAATTGTATGTATAGAATACGATTCATATTAGAGAATTAAGTTAAGTCTTAATGTTAATTCATTTGAGTTGGTTTATAATTAGCCCAATTATTTGAATGAGCAAGCCCAAGGGATTAATGGGTTATGCCAAGTCAAGGCCAAATGTTAATTTAGTTAAGCCCAATTCATGAAAACCGAACCGTGGATCGAACCGGTGGGTCACCGAATGGGTAAAACCAATGGGCAACCCATGGGATGACCCATGACTCGAGTTTAATCTAGGATATTAAGGTTAAAAGGATTAAATTACATTGAAACATTGGTCACGAAAAGGTTGCATCAAATCATCGATCTTATTATTACTTGAGTAGCAGTGATGAATTACTAGATGCAGCTCACTGTTTATAATTTTATAATATGATTTTAAAATTATTCCCAATGTAATAATAACCTATAGGGTCACACACATATAACGTAATTTTAAAAGGAAATTAATTTAAATTGTAAGGATTTAAATATATATCAATATGATTGATAGTATTTTAAATCACGAATTTAAATTAAAAAGGATAATTTATATATATGTATATTAATTAAGTGTAACGTCCGAGAAAATTGAATTTTTATGACAATTAAATTTTTATTTGATTATGTGAATTAAATGAATTTAATTGATTTATTATGTGAGTAAGCTATGTGAAGGTCGTTCTATGACCTAGAATGTGCTAATATGGTTAGTATTCTAACTATGTGCTAGAATTAATTGTTTGGAATTTCCAAGACAAAAATAAATATTTTCCGAGAAATTTTCATAGAAACACTATTCATCCATTTCTGTTCGGGGAATTATTTTGAAATTTCGTGAAACGCGTAATGATAGAATATCAAGATGAAATGAAATATCTGATAATATTTCATTTATGGCAAATGCAGTTTTCGCCTGCGAACTTAAAATCTAAGAGTTGAGTATATTGATTTCCGAGAAGGAATTGAAATGCGTAGAAGAATTTCGTTATAGTTAAAGCGAGTGTTATACAATTATGGTACTATTTAGTATCTATGTATAATACGAAGAGTAAATACGAAGTACAATACGATTATTGTACGAGTAGTATACGGCGAGAATACGTAAATTGTATGTAAAGAATACGATTCGTATTAGAGAATTAAGTTAAGTCTTAATGTTAATTCATTTGAGTTGGTTTATAATTAGCCCAATTATTTGAATGAGCAAGCCCAAGGGATTAATGGGTTATGCCAAGTCAAGGCCCAATGTTAATTTAGTTAAGCCCAATTCATGAAAACCGAACCGTGGATCGAACCGGTGGGTCACCGAATGGGTAAAACCCATGGGATGACCCATGGAAAGGGTGGGTCGGGCACCTTGGTGTGCAAGCCAAGAATAAGGCTTGGTCAACAAGCATTTTACTTGGTGACCAAGAGTGAATAGTAAGGAGGTGATGGTAGTTTGTCCAAATTGCCCTCCATTCTATTTTTCTATAAATAAGAAGCTAGGTTGGTTCATTTGTGAGTTTTTGAATTGCCCAACTTAGATTATTTGAGAGAGAAAGAGAGTTAGACTACACAAATCATACACTTTGGAATCTTTGACTTAGAGTTTTCAAGAGATTTCATAAGAATTCTTGAGGTAATAATCATAATCTTTCATTTCCATCTCTTTTGATTTTCTTTTATCTTGGAGGATCATAAAATCGGTGTTATATGTCTTGTATAGTGGATTAAAGATGACTTAACATAGATTCAATCTCTATAAGTCATGAGATCGTAAGAATCATAGGGTTCGTTATAGTTTCAAACCATAAAAATAATGTTTGTTGAGATCGATTGTTTATAAACGATTGAACTCCATCAATACGATAATATATGCATCTTGCTTGGTTAGGATGTAGATATGAAATCCATGGAGAATTCCATGAGATTTGGCTTAGAGAACATTAGTAACGAAGTTATGGCGAATTTCACGGAATTAGACTTTAAACGTCGAAAACGTTGAAATTCCGGATTGGAGGTCGAAAGTTGACGTGAGACTTGAAAATGTTGTTTTTCAATGTCAACACGTGACATAGGGTAATTAAGAGTTGTGGGTTCGAGAATAATCAGATTCTGACTTAAAACGAAGAAAACGAGCATTGAACGCTCATTAACGTTTACGAACGCTTAGAAATTGAACTTAATAGTGAATTTTGAGTTATTGGATTCAAAAGTGTCAGATTCTTATATAAACGCATAGAGTATATCATTTATGACGTGTAGGCTTTTGAATGGACCAAATCGGGCTTATAACGAAGAAGTTATGACCCCAGGAATTTCACAAATTTTTCAAAATTGTGGAAATTTCGGTATTGAGTTCTCAGAAATATTACGCTGACTTAGTGTAAATGTCAAATAAGCAATACGCAAGATAAGAATATGGCCATCGCTAAATGGCACCATGCAGTCATTACTATTTGTACAGAGTCTCAAATGCGCATGCAATGAGAGACGTAAGTTAGTTATCGCTTAATCGGGCGCCAGTAGCGCCAGTCGAGTACTATAGAGGTCATGCAAATAAGTGAGTGTAAGGCTTTGGATAGTTACTTAGGTTTTGAACTTCAATTGTTCGGAGACCTAAGGGAGTAATGTTTGTACACTTCATAAGTGTATTAAAGCTATTCCTATACTACCTGTACTAAGGTATATGGTATTGAACTTAGGAGTTGAATGCTTGTTAATAGGTTATGAATGATGAACAAAGTTGGTACTTTATCAATGATGCTCTAGTCCGGTTAATAATGTTAGTTGAGTAATGAGCCGGGACGAAGAGTAATGAGTCGAGTTGACTTTATTATTAATATTAAGTTAACTAAGACATAGAAGAGAAAGAAGTTGGTAAAACAATGTGAACATTTGTTTGTTAGCTAATTACAGTGTGCTATGTGAATATATCATGTAGATTCTGTAATGGCTGTGGTCAGTCGATTAAGTTATTTGAAGATGTTGAAAGGAAAGTTTTCTTAACGCTTGTCTAACTTCCAAGTTAGCCATGTTTTATGTGATTCGTTGAACTAAATTGCACGATTGGTTTTAAAGAAAGGGTCGATGCCAGATTTTAACTCGGCTAGACTATTTGTAACATATAGATTAATTATGATTCATATCTTTCTATATAGAAATGTTAACGCTATCCTATGCCAAGTAATTGGTACGGATGTGAAGGTAAGGTTTGTCTATGAACAAACAAAAGTATTTTTCATCGATTATTCGATGGGCACGCGAGTTTGTCAAAAATATTAAACGTAAATACGTTTAATGAATGAGTGTTGATCAACATAGAGTACAATAGGCTGATCACCTAGAAGTGCTTGTAAGTAATGCGGATGTAACAGCCTTAGTGCTGTGAAATTCTTTTCAAGTACAAAAAAAGTTATCGCTCATGGTTCATCGAATCTGCCTCGTAATTCCTAATCTATTCTATACTTTGGGAATTGATGTTATGAACTGTTAAAGTATTATGGTTTCATGATACTTCATAACTATTGTTCAGTTATGTTGGAATTGTTATATAATTCACGAATGTGGTATTATTGTTATCCTTTATTAAACTTGTTGAGCTGTCATGCTCACTTTTTGCGTGAATTATATAACTGCAGTTATGTATGAACGTCCTGAGAATGCTAAGAGAGATAAGGGCAAAGCTAAGATGGATGCTTAGCCGTTGTGTAATAGATTAGTAAGTTTTTATGTATTATACATTATAAACAACGAACGATGTAACAGGATGAACCTGGGAAGGATTATACTTTGATTGTAATAAGAAGATAGTAATTACATTCATTTTGTTGTATTTCAATGGAATGATTGTATTGATATTAGTACAGTGGAGCACCATATGTCGGGTTGGAAGATACCCGAATTTGGGGGCGTCAAATTAAGTAAGACTTAATTAAGATATATATATATAAATTCGGATTTTAATAATATTAGGTTTTGATTAATTCCTCCTAACTGCTATATATATGATATATCAGTCATTTTAGGGATTACGTCAAAATAAAAAACCCTAGCCGCTCTTAGAGAGAGACTAGAGAAAATAGTTTCTAAAATCCTCATCCTTGGTGGCTAGTACCGCGGTTCCTTCTTCTGCAGATCGTAGGACGATTCGCGGAGCGTTCGTGTGGATACCGTAGAGACGCAGTTCGTTTGAATTGCGTTGGAGATTCGACCGCATTGATTCTAGGTTTAATAATCGGTATAATTTCTAACCTCTGAGTTACTTGATTTTTTGCATGGATCTTGTTTAGGGTTTCGAAATTGCTTTTAAATCGTTTTATTTCCGTTGCATTTTATGTGTCGCAATCCTTCATCAACAAGAGAATAATAACTGCCAATGAATAGGCTCATCAAAACTGAATGGTACTCTATCAACAATAACCAAAACCTGAAATCAAAATATGAATTATATCTGAGGGTCATAAGACCACGAACTATGTCCATGGTTACAAGTAGTCTTTCAACTTTAACCTTAATAGTTATACTGTAGGGACTTCATGTACTTAGGGGGATCAACCCTTCGTACCATGTATTGTGCACAAACATCTAAACGCATTGTGTATCCCCTATAATAGGGTTGTTCTTCTCAGTTTTAGAGTACAAGTCTGCACCAAAGAAAGTTTGGTTTGGATAAGCTTCAAGGGTAATTTAGAGTTTAACGACCATCAACTAAAGGATAATATGGAACAATGAACAATCGTAAGTGAACTAACTATATATTGAACTCATGCTTATAAACAACTACAAAGCATAAGTATTGAATAACAATAAACCTTGCTTGAATAATATTAAGCTAGGGCTATGAATTATTGAATATATATTAAGTAATAGCAAGCTGAAAGTAAAACTTGCTCATTATGAGAATAACTTGTGTCAAGTAATTGAAATAAGACAATTCAACATTAGGAATTGGAATTCAAGAAATTGCATTCACAATACAAGAATGACATTAAAGAAACTTGTTTATCAATAAACAAGTTAGAATACATCAATAACTATTGGAATTCAAAACTTGTTCGAATAAAGTTAAAGTTATAGCTTGCTCCAATAATGATTAGGAATACAAGAATTTGCTTAATTAAAGTTTAGAGTAAGAAACTTGCACAATGTAAAAAAATAAGGTTTAGAAACTTGCCTCGTGCGCAAGCTGTAATATTAAAACTCACGTTCACCTACACATAGTATTAGAACCACAATATCTATTAGATATACTAACATTCACGTATCAAAATAACACTCTCTTCTAGTTAGACTTGTTATTTTAGTTCAAGTTTTACGTTACCATATCTATTTTAGAAATCATAAGTGTTAACTTCACAACACTTATCTACCATTCATTGTGTACATTAAGTTCTAACATATCGCGTTCATAACTTATTAATAATTTTTACAACTTTAAAATTACTAACCATTTAACACGATTCTGTTTTAACACATTAACATAACCTTAGACTAAGTTATAAGGGTGGTCCATAATCTGCAGAAGTAGCAGACTTCACTGTCTCAGACCAGGGTATGGCGCAGATGCGCCATACTTAAGCTTCTGGGGGCCAAGTAGTTTACTCTGAGTCAAGGCATTTGCGCCATTTGGCACCAGCCAGAAGCCACGGTAAGCTAGTGCATGTATGTAACTAGAAAGCAAAGAACAATGTTTCGTTTTTAGCCCAACTAACACGAATTTCACCCACAAAACAGTGAAATTAACATATACAATTGGTATAAAACTAACATAAACATGTTTCCACCCATATTCATCAACTTAGGACAATTAAATAACCATTTTAATTAATTTAATTCCTTAAATTTCATGTTTTTACATAAAAACTCCATTTTTTTGACATTCTTCATAGAAATAATCACAATGATCACAATTCTTGTTCAAATCACTTCATTCAAACTACGTTCTCTTCGCTTCTTAATGGACTAGCATAATCAATACCCAATCCATAGATTAACATACAAATTGACCACCATAATTGGTACTTTTACAAGCCATATGTAAAGTATATACACTGTAATAACTTTTCCTACTTTTTAAACAAAATTAGCATACAATTCCTTGTTTAAACACAAACTCTAATCATCACAAACACGTATAATCACCACAATTCAGTTGTATAGCAACAATTCAACAAATTGAATTCACAGACATAAACAATTTTGTCGTAAAACACATATACATGTATATATATATATATATATATATATATATATACACACACAATATTAAGGTTATGTAAAAATACCTTCAAATTGTTTTCTAATCCTTGCTAATTGTAGACAATTCTCACAACTCTCTCTTAAATTCTCTCAAGCTCTATCAAGTTTCTCTGCAATTCCTCTCTCTCTGTATTATTCTTCTCTCTTTCTCAGTATATCCAGTTCTTAGTTAAGCGTAAACCTTAGAACTGATAGGTAATAATACGCCTACTAATTACTATCAGTTACAAATAAAAATATAACGTATATGTTATAAATTTATTTTATATTTTATTTATTTTATTTTATTTATATTATTAAAATTCAAAATTTAAAAATCCAAAAGCTATAAGGCTTTGTATGGCAAAATCTCTTTAAAATTTAAAGACTTAATATCCTTAAGCCTTGTTTGGCAAAACTAATTTAACTCTTTTAATTTATTTTAATAAACAATTTGATTTATAATTTATAATCATATATTATTTATTTGGATTTCCATATCCAACATTAATCAAATAAATAATTACACCTACTATATTTTAAATAATTTTTCCACTTAAACAATTATCACCAAAATTATAATCTCATTATAATTTTATTTAATAATTTAACATACCATCTTAAATTATTAAATCAAAACAACAATATAACATCCCATGTTATATTACAACTCTCTAAATTATAAATTAATTTAATTTTCTAATAAATTTAATTCATAAATATTTATTAACAACCATCATATCAATAAAATATTTATTCAACAATAAACACCTCAAATAAATATTTATATAATTCAATTTTTTAAAATTACAATTTGAAATTCCGGATTGTTACAACCGCAAGTAATTCTTTCTCAATAGTTGTGTAATTAAATTGAGCATCCGTCAGGGTTTTACTTGTATAGTAGATCGCATAAACTATTTTATCTCGGCGTTGTCCCAAAACAGCCCCTACCGCATAATCACTAGCATCACACATCAGCTCAAATGGCATAGTCCAATCCGGTGCTACGATTATAGGTGTTGTCGTCAATTTCTTCTTTAACTGCTCGAACGCCGTTAAACACTCATTGTCAAATCTAAAAATTGAATCTTTCTCCAATAAACTGTATAGTGCTTTTGCAATCTTTGGGAAGTCTTTTATAAATCGGAAGTAGAATCCAGCATGACCGAGAAAACTGCGAATCCCTTTTACTGATGTCAGGGGAGGAAGATTCTCAATTATATCTAATTTTGCACGGTCCACTTCCAACCCTTTTGCAGAGACTTTATGCCCAAGGATGATTCCTTCTTTAACCAAAAAGTGACATTTTTCCCAATTAAGTACCAGATTGATTTCTACACATTGTTTAAGTTCCAAGACCAAATTCTCTAAACAAATGTCGAATGTATCCCCATACACTAAAAATTCATCCATGAAAACCTCTATATTGCATTCCACCATATCCGAGAATATTGCCATCATACATCTCTGAAAAGTCATTGGTGCGTTACACAGTCCAAATGACATCCTCCTAAAGTCAAAGGTTCCATATGGTCATGTGAACGTCGTCTTCTCTTGATCTTCCGGTGCAATCACAATCTGAATGTACCCCGAATACCCATCCAACAAGCAATAGTATTCATGTCCCGCCAATCTATCCAACATCTGATCAATGAAAGGTAAGGGGAAGCGATCCTTTCGGGTTGCCTTATTGACTTTCTTGTAATCCATGCATACCCTCCAACAGGTCATTGTTCGAGTCGGTATCAGCTCATTATCTTTATTGGTCATGACTGTCATCCCACCTTTCTTTCGGACATACTGCACTGGGCTCACCTTTGAACTATCTGAGATAGGGTAGATTATCCCATCATCCAGCCATTTCAGAATTTCTTTCTTCACTACCTCTTTCATAATCAGGTTTAGCCTCCGTTGCTATTCCACAGTGGGTTTTGCATCATTTTCCAGAAGTATCTTGTGCATACAAAATGAAGGGCTTATTCCCTTAATATCAGTAATAGCCCATCCTATAGCAGATTTGTACTCTCAAAGAACCCTCAGTAGCTTATTTTCCTATAAATCGTTAAGTGCAGATGCAATAATAACATATATAAACTAGATGAATTACCCAAAAATGCATACATGAGGTGTTTAGGAAGAGGTTTTAGTTCAAGTGTGGGTGGTTCCTTTAGTGAGGGTTTCATCTGTGCCGATGCTTTTTCTTAAGTTTGTAATGGCTCAAACGGCATCTTGAATCTACTCACTCTACTTAACGCATCCAACATATGCAAATAGTTAATAACTTCGGGATCATCCAAGTCAACATCTCTCAGCAGTGTGTTTTCAAATAGGTCCCTATCCATGCCTCGAATCAAATCTTCACTAACCATTTTTTCAATAACTTCCATCCTAAAACATTATTCCTCATCTGTAGGGAATTTCATAACTTTAAAAACATTGAATGTAACCTCTTGGTCTTCCACTCTCATCGTTAACTCTCCTTTTTGCACATCGATGAGAGTCCTCCCAGTTGCTAAGAATGGTCTCCCTAAAATAATTGGAATGTTCTTATCTTCTTCGTAGTCAAGGATATTGAAGTCCACTGGAAGTATAAACTTACCCACTTTCACCAATATATCTTCAACAATTCCTCGGGTAAATGACTGATTTATCCGTAAGCTGTAATAAGATGTTCATGGGTTTCGGTGCCAGCAATCCCAACTGAGTGTAGATTGATAACGACATGAGATTCACACTCGCACCCAACTCACATAAACATTTGTTGAAGGACATGTTTCCAATCATGCAAGGAATGGTGAAAACTACCTGGATCCTTCAACTTCGAAGGCAACTTCCTTTGAAGTACCGCACTACACTCCTCCGCCAATCCAATAGTCTCATAATCTTCCAATTTATTCTTTCTTGACAAAATACCCTTCATAAACTTAGCATAAATCGGCATCTATTCTAGGGCTTCTGCAAATGGAATATTTATATGTAGTTTTTGAAGATTTCCAAGAACTTGGAGAACTATTTGTCTAACTTTTGCTTTTGAACCCTTTGTTGAAACGGTGGTGGAGGATAGACAACTGGTACAACATCTGTCTATTCCTTAGCCACTTGTCCTTCTTCACCCTTTTTCTCTTCAACCACTATTCTTCACTTTCCTTAACATCTTTCTTTGATGAATTTTCTGCACTTTGCCTCTCTAGATGTTTTCCACTCCATAATGTAATAGCTTGACACTACTCTTGATTTCCCCTGGGATTCTTTTTAGTGTCACTCAGTAAAATCCCTTGAGGTCTATTATTCAAGGCCATCGCAAGCTGTCCCATTTTATTTTCCAGATTTTTAATTGGAACCGTCTGCGTTTTCATTGCCGCTTCATTACTGGATATATACTTCAAAAGTAGCTCCTCCAAATATGACTTCTTCTCATGTTACGGAGCTGACTGTTGGTGCTGATTCTGAAATTCGGGGGGATATAATGGTCGTGGAGCTTGCTGCTGATTCTGATTGTTGCTCCATGAAAAAATTTGGTGGTTCCTTGCCCCCAGATTGTAGGTACTCTGGTATGGATTAGGTGGCCTATTATAACTACCTACAAACTGAACTGATGCCGAATTTATAACACACTGATATGTCAGATGTTCCCCAGCACACAATTCACACATATAAGCTACATGTTGAACATGTACTTCAGTGAGGGCATCCATTTTCTTCGATAGCGTAGAAATATGAGTTACTAAGGCCGTAACTCCATCCACTTCTAACACTCCAGCTGCCTTAGGTTGAGTCATCACTGTAGTTGGACACTGGTAGTTATTAGTTTCCATAGTCTCAATCAAATATAAGCCTCCTCAAATCTCTTAGCCGTAAATGCTCCTCCCGACGCTGCATCTATGCTAGTCCAAATATTACTGTTCAACCCATTATAGAAAGTGTTCATCTGCAACCACTTTGACAATCCGTGATGTGGACACTTCCTCAATAACTCTTTATATCTCTCCCAAGCTTTATATAGTGACTCCCCATACTTTTGTTCAAACGTCATAATCTCATCCCTCATCTTCGCTGTCTTCACTGGTGGGAAGAATTTTGCTAGAAACTTTTAAGCTAGGTCATCCCAAGTAGTAATTGAACCTGGTGGTAGTGAATGTAACCAACTCTTTGCCTTATCTCGAAGTGTGAATGGGAACAAACGAAGTCTTACTGCGTCATTAGATACCCCATTGTACTTAAAGGTATCACATATCTCTAGAAAGCTCACAAGATGCTCGTTCGAATCATCATTAGCCAATCTCCCAAACTGTACCGAGTTATGGATCATCTGTATTATACCAGGCTTTATCTTAAAGTTGTTAGCAGTAGTCACAGGACTGGTAATACTCGACTGAATTTCGGTTACCCTTGGTGTGGCATAATCCTGCAGTGATTTCTGATCTTCCGCAGCCATTGTTTCTTGCTTTTCAAAGTTCTCTCTAGTCTCTTTTATCCACTTACTCAACCGCTGAAACCTTCTTTCGATATCGTCCTCGTAAAGTAATAAGTCTGGCTTCTTTGACCGAGTTTACATGCATTATTCAAGAGAACCTGAAATAAGAAATAATACAAAAAGAAAAAGAAAAATGTTTAACTAAAATTGATATAATTAGACTGTTATTGAAAGTAATAACCTCAATTATCTTTCCCGGCAACAGCGCCAAAAACTTGTTGGGTGTAATCTAATTATGCACGGCACGGAAGTATACGAGATCAGCAAGTAATATAATGATAAATAGAGTATCATTCCCACAGAGATAGATATTGAATTTTATCCTAATAATTACCAATCTTGTATTATCTTAATTTTATTATAATAATGATTTAATGATGAAATTAATGAAAAACTACTAAATAAAGAAAAATTCAACTAACTACCACAAACTTTAATCAAATATTAGAGAATTAAGCCTATAATTTCACTTTATGTTTCACTTAGATTGTCACACATCCTTTTAATTCAAATTAATTATTCTCGTTCGTTAATCAAGAACACAAAAGCAGATATAACCATCTCTCGATGCACTATACCCATATCAACTTAGATTCACAGGTGATAGAATTAAGCAGAACACCCTAGTTAACTAATTCACTATTTCTCTATGTGAATTATAATTAAATAAGGTTTAATCCCAAGTTCTCATAAGATTACATGCGATGCATAGGTATATCTCTATCCTAGACATAAATTATGAATCCCAACAACACGTATAAATCACAATCACATGCTATTATGATTAATGTGACACCCCCAAATCTGGGTACTTCAATTCCCACGGGGATTTGGTGTTCACTGTACAACATCATATGTCTATCTACCAATAATAAATGAAAACTATAAAATAGATAGAAATAAATCCTCCCCTTATGGGGTTACAACATCTGAAAGTAAAAACATCAATCCAAGGTCATACTAACCTTAAATCTTAAATGCCGAAACATAAACAAATAATAAGTCTTACACAACTTAAACATAAGTCTGAAACATAAATATATCAATTAAACAACAAGTCTTCATCACTTGTTAACCTTGCCCATGCCTTCGCTAGTAGAAGGCTCATCGGACCTTTCGTTCTTAATTGTAATGTTATTATACACAAGAGTGAGCACGATTGCCCACAAGTATAATAATATAACAATAAAATAATAACATGCGAGTAAATCAAAGACTTCTAAAAATAAAAAACTCGAGTTTTGAATCAAGAATGAATAACAAGAATCAAAAGAACTTCTAAGGGTTATATGACCTTGAACTATGTCCTAGGTTGTCCAGTGTTTATACTTGAAACCTTTAACAGTCATAAGACTATGGACTTTTCTTCTCGTACTTACGGGGATCAACCCTTAGTACCATAATGTGGACAATATCTTAATGCTAAAGCATCAATAATCCCCTATAACAGGGTTGTTCATCTTAGTTTGTCATTATAGTCCTCACCAAAGGAAGTTTGGTTTGGATTAGCTTCAAGGGAAATTTAGAGTTTAATAATCATCAACTAAGGATTAGTTGAATCAATAAGGAATCACTATCTATTCAAGGTTTCAATGCAATATCGAAATCAATAATCAAATCAAAGATTAAATATCAAATCTATATAATTGACTGAAAAGATTAGATCTCAATTCTACACAATTGAATGTGTGAGACCCCAAATTTTATGAATAAAGATTTAAATTTCTCGAAATATTTTTATGAATATTATGGTGTGGATTTGATATAATGGTATAGTTGTGAGTAATATTTATAAATTTTGCAAAGTATAAAAGTTGTTATATAATATTCGATTGGTCGGGGAATAATCTTTTTATCGGGGAATATCCGTGACGACAAAGACAATCATTGGTGGACCCACAATGGAAGTATTGTCGTAGTTAGAAAAAGCATGTAATTATCATTTTATAAAAATAACGGCGAAAGTGTTACCGTTAAAACTGTTGAACTACCCGGTAGTAAAAGTACAGTAATACGCGTGGTTGCATAGTAGCACACGGTATTGATTATTGATGCTTACGTAAGAAGTCACTCAGTTATACTCAATTATTGCTATAGTAATTGCTGCATCATTTCTCTCATATTATTGATTCGATTATTGTCACAGTATCATCTGCATAATATTTTATATATTATTAAATCAATAATTGAGACGACAAAGTTATTCATATTACTAAATTACAATATTTACAATGTCTAGAAGTTCTGTCAAGGAGAGGTTTGGTCATCTAATTACGCGCAAATAAAGAGAAATCCTTATCAAAAATCCCCCTCTTTCCTGGGAACGACCTGGTTGTTAAATATTGTGAGTTATAATATTAATGATGAATAAGTTCGTGTTGATTAAAGATGAATTTGATAGTTCCATTATGTTGGGATTATTAGTGTTAGTGTAAATCGACATCTATTCCAATGATAATTGATGTCTGGGGGTTATATTCATAAATCGGGTAAATAATCGGATAAATAAGCAATTAATTGCTACTAATTCACATGCTTATATAACTATTTGTTCACATGTGTGTACTATTGAATCACATTCTTGTACTATTAGGGGAGTTAGAGCAAGATTGATAATACTTGCATGACTAAGTTAAAAATAGAGGTATATATGGAGGTACTATACTGTAATTCATATTTCCACATGATTATGACTATTGATTCACATGATTGAACTATTGATTCACATTATTTACTATTAGGGGAGGTGGTGCAAGTTTGATAATACTTGCAGGACTAAATTAAAAATGAAAGAAAAGTTGGAGGTATTGTACTGTAATTTTTTGAGCCCCAAAACGTGCAATTATCGAAACTATATTTTCCTATAAATAGAAGCTCATTCTTCCTTCATTTCTCACCAATTCACTAAAGCTATAGAGCAATTATTATAGAGAGAAATTATAGAGAGAAAGAAGAAGAGAAGTCTGCTACCTCTCTACTCTAGTATCCAGTTTCTTTCTAAGGTAAAGGGTATTATTTCTTTCGTATTCATGAAGAGAGCTTCTGTTATTCCATTCTTTATTATTATGTTGGAATAACCTATCTATGCGAAGTACTGCATATATGGTGAAATTCTTCTGTTATTCCATTCTTTATTATTCTATTGGAATAACCTGTATGTGCGGTCTATCGCATGCATGGTGAATTCTTTGTTATTCCATTCTTTATTATTTTGTTGGAATATCCTGTGTGTATGTATTACGCATGACCTGGTTCCATTCTTTATTATTCTGTTGGAATATCCTGTCTGTGCGATTTATGCATGACCTAGTTCCATTTTTATTATTCTGTTGGAATATCTTGTCTGTGCGGTTTACGCATGACCTGGTTCCATTCTTTATTATTCTGTTGAGAATAACCTGTTTGTGCGGTCTATCGCATACATGGTGAATTCTTCTATTATTCCATTCTTTATTATTCTGTTGGAATAACCTGTCTATGTGGATTACCGTATGCATGGTGAATGATCCTTTGTATTCATATGAATAACATTTTCATTCAAAAGGGGTTTTTGCCAGGGGTAGTTTCATAATTTTTCTGATCCTCAAAAATTCTGGAAAAATTTAAAATGATAATTTAATGAGTTTTCTAGATTGTGTCCAAAAATGGCGATTTTTGGATGTATAGATTAAGAGTTATGGATTTTATGGGAAAAGACTATTTTAAAAGTAAACCCTTATAACTCTTTGTGGTTAACTCCAAAATTGGTGAAATATTTATTGCGTAGTACATGTATATAATGAGAGTATACCTCAGTAAATTTCGGAATTTTTGGACAAAAGTACAATTTATGATAAAAGTCTAAATATTAATGAGCTTTTGGCCATATGAAAAATAGTAAATGAATTTTAAAAATTTCGAGAAAAATATATGTTCAATATGATACTATATTATGCTAAATCCCAGAAAAGAAATATTTTTGGGACTGAATTGGTATTTTTCATGAAAATAAACTAGTTATGAGTAAATGAATTAAATATGTTATGTGAAGTTGAAAAATTAGATTTTTAAATCATAGAAGATAATAGATTTTATGCTCTACTTGACTTTTCTAATGGATTGCTTATTCCGCTGCAGTTAAACTTGATGTCAATTGTATTTTATCAGTTTAAAATTGTTGAAGGCTAATGATAATTTATTCTGCATTATCTTAGTCATAATATTTCTTCTTGGGCTAGTTGAGCTCACCTTTCTTTCACCGTTCTCTTGAGAAAATGAGAACGAGCGGGACTAGTCGGGGAACGAGTAGACGGTCGAGATGATAGCATTAGTAGTCCTCACTATTACATTAAATAGTGTGACAATAAATGTAATGAGGACTCCATTGAGTGTGGATATTGTCTAGATGACAATATTCTTATTAAAACTCTTAGATTATGTTTTGTCGTATTTTACACGACTGTTGTATAATTAAGTTGTATTTGAATTTTGTACCATGTATTTGGCGACTCAAGATGGGTGATGCATACCTATTTTGGGGGCGTCACAGAATGAACTTTGTATAATAGAAGTAATACTTCAAAAGAATTAGAACATTTCATTCAGAATCATAAGCTTGAATAATTTAACTTTGAACAGTTCGAAATAAGAATACGAAGCTTGCTCAATAATAATAAGATTTAAGAACTTGCTCAATGTAAGAATAAGGTTTGGAAACCTTCTCAATGTAAAGAAGTAAGGTTTAGAAACTTACCTCGTGCGTAGATTACACGCTTACTAATCACGTTCCTCAACTTAATCTTACACACATATCATATGTATTCGCAATATTTATTAGTTACATTTATAAGTTCAGTTCCCACTTTCAGTACAACTTGTTAACTTAATTTATGTTTTTTTCATTATCATCATTTGCATATACATAACGTCATCCGGAGCCGAGCTTCGTCCGAAGCCAAACTCTGAATTTCCAGCTTTCGAAGTCATGACACCATTCGGAGCAGAACTTCGGCCGAAGCTGAACTCTGACCCCGAAGACACGTGACGCCATCCGAAGTTAAATTTTGACCGAAGCCAAACTCTGACTCCGAAGACATATGATGCCATACGAAGTCAAAATTAGACCGAAGCCGAACTCTGACTCCAAAGACAGATGACACCATCCGAAGTCAAAATCCGACCAAAGTCAAACTCTAACTCCAAAGACATATGACGCCATCTGAAGTCAAATTCCAACAGAAGCCGAACTCTTAACTCTGAAGACATATGATGCCATCCAAAGTCAAATTTCGAACGAAGCCGAACCCTGACTTCGAGGACTTAAGACACGGATACCCAGTAACCAATTCTGTAGTTCACGAATGAACATAGCAGAAAACCAAATTAGGCCAAAACTTCATATAAACATCGAATTCAATATTACCCATGTGTTCTGAACTTAATAGAAACATTTAATGACATTCTTAAAATGTGTTTGACAACTTAAATCACATAAACAACTGAATTTGAACTCTTAATTTTCATGTTCTTGCCATTTTTCAAAGTTTTGTCAAATTTCATGAAATCACAATTTATAAATTCGTTATAACACCAAATCAGTCCGTTTAAGTTTCATTCTTTTTGTTTTTACATATATAAACATAATCATTCATCAATGTACCAATTAATATGAAATTGAAGCATGGAGTTTTGTACTTTCAAGCCATATTCATATGTTCTTACTCTGTAGACTATAAAACTCCAATTATGACATATTTATATGAAATTGACGGTTTGAAAACATACATATATGGTAGAAAACATGTTATGATTATATATTATCATTTATATACACATACATTATTAATTCATGCTTTGATCATACAAAATTAATCTACCACAATTTCATCAAATAATTATTTAAATCAATAAATAAATCAACAAATATTTATTTAATTTTTTAAATATTTAAAAATTAATTACAAAAATCTCGTTCATCACAACTTTCCCCCCTTAAAAGGATTCTGTCCCCAGAATCACGATTCACTTAATTCGTCTCGTTACACTCTCCCCCAACCCTTACAAAGATTATATCCCCAGAATCGTTACACATATATTAAGCAAATAAATGAGGATAATTCTTCATCATATGCTCTTCGAGTTCCCACGTATCTTCTTCAGTGTTGTGGTTCCTCTAAATTACCTTAACAAAAGATATTACTTTATTTTTGAGTACTTGTTCTTTCCTATCGACTATTTGAACAGGAACTTCTTCATAGGAAAAAACTTTCTCAAAATGCAGGGGTTCATATTCGATAACGTGCTTGTAATCGAGCTTATACGGCCGTAAGACAGAAACATGAAAAACATTAAGGATATGTTCTAAGGCCGGAGGTAAGGCAACCTCATAGGCAACTTCACCAATTCTTCGCAAAACTTTGAAGGGTCCAATGAACTTCGGGCACAATTTTCCCTTCTTACCAAATCGGATCTTTCCTTTCTAGGGAGACACTTTTAAGAAAACTTAGCTACCAGATTCAAATTCTCGATTCTGTCGGTGTTGATCAACATATTTCTTTTGTCTGTCTTGAGCAGCTATCAATCTATTCCTGATTACCTTGACAATACCCCGTGATTCATTGTACTAATTCCAGTCCTAGCAATTGACGTTCACCAACTTCATCTCAACATAATGGAGTTATGCATTTTCTGTCGTACAACGCTTCGTAAGGTGGCATGCCAATACTTGCGTGGTAACTGTTATTGTAAGCAAATTCCACCAGCGGTAGATGATCATCCCAATTTTCTTTAAAGTCCATTATACAAGCTCTTAACATATCCTCCAATGTTTGAATCGTTCTTTCGCTTTCCCCGTCTGTCTGAGGGTGATATGTCATACTCATTCTAAACTGTATACCCATACATTCCTGTAGTCATTTCAAGAAGTTCGATGTAAAGCACAGATCCCTCTCGAAAATAATTGACACTGGAACTCCGTGCCTCGAAACAATCTCTTTTACATATAACCTTGCCAACTGGTCTAAGTTAAATTTGATTCTGATCGAAAGGAAGTGTGCGGATTTCGTCAATCGTTCGATAATAACACATACTGCGTCATAGCCTTTCTGAGTTGTCGGAAGGCCAACCACAAAATCCATTGTGATATGTTCCCATTTCCATTCTGGGATTTCTAAAGGTTGTAGCAACCCACTCGGCCTCTGATGCTCTGCTTTCACTTTCTGACATGTCAAACACTTGGCAAAACACTTTGCAATATATCGTTTAAAATTTGGCCACCAAAAATGTTGTTGAAGATCTTGGTACATCTTTGTACTGTAACGCCCCAATATCTATACTCCCACGGTATCTGATATGGTGTTTATAGAAAATTAAAATAATGCTTTTAAATCTATACACCTATTGTATCTGATTATAAGATTACATTAAATAGAGGGACTAGCAGATATAATTCCCATAGATCCAAAATTCACAGTATCCCATAACAGATGTCAATTATCAAGAGAACTTTTATTGTGTTTGGATACCCTCATTTGGATATATGAACTGTATCTATGACTAGAGTCTATCTATCCAAAATTCAGAGTACCAATAATAACATGAACAGTCCATATTACTAATACCCTCACCCAGATGTATAGTTTAAGCCAGCGAATTTATACTATCGTATCGATAGTAACTACTTATCTGAAATTCAGAGTATTAATAACAACATGAACAGTCTATGCTATTAATACCCTCACTCAGCTAAATAGTTCCCAAGGATCTCAACTAGATTTGAAGAAGTCTAATTTTACATCTATATATGTAAGAAAACACGGTTGCGAAAATAAAAGATGTTATATATATCATAATATTAAGATTCGAATACATGATTCTCATAACGAGTTCTTATTACAAGGTATTCAAACAAACAAGAATATAATCTAATCTATGTAGGGACGCTTCCCTTTATCTACTCCAGAAGTTCTGGAATTACCATCTAAAACTGCAAAAGGAATAATTTGCAAGGGTGAGCTATGACATGCTTAGCAAGTTGTGTATTTATAACAATATATGATTTGAAGAAATACAACAATTAAAATTTCAACTGATAATTGTTACCATTTCTGGATTTCTCTAATTTCGACCATTTCTGGAATTTTTCTTATTTCTATCAGTCACAAAGACTTAGAATTTTTTTTCAGATGTGAGATAGGGGATTATCCTATTCAACATCCTAGGAGTATGCATATCATCTACAGTGCTCGAGATACACTAAAATTACAGTCAATATATGAATTGACTAAACTTCGTTCCCTTACGGGATACTCAACCTCAGTATAGGATTGTCTTACCAAAACAATTTGGTTTGACACAACAGTTTATGCTCAATAAACAATATCATATGGATAAATAATTCATTTCTTAGTTATGCTGGAACTATAGCAATAACTTTCCAATTATAAGGTAATTCAATTGTAGGTGTAGGATATTATATCAACAGCATATCAAGATAAAAATCTTGTCCAATGAATAAACAGGGTTTAAGAAATTTGCTTTATAAGAGATTTAAGGATAAAAAACTTGCCTGAGCGTAGATCAGTCAAGTTATGCTATTCAAACGTTCATAAGCACCTATGATATTCATATATATAAATCTAACACGTTAATATTGATAACAATATTCAATTATAACATTTATATAATACCAGGTTAGATTGAATAGGGTTTAGTATTTAATACCTTTGATATATGGACTAAAATTTATTTATAAAATTTATTTATCCATTATAATAAATTTTAAAGTATTTAAAATATTTATTTATCCTTTAAATGATTTTTAAATCATTTACTTCTACTTATAAGTAATTAATATTTACTTAAAATTTTACAAAAACATTGATTATTATTATTAAATAATTTATATTCATTTATTATGATTTTTATATCATTAATAATATTTTTCCATAATTATTTAGTATTTATAAATAATTATTCTAATTTCTTTATTAATAAGTTAATTATTAATAATATCAAATTAATGTAAACTAATTATTAAATTTATGTAAAAATATCAGAATTTATTTATAATAATTTAATATAATTTTTAAAACTGTTTTTATAATTATTTATATTTATTTATTAATTATTTCTAATTTATATAACTTATTTTTAAAGAAAAATAATTTTTGTCTGTCGCTAAAGCCCTACAGTGACAGAAAGTGTCGATGTAGGTGTTCTTGAGTTTCTAGGCAGCGATTTGGTCATGGTCGAGTGATCACTTTGACCATTAAATAACTAGCTACTGGTAATGATTTTCAGTTTGGTCAAGCATTGATGTTGTAATACTCATACAATAGTACAACATGAAACAAATCATAGACTCTAACTTGCACATAACAAGAAGTTATAGAAGCTCAAAGTCATTGTCAGAACTGTTCTTGAGTTTCTAGGTAACCAAGAACAGAAGTCATGGTCGGTCAACGGTTTTGTGGCTTAAATATCTTTGATTCTGCGTATTTGATGTGTGTTGTGTTTGTTGTAACATGTAGTATATATGTCAGGGTACATATATATAACATTAACAGGAACAGATCATAACTCTAAGGTCTCTAATTGGCTGGTCAAAGTACAGCTAGATGTTGTTCTTCATGTTTTAGTTTTCTCGGAAAACCGTAAAACTTGGTCACGCTTTCATCAATCCAGATTTTGACGAATAATTCCAGTAAACCTATACGTTGTTTATTCAATTAAAGATCATAGATATGTAGAATGTATAACAGGGTACTAATCTATAACAAAAACTTAAACAATTAACAATTAGAAGACGATTAAACAGGTCGGTCAAAGTAGCCAGTTCGACTGTTCTTGAGTTTTCTGGGCAACCCAGAAAACCAACATCCGTGAACGGTCAACCCACTTTGAATGCTTATAACTTAAAATCTATGGTTCAACTGAACCTGTTTTCTTTTCCAGATTAAAGACCAACTAGCAGGCTACAAATACCAATCGATTAACACACCAAAACATAAACACACACGAATCTACAAGCCCTGACATTCGGCTGTCAGACCAAGTTTTACAAAATTTCCAGATTTCATAAAACACTTAATTAAGTCATCTAGATGTTATGAAAATGTGTTCTACCAATCTAACATACTTTCTAACATCCTAATACATAATTCTAAACATCTAAACAACAAATCTAACATGAGATCAAAGAGCAATTTATGAACTAGGGTTTCCACCTTTTCTTAAGCAATTTGTGATTCTAGCTTCTGATGTTGTTGTTGCTATCACCCAGGCTTGATTTGGTAGGTTTATAAGTGTATCTAGGCTTTGAGAATTCGTGAGTTTGCTATGACAACCCGAGAAATTAGAAAATTATTAAAATCTTAAATGATTGGTTTAAGGTCAAATAATAGACCTAGACAGAAAATAAGTGAATGTGTTTGATGTTTTCAGAAAGGAATTTTGAGCATTTAAAATTTCTTTTAGTGAATTATTCAGGATTAAGGGTATATGTGTACATGTTCAAGATTACGGTATCATGTGTATGCGAGAATGTGGTTAAGGGTCAAGTGTTGACCGGATAAATTATATCCGTGTCAAACCCTAATAGTATATATTAAGAACGCCCACGTTCAGGTTATAAAATTATTATGTTTTATAAGAAACCCTAGAAATCGCCTGAAACCCTAATTTGATTTAAGGAATCCAAACCCTAATTCGATATTTGAAAACCCTAATCCAGAAATTATCGGATAAGTATAATGCTTAAGTGCTATTAATTATAATATTAATTAGGGTAAAGCTTAATTAATTAGCAAACCATAATTTCGTAATTTTTGAACCCTAATTGTTCGTTAGGAACCCTAATGTACTGATTATGAAATTAATTGTTAAACTAGCAATATTAATTAGGAAATATTAATCCTAATCGATTAAAGTCATAATGTAATTGAGAAATTATATTATAATTTGAGTATGTTATGTTATATTTTATATAATTTATATATCAAATATGGGTTATATAAATTATAGGATTCCAAGAGGTAAAATAAATTAAGGAGATTTATGTAGTAACTTATTTGATTAAATTAAGTTACTAAGATTGAGTAATTAAATAACTTAAAAAAAAAAATATGGAAGTGAATTATAAAAGTTAAGGGGAATTGTGCGAGTTAAGAAAACCTTAGGGTTAAAAAGTTAATATTTGAAACTTAAGAAAATATCTTAAGGAATATGCTAAGGAATAAAGAATATTCTGAGAATATGCTAAGAATATGCCAAGGGGTGATTTGCAAGCTTTTAAAGACTAGGGGGAAGACTAGAGAAGATTTAAGTTGGGTGACTAACTTATAAAAAATTGAAAGTAACTTCTATATAAGCAAAATCAAAATTTACTTATATTCATTTTAGCCAAATTGGCTAAGTTTAGAGAGAGAGAGAGACAAGAGAGAGAGAAGATGAGCTAGGATTATCATGTAGCAAGCCAAGAACAACACCCCAAGATCCATGTCATATCTTTGAAGAAAAAAGAAAATCAAAGCAAGGTATAAGAATTCTTAAACACAAAACTCTAATTAGTTTATGTGTTTGATTTTTGTCAAAATAATGAGTTTTGATCTTCAAAACTCTAGATCTACATGATTTAGAGTGTTTTATGTGTGGATCTATCTATTTTATGTTTCAAAAGATAGATCAAAAGTAAGAAAAGTGAAGCTAGGTTTTTAAGGTGTAGGAAATCTTATTTTTCTTACTCTTGAATGTGTTTAATCTTGTATTTGATTTTTGGTTATTTTGAACCATGAAGTTTATGATCCTGAACATGAGAACTATAGATCTACATGATATATGATGTTTTATGGTTAGATCATGCCATTTTTAGGGTCGACAAGCTTGATCAAGAGAAAGAAAAGCAAAACAGTTTTTTTTAAAATGAATTGGTAACTGCTGCCCCTAAACAGTAAATTCCGAATTTGTTTGGATGGTCTAAAAATTCTGGACTTTTGATATGTTGTAGTACACTCAATAAGCTTTCCATAGACTCCGAAACGGACTAAATCCGACATTGGAGGAGAGAGTTATGAAATTTCTCCCAAACTACTCAAAGTTAAGAAAACTGTTAGAAGGACAGTTTTAAACAGCCACTTCCAGGCTAATTTCTGGGAGCTTAACATGTCCAAATATGGATTGTGATAGATGAAAACTGTAGTTCGGAAAGATAGGAATCCAACAAAATTGACGGATCATTAATCGGAGTTATAGATTTCATTTTATTTAAGTTTTGGTAAAGGACTCCAAAACTGCATATGTGCAAAAGTAAACTGCCAAAAGTTTTCCGGAGGCTGTTTCGGTAATTTATTTTGTGAGAAAAATTCCGGGCTTTCGGGAAATGAAAATATGTTGTATTATGTAGCTCGTGTCCAAAAATGAGCTAATTCCGAGTTAAAACGGCCAAGTTATGACTATTCTAATTTTTGTGATTTTCCGACGGAAATCGCTATAACCAGAGTTCTACAACTCCGATTGCCACGAAATTTAGAATGGAGCATCACGTTAACATATATAAGGTTATGTCAAAAGATGGGCATCTCTGGAGTTAAGCACGAGGTAGCTAATTTTCTTAAGTCACGACTATTTATGATTTTTGAAAATAGTAAAAGAAATTGAAAAATTATGGAAAAA
The DNA here is from genome assembly GCA_020205605.1 of Panax ginseng. Lineage (NCBI taxonomy): Eukaryota > Viridiplantae > Streptophyta > Magnoliopsida > Apiales > Araliaceae > Panax > Panax ginseng. The sequence goes on along the minus strand of CM035137.1, from coordinate 105,889,496 downwards.
TATTTTTTATGTATGAAATACATGTATATATGTTTGACCAAAGGATAAAAAAATAATAAGTTGATTTGATATTTTTCATGAAAAAGAATAGTGATTTCGGGATACTAAAATAAAATCCGTCTTACTGAAATGGTATTTCGGTTTACTAAGATGTTATCTAATTTACTAGGATAACATATAAAAATGAATAACTTATAAGTATAAGTTATGATGTGATTAAAAGAATATCAAGGTATAATAATAATATTAAGACTTAAAACTAATGTCTAATACTTAACTATATGTTATGACTAACAAGAAAGATCTATTATAGGTTTTATATGTTTGTATGATCGATAGGATTATGTGTTTAAGTTATTTTATAACGGTGATGATATTATTCTAATATTGGAGATCTATATTATTAATATTAGGTCTTCAAGAGAAGCGTATTATATTGCGTTACGGTAAGAATCAATTCGAGTGCAAGTTTTTTAAGTTCTTTTACTTAAACTCTTTTAAGAGTGGTTTTGCACAGATATGCTTATGAATTGTACTCTCTGTACATATTGCATGTATTCATCGGTATGAAAGGTGATCACCTTCATTACGGTCGATTCGGATATAATTGTTATGTTCATTTTCAATGTTCATTCAAACTTTGAAATTTTGTTCATGCTAATTCACAACTACATTGTGAAGGATAGCCAAACTTATTATTCAAACTCTTTCAATCATGATATATCTTTACCTTGTTTTTTTAAACTTCTTTGGGCAACTTTCATGCTCACCCTTGCTATATCATGATAAAACATTGCAGATAAAGGCGAATACGGCCAGATCTGAGAAAAGGATAATGCCAAGTTCAGCTTGGGATAGAATGTGAAGTTAAGTTGTAAAGTATGTTAAAGAATAGTATTGTCATGTGTTAGACAGTTCAAGATTGTGTATTAGTTAAGATTACTCGATTTTGGGAATAGTGTGTAAAGTTTAATGTATAAACAATCTATGTTTATATCTTCCGCAAACAGTTGTAGAATGATTGAACCGGATCCGCGGCGATTCGGGACCCTGATCTGGGGATGCTACAGTTGGTATCAAAGCTGTTGGTTATGAAGCTTAGGTAGCAATACCTGAGACCAATAACTGCAGTGATTAGGATAAGTACTAACTCACATAGTGTTAGTTGAAGAATCTCGCAGGGTCAAAAAGTTAGGTGTAAGTATGGTACCATTGTACTCGAAAGTAGTTGATGTATGGTATCTGGGCTAAACGATTCCTTCATAGAGCGGAGGTATATACGAACTAGCAACTCGGAACCTAGTTTGTTGGTTGTTTGTGGGAAACCACTCAGTGTACCATATTGAAAACTTTTAGAGACTCGATGTGTACCAAGTATAGGAAGTGGATAGATAGAGTCTAAGAGATTACAAGTGTAAGGATGAGAGATCGTAAAACAAAACGATCACAGAATAGCAATGAATCGTAATATATACGATGAGATCACTCCGTGATCTGATAAGATTATGGTATGAAGAAAGATCAAGAGAATGATGAAAAGTTACTGCCAAGATTCTTTGTGTATGAATTATCTTATAAATTAGTACAGATCCGGGGCGAGAATTATGAATACAAATTAAATTCGTATGGAGAAGGGGTTAGTGTTAGGTGGGGATTCAATTGAGGACTCATGCCGGCAAATTTGAGTTGTATGATTCTTCGTATGGGAATTTGAATTGTACTTGGTGTAAAACCACTTAGTTTACAGCCGCGATAATCATTGAAATGTTTATGTCGGCGCTATTTGCTATATGCATGTTCGGAGGGTGATTCCTTTCTCATGTGTATAATGGGTAGATAGGTCATAAGTAGAGGATATAAGGATTAAGTACGAGTTCTTAAAACTCATACTTATGGTGCGTTCGTGACTCATCGTGATTATATGGTATGTTTTGAACCCTCGTGAATGGGCTTTATGGTGCGACTAGGATAAGTTCTTAAACTCATATGATTGTGGCAAGTTCCCGAACTCATAATGTGTGGTAAGTTTGATGAGCTGGGGTATAGCAAAGTGGTGAATGGAGCATTGAGGATTATAAGAATAGATAGATCTATTAAGTAATGGATCAAGAGAAAAGTGAAGTTGATGATGGAAGCATAGGTATTCCAAATCTTCTAGCTATGCTAGACTTGAATTTTGACATCAAGCTAAATACGCACTATGTGCTTTTGAAAAAATGAATTTTATTCTCAACTCGATGATTATTGTGTATGTGTGGACTTGGCCATCGACACCTCGTTACCTATTGAGATGATAAAACCGATTTGCAAAGATTTTTGAAACGATTTAAAAATACAATCTATGCTACTTATTTTTTTTTAGACGCGAATGATTTGAAGTATCAAAAGTTGTTTTTTTATTTATCACTTATGTACTATGAAACACAGTGCGAGAGATGATAAAAAAAATGATGGAGTCATCAATGCGATATTACTTAGTGTTAGATGTGATCTCGGGATCGTCAACCCCACTATGGTATGATGTAGTATGATAAAATCACCAAATGACGGAATCCTCAACTGATTTGTAAATACAAGATGCGACATCATGACGTCATTCTCGAAAAATGTTTTCAAAATTTTAATTTGCCAACTGGGGTTTGGCTATACTTAAATAATTCTATTAGGCTGAATTATTGATATGAGTCTATGCTATTCGATCAAATTTAGACTAATGTTTATGAAAACTCTAAGTGTTCATTGAAAGAAATTTCTGAACCAAATTGTTTTGGTGCGGAATCCTATACTAAGTCTGAGGTGAACAACCCTGAAAATGGGGATATACTAATTGGATAGAATATTCCAATTTAAGGACGCATATAGTGTTCGGATTACTAAGGTACAATAGATTGATCATCTAAAGTACCAGAATCGGTAGTTTACCTTCTTCGTGATTGTAAACATACCTGTTAAAGAAATGTTTAAGAGGTAGAATACCTTTCTTTCTTAATTGAAAGAGGTAGCAGGTAGAAATACCCCTAAACCTCGGAGTTCAAAGTTCATAATTTTTATGATCCCTCAGACAGATATGAAAAGTTTTTTTTTAACTCTTGAGAGTAATGTTGTGGTAGTAGAATGTGATGATGGATATGAAATAGTATAAACTCGTTGCATTGAGTAGAATCGAGATGATTAAATAAAGGTTATTATGACAACCTAGTTTTGATGAATGTTTAGAAGATGTAAACTCCCTAGTGAGTAGTTATGGTGAAATGTGATAATAGATGAGAAATCCTCGAATGAGGAAATTGTAAAGGTTAAATTGAAAACCTAGTTTTGATCAAGAGAATGAGCGAGAGATTAGGATGCTTTAATTTCGAGGACGAAATTCTTGAAGAAGGGTGAATGTGACAACCCGAGAAATTAGAAAATTATTAAAATCTTAAATGATTGGTTTAAGGTCAAATAATAGACCTGAGCAGGAAAATAAGTGAATGTGTTTGATGTTTCCAGAAAGGAATTTTGAGCATTTAAAATTTCTTTTAGTGAATTATTCAGGATTAAGGGTATATGTGTACATGTTCAAGATTACGGTATCATGTGTACAGAATGTGGTTAAGGGTCAAGTGTTGACCAGATAAATTATATCCGTGTCAAACCCTAATAGTATATATTAAGAACGTCCACGTTCAGTTATAAAATTATTACGTTTTATAAGAAATCCTAGAAATCGGTTCTGGAAACCCTAATTTCAGTTCCGGGAATCCGAAACCCTAATTCGATATTTGAAAACCCTAATCCAAGAAATTATCGGATAAGTATAATGCTTAAGTGCTATTAATTATAATATTAATTAGGGTAAAGCTTAATTAATTAGCAAACCCTAATTTGTAATTTTTGAACCCTAATTGTTCTATTAGGAACCCTAATGTATGCGATTATGGAATTAATTGCTAAACTAGCAATATTACTTAGGAAATATTAATCCTAATCGAGTTTAAAGTCATAATGTAATTGAGAAATTATATTATAATTTGAGTATGTTATGTTATATTTTATATAATTTATATATCAAATATGGGTTATATAAATTATAGGATTCCAAGAGGTAAAATAAATTAAGGAGATTTATGTAGTAACTTATTTGATTAAATTAAGTTACTAAGATTGAGTAATTAAATAACTTAAAAAAATATGGAAGTGAATTATAAAAGTTAAGGGGAAATTGCGAGTTAAGACAACCTTAGGGTTAAAAAGTTAATATTTGAAACTTAAGAAAATATCTTAAGGAATATGCTAAGGAATAAAGAATATTACGAGAATATGCTAAGAATATGCCAAGGGTGATTTGCAAGCTTTTTAAAGACTAGGGGAAGACTAGAGAAGATTTAAGTTGGGTGACTAACTTATAAAAAATTGAAAGTAACTTCTATATAAGCAAAATCAAAATTTACTTTATATTCATTTTAGCCAAATTGGCTAAGTTTAGAGAGAGAGAGAGAGAGACAAGAGAGAGAGAAGATGAGCTAGGATTATCATGTAGCAAGCCAAGAACAACACCCCAAGATCCATGTCATATCTTTGAAGAAGAAAGAAAATCAAAGCAAGGTATAAGAATTCTTAAACACAAAACTCTAATTAGTTTATGTGTTTGATTTTTGTCAAAATAATGAGTTTTGATCTTCAAAACTCTAGATCTACATGATTTAGAGTGTTTTATGTGTGGATCTATCTATTTTATGTTTCAAAAGATAGATCAAAAGCAAGAAAAGTGAAGCTAGGTTTTTAAGGTGTAGGAAATCTTATTTTTCTTACTCTTGAATGTGTTTAATCTTGTATTTGATTTTTGGTTATTTTGAACCATGAAGTTTATGATCCTGAACATGAGAACTATAGATCTACATGATATATGATGTTTTATGGTTAGATCATGCCATTTTAGGGTCGACAAGCTTGATCAAGAGAAAGAAAAGCAAAAAACAGTTTTTTTTAAAATGAATTGGTAACTGCTGCCCTAAACAGTAAATTCGAATTTGTTTGGATGGTCTAAAAATTCTGGACTTTTGATATGTTGTAGTACACTCAATAAGCTTTCCATAGACTCAAACGGACTAAATCCAACACCGGAGGAGAGAGTTATGAAATTTCTCCCAAACTACTCAAAGTTAAGAAAACTGTTAGAAGGACAGTTTTGAACAGCCACTTCCGGACTAATTTCTGGGAGCTTAACATGTCCAAATATGGATTGTGATAGATGAAAACTGTATTTCGGAAAGATAGGAATCCAACAAAATTGACGGATCATTAATCGGAGTTATAGATTTCATTTTATTTAAGTTTTGGTAAAGGACTCCAAAACTGCATATGTGCAAAAGTAAACTGCCAAAAGCTTTCCGGAGGCTGTTTCGTAATTTATTTTGTGAGAAAAATTCGGGCTTTCGGAAATGAAAATATGTTGTATTATGTAGCTCGTGTCCAAAATGAGCTAATTCCGAAAGTTAAAACGGCCAAGTTATGACTATTCTAATTTTTGTGATTTTCCGAATGAAATCGCTATAACCGTAGTTCTACAACTCCGATTGCCACGAAATTTAGAATGGAGCATCACGTTAACATATATAAGGTTATGTCAAAAGATGGGCATCTCTGGAGTTAAGCACGAGGTAGCTAATTTTCTTAAGTCACGCACTATTTATGATTTTTGAAAAATAGTAAAAGAAATTGAAAAATTATGGAAAAATATTTTTTATGTATGAAATACATGTATATATATTTGACCAAAGGAAAAAAATAATAAGTTGATTTGGTATTTTTTCGTGAAAAGAATAGTGATTTCGGGATACTAAAATAAAATCCGTCTTCTTTGAAATGGTATTTGGTTTACTAAGATGTTATCTAATTTACTAGGATAACATATAAAATGAATAACTTATAAGTATAAGTTATGATGTGATTAAAAGAATATCAAGGTATAATAATAATATTAAGACTTAAAACTAACGCCTAATACTTAACTATATGTTATGACTAACAAGAAAGATCTATTATAGGTTTTATATCTTTGTATAGATCGATAGGATTATGTGTTTAAGTTATTTTATAACGGTGATGATATTATTCTAATATTGGAGATCTATATTATTAATATTAGGTCTTCAAGAGAAGCGTATTATATTGCGTTACGGAATCAGCGGTTGAGCAAGTTTTTCAAGTTCTTTTTACTTAAACTCTTTTAAGAGTGGTTTCGCACAGATATGCTTATGAATTGTACTCATACATATTGCATGTATTCATCGGTATGAAAGGTCGATCACCTTCATTACCAAATCGATTCGAGATATAATTGTTATGTTCATTTTCAATGTTCATTCGACTTTGAAATTTTGTTCATGCTAATTCACAACTACATTGTGAAGGATAGCGACTTATTATTCAAACTCTTTCAATCATGATATATCTTTACCTTGTTTTTTTAAACTTGTTGGGCAACTTTCATGCTCACCCTTGCTATATCATGATAAAACATTGCAGAGATAAAGCGAATACTACCAGACATGTGAAAAGGATAATGCCAAGTTCAGCTTGGGATAGAATGTGAAGTTAAGTTGTAAAGTATGTTAAAGAATAGTATTGTCATGTGTTAGACAGTTCACGATTGTGTATTAGTTAAGGTTACTCGATTTTGAGAATAGTGTGTAAAGTTTAATGTATAAACAATCTATGTTTATATCTTCCGCAAATAGTTGTAGAATGATTGAACCGGATCCGCGGCGATTCGGGACCCGGATCTAGGGATGCTACATTTGCTCATCCCTAAGGTTCCTATTTATAGAATTCTTCAACTTGGGTTTTTGGTAATTTTTCCACCTACTTGCCTCTATAAAGATCTTATTTGTGACTCTTATGATGCTTGGGAGTTTGGAAGCATGTCATGTGATGTTTTGGAAATTGAAATGGTGACTCCCAACCTACTTGTGAGCTAGTTGATCAAATTAGTAGCTTAATTAGGCTTTAATCTTCACTAATCTTGATTAGGGTTTTGTTTCTAATGATTAAGAAAGTTAATTAATGTTAATTAGTACCTAATTAAAGTTTACTAACCATGATTAGGTGTTAAGATAAGCTAATTAGGGTTAGATTAACTAATTAGGGTTTAATTTATAAATTAGGGTTAGGGTTTTGCTAATTAGGGTTAGGGTTTGTTAACCTAGGATTGTTAACCTAAATTTCTCACTAATCCTAACAAGCACGACAAAGCGTTTTGTCAGTGTAAGCACGACAAAGCAACTTGTCAAAATAATTTTACCGAAAAGTCCGAATATAGAAAAAAAAATTAAGCACGAGGTGTCAAGCACGACGTTTTTCGGACAAAAAATTATTTGGTCAAATTTTTAAAACTAAGTATATATTAACACATAACACATTCAGAATAGAGAAATTTTATTTATATAATGGGATTTTACACTTATGAGTCTTATTAGGGTTTTGGGTTTACATTCACCCCCACTAATAAGAATTTTGTCCTCGAAATTATAGTACAAGTTAAGTAAATAATTGAGGATAATTCTCGCGCATTTTATCTTCAAGCTCCCATGTAGCTTCTTCAACGTTCTGATTCCTCCAAATTACTTTGACCGATGCTATCACTTTATTTCTCAGGACTTGCTCTTTACGGTCGACGATCTGCACAGGTTCCTCTACATAAGAAAGATCTTCCTCTATTTGGATTGGCTCATATTGTATAACGTGTTTAAAATTAGGTTTATATAGTCGTAATACGGACACATGAAACACATTATGAATATGATTTAACTTAAGAGGTAGTGCTATTTCATAAGCAACTTCACCAACCCTTCTAAAAATTTTAAAAGGTCCAATGAATCTCGGACTTAATTTTTCCTTCTTGCCAAAACGTATCTTGCCTTTCCAAGGAGATACTTTCAAGAATACGTGACTTCTTACATTAAAGTTTCATTGCTGACGATGTGGGTCGGCGTATTTTCTTTGTCGATCTTGAGATGCTTGTAATTGTTGACGAATAATTCTGATAGTTTCAGTTGTTTGTTGAATTATCTCAGGTCCTAACATTTGTCTTTCCCCAACTTCATGCCAACATAAAGGTGTTCTACATTTATGTCCATATAAAGCTTCATAGGGTGGCATACCTATGCTAGCATGATAACTATTGTTATAGGATAATTTGACTAAGGGTAACTGATCTTCCCAACTTCCTTTGAAGTCTATAATACAAGTTCTCAGCATATCTTCTAATGTTTGTATGGTTTCTCTCACTCCATCATCAATCCGAGGATGATAAGTTGTACTTAATCTTAGTTGTGTTCCTAAGTGTTTCTGAAGGCTTTTCCAAAAATTAGAAGTAAATCTTGGATCTCGATCTGATACTATGGACACAGGTACTCCATGCCTAGAGATAATTTTATTGATGTAAAGTTTGGCAAGGTGATCTAGGTTATGCGTAATCTTAATAGGTAAAAAGTGAGCTTACTTTGTTAAGCGGTCAACTATTACCCAAATGGCATTATGGCCCTTTTGTGTAGCTGGAAGACCAACAACAAAATCCATAGTTATATGTTCCCACTTCCACTCGGGAATTGGTAAGGGTTGAAGTAAACCACTCGGCTTTTGATGCTCAGCCTTAACCCTTTGACACGTGAGACATTTACTTACCCATTCAGCTATTTCTCTTTTCATATTCGACCACCAAAAGTGTTGACTTAAATCTTTATACATTTTTGTACTGCCAGGATGTATGGTAAATTTAGAATTATGAGCTTCATTTAAAATTTCATCTTTTAAAGCTTGGTCTAACAGAACCCAGATTCTATTTTCATATCTTATTATTCCATTCGCATCTATTTGAAATTTATTATACTTATCATGTGTTAAATTAGATTTAAACTTCTGACATTCTTCATTCTTCATCCTTCTCCTGTATCTCTTTAATTTTAATAAGTAGAGATGAAACTCCTAAAATATACAATTTTTGGGTAGAGGTAGTTGGACAGTCCACCTCAATTTCTAACTTTTCAAAGTCTTTTATTAACCTATTATTGGTGGTTAATACATTCAATTTTTCCTGATTCTTTCTATTTAACGCATCAGCTACAACATTAGCCTTACCGGGATGATATAAGATTTCATAGTCATAATCATTTATCACCATCGTCTCTGTCTTAAATTTAATTCCTTTTGTGTAAAAATATATTTCAGACTTTTATGATCTGTATATATCTCGCACTTCTCTCCGAACAAGTAATGTCTCCAAATTTTTAGAGCAAAAACTACTGTGGCTAACTCTAAATCATGAGTAGGATACCTCTTCTCACAATCTTTGAGTTGTCGTGATGCATAAGCTATCACTTTCCCATGTTGCATCAACACACACCCTAAACCTCTCTTGTAGTATCTGGTAAGGATAACACTGGAGCCATGCTCAGTCGCTTCTTCAACTCTTGGAAGCTTTCCTCACATTTATCTGTCCAAAAGTATTTCACCGTCTTTCGAGTTAAATTGGTTAAGGGGGTTGCTATTTTTGAAAAATCTTTTATAAACCAAGCGGTAATAACTCGCTAAATCGAGAAAACTTACTTACATTGGAGTTGTTGGTTGTTCCCAATTCACAACCATTTTGGTCTTATTTGGATCTCTGAGATATTCCATTCTTATCAATTACATGACCTAAAAATTGAACTCTCTTCAACCAGAATTCACACTTAGAAAACTTTGCATAAAGTTGTTCCTTTCGTAATATATCCAATACGACTCTCAAGTGTTCAGTATGCTCTTCCCGTGTTTTCGACTATACCAGAATATCATCGATAAACACTACAACAAATTTGTCTAAGCATGGTTTAAACACTCGATTCATTAAATCCATAAATGTTGCCGGTGCATTTGTTAATCCAAAAGACATTACAAGAAACTCATAATGTCCATAGCGTGTCCTAAACGCTATTTTTGGCACATCCTCCTTTCTTACCTTTAATTGATGATAACTTTGTTCTAAGGTCAATTTTTGAAAATGTTCAGCCCTTTTAATTGGTCAAACAAATCATCAATCCTTGGTAAAGGATAATTATTTTTAATAGTTAACTTATTTAGCTCCCTATAGTACATACATAATCTCATAGTTCCATCCTTCTTCTTTACAAATGTAATCTGGTGCTCCCCAAGGTGAAACACTAGGTTGTATGTACTTTTTATCTAAGAGTTCTGTAATTGTATAAGTAACTCTTTTCATTCTATAGGTGCCATTCTGTACGGTGCCTTAGAAACTGGTGTCGTTCCTGGTGCAAGATCAATGACGAACTCAATTTCCCTATCTGGAGGCAAACCTGGTAAGTCATCCGGAAATACATCGGGAAAATATTTAACTATAGGTATTTGATCTAGTTTTACTCCTTCCTATCGAGTATCAACTATATAGGCCAAATATTCTAAACAACCCCTTCTAAGTAATCTTTCTGCCTGAACTATAGTCAAACATTGAGATTTCTTAGGTGAACAACTACCGTTGAACACTACCTTTGACTTCGAAGCAGTCATAAGGTTTATACATTTTTTATGACAATCAATCATCGCGTTATGATTAACTAACCAATCCATTCCTAGAATTACATCAAATTCTCCCAACTGAATTGGTATCAAATCTACCTTAAAATTATGTCCTTTTATTACCACACTACAGTTTCTTTAAATAGTCTTAACCGGAATTCTTTCATTATTAGCAATTTCCACGCAAAATGGTTTGTCTAGATTTTCACAAGGTGTATTCAAGTTTGTAGAGAAATTACTAGACACAAAAGAACATGTAGCACCAAAATTGAATAACATATATGCATTTAAAGTGTTGATAGGGATGATATCTGTCACCACGTCCTGTGAAACAACAGCATCCCTCACGGACATATTAAATGTTCTCGCGGTAGGTCGATTCTGAACTCCAACTGCAGCTACTGTTGATTGATTATTCTCTGGTATTCTAACCCCTTTTCCTCCTTGATTCCTAGGGTTGGGACAGTTTCTTGAAAAATGGTCTAAGGAACCACAATTAAAACATTTATTTTTTCTTGGAAGAGGACACTGTGGAAAATAATGTCCTGACTGTCCACAATTACAACATTTTTTATGAAGGCATTCTCCTCTATGTTTCTTACCACAATTAGGACAAGGTTTAATATTATTATTACTAAAGTTATTGTTAGTATTTCCTATCTTTTTCCCCGAGTTGTTAGAAAAAGAATTATCCCATTTACGTTTGTTATTAAACCCACCTAAAATGTGCTCTGTCCTAATTTTTCCTTTTTCATTCTGACTTCTCTTGTCCTGATGAAATTTAGTAAGACTATCAGTCTCACTTTCGGCTATAGTGGCCTTCTCTAGTATTTCAGAGAAAGTTTTTATTTGAAGTACTGACAATCTACTCTGAATCTGAGGTTTTAAACCCTCCTGAAACCTATGAGTCTTTCTAAGTTCAGTGGTTACTTGATGTGGAGCAAACCTGTGCAGTTCATTAAACTTAGTCAGTATCTTTGGGTTCTGATAGAAGATCTCCTTATTTTAAGTCCAGAAATTTTATTTCCATTCGGTCTTTCAGGGATTGGGAAAAATAGTTTTCAAAGAACAACTCTTTAAATCTATCCCAAGGAACAATTTTAGTTTCTACCCAACCTTTGGTTGATTCCCACCAATAATTAGCCTCACCCTTCAAGAAAAAGGTTGCAAAAGTTATCTTTTGGTTATTACTAACATTGGTCACTAGAAAGAATTTCTCTATCTCAGAAATCCAAATCTGTGCATCTACAGGTTCTAATGTACCTTTAAATTCAGGTGGTCCAACTAATTTAAAGTCTTTAAAAGTTGTGTTCTGGTTCACAAGTCTATTTACAACTCCTAGCATTAGGTCTACTAACTGCTGGGTAGAATTATCATCATTCATTTCTCTTTGGGGTCTTCTGGTTGGTGGCATGATTCTATATAAACCAATAAAATTCATATAAGAATTTGAGTAACACAACATATTGTTTATTTTATATATCACAATAGTATTACACAACAACTTTATTATTGAACATACTACTATTTTACAAAGTACTGATTACATTACAAACTTTGAATGCTTCTTTATTATACTAACACAAAGCATTAAACCACATATGTTATTCTCTAGAATTCATTGATATCATCAAAGGAATCCTGGATTATGTGACAAACCACAGATCGATCGATGAGATAAGCCGTCTTCTTCTCCTCTACCGGATATCGAACTACACGGCGCTGTAAATCATTAAAAGTATCTCAAACACCCAGAGATGTTTTAAGAAGCCTTGACTGAATTTCCTTTCTGCCCCTCTGTGCATGGTGCAGTTGTACTTTTAGTCTTTGACTATGTCCTCTCTCATGTTGTAGCATTCCTCATTTATATCATTCTAAACCTCATCTTATTACCCTCATATTCTGTTGTCTTCAGTAGTGATGCCATTGCCTCATCATGCTCATCAATTCTCATTAATTGTCCTACCACTGGATCCTCTTCCTCCTCAGCATCTAACAGTTGTTGATCATAAAGCAATTCCTCATCTTCTGCATCACTGGCTATGTATGACTCTATTTGTGATGGATTAATGGCTATTACCATTTCCTCAGCATTGGAGTTGGCCATCTATAAAAGAAAACACCTTTAATACTGTATAGAAATTTACACAACATAATAATTTTAATGTTATATTTTATATGTACTTTTAAAAGTTTTTACGGACTCGAAGACTATATACTAAGATTTCACTTCTTTATATCTATAGCCTTAAGCTCTGATACCAAAATTGTAACGCCCCAATATCTATACTCCCACGGTATTTGATATGGTGTTTACAGAAAATCAACATAATGCTTTTAAATCGATACACCCATGGTATCTGATTATAAGATTACATTAAATAGAGGGACTAGCAGATATAATTCCCATAGATCCAAAATTCATAGTATCCTATAACAGATGTCAATTCTCAAGAGAACTTTTACAGTGTTTAGATACCCTCATTTGGATATATGAACTGTATCTGTGACTAGAGTCTATCTATCCAAAATTCAGAGTACCGGTAATAACATGAACAATCTATGTTACTAATACCCTCACCCAGATGTATAGTTTAAGCCAGTGAATTTATACTATCGTATCGATAGTAACTACTTATCTGAAATCTAGAGTATTAATAACAACATGAACAATCCATGCTATTAAAACCCTCACTCAGCTAAATAGTTCCCAAGGATCTCAACTAGATTTGAAGAAGTCTAATTTTACATCTATATATGTAAGAAAACATGGTTGCGGAAATAAAAGATGTTATATATATCATAATTTTAAGATTTGATTACATGATTCCCATAACGAGTTCTTATTCCAAGGTATTCAAACAAACAAGAATTTAATCTAATCTATGTAGGGACGCTTCCCTTTATCTACTCCAGAAGTTCCGAGATTACCATCTAAAACTGCAAAGGGAATAATTTGCAAGGGTGAGCTATGACATGCTCAGCAAGTTGTGTATTTATAACAATATATGATTTGAAGAAATACAACAATTAAAATTTCAACTGATAGTTGTTACCATTTCTGGATTTCTCTAATTTCAACCATTTCTGGAATTTTTCTTATTTCTGTCAGTCACAAAGACTTAGAAATTTATTCAGATGTGAGATAGGGGATCAGCCTATTCAACATCCTAGGAGTATGCATATCACCTATAGTGCTCGAGATACACTAAAATTACTGTCAATATATGAATTGACTTAACTTCGCTCCCTTACGAGATAATCAACCTCAGTATAGGATTGTCTTACCAAAACAATTTGGTTTGACACAACACTTTATGCTCAATAAACAATATCATATGGATAAATAATTCATTTCTTAGTTATGCTGAAACTATAGCAATAACTTTCCAATTATAAGGTAATTCAATTGTAGGTGTAGGATATTATATCAACAGCATATCAAGATAAAAATCTTGTCCAATGAATAAATAGGGTTTAAGAAATTTGCTTTATAAGAGATTTAGGGATAGAGAACTTGCCTGAGCGTAGATCAGTCAAGTTATGATATTCAAACGTTCATAAGCACCTATGATATTCATATATATAAATTGATAACACGTTAATATTGATAACAATATTTAATTATAACATTTATATAATATCGGGTTAGATTGAATAGGGTTTAGTATTTAATACCTTTCATATATGGACTAAACTTTATTTATAAAATTTATTTATCCATTATCATAAATTTTAAAGTATTTAAAATATTTATTTATCCCTTAAATGATTTTTAAATCATTTACTTCTATTTATAAGTAATTAATATTTACCAAAAAATTTTACAAAAACATTGATTATTATTATTAAATAATTTATATTCATTTATTATAATTTTTATATCTTTAATAATATTTTTCCATAATTATTTAGTATTTATAAATAATTATTCTAATTTCTTTATTAATAAGTTAATTATTAATAATATCAAATTAATATAAAATAATTATTAAATTTATGTAAAAATATTAGAATTTATTTATAATAATTTAATATAATTTTTAAAACTATTTTTATAATTATTTATATTTATTTATTAATTATTTCTAATTTTTATAATTTATTTTTAAAGAAAAATAATTTTTGTCTGTCGTTAAAGCCCTACAGTGACAGGAAGTGTCGCTGTAGGTGTTCAAAGTGGTCGAGCGATCACTTTGACCATTAAATAACTTGCTACTGGTTATGATTTTCAGTTTGGTCAAGCATTGATGTTGTAGTACTCATACAATAGTACAACATGAAACAAATCATAGACTCTAACTTACACATAACAAGAAGTTATAGAAGCTCAAAGTCATTGTCAGAGCTGTTCTTGAGTTTCTGGGTAACCCATAACAGAAGTCATGGCCGGTCAACGGTTTTGTGGCTTAAATATCTTTGATTCTGCGTATTTGATGTGTGTTGTGTTTGTTGTAACATGTAATATATATGTCAGGGAACATATATATAACATTAATAGGAACATATCATAACTCTAAGGTCTCTAAATTGGCTGGTCAAAGTACAGCTAGATGTTCTTCTTCATGTTCTTTAGTTTTCTGGAAAACCCAAAAAACTCGGTCATGCTCGGTCAACGGATTTTGACCAATAATTCCAGTAAACCTATACGTTTTTGTTCAATTAAAGATCATACATATGTAGTCTGTATAACAGGGTACTAATCTATAGCTCGTTCGACTGTTCTTGAGTTTTCTGAGCAACCCAGAAAACCAACATCCGTGAACGGTCAACCCACTTTGACTGCTTATAACTTGAAATCTACGGTTCAACTGAACCTGTTTTCCTTTCCAGATTAAAGACCTACTAGCAGTCTACAAATACCAATCGATTAACAGACCAAAACATAAACACACACGAATCTACGAGCCCTGACATTCGGCTGTCAGACCAAGTTTTACAAAATTTCCTGATTTCATAAAACACTTGATTAAGTCATCTAGTTGTTATGAAAACATGTTCTACCAATCTAACATACTTTCTAACATCCTAATACATAATTCTAAACATCTAAACAACAAATCTAACATAAGATCAAAGAGCAATTTATGAACTAGGGTTTGCACCTTTTCTTGAGCAATTTGTGATTCTAGCTTCTGATGTTGTTGTTGCTATCACCCAGGCTTGATTTAGTAGGTTTATAAGTGTATCTTGGCTTTGAGAATTCGTGAGTTTGCTCAACCCTAAGGTTCCTATTTATAGAATTCTTCAACTTGGCTTTTTGGTCATTTTTCCACCTACTTGCCTCTATAAAGATCTGATTTGTGACTCTTCTGCTGCTTGGGAGATTGGAAGCATGTCATGTGATGTTTTGGAACTTGAAATGGTGACTCCCAACCTACTTGTGAGCTAGTTGATCAAATTAGTAGCTTAATTAGGCTTTAATCTTCACTAATCTTGATTAAGGTTTTGTTTCTAATGATTACGAATGTTAATTAATGTTAATTAGTACCTAATTAAAGTTTACTAACCATGATTAGGTGTTAAGATAAGCTAATTAGGGTTAGATTAGCTAATTAGGGTTTAATTTATAAATTAGGGTTAGGGTTTTACTATTTAGGGTTAGGGTTTGTTAACCTAGGATTGTTAACCTAAATTTCTCACTAATCCTAACAAGCACGACAAAGCGTTTTCTCAGTGAAGCACGACAAAGAAACTTGTCAAAATAATATTACCGAAAAGTCTGAATATAGAAAAAAAAAAAATTAAGCACGAGGTGTCAAGCACGACTTTTTTCGAACAAAAATTTATTTGGTCAAATTTGTAAAACTAAGTATTTATTAACACATAACACATTTAGAACAGAGAAATTTTATTTATATAATGGGATTTTACACTTACGAGTCTTATTAGGGTTTTGGGTTTTTACATGTACTACCTGGGTGAATAGAATATTATGAGCTATGAGCCTCGCTCAAAATGTCTTCCTTAATCTCTGGCACTGGCAGTACCCAAACTCTACTCTCAAATCTCGGTAGTCCCTCACTGTCTATCAGATATATTCTTTTTCATTTTCTCACATTCTTCATCCTGAAGTTGAGCCTCTTTAACTTTATCCAGTAAATTTGTACCTGCTTGCATCTGGAACAGCTTCTCGTCAATCTCAATAGGGTACTTCACTTCCAATTCCAGCTTCTCCATCGCTGAAATTAGCTCCTCCTGAGCGGTCAATATCATCAATTTCTCTCGACCCTTTCTACTTAAGGCATCCGCAACCATATTTGCTTTACCCGGATGGTATAAAATCTCGTAATCGTAGTCCTTAATTAACTCTAGCCACCTTCTCTGGCGCATATTATAGTCCTTTTGTGTAAAAATATATTTCAGACTCTTGTGGTCTGTATATATTTCACATTTCTCCCCATAGAGATAGTGTCTCCAGATTTTCAAAGTGAATACCACAGCAGCTAACTCCAAGTCATGGGTTGGATACCCTTTCTCATAGTCCTTCAATTGTCGTGATGCATACGCAATGACCCTGTTGTTTTGCATAAGCACACAGCCAAGTCCTTTTTGTGACGCATCACTATAAACCACAAAATTTCATGTGTCATCCGGATGAGATAACACATGTGTTGTACTCAACCTCTTCTTAAGTTCTCGAAAGCTTTCCTCACATTTCTCTGTCCAAACAAATTTCATAGCTTTCCTAGTCAAATTCGTCAGCGGAGTTGCGATCTTGGAAAAGTCTTGAATGAATCTTCTATAATAACCTACCAATCCAAGAAAACTTCTCACTTTCGATGACGTTTTTGGCTGATCCCAGTTCATCACAGCTTCGACTTTGGAGGGGTCTACCAAAATTCCATCCTTATCAATCACATATCTGAGAAATTGTACCCGCTCGATCCAAAATTTGCATTTTGTAAACTTGGCATACAACTTCTCCCTTCTCAACACCTCTAACGCCACCTTCAAATGCTCTATATGTTCTTCCTTGGTTTTCGAGTATACCAAAATGTCGTCGATCACCACCACCACGAATTTATCCAAAAGCAGTTTAAATACCCTATTCATCAGGTCCATAAATGTTGCAGGAGCATTCTTTAGACCAAATGACATCACCAAAAACTTTTAATGACCATAACGAGTTCTAAACGTTATCTTGGGTACATCCTCTGGCATCACTTTTAGCTGATGATAACCACTCTTCAAGTCTATCTTTGAAAAGTATCTCGCTCCCTTCAATTAATGAAACAGGTCTTCGATCCTCAGTAATGGATATCTATTCTTAATCATGAGCCTCATCGTCCCATCCTTCTTCTTTACAAATAACACCGGTGCTCGTGGTTGAATGTATTTCTTATCCAGTAACTCTTGTAGTTGTACCATTAATTCTTTCATCTCTATTGGAGCCATCCGGTACGGTGCCTTCAATATTGGAGCCATTCTTGGCACCAAATCGATCACAAACTCAACCTCACTATCTGGCGGAAGTCCTGGCAGATCATCTGGAAATACGTCTGTAAAGTCCCTCACTACTAGTATCTCCTCTAACTTCAGGTTCTCTTTACGACTGTCGACTATGTAAGCTAAATATCCTACACAGCCTTGTCTTAATAACTTTCTGGCCTGCATCATCATCAGACAACTCGCTTTTCTAGGCGATTTGCTGCCATAAAATACAACCTTTGAAGGAGTCATAAGGTTAATACATTTCTTCTGGCAATTAATTATAGCCCCGTAATTGAACAACCAATCCATTCCTAGAATGACGTCAAATTCCCCGAGTCTGATTGGGATAATATCTAGATTCATAATGTTACCCTTAATATCCACCCTATAGTTTTTGTGTACGTACCTAACAGGGATTACTTCTCTATTCGTAATCTCTATGTTCATGGGATATTCTAACTCGTCCTTAGGCAATTCCAAGTTCTTAGCAAGGTCATCGGATATAAATGAACAAGTAGCACCCGAATAAAATAATACATAAGCATTAACTTTATTTATCGGAATGATACCTGACACCACATCACGAGACTACATCGCATCCTACACTGTCATGTTGAATGTCCTGGTGGTCGGTCGGTTGGTTACGGTTTGTCCCGTGATGATTAGAGCATTGCCACTGCTGTTTCTCCTATTCCCTCCTGTTCCTACCCCTCCAGATCCTTTCTTCGGACAATTCCTAGCTAAGTGGTCCTTCGACCCACATGTGAAGCAGGAGCCCTTCTTTGGGTTAGGGCATTTAGGTGCTATATGGCCTTCCTGACCACAATTATAGCAAACTCTTTTCCCTTTAATACAGACCCCCAGGTGAGCTTTATCGCAGGTCGGGCATGCTTCAATCCTCTTCTTTTGACCTCGTTGCTAATTTCCCGTGGATGAGCTGTCAGTCCACCTCTTTTTCTGATTATTACTTCCTCCCGTGTTGCTACCACTGGCCTTGTTATATCCCTTATTTTCACTCTTCTTCTTCTTCTTCTGATCCTAATTGTACTTGGTCACCGCATCGCTCCCACCTTTAGCAAGGATGGCCTTTTTAAGTACTCCTGCAAAAGTGTTCAGCTAAAACATTGACACTTTGCTATATAACCAGGGCTTCAGTCCTTGTTCAAACCTTCTTGCCTTCCTCTCATCCGTTTGTACTTGATATGTGGCGAACCTAGCCAACTCATTGAATTTTGTCACATAGTCTGATACAGACATATTGCCTTGCTTTAATTCTAGAAATTGTACCTCCATTTGGTTCTGTGAGCTTGTCAGGAAGTACATCTCGAAGAATATCTCCTTAAACCTCTCCCAGGTGATCACACCTTCTCCTCCACGGACCTTATTTGCTTGCCACCAATAACTGGCTTTTGATTTTAGCATGAACGTTGTGTAGGCAGTTTTCTGGTCCTCTCTGACTCTGGCGACGTCAAAAACTTTTTCCATCTCCATAACCCAAGTTTAAGCTTCTATTGGGTTCATGGAGCCTTTAAACTCTGGCGGTCCCACCGCCTTGAAGTCCTTGAACGTCGTATTTGGTGGAGTTTGAGGTTGATTGTTAATCGCTCCAGCCAATAAGTTCACCAACTACTGAACGAGGTTAGCATTGGCGTCGTTGTTGTTGTTTGTCGATCCTTCTTGGGCCGGTTGACGGTTTGGTCTTCTTCTCAGTAGCATATTTCTATTAAAATATACGCCTATTAGGACTTTATTCAATCCTTTAAATATTTAAGGCATAACTTAAACATAATCACTTAACACATTATCTTAAATAAACTCTAATATTTTATTTAAATCAAAAGTTTTAACATAATACGATAGCATCACTGCTATTTACATCAACTATCCTGAGATAAAGAATCTTCAGGATTAAATCATCATATTCCATTACATTTATTTACACTTAAATTTACATCATTAACTACCATAGATATTCACATAATTCATACTGTTCCTATCACAACCTATTAAGACATCAAACAGCTTCTCTGCGCTCTTCTTCCATGATATGAAACATCGTCCTACGATCCAACATATACCAAGGTAAGTCCTCGAACTAAATTGGATAGTACATAACTCGATCCTGAGCTTTGTTCACCGCAGTGTTGAATGCACAATCCATCTCCACCATCCTGACCTTCTTTGCTTGCACCTCTTCCTTGGCTACATCTGCTCTCTGAGAAGCCTGCGCGTAAACATCTTTAGCTCTTAATCGCTTGGCGGACTCCTCTCTCAAATCATCCTTCAGCTTCGTAACCTCTGCCACCAGCTCCTCATTTTCACCCTCTAACTGAACAAATTTCCACTCCACATTTCCAAGACGTGCATCAAGCCCTTGGATTTCTTCATTCTTTTAACCTATAGTGGCCTGGCGTGCATCTGCCAATCCCTCCAACTCTCTGACTCTATCCTAAAACTCAATATTACGGTCATACACCTCGTCATACATCTGAGCTACAATAGAGTTCGGTGGAAACTCATCTTCCACCGTTTCCTCCTCAAGGTCCTCCTCTGAATCAGTCTCAGACACATGCTCTTGACCCACAATAGTGATCAATGGAGATGGCTCTCTCTGTACCAACTGCTCCCGGATGACATAAATGTCTCGGGGATCCTCCTCTCTAGGTACTCGGGGTTTATCCTCCCCAGCTCGGCTAGATCCTCCAACATACGACATCCTGACAATATAGTTTTAAGTTTTAGTTACTAATTGATACTCGCGAGCACATAAGTTTATCACATAAGCACATAAAGTCTTTTATTATCTTCAATGAATTAAGGAATTCATTTCTTAGAACTCGATAAGAGTTTATCACAACTATGTTCTCAATATCCTATAAGGCTACTACCTAAGGTTGTTCCCCCGCCTAAGGTTCATAACCTACGGCTTTGATACCAACCTGTGACACCCCCAAATCTGGGTACTTCAATTCCCACGGGATTTGGTGTTCACTGTACAACATCATATGTCTATCTACCAATAATAAATGAAAACCATAAAATAGATAGAAATAAATTCTCCCCTTATGGGGTTACAACATCTGAAAGTAAATACATCGATCCCAAGTCATATTAACCTTAAATCTTAAATGCGGAAACATAAACAAATAATAAGTCTTACACAACTTAAACATAAGTCTGAAACATAAATATATCAATTAAACAAAAAGTCTTCATCACTTGTTAACCTTGCCCTTCCCTTTGCTAGTAAAAGGCTCGTCGGACCTTTCGTTCTTAACTGTAATGATATTATTACGCAAAAGTGAGCATGATTGCCCATCCGGAGCAGAACTTTGGCCGAAGCCGAGCTCTGACCCCGGAGACACATGACGCCATCTGAAGTTAAATTTTGACCGAAGCCGAACACTGACTCTGAAGACATATGACGCCATCCAAAGTCAAATTCTGACTAAAGCCAAACTCTGACTCCAAAGACATATGACTCCATCCAAAGTCAAATTCCAACCGAAGCCGAACTCTGACTCCAAAGACATATGACGCCATCCGAAGTCAAATTCTAACCGAAGCCGAACTCTGACTCCGAAGACATATGACACCATCTGAATTCAGATTCTGACCGAAGCCAAACCCTAAATTTGGGGACTTAACCCTGTAACCAATTCTGCAGTTCGCAAATGAACACAGCAGAAAACCAAATTAGGCCAAAACTTCATATAAACAACGAATTCATTATTACCCATGTGTTCTGAACTTAATAGAAACATTTAATGACAATGTTAGTGTGAGACCCCAGATTTTATGAATAAAGATTTAAGTATCTCAAAGTATTTTTTGAATATTATGGCGTGGATTTGATATAATGATATAGTTGTGGGTAGTATTTATAAATTTTGCAAAGTATGCAAGTTGTTATATAATATTCGTTTGGTCGGGGAATATTCTTTTTGTCGGAGAACATCCGTACGACGGCACAATCATTGTCGTAGTAAGAAAATGACAGAATTATCTTTTTATAAAATAACGGCGGAAGTGTTACCATTAAAACTGTTGAACTACCTTAGTAGTAAAATAAAGAATGTCTGGCGTGGTTGCATAGTACCACACGGTATTGATTATTAATGCTTACGTGAGAAGTCACTCAGTTATTCTCAATTATTGATATAGTAATAGCTGCATCATATCTCTCATATTATTGATTCGATTATTGTCACATTATCATCTACATTATATGATATATTATGAAATCAATAATTGAGACGACAAAGTTAATCATATTATTAAATTACAATATTTACAATGTCTAGAAGTTCTGTCAAGAAGAGGTTTGGTCACCTAATTACGCGCTAATAAAGAGAAATCCTTATTGGAAAGCCCCCTCTTTCCTGGGAATGACCTGGTTGTTAAATATTGTGTGTTATAATATTAATGATGAATAAGTTCGTGTTGATTAAAGATGAATTTGATAGTTCCATTATGTTGGGATTATTAGTGTTAGTGGAAATCGACATTTATTCCGATGATAATTGATGTCTAGGGGTTATATTGATAAAACGGGTAATTTATTGGATAAATGAGCAATTAATTGCTACTAATTCACATGCTCATATAAGTATTTGTTCACATGTGTGTACTATTGAGTCACATTCACTTACTATTAGGGGAGTTGGTGCAAGATTGATAATACTTGCATGATTAAGTTAAAAATGGAAGTATAGATGGAGGTACTATACTGTAATTCGTATTTTCACATGATTATAACTATTAGTTCACATGATTGAACTATTGAATCACATTATTTACTATTAGGGGAGGTGGTGCAAGTTTGATAATTCTTGCAGGACTAAATTAAAAATGAAGGAAAAGAGGAAGGTATTAGACTGTAATATTTCGAGCCCCAAAACGTGCAATTATCAAAACTATATTTTTTATAAATAGAAGCTCATTCTTCCTTCATTTCTCACCAATTCACAAAAGCTATAGAGCAATTATTATAGAGAGAAAGAAGAAGAGAAGTCTGCTACATTTCTATTCCAGTATCCAACTTTATTCTAAGGTAAAGGATATTATTTGTTATACTCGTAGTAAAGGGTATTATTTCTTTTCGTATTCATGAAGAGAGCTATTGTTATTCCATTCCTTATTATTTTGTTGGAATAACTGCTTATGCTAATACCCGCATACATGGTGAAATTTTTCTGTTACTCCATTTTTCATTATTATGGTGGAATAACCTGTTTATGCAAAGTACCGCATACATGGTGAAATTCTTCTATTATTCTGTTCTTTATTATTCTATCAGAATATCATGTCTGTGCATTTATGTCGGACCTGGTTCCATTATTTATTATTCTGTCAGAATATCCTTTCTGTGCGTTTACGCATGACCTGGTTCCATTATTTATTATTCTGTTGGGAATAACCTATCTGTGCAGTCTATCGAACGCATGGTGAATCCTTTTGTTATTCCATTCTTTATTATTCTGTTGGAATAACTTGTCTATGTGGATTACCACATGCATGGTGAATGACCTTTCGTATTTATTCTTTATTA
This sequence comes from Panax ginseng, assembly GCA_020205605.1. NCBI lineage: Eukaryota > Viridiplantae > Streptophyta > Magnoliopsida > Apiales > Araliaceae > Panax > Panax ginseng. Next base: position 105,865,957 of record CM035137.1, on the reverse strand, counting down.
AATTGTGGAAATGATATGTTTACGTGGATTACCGCATGGCAGATGAAAATCCATTTGCAGTTTTGTATATTCTAGTATACTCGTATGAGATATCATTTCTTTTGTACCCGTCATGAAATATCATTTTATTTGGAATTTTCTATTACGAGTTACTATTCATAGGTTACTATTCACCCAGTTACTATTCACTCTAGTATTATTCACTCGGGTATTCGGGGCACTTTTCATGCCAGAATACTATTCACGAGTTACTATTCACGGATTACTATTCAGCCAAATTACTATTCTCCCGAATATTATTCACTCGGGTATTTGGAATACTTTTCATGTCGGGGTACTATTCACGAGGTACTATTCCCGAAGTACTATTTATGGGGTACTATTCACGACAAAAAATTGATTCTTTTCTGTCCAAATTATTTTTAGTGCATGAATATTATTCTTGAATTTTACTCCACAAAGAAGTATCATGTTGACAATTTGGACGTTATTGTGTTCAGGATAAATTAACTAATAAATCTTTAAAATTAATTCTTGAACTTGTTTTATTGAATTATTATGTAATTGTCATCATCCTCATGTTTATATTATGTTGAAAGTCATCTTTGGCTTACGTGCATAGATGGACTTGGTATGATTATGACCAGGGATTATTCGGTATAATCATGACCGTAATGTTACGAATGATATGGTAAAAGTCCTCAGTGGCCTTTAATGCATTGATGGACAGTTTTTGGTATGATTATGACCAGGGATTATTCAATATAGTTATGACCATTGATGATTTAATTAATATCCTTGGCTGTAGTGCAGGGATGATTCGATGATGTGGTTTATTTATTAAGTTGAGTCTCAGCGATAAAAATTGATTAAAACATTTTTAAATCATAGAAGATAGTAGATTTTATGCTCTACTCGACTCTTCTAATGGATTGCTTATTCCGCTGCAGTTAAACTTGATGTCTATTGTATTTTATCAGTTTACATTATTGTTGAAGACTAATGATAATTTATTCTCGCATTATCTTAGTCATAATATTTATTGTTATGGGCTAGTTGAGCTCACCCTTTCCTTCACCGTTTTCTTGTGAAATGAGAATATAATTTGGGACAAGTCTGGGAAGCGGAGTGATGGTCGAGATGATAGCATTAGTAGTTCTCACTATTACGTTAAATAGTGTGACAATAAATGTAATGAGGACTCCATTGAGTGTGGATATTGTCTAGATGACAATATTCTTATTAAAACTCTAAGTTTTTGTTTTGTCGTATTTTACACGACAGTTGTGTTTGTATTTTTGTACCATGTATTTGGCGACTCAAGATGGGTGATGTATACCTATTTTGGGGGCGTCACAGTTGGTATCAAAGCTTAGGGATATGATCCCTGGCTAAGATGTGAGATAAGAACTAGGAGGGGAGAGACGGGGAATTCCTTCGCTAGTACGACCTACCTAAGTTTATTTGATATTTAATTGGTTGGTCAGAGTATAGGGATTATATGTGACATGTCAATTAACCCTTGTTTTGTGGCAGTATTTGAAAATGACATCCGAGAATGTTGAGAATAGCAATGGAGCACAGGAGACCGTTGAGTCTCCACAGATCAATAATCGAGATAATGTGCATTAGGAAGGCGACGATCCTCATGCAAACAACAACACTGACCAAATAATGAACGATGAAATGTTCAGAGGTTTTATGCAATTCATGCAACATCAAGGCGAGAGCGGCTCCTGTCTACAGGTGGAAAAACTGGCAACTCTCGAACGGTCACTGCTAAACAGTTCAAGGAGCTTGGACCACCAGAGTTTTTTGGAGAGCCAAAACCACTTAAGGCGGAGACGTGGATAAAATAGATCTGCAAGATATTTGATGTCATGGGATGCTCCGAGGAGCAAAAGATTCCCTTTGCCACCTTCATGTTGCAAGCAGAGGCAGATTATTGGTGGGAATCTGTAAAGCGTACTCAACCTGCCGCACTGAAGATGACTTGGGAGAAGTTCCAAGAACTGTTCAATGACAAGTACTTTCCCAAAAGTATTTGTCACATGAAAGAGGTAGAGTTCATCAAGCTGGAGCAAAACAACATGACCGTGTCGCAGTACGAAGCAAAGTTTACCGAGTTGTCCCAGTTTGCGTCCCACTTAGTTGATACTGAGGAGAGAATGACGCGAATGTTTCTAAGAGGTTTGAAACCCGAGATACGTCAATACCTCATTTCTCACAAACTTTGTTTGTATTCAAATGTTGTTAATAGGGCTCAGTTATTGGAGCGCGATAATGAGTCAGCACAACCAAAAGGCAACGACCAACAACACGATAATAATCATACTGGTGGCAATGACTTTCGGAACAATGATAACCATCGTGGGGGAAATTATCATGCCAAGAATGGTATTCACTTCGGTGGTAATCATGGCCAATATAATAGGAGTGGAAATTTCAAGAAGAGAAGGTCACCTAGCCCAATTTTATTGTGCACCAAAGTCAAGTCCAGCTAGGACAGTGGCACCAAGGGCGGATACGGACAAAATAAAGTCGGTGGTTTCAGGAAGAGCATTTTTTGTGACTTCTCAAAAAGCGAGTAACCCGAACGAAGTTAGCACGGGTTAGTTAATTATAAATTTTTGCGAAGTCTATACCTTATTAGATATCGGTTCTACCCATTCTTTTATCTCTCTTACTTGCGCTCAACGTTTAAATTTGACTCCGGAGAAATTAGACTTTTACTTATCTGTTGAAGCTCTGTTAGAAGAAACCTTCATTACATGTGCTATCCATGTCTTGGATGAGAGTCACAGTTTTGAATGATATTGTTAATAAATTTCCTAACGTATTCTTAAATACTTCTTAGCCTACCCCTAGAGCGTGAAATCAAATTTTGTATTGACCCCAGTACAAAACCCATTTCTAAAACCCTCAAATATTTCTTCACGATCGTATAATGTGCCAAAGATGTTGGCTCGAACTGTTGAAGATTACGACTATACCATTCAATATCATTGTGGAAGAGCGAACGTGGAAGCTGACGCGTTGAGTAGAAGATCGTATGCATTTATGAGTGCGATGTTGTTAACACAAAAAAACCCATTTCATATAACTTACAAATGATGAAGATGGAGTTAAAGACTCTAGAGACCCACGTGAAGATAACGAATATACGAGTAGAATCGACTTTAATCGATAAAGTTAAAGCCGTGCAAACTATATACTCAGAGCTGATGAATGTGAAGAAGAAGGTTCAAGAGGGAGTTATTCTAGAAGCAAGAATCGATGAAGAGAGGAAATCTCAACCCTCGATTTTATTGGCCCATTTGAAATCCTTGATCGAGTAGAAACTGTGGCCTATAGACTCGTTTTACCGCCAAGTATGTCGCGTGTTCATAACATTTTTAACGTATCGATGTTATGTAAATATGTGGACGACCCGAACCACATTATTAAATTAGAACTAGACGAGATAGCAGAAGATTTAACGTATGAGGAGATACGTGTTAAAATCTTGGATAAGAAGAATCGTATTCAACACTCAAAGGTTATACCTCAACGGTTAGAATCTGAAATGAAGTCAAGGTATCCTCATCTCTTCGGCATACCAGGTACGTACGTAAATTTTGAGGGCAAAATTTCATAAGGAGGGGAGACTGTGAGACCCCAGATTTTATGAATAAAGATTTAAGTATCTCAAAGTATTTTTTGAATATTATGGTGTGGATTTGATATAATCATATAGTTGTGGGTAGTATTTATAAATTTTGCAAAGTATTCAAGTTGTTATATAATATTCGTTTGGTCGAGGAATATTCTTTTTGTCGTGGAATATCCGTACGACGACACAATCATTGTCGTAGTAAGAAAACGACAGAATTATCATTTAACAAAATAACGGCGGAAGTATTACCGTTAAAACTATTGAACTACCCGATAGTAAAAGTATAGTAATACGCGTGGTTACATAGTACCACACGGTATTGATTATTGATGCTTACGTGAGAAGTCACTCAGTTATTCTTAATTATTGATATAGTAATAGTTGCATCATATCTCTCATATTATTGATTCGATTATTGTCACAGTATCATCTGCATTATATGATATATTATTAAATCAATAATTGAGACGACAAAGTTATTCATATTATTAAATTGCAATATTTACAATGTCTATAAGTTCTGTCAAGAAGAGGTTTGGTCACCTAATTGCGCGCCAATAAGGAGAAATCCTTATCGAAAAGCCTCCTCTTTCCTGGGAACGACCTGGTTGTTAAATATTGTGAGTTATAATATTAATGATGAATAAGTTCGTGTTGATTAAAGATGAATTTGATAGTTCCATTATGTTGGGATTATTAGTGTTAGTGGAAATCGACATCTATTCCGATGATAATTGATGTCTAGGGGTTATATTGATAAAATGGGTAATTTATCGGATAAATGAGCAATTAATTGCTACTAATTTACATGCTCATATAACTATTTGTTCACATGTGTGTACTATTGAGTCACATTCACTTATTATTAGGGGAGTTGGTGCAAGATTGATAATACTTGCATGACTAAGTTAAAAATGGAGGTATAGAAGGAGGTACTATACTGTAATTCGTATTTTCACATGATTATAACTATTAGTTCACATGATTGAACTATTGAATCACATTATTTACTATTTGGGGAGGTGGTGCAAGTTTGATAATACTTGCAGGACTAAATTAAAAATGAAGGAAAAGAGGAAGGTATTAGACTGTAATATTTCGAGCCCCAAAACGTGCAATTATCAAAACTATATTTTTTTATAAATAGAAGCTCATTCTTCCTTCATTTCTCACCAATTCACAAAAGCTATAGAGCAATTATTATAGAGAGAAAGAAGAAGAGAAGTCTGCTACATTTCTATTCCAGTATCCAACTTTATTCTAAGGTAAAGGATATTATTTGTTATACTCGTAAGGGGTATTATTTCTTTCGTATTCATGAAGAGAGCTATTGTTATTCCATTCCTTATTATTTTGTTGGAATAACCTGTTTATGCGAAGTACCGCATACATGGTGAAATTTTTCTGTTACTCCATTTTTCATTATTATGGTGGAATAACCTGTTTATGCAAAGTACCGCATACATGGTGAAATTCTTCTATTATTCCATTCTTTATTATTCTGACGGAATATCCTGTCTATGCGTTTACACCAAACCTGGTTCTATTATTTCTTATTCTGTCAGAATATAATGTCTGTGCGTTTACGCATGACCTGGTTCCATTATTTATTATTCTGTTGGGAATAACCTATCTGTGTAGTCTATCGTACGCATGGTGAATCCTTTTGTTATTCCATTATTTATTATTCTGTTGGAATAACATGTCTATGTGGATTACCACATGCATGGTGAATGACCTTTCGTATTTATTCTTTATTAAATTGTGGAAATAATCTATTTACGTGGATTACCGCATGGCAGATAAAAATCCATTTGTAGTTTCGTATATTCTATTATACTCATATGAGATATCATTTCTTTTGTACTCGTCATGAAATATCATTTTATTTGGTATTTTTTGTTACGAGTTACTATTCACCCAGTTACTATTCACTCGGGTATTCGGGGCACTTTTCATGCCGGAATACTATTCACGAGTTACTATTCACCCAAATTACTATTCACCCGAATATTATACATTCGGGTATTTGGAATACTTTTCATGTTAGGGTACTATTCACGAGGTACTATTCTCGAAGTACTATTCACGGGGTATTATTCACGACAAAAAATTGATTCTTTTCTATCCAAATTATTTTTGGTGTATGAATATTATTCTTGAATTTTACTCCACAAAAAAGTATCATGTTGACAATTTGGACGTTATTGAGTTCAGGATAAATTTACTGATAAATCTTTAAAATTAATTCTTGAACTTGTTTTATTGAATTATTATGTAATTGTCATCATCCTCATGTTTATATTATGTTGAAAGTCATCTTTGGCTTACGTGCATAGATGGCCTTGGTATGATTATGACCTGGGATTATTCGGTATAATCATGACCGTAATGTGACGAATGATGAGGTAAAAGTCCTCAGTGGCCTGTAGTGCATTAATGGACAGTTTTTGGTATGATTATGACCAGGGATTATTCGGTATAGTCATGACCATTGATGATTTAATGAATATCCTTGGCCGTAGTGCAGGGATGATTCGATGATGTGGTTTATTTATTAAGCTGAGTCTCAGCGATAAAAATTGATGAAAACAATTTTAAATCATAGAAGATAGTAGATTTTATGCTCTACTTGACTCTTCTAATGGATTGCTTATTCCGCTGCAGTTAAACTTGATGTCTATTGTATTTTATCAGTTTAACATTGTTGAAGAATAATGATAATTTATTTTGCATTATCTTAGTCATAATATTTTTTACTGGGCTAGTTGAGCTCACCCTTTCCTTCACTGTTCTCTTCAGGAAATGAGAATATAGTTGGGACAAGTCGGGGAACGGAGTGACGGTCCAGATGATAGCATTAGTAGTCCTCACTATTCTGTTAAATAGCGTGACAATAAATGTAATGAGGACTCCATTGAGTGTGGATATTGTCTAGATGACAATATTCTTATTAAAACTCTCAGTTTATGTTTTGTCGTATTTTACACGACAGTTGTATTATTAAGTTGTATTTTTATTTTTGTACCATGTATTTGGCGACTCAAGATGGGTGATGTATACTTGTTTTGGGGGCGTCATAGTTAGCATGCTTTTGATAACTTAAATCACATAAAAAACTGAATTTGAACTTATAATTTTCATGTTCTTGCAATTTTTCAAAGTTTCGTCAAATTTCATGAAATCACAATTTACAGATTCGTTATAACACCAAATCAGTCCGTTTAAGTTTCGTTCTTTTTGTTTGTACATATATAAACATAATCATTCATTAATTTACCAAATAATATGAAATTGAAGCATGAATTTTTGTACTTTCAAGCCATATTCATGTGTTCTTACTCTGCAGACTATAAAAATCCGATTATGACATATATATATATATATATATGAAATTGACGATTTGAAAACATACATAGATGGTAGAAAGCATGTTATGATGATATATTATCATGTATATACACATATATCATCAATTCATGCATTGATCATACAAAAATTGTTTTATAGAGAACTCAAAACACCCGTTAATGGAAAAAAAACTCTGATTCTAGCATGTTTACATAAAATAGATTACTCTAATCACATGAATATATGATATAAACATATTGTAAACTTATACTAATATACATAGCATCGTATACTCATCAATTATCAATCTCTTCAATCACAATGGACTTTGAGATAGTTTTTCATAGAAAATATAAGAACATAAATTAAAGTTTGGGTTGAAGAGATTACCCTGCTAGTTTGTATATATGATTCAAAGATGATGAAGTTCTTCTCTACTTCTTCTTCAATTCACACTTTCTTTTAATTTTCTCTCTAAACTCTATATGTATTTCTCTAAGTTTTCCTCTGATGAATGATATAAAATATAAGTTATAAACCTGATATATAATTATACGTATAGATAACTAACATTTTTGTGGGCAGTTAATCCCTTAGAGGGTTAACTAGCCAACTCTTTCTAGGGCCATGTTTGGCTAGCCTCATAAATAATCTTCCCCACTTAACTTAATTAAACTCTTATTATATAGTTTAATAATGTCACACCCAATTAAGCAATTAATCAAATATCTTATTTAATTCAATAAAATAAAATAATTCCACATTAAATCACATTGTCACATAATTAAATTCTCATTTATTATTTATAACAAATCAATAAATCTCTAATTAATTAGAACAACATTAAAACTAAGTAACAATTCATTTAATTTAGTTATCCCAATTAAATTTTCACTTTGATCAATAAAATTATTCCACATTAAATTAATCTACCATATTTCCATCAAATAATTATTTAACTCAATAAGTAAATCAACAAATATTTATTTAATTCAATAAATATTTAAAAATTAATTACAAAAATCTCGTTCGTCACAATTAAGTCTAAACGCATACTTCATCTCTCGAGTTCATATAGGTTCACAAAGAATTGGTGATTAAGCAACTCATAAATTAAGCATAAATCATAATAGACGAACTGTAAGTAACATCATTAAATTAAAGTCGAAGCATGACAATCCTCATTATGCAAAAAGATCCATCATAGGCTTAATAAGAGAATTTAGTTCATAGCTAATGAATTAAAAACAGAAAAGATCAAAGAATCAAGCATCCTGAATTACAACAATGAATTTGAAGAATGAAAACAGTAAAAAGAACCACCACTTTTCATCCATTCACTCTGAAATCTTCGTGCTCTAACCTCTTTGTGTCAATTCCTTCAAAATCTTGAACAAGTTAGGGTTTGTTAATTTGGATGTTGAATGATGATTATCTTCAATGATCCCTCTTCTCTACAACTGAAATAGCCTTTTATCTCATCCTAATCACGTACCAAGTCCACAAGCTTTGCAATATCAGAAGTAGAATTACATCAGAAGACTTCCATCTTGCCGTGCACCCCCGCCCCGGTGGGTTACTTCACACTATGAACTCCCACCCCAACGGGCATATGCTCTGGACTTCACTGTTCTTGCTGCTTTTTTTGCTACTTTTGTTGCCTTGCCAATCAAACCTTGCCTTAGCCAACACAAACTGAACCTGCACGCAGACACAACACACACATATAAAACAATACTAAAACATACGGATTAGCATCCGTTTAAGTCCAAAAAAGTATCCAATTTGTAGGTATGAAACCCACTCATCAGCTGATATCTAGCTTGTTCATATGAAAAATTCACAACAATTGTGAGAAGAAGTCTTGGAGTGAATACAAGATTAAATCTTGGCTAAACTCTCCATCCATGATAAAACCTGTTGTCCTAATTGTTCAATCAAATTGACTATGTTAAGGACTTTTGTCTGTACTATAGTGTTATCGGTCATTCTAGATCGAAAGAGCTACTTAGATATCTAATATCTATCAGTCCTATTTTCCTCACCATTGACTACTTAATGTGAAGGAATATAGTAAGAGCATCTATTTTTTCATGCTGACGTTGAAGCTCGTTACTCATGGATGTGAGCATGATGCATTGAGCCAACTGTGCATCATCTTGCCACTTTCTAAAAGTAGCAATCCTTTCTTAAAGGCATTGTCTACAACCATTGCAGGGATAGGCGTATTAAGAACATAAGAAAGCTTTTTAGCCTTGAAAATAATTCTCAAATTCTTTAACCAATCCGTTTCATTCGGTCCGGTTAAATAGCATCTAATATGCTTCGCAATGATAGTAATTTAGACATTGTTAAATTATGTAAATGAATTTGTAATTAACAACATTTTAGCATATATTCTTTTATTAATTACCAAAATAAATTAGGTCTTGTTCTAAATTGGTATCTCCCACTATTTTCATCAAATTATATTACCTCACTTATATAGTTCGGCAAAATCTAATTAAAGATTTGCTAGTGAGAATAAGGATCCCATTTTAAATGTGTATAGTCTTGTGTGTGTACAACAAACTATATATAAATAAATAGGTAGACAACTCTTGTCAATTACATCAACATGTAACTCTTTTTATTTTACCTCATGGATCATAATTGTCAAGTGTGTGAACATTCGGACTAAAATAATCCAAGTTAAGTCATACCTATCATTTCCATATAAGTGAAGAGAAAACTACAGTCCTTCTATGTACACAACAAATAGATAATGTTCAATTCCTTATAAACATCATATGTAATAAAGAAACATCTCAAATATTTAATACTTGCCTTGTGTGTGCACAACAAACTCATATTAAATATTTAATACTATATCGCTTTACCATGCTAGAAGGCGACGTTCGATATTTCAAATATCTTTGAACGTTACAACTTAATTTATTTGAGGGGTTTGTTATTAATTTGTCTCATCTTGTTTAGTGCGCATGCACACATATATATAAAATACATGTCATATTAATTAACATACGAAGCATGTTGCATAATATATAATATATATAGTATAAGCATACACATATAAAATACTATATATCTACCCGGATTGATTATGAACATTATTCTAGTTTGGTTCTGTGACGCCCCCAAATCCGGGTACTTGAAACCCGTACTCGATGCTCCACGATAACATTCATTCAAACTTCTTAATATATTAATTAAGTAAAAATATTATATCAAAGTTGTCTACTTCTCCATTTTTGATAACCTTTAAGTCATTCATTACATGATAAATAGTAAATTACCATAATACATAGCTACAACTATTAAAAATAACACTGTATGACCTATCCATTCAGCTTTCCCTTTTCTTTGTCCTTGCCAGAAACTTCTGGTCGATCAAGCTTAGCTGAAAACATTTAAATTTAAAGCAACAATGATCATTTGATTGGCCCGTAAGTAATACCAATTAATTAACATTAGCTGAAAGAAATAAATATGTTCTTTGAACTATACTTCTACAACGAATCAATAGTTGTGAAGTAAACTGAAACAATACCGGATATCATATCTAGTCATTTACATTTTTGAAACTACGTACTGATTATAAATGTTGAGCGGTCAATAGACCATGAACTTTCATTTTCAATTTTAAAAAGGTTTGTACAAAAAATCATCTACAAACCGTCATGACTTACGGACACATTGGGTGATCAGCCCGTATGCCCTGTATTGATCAACACTACAGGCTATAATGATATTTACATTCAATATAACCGCCTTTGGCGCATAAAAGTTTCCTAATTTCGGGATGTTCATACTCAGTCTGGAGTCTGAACAAAAATAATTTAGTTGGACAACTCTATCATAAACAATCATGTACAACAATACATTTTAAACTATGTCTAGCCGAGTCAAATAGCTTACACAACTTTTAATCATATATACATACCGAAATTTAATAGTATGTATCAAAACTTGTTCAAATACAACCATTACCCAAGTGAGCACACTTGCATAACCAAACTTAGCTCATAACGAATAGAATAAATCTTGATCATATATGGATCAATTGAAGACAGTAATAAGATACTGGTAAATAATGAACAAATAGAATTTGAGAACTTGCATGAGTACAAGGTTCAGATACATTCTCAATATAAAATAGAGTTCAAAAACTTGCTTTAACATATACCTGTTTGCACAAAATAAAAGTAGTGCATAAGGTTTAGATACTTGTCTTGATTGCTATTTACTACTACACAACTTAGTTCTATCTTTTATACAAAGACCTATCATTAATAAGATTATTCTTTCGATTAGAATAATACATCATAACACATAATATTGCTATTTGCAGTCATCACATAGCTTAAGCACATTGTCACATAATTATATTAGTCATTAGAACATATACAACCAATTATCAAGTCAAATTATATAAGTTTGGATAGATAAGATTATTCTTTCGATTAGAATAATACATCGTAACACATAATACCGCTATTTGCAGTCATCACATAGCTTAGGCACATTGTCACATATTTATATTAGTCATTAGAACATATACAACCAATTATCAAGTCAAACTATATATGTTTAGATAATCAAATTATCATTTATAATATTTTTTAGAAGCTCATAATAATTTTTAAATAATTATTATCATTTATCATGATTTTTCAAACATTAATATCATTTTTATATGATTTAATCATTAATTAATCCCATTATCATTAATATTTAAATAATTTAAAATATTAATAAAATCCTTGTCAAAACATTAAAAGTTATTTATTATAACTTAAAACATTTTTAGAAAATTAATATCATCTTTAAATGATTTTTAAAGTATTAAAATCATTTTTAAATAATTACCATTAATATTAAAATATTAATTTATTTCATGTCAAAATATATAAAGTTATTTATTATAACTTAAAATATTTTTAAAACCTTTATATTATTTTTAAATGATTTTACAATATTAAAATCATTTTTAAATAATTTATTTAATATAATTATTAAATAAATATATTATCATTTGTGACACCTCCAAAATAGGTATACATCACCCATCTTGAGTCGCCAAATACATGGTACAGAATACAAATACAACTTAATTATACAACGATTCGTGTAAAATACGAATAAAACATAATGTAAGAGTTTTAATAAGAATATTGTCATCTGCAGACAATATCCACACTCAATGGAGTCCTCATTACGCTTATTGTCACATTATTTAATGTAATAGTGAGGACTACTAATGTTATCATCTCGACCGTCCAATCCGCTCCCACGACTAGTCCATTGCCACGTTCTCATTTCCTGAAGAGAACAGTGAAAGAAAGGATGAGCTAAACTAGCCCAGTAAGAAATATTATGACTAAGATAATGCAGAATAAATTATCATTAGCCTTCAACAATATTAAACTGATAAAATATAATAGACATCAAGTTTAACTGCAGCGGAATAAGCAATCCATTAGAAGAGTCAAGTAGAGCTTGATATCTACTATCTTCTATGATTTAAAATGTTTTCATCAATTTTTATCATTTGAGACTCAAATTTTTAATAAATAAACCATATCATCGAATCTTCCCCGCTTTTACGGGCCAAGGATATTCATTCAATCATCAATGGTCATGACTATACCGAATAATCTTTGGTCATAATCATAACAAAAACTGTTCCTCAATGCACTTTAGGCCACTGAGGACTATCATCACATCATTCGTCACATTATGGTCATGATTATACCGAATAATCCCTGGTCATAATCATACCAAGTCCATCTATGCATGTAAGCCAAAGATGACTTTCATCACAATATAAGCATGAGGATGATGACAATGATATAAGAATTAATTAAACGAAAATAAGGATAAATATTAAACATTTATAATATAATTTATCCAGGGTTTAAGAATATCTCAATGTTATCAATCACTTAATAATCTCATAATCTAATATCATTAATATTATAACAATATTTTAATTATTTCTTAAACTTATAAATAATTTATTTTAATTGTTTACACTTTACCAAATAATGCATTTAATCATTCAAAAATGCCATACTCATAAGATTTCATCACCAATGATCAAATCCCTCATCAAAAATCTGCATATACCCTATATAGGATTCCCAAGCCATAAAATCCTTTTTTCCAATTTTGTTACATCACATAACATATTTAATTCATTTACTCATAACTAGTTCATTTTCATAAAAAATAAAAAATAAGTCTCAAAAATATTTCTTTTCTAGGATTTAGCAGAATATAGTCCCATATTGAACATATATTTTTCTCGGAATTTTTAAAATTCATTTACTATTTTTCATATGGCCAAAACTGCCGAATATTTACATTTTTCATAAATTGTACTTTTGTCCAAAAATTCTGAAATTTACAGGGTATACTCCAGTTATATACATGTACTCCCAATAAAATTTTCACCAATTTTGGAGTTAAGCATATGAGTTTTAAGGGTTTACTTTTAAAATAGTCTTTTCCCATAAAATCCATAACTCTTAATCTATACATCCAAAAATCGCCATTTTTGGACACAATCTAGAAAACTCATCAAATTATCATTTTAATTTTTTTTCAGAATTTTTGAGGATCAGAAAAATTACTAAACTGCCCCTGGTAGAAACCCCTTTTTCATGAAAATATTATTCATATGAATACAAAGGATCATAAACCATGCATGTGGTAATCCACATAGACATGTTATTGCAACAGAATAATAAAGAATGGAATAACAGAAGAATTCACCATGCATGCGATAGACCGCATGCATAAAAGTTATTCTCAATGTAATAATAAAGAATGGAACTGTGTCATGCGTAAACCGCATGACAGGATATTCCAATGTAATAATAAAGAATGGAACCGTGTCATGCGAAAAACCGCATGCACGAGGATATTCTAAATGTAATAATAAAGAATGGAAAAGAACAAAATTCACCAGGCATGCGATCGACCACACAGATAGGTTATTCTAATGTAATAATAAAGAACGGAACCAGTAAATGCGTAATCCATGCAGACAAGATATTCCAACAGAATAATAAAGAATGGAATAACAAAGAATTCACCATGCATGCGATAGACCGATGCAGCAAAGTTATTCTAATAGAATAATAAAGAATGGAACTGTGTCTAGCGTAATCCGTGATGCATGTATGTAATATTCCAAATGTAATAATAAAAAATGGAATAATAGAAGAATTTCACCATGTATGCAAAGATTGCGATAGATAAAAGTTATTCCAACATAATAATAAAGAATGAAATAATAGAAGTTCTCTTCATGAATACGAAAGAAATAATACCCCTTACCTTAGAATGAAACTGGATACTAGAGTAAAGATGTAGCAGACTTCTTTTCTTCTTTCTCTCTATAATAATTGCTCTATAGCTTTAGTGAATTGGTGAGAAATGAAGGAAAAATGAGCTTCTATTTATAGAAAAATATAGTTTTGATAATTGCACGTTTTGGGGCTCGAAAAATTACAGTACAATACTTCCAACTTTTCTTTCATTTTTAATTTAGTCCTGCAAGTATTATCAAACTTACACCACCTCCCCTAATAGTAAATAATGTGAATCAATAGTTCAATCATGTGAATCAATAGTTATAATCATGTGAAAATACGAATTACAGTATAGTACCTCCATCTATACCTCTATTTTTAACTTAGTCATGCATGTATTATCAATCTTACACCAACTCCCCTAATAGTACAAGAATGTGATTCAATAGTACACACATGTGAACAAATAGTTATATAAGCATGTGAATTAGTAGCAATTAATTGCTCATTTATCCGATTAATTACCTGATTTATCAATATAACCACCAGACATCAATTATCATCGGAATAGATGTCGATTTCCACAAACACTAATAATCCCAACACAATGGAACTATCAAATTCATCTTTAATCGACACGAACTTATTCATCATTAATATTATAACTCACAATATTAAACAACTAGGTCGTTCCCAGGAAAGAGGGGGCTTTCCGATAAGGATTTCTCCTTATTGGCGCGCAATTAGATGACCAAACCTCTCCTTGATAGAACTTCTAGACATTGTAAATTTTGCAATTAAATAATATGAATAACTTTGTCTTCTCAATTATTGATTTAATAATATATAAAATATTATGCAGATGATACTGTGACAATAATCGAATCAATAATATGAGAGATATGATGCAGCTATTACTATATCAATAATTGAGAATAACTGAGTGACTTCTAACGTAAGCATCAATAATCAATACCATGTGCTACTATACAACCATGCGTATTACTGTACTTTTACTACTGGGTAGTTCAACAGTTTTAACGGTAACACTTTCATCGTTATTTTTATAAAATGATAATTCTGTCGTTTTTTAATTACGACAATACTTCTGTTGTGGGGTCCACCAATGATTGTGTCATCGTACGGATATTCCCCGACCAAACGAATATTTTATAACAACTTGCATACTTTGCAAAATTTATAAATATTACCCACAACTATAACATTATATCAAATCCACACCATAATTTTCAAAAAAATATTTCGAGAAATTTAAATCTTTATTCATAAAAGTTGGGGTCTTACAACCTCCCCTTCTTATGAAATTTTATCCTCGAAATTAGGGTGCGTACTTGGTATGTCGAAGAGGTGAGGATACCTTGATTTCATTTTAGATTCTAACACCCAGGTCTTTTCCTCAACATCATGATTTCTCCACAAAACTTTTACTTTGAGGTATAACTTTAGAGCGTAGAATATGATCCTTCTTATCCAATATTTTAATAGGTACCTCTTCATACGTTAAATCTTCCACTATCTCGTCTGGTTCTAATTCAATAATGTGGTTCGGGTCTTTCACATATTTACATAACATAGATATGTGAAAAACGTTATGAACACGCGACATACTTGGTGGTAAAACGAGTCTATAGGCCACAGTTCCTACTCGATCGAGGATTTCAAATGGGCCAATTAAATCGAGGGTTGAGATAACACCTTCTTGAACCTTCTTCTTCACATCCATCAGATTCGGGTGTGTAGCTTGAGCGGCTTTAACTTTATCGATTAAAGTCGATTCTACTCGTATATTCATTACCTTCACGTGGGTCCCTAGAGTCTTTAACTCTATCTTCATCATTTGTAAGTTATACGAAATGAGTTCTTGTGTTAACAACATCGCACTCGTAAACGCATACGATCTTCTACTCAACGCATCAACTACCACGTTCGCTCTTCCACGATGATATTGAGTGGTATAGTCATAATCTTTAACAGCTCGAGCCAACGTCTTTGGCGCATAATACATTCGTTCTAGGTGAAGAAATATTTAAGGGTTTTAGAAATGGGTTTTGTACTGAGGTCAATAAAAAATTCAATTTCACGCTCTAGGGGTAGGCTAGGAAGTTCTTCAAGAATACGTCAGGAAATTTATTAACGATAGAAAAAAAAACTGTGACTCTCATCCAAGACTTGGATAGCACGTCACATTGATACCTATCAACTTGCCACCATTATTCACGACGTCCCCTACGAATATTATTCGCTTTTTGTATTCCAAGACTTGGAAGTCACCAGCGAAAGGCTTGGGGCTCTTTACTTATGGCTTGATATGACAATGATTGACTTTAGTGGTTTGGTTGCTTGAATTCACATAACAGGTTGGTTAGAAATATAAAAGCTAACAACCTTACGAAAAGCATGATGAGTACTTAACCAATTGATTCCTAAAATCACATCAAAGGCAAGTATTTTCAAAGAAATAAGATCGACAGGTAATGTGAAAGTGTCGATTTGAATCAAACAAGATTTATAAATAGTGGAGGTAATGAAGGTTTCTCCCAACGAAGTTTCAACATATAAATCAAAGTCTAATTTCTCCGGAGTCAAATTTAAACATTGAGAGTAAGTAGGAGAAATAAAAGAGTGGGTAGAACTGGTATCGAATAAGGTATAGACTTCGCAAGAATTTATAATTAACTAACCCGTGATAACTTCATTTGGGTTCCTCACTTGTTGGGAAGTCATGACAACCGCTCTCCCTTGAACTACCCGGCTTTGACTTGTCTGGGGCAGCATTTGGTGTCATCAGTACCGTTGAAATTGATTTTTCTATAGGGTATATTCCACCCTCAACTGCTTCATCGAACTCCTGTTTCATGATCTGAATCATTAATTTTCGATCCATATCAAATTGAGGTTGACCGCAATGTTCAGGGTAATTCAAAAGTCGATGTTGGGTTCTCTCAATTGTTGTCAAAAAAGAGAAATACATATCATCTATTTTAGCCTTCTTAGATCGGACATCTCTTTCCACAATATCAACGCGTCTTGCGGCTTTTACCCATGCATCACTCATTCTCACTCGTTCAATTGTTTCTTCTTTCAGCACAGATTCCAGCTTTATCATCTTATACTCTGCCAAAGAGTGCTTTTGTTCAAGCATCACATATCGGGTAATACAAGCTTAAATTGTTGCATCCTTTTGCTCCACGACCTCCTGCCATTTTTCAGCCTGCTCTTCTAACTCATGAACACGATTTTGCAATTCCAAATTTCGATCATAAAATTCTTCTAATAAATTCTCCTCAGGTTCCTCTTCTTCCTCTTCTTCCTCACTCTCAGCTGCTACCTCTGCGACTATCTCGGGTGCAACTATCAATTCTTCACTAACCACATGGATATCTCTAATTCCTTCTTCGCCAGACATCACATTATCCTGGTTGGTGATTAGAGGTGTTTCCACGATCTCATTCACTCCATTGTTAACATTTTTAGCTGCCATTCTCAAATACTACCACAAAACAAGGGTTAATTAACATGTCACATATTATCCTTATACCCTAACCGACCAATTAAATACCAAATAAACTTAGGTAGGTCATACTAGCGAAGGAATTTCGCTCTCCCTCCTAGTTC
The DNA here is from genome assembly GCA_020205605.1 of Panax ginseng. Classification (NCBI taxonomy): domain Eukaryota; kingdom Viridiplantae; phylum Streptophyta; class Magnoliopsida; order Apiales; family Araliaceae; genus Panax; species Panax ginseng. The sequence goes on along the minus strand of CM035137.1, from coordinate 105,847,996 downwards.
TTGTCTCACATCTCAGCCAGGGATCATATCCCTAAGCTTTGATACCAACTGTGACGCCGCCAAAACAGGTATACATAACCCATCTTGAGTAGCCAAATACATGGTACAGAATACAAATACAACTTAATTATACAATAGTTGTGTAAAATATGACAAAACATAATCTAAGAGTTTTAATAAGAATATTTTCATCTAGACAATATCCAAACTCAATGGAGTCCTCATTACATTTATTGTCACACTATTTAACAGAATAGTGAGGACTACTAATGTTATCATCTGGACCGTCACTCCGTTCCCCGACTAGTCCAGGCTATGTTCTCATTCCCTGAAGAGAACAGTGAAAAAAATGGAGAGCTAAACTAGCCCAGTAAGAAATATTATGACTAAGATAATGCAGAATAAATTATCATTAGCCTTCAACAATATTAAACTGATAAAATACAATAGACATCAAGTTTAACTGCAGCGGAATAAGCAATCCATTAGAAGAGTCAAGTAGAGCATGATATCTACCATCTTCTATGATTTAAAATGTTTTCATCAATTTTTATCGCTGAGACTCAGCTTAATAAATAAACCAAATCATCGAATCTTTCCTGCACTACGGGCCAAGGATATTCATTAAATCATCAATGGTCATGACTATACCGAATAATCCATGGTCATAATTATATCAAAAACTGTCCCTCAATGCACTTCAGTCCACTGAGGACTTTCATCACATCATTCGTCACATTACGATCATGATTATACCGAATAATCCCTGGTCATAATCATACCAAGTCCATCTATGCACGTAAGCCAAAGATGACTTTCAACACAATATAAGCATGAGGATGATGACAATGATATAAGCATTAATCAAACGAAAATAAGGATAAATATTAAACATTTATAATATAATTTATCCAGGGTTCAAGAATATCCCAATGTTATCAATCACTTAATAATCTCATAATCTAATATCATTAATATTATAACAATATTTTAATTATTTCTTAAACTTATAAATAATTTATTTTAATTGTTTACACTTTATCAAATAATGCATTTATTCATTCAAAAATGTCATACTCATAAGATTTCATCACCAATGATCAAATCCCTCATCAAAAATCTGCATATACCCTATATAGGATTCCCAAGCCATAAAATCCTATTTTCCAATTTTGTTACTTCACATAACATATTTAATTCATTTACTCATAACTAGTTCATTTTCAAGAAAAATACAAAATCAGTCCCAAAAATATTTCTTTTTTGGGATTTAGCAACATATAGTCCCATATTGAACATATATTTTTCTCGGAATTTTTAAAATTCATTTACTATTTTTCATATGGCCAAAACTGCCAAATATTTAGACATTTATCATAAATTATACTTTTGTCCAAAAATTCTGAAATTTACAGGGTATACTCCTGTTATATACATGTACTCCCAATAAAAATTTCACCAATTTTGGAGTTAACCAAAAGAGTTATAAGGGTTTACATTTAAAATAGTCTTTTCCCATAAATTCAATACCTCTTAATCTATACATCCAAAAATTTCCATTTTTGGATACAATCTAGAAAACTCATCAAATTATCATTTCAAAATTTTCCCAAATTTTTTAGGGTCAGAAAAATTATGAAACTGCCCCTGGCAGAAACCCCTTTTTAATGAAAATACTATTCATATGAATACAAAGGATCATTCACCATGCATGTGGTAATCCACATAGACATGTTATTGCAATAGAATAATAAAGAATGGAATAACAGAAGAATTCACCATGCATGCGATAGACTGCACAGACAGGTTATTCTCAATAGAATATTAAAGAAGGGAATCAGGTCATGCGTAAACCGCACAAACAGGATATTCCAACAGAATAATAAAGAATAGAACCTGTGTGCGTAAACCGCATGATGCATGTGATATTCCAACAAAATAATAAAGAATGGAATAACAAAAAAATTCACCAGGCATGCGATAGACTGCACAGACAGGTTATTCTAATAGAATAATAACGAATGGAACCAGGTCATGCGTAATCAGCACAAAAAGGATATTCCAATAGAATAATAAAGAATAGAATAACAAAGAATTCACCATGCATGCGATAGACCACACAGACAGGTTATTCCAATAGAATAATAAAGAATGGAACCAGGTCTAGCGTAATATGCACAGACAGGATATTCCAAACAGTATAATAAAGAATGGAATAACAGAAGAATATCACCATGTATGCGGTACTTTTCATAGACAGGTTATTCATACATAATAATAAAGAATGGAATAACAGAAGCTCTCTTCATGAATACGAAAGAAATAATACCCCTTACCTTAGAAAGAAACTAGATACTGGAGTAGAGAGGTAGCAGACTTCTCTTCTTCTTTCTCTCTATAATTTCTCTCTATAGTAATTGCTCTATAGCTTCAGTGAATTGGTGAGAAATGAAGGAAGAATGAGCTTCAATTTATAGGAAAATATAGTTTTGATAATTGCACATTTTGGGGCTCGAAATATTACAGTACAATACTTCCAACTTTTCTTTCATTTTTAATTTAGTCCTGCAAGTATTATCAAACTTGCACCACCTCCCCTAATAGTAAATAATGTGAATCAATAGTTCAATCATGTGAATCAATAGTTATAATCATGTGAAAATCTGAATTACAAGTTATAGTACCTCCATTTATACCTCTATTTTTAACTTAGTCATGCAAGTATTATCAATCTTGCACCAACTCCCCTAATAGTACAAGAATGTTATTCAATAGTACACAGATGTGAACAAATAGTTATATAAGCATGTGAATTAGTAGCAATTAATTGCTCATTTATCCGATGAATTGCCTGATTTATCAATATAACCCCAGACATCAATTATCATCGGAATAGATGTCGATTTCCACTAACACTAATAATCCCAACACAATGGAACTATCAAATTCATCTTTAATCAACACGAACTTATTCATCATTAATATTATAACTCACAATATTTAACAATCAGATCGTTCCCAGGAAAGAGGGGGCTATCCGATAAGGATTTTTCCTTATTGGTATGCAATTAGATGACCAAACCTCTCCTTGACAGAACTTCTAGACATTGTAAATTTTACAATTTAATAATATGAATAACTTTGTCGTCTCAATTATTGATTTAATAATATATAAAATATTATGTGACAACCGAGATTTTGTAATTTAATTTAAATATTTATTGGATTAAATAAATATTTTTAGGTCAATTAATTATTAGATTAAATAATTAATTGATGAAGTTGTGATAGATTAATTTAATTATATGTGTTACATTTATTAATTTAATGTGGAGAATTTTTATTATTCGAAGTATGTGAATATGTGAGCTTATTGAATTAAAAGAAATATTTAATAAGCCTATGTCATTTTAATTAATTTAATTATTAATTAGAGATTTAATAATTTGACATTATTAATCAAAGAGAATTTGAATTATGTATTTGTGTATTAATGAGAAATTATTATATTTTATTTAAAGTAAATTAAATAAGATATTAGATTTATTTTATATGGATGTGACATTTTTTAAACTATATGATAAGGTTTTATTAAAATAATGGGTTTTGAAACCTAGTATGCTAGCCAAACATGGCCTTAATGGGAGTTGAGGGAAGTTACCCATGACTGGGTAACTGACCACCAACGAGCGTCAGTTCTTCTCCTTATTAACAATACGTCTTCTTATTTCTTCTTCATTATTTGCCTAAGTCTAGAGAGCTTAACAGAGAGAATCAAAGAGAGAGTTTGAGAAATTTTGAGAGAGATTGGGAGAAACTCTGTGATTGAAGTAGAGGGATTTGTCATTTTATTTAATCTACGCTTGGGTAATTCTCTTCAACCCAAATTCTTATTTTACGTCTTTTAAGTTTCATGAATATGGCTTAAAGTCTTCTGTGAATCTCTGCAAATTGGAAAGTTGTTATAAGAATATATATATATATATATATATATATATATATATATATAATAATAATTCGAGTAGTGGCATGTTTTATATATATATTGCATAATTCCATATCATCAGTTTCATGAAATTTTACAGTATACGATTACAGAGTACGTGATATGGCCATATGGCCTTATACGTGATTTTTATATGTCAAATATAATTTATTTTGCAAAATTCACACATTGATATGATTATGCATGTTAAAATGAACAAAATGAAACTTGAATGGTTGGATTTGGCTTTATAACGAATCTGTAGCATTAAAATCCATGTTTTTGTTCAAGAACATCAAGAACAGTACAATTTGCATGCTCTAATTCTATGATTATGTGTTTTAATGGGTTAAAATCACTCTATATATGTTGGGTAATGGTTATGTATAAATTCTAGCATGTGGGTATGTTTAAATTTGTGAAATTAATGATCACGTAGAGTTTATTTATTTGAATTACGTGTTCTTCATGAATCTGAAATTGAGAATAACTGGAGTGTCATGTGGCGCCAACTCGAACTCGAGACTCACGAGACTCACCACTTGGCACCACATGCCATAATGCCAGTATTAACACTATTGGCAACGTGTAGCGCCAAGACATAGTATAAAAGTGGCGCTGCAGTGCTACTTAGCATAATGGTCAGAAATGAGTTTTTAAAAGTGTACAAGTATGGAAATGTGATAGCAACTTAGTCTAATGATTATAAAGACTTGTTAGACCTATTATGAGATGTTAAAATAAATTCTTAACATGTCCATAACATAATTACGTGTGAATTGAATGATCAAATGCATAGTTACCTTATTGTTTGTGAAGTCTTAATTTTTGACAATAAGTGTAGTAATTGACTAAGTATAGTCATGAACTCGAGTTAGACAAAGAATAAACTTGTGATGTTTATTACGTGATAATTGATTGGTGTTGTGAACATGAATGATATGTAGGATTTAAATCAAAGAACGAGTTTTATTAACGTGTAATCTATGCACGAGGCAAGTTTCTAAACCTTATCTTGTTACATTGAGCAAGTTTTCTAACTCTACATTCACGTTGAGCAAGTTTCTTACCCTAAACTTTCGTTGAGAAAGTTTCCTAACCCTACTTGTTATCGTTATATAAGTTGATTAATTCATTTTTCGATATTGAGCAAGTTCTCATTATTATTGATCAAGCTTGTCTTGTATATTAAAGTTTATTAATCTTTAAGCATGATGTTGTTATACAACAATTATTCTATTGTATACCTTTTTGAGATGTTATTAAAGTTAAATATTCATTTCTTTGTTAAACCTTGTTAGACTAGCAAACCCTTATTGATTCGACTAGTCCATAGTTGATGAGCGTTCTAAATTTCGTAATTCCTTGATGAATTATTCAAACCAAACTTCCTTTAGTGCGGAATCGAATGTCAAACCGAGATGAACAACCACAGATAGGGGATTATTTACGCTTTAGCGTTAAGATATTAATGCCTGATGATGGTACTAAGGGTCGATCCCCTAAGTACGAGAAGAAGAGTCCATAGTCTTATGATCATTAATGGTTTCAAGTAAAAACACTTGACAACCTAGGACATAGTTCAAGGTCTTATGACCTCTCGAATTTCTTTTTGATTCTTGTTATCCATTCTTGATTCAAAAGTTGAGCTTTATATCAGAAGTTATTATTTCTCTCGCATGTTATTATTCATTGTTATATTGTTATACTTGTGGGCAATCGTGCTCACCCTTGCGTAATAATAACATTGCAATTAAGAACGAAAGAGCAGACGAACCTTCCACTAGTAAGGGCAAGGACAAGATTAAAAAGTAATGAAGACTGCTTTATTATTGTGGTTATGTAATGATGATTAGAATTGATGTTACTTAAGACTTATTTTTTTATATTTTCCGCACAGATGATTTAAGGTTAGAGTAACCTAGGATTTATTTATTATGTAGTTGATGTAACCCCCTAAGGGGAGAGATTGTATTATTTATTTCTATCTATTGCATGGTTTGCATTTATTTATGGGTAGATAGATAGATGATGTTTGTACAGTGAACACCAAATCCTGTGGAAATGGAAGTACCGGATTTGGGGGTGTCACAGGTTGGTATCAAAGCTGTAGGTTATGAACCTTAGGTGGGGGAACAACCTTAGGTAGTAGCCTTGTAGGAGATCGAGAACATAGTAGTGGTAAACTCTTATCGAGTTCTAAGAAATGAATTTCTAAATTCATTGAAGATAATAAAAGACTTTATGTGCTTATGTGTTAATCTATGTGTTCACTAGCACGAATTAGAAACTAAAACTTAAAATTTTGTTATCAGGATGTCGGATGTTGGAGGAGCTAGTCGAGCTGGGGAGGAGGAACCCTGATTACCTATAGAGGAGGAGCCCCAAGACATTCATGTCATCAGGGAACAACTGGTACAGAGAGAGCCATCTCCATTGATCACTGTTGTTGGTCAGGAGCATGAGCCTGAGACTGATCCAGAGGAGGATCCTGAGCAAGAAGAGGAAGAAGAGGAGTTCCCACCGAACTCCATTGATGCTGAGATGTATGATGCACTCTATGATCATAACGTAGAGTTGCAGGATATTGTTCAGGAGCTGACAGAGAAGACGGTTAGTCAGCAGATTACTATTGAGTAGAGGGATAGAGAGATTGTGACTCTTCACACACGTTTGGGAAACGTGGAGTGGGATCTGGTTCACGAGAAGGGTCAAACCGAGGACAAGTCCGCAGAGATAGAAAAGTTGAAGAAGGATCTGAAAGAGAGCTCCGAGAGGCTTGCCATAGTAGAGGAGGGCTGGGTACGAGAGTTACGCCGTGCTGATCGTGCAGAAGATGATCGCCGTGCGAAGAAGGCTAAACTTGAGGAGACGTACTCTACACTACAAAATGCAATGTATGCGGTCCAAGATCGAGTTAGGAAGTATCCAATCCAGTTTGAGGATCTACCATCATATATGCTAGATCGCAGAATGATGTCTCGTATCATGGAGGAGGAACGTAGCAAAGCTATCCAGCGCCTTAACAGACAGTGATAGTATTAGTTTAATTATGTGAACCTATTTGATAGTTAATGATGTAAATTCCGATATGTTCATAAATAAAGGAATATTGTGATGTTTTAAATCCTGTAGATTCTTTATCTCGGGATAGTTGATGTAAATAGTAGTGATGTTATCTTATGATGTAAAGACTTTTGAATTAAATGAAATGTCAAAGTTTATTTGAAGTAATATGTTAAGTGAGTTATGATTAAATGTTTTAGTTATGTCTTAAATGTTTAAGAGATTGAATAAAGACCTATTAAGCGTATATTCTTAATAGAAATATGCTGCCTAGAAGAAGACAAAATCGTCAGCAAGCCCAGGAAGGGTCAATAAACAATAACAACGATGCCAATGCTAACTCCGTTCAGCAATTGGTAAACCTTTTAGCTGGAGCACTTAATAATCAACCTCAAGCTCCACCAAATACTTTGTTTAAGGACTTCAAGGCGGTGGGACCGCCAGAGTTTAAGGGTTCCATAAACCCAATCAAGGCTCAGACCTGGGTTATGGAGATGGAGAAGGTGTTCGATGTTGCTAAAGTAAGGGAAGACCAGAAAACCGCGTATGCAACGTTTATGCTGAAGTCTGAAGCCAGCTATTGGTGGCAAGCAAACAAAGTGAGAGGAGGTGAAGGTGTAATATCCTGGGAGAGATTCAAAGAGATGTTTTTCGAGATGTATTTTCCGACTAGTTCGCAAAATCAGATGGAGGTTCAGTTTTTAGAGTTAAAACAAGGGAATATGTCAGTAGCTGATTATGCGACAAGGTTTAACGAATTGGCTAGGTTCGCCACATACCAAGTGCACACCGATGAGAGGAAGGCGAGACGATTTGAGCAGGTACTGAAGCCCTGGTTGTATAGCGAAGTGTCAATGTTCCAATTGAACACTTTTGCTGGAGTGTTAGAGAAGGCCATACTCGCTGAGGGTGGAAGCGATGCAATAACGAAGTATAATCAGGAGCAGAAGAAGAAGAAGAGTGAGAAGGAAGGTAATAACAAGATTGGTGGGAGTAGCACTGGGGGTAATCACAGTCAGAAGAGGAAGTGGTCTGATAATTCGTCGGCTGGAAGTCAACAGGGGGGACAGAAGATGAAGATTGAACCGTGCCCAACCTACGAAAAAACTCATATGGGAGCTTGCTTAAAAGGGAAACGAGTGTGCTACAATTGTGGTCAGGAAGGCCACATAGCACCAAACTGTCCGAACCCAAAGAAGGGTACCTGTTTCATCTGTGGCTCAAAGGACCATCTTGCAAGAGATTGTCCTAAGAAGGGATCGGGAGGGACGAGTTCAGGAGAAAATAGAGGAAATACTGGTGGAAGCACTCTGTCAATCGCAGCACCAACCGTAACCAACTGACCAACAGCCAGAACGTTCAACATGAAAGTGCAGGACGCGGTACAGTCTCGCGATGTGGTGTCAGGTATTATTTCGATCAATAAAGTTAATGCTTATGTGTTAGTTGATTCGGGTGCTACTTGCTCATTTATATCCGATGACTTCGCTAAGAACTTAGAATTGTTTAAGGACGAGTTAGAATACCCCATGAACATAGAAATTTCGAATAGAGAAATTATCCCTGTTAAGTATGTGCACAAGAACTGTAGAGTAGATATTAAGGGTAATATCATGAACGTAGATCTTATCCCTATTCGACTTGGAGAATTTGATGTTATTTTGGGTATGGATTGGTTATCCAATTATGGGTGAGAATTGAACGCCCGAAGAAGTGTATTAACCTTATGACTCCATCAAAGGTTGTGTTTTATGGTAGCAAGTCACCTAGACAAGCGAGTTGTCTGACGATGATGCAAACAAGAAGATTGTTAAGGCAAGGCTGTGTAGGATATCTAGCTTACATAGTCGATAGTCGTAAAGAGAATCCGAAAATAGATGAGATTCCGGTAGTGAGATATTTCACAGACGTATTTCTGGACAATTTGCCGGGACTTCCTCCAGACAGAGCAGTTGAATTTGTGATCGATTTGGCTCCAAGAACGACCCCAATATCGAAGGCACCGTACCGAATGGCAATGGTAGAGATGAAAGAATTGATGGTCCAACTACAAGAATTACTGGACAAGAAGTATATTCAACCAAGCGTATCATCGTGGGGAGCGCCAGTTTTATTTTTGAAGAAGAAGGATGGAACAATGCGACTCTGCATAGACTACAGAGAACTGAATAAGGTCATGATTAAGAATAGGTATCCATTACCGCGAATCGACGACTTGTTCGATCAGTTAAAGGGAGAAAGATATTTTTCAAAGAAAGATTTGAGAAGTGGTTATCATCAACTGAAGGTGAGACCAGAGGATGTACCGAAGATAGCGTTTAGAACACGATACGGTCACTACAAATTTCTGGTAATGTCATTTGGTCTAACGAATGCTCCTGCAGCATTTATGGGCTTAATGAATGGAGTGTTCAAGTCGTTTTTGGACAAATTCGTAGTAGTATTTATAGATGACATTTTGGTATATTCAAAAACCAAGGAAGAACATGAAGAGCAATTGAGGTTGACATTAGAGACATTGAGAAAAGAGAAGTTGTATGCTAAGTTTTTGAAATGTGAATTCTGGATTGAAAGAGTACAATTTCTTGGACATGTGATTGATAAAGACAGAATTTTGGTGGATCCCTCCAAAGTCGAAGCTGTGATTAATTGGGATCAGCCGAAGACGCCGTCGAAAGTAAGAAGTTTTCTTGGATTGGCAGGTTATTACAGAAGATTCATTCAGGATTTTTCCAAGATCGCAACTCCGCTGATGAATTTGACTAGGAAATCGGTGAAATTCGTTTGGATGGAGAAGTGTGAGGAAAGCTTTCGATAATTAAAGAAGAGGTTGAGTACAGCACCTGTGTTATCTCTTCCGGATGACACAGGAAATTTTGTGGTTTATAGTGATGCCGCATAAAGGACTTGGCTGTGTGCTTATGCAAAATGGTAGAGTCATTGCGTACGCGTCACGACAACTGAAAGATTATGGGAAGGGGTATCCGACCAACAACTTGGAGTTAGCTGCAGTGATTTTTGCTTTGAAAATCTGGAGGCACTATCTCTATGGGGAGAAGTGTGAAATATATACAGATCACAAGAGTCTAAAATATATTTCTGCCACGAAAAGACTTGAATATCGCCAAAGAAGGTGGTTGGAGTTAATTAAGGACTACGATTGTGAGATTTTATACCATCCGGGTAAGGCAAATGTGGTGGTGTGGTACGCCTAAGTAGAAAAGGTCGGGAGAAATGGATGATGTTGACTGCTCAGGAGGAGCTCATTTTAGCAATGGAGAAGCTAGAATTGGAAGTGAAGTATCCTATGGAGATTGACGAGAAGCTGTTCCAAATGCAAGCTGGTACAACTTTACTGGATAAAGTTAAGGAGGCTCAACTTTAGGACGAAGAATGTGAGAAAGTGAAGAAGAAGATATCTGAAGGGACTGAACCTAGATTCAAAATAGATAGTTAGGGACTACTAAGATTTGAGAGCAGAATTTGGGTACCGCCAGTACCAGAGATTAAGGAAGAAATTTTGAGCGAGGCTCATAACTCAAGATATTCGATTCACCCTGGTAGCACCAAGATGTACCAAGATCTTGACAACACTTTTGGTGGCCAAATTTAAAACGAGAGGTTGCAGAATGTGTTGCTAAATGCCTGACATGTCAGAAAGTAAAAGCAGAAAATCAGAGACCGAGTGGATTGCTATAACCTTTAGAGATTCCAAAATGGAAATGGGAACATATTACGATGGATTATTATTGAGAGAGATTGGGAGAAACTCTGTGATTGAAGTAGAGGGAATTGTCATTTTATTTAATCTATGCTTGGGTAATTCTCTTCAACCCAAATTCTTATTTTACGTCTTTTAAGTTTCATGAATATGGCTTAAAGTCTTCTGTGAATCTCTGCAAATTGGAAAGTTGTTATAAGAATATATATATATATATATATATATATATATATATAATAATTCGAGTAGTGGCATGTTTTATATATATATTGCATAATTCCATATCATCAGTTTCATGAAATTTTACAGTATACGATTACAGAGTACGTGATATGGCCATATGGCCTTATACGTGATTTTTATATGTCAAATATATTTTATTTTGCAAAATTCACACATTGATATGATTATGCATGTTAAAATGAACAAAATGAAACTTGAATGGTTGGATTTGGCTTTATAACGAATCTGTAGCATTAAAATCCATGTTTTTGTTCAAGAACATCAAGAACAGTACAATTTGCATGCTCTAATTCTATGATTATGTGTTTTAATGGGTTAAAATCACTCTATATATATTGGGTAATGGTTATGTATAAATTATAGCATGTGGGTATGTTTAAATTGGTGAAATTAATGATCACGTAGAGTTTATTTCGCTGAATTTTGTGTTCTTCGCGAACTAGAAATTCAGAATCTGGAGTGTCATGTGCTTGCAACTCAACTCGAACTCGAGACTCAGCAAATTGCCAGACACTAATGGCTACCAGTAAGCGCCAAGACATAGTATATAAAAGTGGTATTTGCGGTGCTACTTAGCATAATGGTCATAAATGAGTTTTTAAAAGTGTACAAGTATGGAAATGTGATAGCAACTTAGTCTAATGATTATAAAGACTTGTTAGACCTATAATGAGATGTTAAAATAAATTCTTAACATGTCCATAACATAATTACGTGTGAATTGAATGATCAAATGCATAGTTACCTTATTGTTTGTGAAGTCTTAATTTTTGACAATAAGTGTAGTAATTGACTAAGTATAGTCATGAACTCGAGTTAGACAAAGAATAAACTTGTGATGTTTATTACGTGATAATTGATTGGTGTTGTGAACATGAATGATATGTAGGATTTAAATCAAAGAACGAGTTTTATTAATGTGTAATCTATGCACGAGGCAAGTTTCTAAACCTTATCTTGTTACATTGAGCAAGTTTTCTAACTCTACATTCACGTTGAGCAAGTTTCTTACCCTAAACTTTCGTTGAGAAAGTTTCCTAACCCTACTTGTTATCGTTATATAAGTTGATTAATTCATTTTTCGATATTGAGCAAGTTCTCATTATTATTGATCAAGCTTGTCTTGTATATTAAAGTTTATTAATCTTTAAGCATGATGTTGTTATACAACAATTATTCTATTGTATACCTTTTGAGATGTTATTAAAGTTAAATATTCATTTACTGTTAAACCTTGTTAGACTAGCAAACCCTTATTGATTCGACTAGTCCATAGTTGATGAGCGTTCTAAATTTCAGAATTCCTTGATGAATTATTCAAACCAAACTTCCTTTGGTGCGGAATCGAATGTCAAACTGAGATGAACAACCCTGTATAGGGGATTATTTACGCTTTAGCGTTAAGATATTACATGATGATGGTACTAAGGGTGATCCCCTAAATACGAGAAGAAGAGTCCATAGTCTTATGATCATTAAAGGTTTCAAGTAAAAACACTTGACAACCTAGGACATAGTTCAAGGTCTTATGACCCTCAGAATTTCTTTTGATTCTTGTTATCCATTCTTGATTCAAAAGTTGAGCTTTATATCAGAAGTTATTATTTCTCTCGCATGTTATTATTCATTGTTATATTGTTATACTTGTGGGCAATCGTGCTCACTCTTGTGTAATAATAACATTGCAGTTAAGAACGAAAGAGCAGACGAACCTTCCACTAGTAAGGGCAAGGACAAGATTAGCAAGTAATGAAGACTGCTTTATTATTGTGGTTATGTAATGATGATTAAAATTGATGTTACTTAAGACTTATTTGTTTATATTTTCCGCACAGATGATTTAAGGTTAGAGTAACCTGGGATTTATTTATTATGTAGTTGATGTAACCCCCTAAGGGAGAGATTTTATTATTTATTTCTATCTATTGCATGGTTTGCATTTATTTATGGGTAGACAGATAGATGATGTTTGTACAGTGAACACCAAATCCTGTGGAAATGGAAGTACCGGATTTGGGGGTGTCACATATTATGCAGATGATATTGTGAGAATAATCGAATCTATAATATGAGAGATATGATGCAGCAATTACTGTAGCAATAATTGAGTATAACTGAGTGACTTCTTACGTAAGAATCAATAATCAATACCGTGTGCTACTATGCAACCACGAGTATTACTGTACTTTTACTACCAGGTAGTTCAACAGTTTTAACGGTAACACTTTCGTCGTTATTTTTATAAAATGATAATTCTGTCGTTTTCTAATTACGACAATACTTCTGTTGTGGGGTCCACCAATGATTGTATCGTCGCACGAATATTCCCCGACCAAACGAATATTTTATAACAACTTGCATACTTTGCAAAATTTATAAATATTACCCACAACTATAACATTATATCAAATCCACACCATAATATTCAAAAAAATATTTCGAGAAATTTAAATCTTTATTCATAAAAGTTGGGGTCTTACATCATTAATATTAAATTATTAATGAAATTTATCTCAAAATATTAAAAGTCATTTATTATAACTTCAAATATTTTTTTAACACTTTAATATTATTTAAATTTATTTTATTATATTTAAATCATTTTTAACTAATTTATTAAATATAATTATTAAATAAATTTAATACCATTAATATTTTAATAAATTAAAATACTAATGAAATTTCGTCAAAATATTAAAAGTTAATTTTTATTACTTAAAATAATTTTTAAAACTAATTTATGAATTTTTAATAATTATTTTCTATTTTTTCAATTTATTTAAATTAAATAAATAAATTTTCACTAAAAGTGTCGCTAAAGAGTCTTTATTGACAAAATCTGTCACGATAGGTGTTCTTCATCAACGAAGAACAGTCTTGGTTAATGCACTGGGGGCTACTTTGACCATTAATAACTTTCATCTGATGATGTTTCTAGGCATGAGAGTGTATCAATGGTGTTCTACTAGTGTAATACTAAAAGTCTATAATAATTTCTAGGTCTAACTATATCATAAGAGTTATAAGTGGTCAAAAGTGATGTCAGAGTTGTTCATCATTTTATGAAATTTCCAGAAAATTAAAACAGTGTGAGGGGTCAATATGTGGCTTTAATAACTTGGATTCTGGGTATGGTTTAGGTAATCCAGTGTCTCACTTTTGTAGTATACATGTCAATGTTCAAAAGTGTTACACTTATCAAGCTTAACAACATAACAGAAGCAAGATCTGCCTTGAACAAAGTACCTGCCAAAACTTGTTCTTGAGATTTCTGGAATTTCTAAAAACTCATACTTGCAGTATGATCAACCTATATTTGACCATTAATAACTTTGATTATGGTCATGATCTAGGTGTTCTAATGTCATGGTTTGGTAGTTCATAAGTCATAGTATAGAAGGTATACACTTACATGGCTTAACAACTTAACAACTGAGAGATCTAAGCTCTCTAATATGTTGTCAAACCATCCGGGTATTTTCTAGGTTTTCCTGAATTCCATTTTTATGACTAGTCAACCATGTTTGACCATTAATAACTTGAGATCTAGACATGCTATGGAATTGATTCCACTTCTAGTGTACTCTGCTCATGGCATACTATATCAATGATACACTTATAAGCTCAAACAATTAACAGAAAATGATCTAGAGGCTCTGAAATTTGACTGTCAGACCTCATTTTTAGGGTTCTTGACAGTTTCTTAGATCTTGATTTTCATGCATTTAAATTCTATAGATCCATGGTTTATCATCATAGATCATCATATAACATATCATAGCACATATATAAACATCAAAACCTAAAATCTACCTAAGCATACAAGATCTAAGCTAGGGTTAGGGTTTATACCTTCTTAAGCAAATTTTTGATTTTTTCCCTTTGATCTGTTCTTGGTTAGTGTATGGGATGAATCTCAATTAACTTTTGACTGATTTCCTTAAGCAATTTCGTGGCTTAGGAGAGAGAGGGAGTTGGCTAAGCTTAGAAGAAAAAGTAATGGTTTTATTAACTTTTAAGATTCTAACTTTTTGATTCAATGTATATGGATGGTGTAGGTGGCATGATTTGGCTGATTGGAATGGATTTAAAACACATGTAATAAACTTAGCTTGGTGACTCACTAGATTTGCCAAATCTTTTAATTAAAACATAAGGTAAAGGGTATTTTGGTTATTTTCCATCCAAATGGGTATTTTGGTAATTTCTCACATAATTTTAGGGGTAGTTTGGTCATTTCATATGTTTCCCTTAAACTTTAACCCTTAGGGTTTGCTAATCACAATTAGGGGTTGAAAATTAGGATTTAGGGTTACCGATTAGGGTTTAGGGTTTCCCAAATCTATACATAAGGTTTCTAACTAATCGTTAGGGTTTTCCTAATTAGGTTTACAACCAATAACATTTGTTCTTCATAACATAAACACAATTACTTATCATTCTTAAATTCCTATTTGAATTTCAAATTAGGGTTTAGCAATTTAACATTAGGGTTTTTTAATGCTACGCAATAACTTATTAACAATTAACACTACTCACATAATTTACATTCATATCACACTGAAATACAATTAATATTGTATTAATATTCAAATTCTTATTCAAAATCTAATTTAGGGTTTTGAACAATATCTGTCTAAACTTTCATTCTTAGTCAAGTTATAAAAATTAAATTGACTAACCTGCTTAATTCGTATCGCATATTCCAAAAATTATTAGTGATACCAATATTTATAATACTAAAAAAATTAATTCGTAAAAATATAGTCGTTTAAAATTCTTGGTCCTTATAGGTTCACTTGGTGGCCTAGAGCCATCAGGTGAACAAAAAGGTTAAACTTAGCTTGCAAGAATAAAATTTAAACATAACTATTACATTTAAACCGGAACTCCATTACAAACGGGTTTTCAAGCACTCATTGCTCCTTGGTCTCCAATTCTTCAAAATAATTCTATATATTCCTATTACAAAACTATTTACAATAAATAGAAACATTGATCAATAATCAAGGGGAAGTACATAGGAGGGAGATGGAATTTCAATAAGAAAAATCAGACAAAACGAGGTACGCAGACCCCATTTATAAAACCCAAACATTCATGCATCCTACTAAAATAAAATCCAATCACATTGGTAAATAGACCATAATCAACCCCATTTATTATCATACATAATCCATATGCATCAATAAATAACATTCATCTCATGAATAATAAATCTATTCCATATATGAATCGATATCAATTTAATGGGCAATTTCAAATTTAATAAAAATCCAATTTTGAAACATAAATAAACTGTAAGATCCCAACTTTTATGAATAAAGATTAATTCCTCTCGAAATATATTTTTGAATATTATGGTGTGGATATAATATAATGTTATAGTTATGGGTAATATTTACAAATTTTGCAAAGTAAGCAAGTGGTTATATAATATTCGATTGGTCGGGGAATATTCATTTTAACAGGGAATATTCGTACGACGGCACAATCATTGGTGGACCCCACAACAGAAGTAATGTTGTAGTTAGAAAAGACATAATTATCTTTTTATAAAAATAACGGCGGAAGTTTTACCGTTAAACTGTTGAACTACCCGGTAGTAAAAAGTACGATGTATGGCGTGGTTGCATAGTAGCACACGGTATTGATTATTGATGCTTACGTGAGAAGTCACTCAGTTATACTCAATTATTGCTACAATAATTGTTGCATCATATCTCATATATTATTTATTCAGTTATTGTCAAAGTATCATCTACATAATATGTTATATTATTAAATCAATAATTGAGACGAAAAAGTTATTCATATTATTAAATTGCAATATTTACGATGTCTAGAAGTTACAAGGAGAGGAGAGGTTTGGTCATCTAATTGCGCGCCAATAAGGAGAAATCCTTATCGGAAAGCCCCCCTCTCCGGGAAGGAGCGACACGGTTGTTAAATATTGTGAGTTATAGTATTAATGATGAATAAGTTCGTGTTGATAAAGATGAAATTGATAGTTCCATTGTGTTGGAATTATTAGTGTCAGTGGAAATCGACATTTATTTCGATATTAATTGATGTCTGAAGGTTATATTGTTCAATCGGGTATTCGGGGCACTTTTCGTGTTAGAGTGCTATTCACGAGTTACTATTCATGAGTTACTATTCATGAGTTACTATTCACGACTTACTATTCATGAGTTACTATTCACGAGTTACTATTCACGATTTACTATTCACGAGTACTATTCACGGGGTACTATTCACCCGAACAATATATTTATTTTCAGTCCAAATCATTTTTGGGTACAATATTATTCCATGAGGAGATGTGCTAATTTTGGAATCAGTTGGTTGAAATTATAATAGTAAATCAATATGGATCGTTGATTTAAAGTTTTAATAGTAACTTGCCCTTTCGATTGTTCCAAGGGTTAATTGCCCTTCACAAATAGTAGTTGTCTCTTCAATATTACCAAGAGTTACTTGCCTCTTGATTGTTCAAGGTTAATTGCCCCTTCGCATAAATAGTAGTTGTCTCTGCAATATTACCAAGAGTCATTTTGACCCTTTGTTAAGACCAAGAATTACGTGGTAATTTATTGTTGAACTTGTTTTATTGAATTGTGACGCCCCCAAAATAGGTCCACACGACCCATTCTGAGTCGCCAGATATCACTCCATAAAAATCAAATACAAATTTCATTTATACTAATTGTTGAAGCGTAAATGCAGTAGTACAACAGATAAGCTGTGAGTTTCAATACAAAATCTATGTAACTTTCATGGTGCCTCGACCACAACACCTTACAAAGGTACTTTACATAAATGTACAGTCAATAACTATTTTAGAAATTAAAATCTTTGGGAAAAGCTCAAGGAAACCTTCATACATAGGAGGCCATGAATCTAAGTTATGATATATATCATATGCACAGAGAATTATCCTTGGTTGGTCCAATAGACCCCAAAGAAAAACGAGAAGATTACTATCATGTTCCTTCCAATGATGAGTCTTCTCTTGACATATAATTAGGTCCACACGACCCATTCTGAGTCGCCAAATATCACTCCATAAAAATCAAATACAAATTTCATTTATCTAATTGCTGAAGCGTAAGTGCGATACGACAACAGATAAAAGTGTGAGTTTCAATACAAAATCTATGTAACTCTCATGGTGCCTCGACCACAACACCTTAGAAAGGTACTTTACATAAAAGTACAGTCAATAACTATTTTAGAAATTAAAATCTTTGGGAAAAGCTCAAGGAAACCTTCATACATAGGAGGCCATGAATCTAAGTTATGATAGATATCATATCTGCTGTGAGAATTATCCTTGGTTGGTCCAATAGACCCCAAAGAAAAACGAGAAGATTACTATCATGTTCCTTCCAATGATGAGTCTTCTCTTGACATATAATTAGGTCCACACGACCCATTCTGAGTCGCCAAATATCACTCCATAAAAATCAAATACAAATTTCATTTATATCTATTTGTTGAAGCGTAAATGCGCAGTATGACAACAGATAAGCTGTGAGTTTCAATACAAAATCTATGTAACTCTCATGGTGCCTCGACCACAACACCTTAGAAAGGTACTTTAAATAAAAGTACAGTCAATAACTATTTTAGAAATTAAAATCTTTGGGAAAAGCTCAAGGAAACCTTCATACATAGGAGGCCATGAATCTAAGTTATGATAGATATCATATGCGTAGAGAATTATCCTTGGTTGGTCCAATAGACCCCAAAGAAAAACGAGAAGATTACTATCATGTTCCTTCCAATGATGAGTCTTCTCTTGACATATAATTAGGTCCACACGACCCATTCTGAGTCGCCAAATATCACTCCATAAAAATCAAATACAAATTTTATTTATACTCTGTTGTTGAACTATAAATGCGAGTCACGACAACGAGATAATTTGTGAGTTTCAATACAAAATCTATGTAACTCTCATGGTGCCTCGACCACAACACCTTAGAAAGGTACTTTAAATAAAAATGCGATCGATAAGCATTTTAGAAATTAAAATCTTTGGGAAAAGCTCAAGGAAACCTTCATACATAGGAGGCAATGAATCTAAGTTATGATATATATCATATGCGCAGAGAATTATCCTTGGTTAGTCCAATAGACCCAAAAAAAACGAGAAGATTACTATCATGTTCCTTCCAATGATGAGTCTTCTCTTGACATATAATTATCTCGATTATCTCAAGTGAGAATTATATCTCAAATATACTCAAGATCATATAAGTAGTGCTTGTAGATATACTCGGCAAGTGGATGCACAACCACTGTCTTATGATAACATGAGATTGTATGTCATTAGACATCTTGTATGATAGTGGCAAAACACCCTTCAAAGTTGGGTTCTCATCAACCTATTGTTGTTCACCAAAATCAATTATCAAGTGGCGTATAAAATCGACACGCACATCTTAGGTCCTCAATGCAAATATATATTACATGTCATGCCATTTTATAATGTATTGAGAAACTTCAACTGATCTCGGACCATCTCACTATTTCCACTGTTATCCCCCGCTCGACCCATTTACACTCTTATTACGAAAGGAATTGTGAAGAAAAAAGGGTGAAACTGACTAACCGATGAAGAATATCATGACTAAAGATAATTAAATTATCAATAGCATTCATCATTAATAAATCAAAGATTTAGAACATATGGTAGATGATAAAACTTTTCAACCATAGTTGCGGTAGACGAGCAATCCATTAAAGAGTCAAATAGACCATCGAGTCTATTATCTTCTCAAGTTAAAAGTCCACCAATAATGTTTTATCGGTAACATCAATCAACAATTCATGTCCACAATCATATGAATAACTCATAATCATAATTGTGATTTGAATTCCTTTTTCGCACCTAGGGCGAAGATAATTTTCATCACCTATCTTCACGAAACATCAAAAATCATGGTTTTACCAAATCACAATTTACGCTCATAATCATACTAATAAATTCATCTTTGCACTACGGCCAAAGATATACAATTTATATAACCGATAACAGCAGTTCATCTTTTCACTCTGGGCCAAAGATATACAATTATAAAACCAATAATCTTTGAGACTCATCTTAATAGTATCACAACCACGAATTATCCACATACTTATAGGCCGAGGATATTCGTGTTTTCAATCTGATCGTGATTATCACGAACAATCCACGGTCATAATCATACCAAGTCCATCTATGCACTACGGGCCAAAGATGACTTTTACCACATCATTTGTAACATTACGGTCATGATTATACAAGAATAATCCACAGTCATAATCATACCAAGTCCATCTACATGCTGCGTAAAGCCACGAGATGACTTTCAACCTGATATAAGCGTGAGGATCATGACAATGATATAAAGAATCAATCAAATGAGATAAAGGATAAATATTAAACATTTATAATATAATTTATCCAGGGTTCAAGAATATCCCAATGTTATCAATCACTTAATAATCTCATAATCTAATATCATTAATATTATAACAATATTTTAATCACTTCTTAAACTTATAAACAATTTATTTCAATTGTTTACACTTTACCACATAATGCATTTAAACATTCAAAAATGCCATACTCATAAGATATCATCATCAATGATCAAATCCCTCATCAAAAATATGCATATACCCTATATAGGATTTCCAAGCCATAAAATCCTATTTTCCAATTTTGTTACTTCACATAACATATTTAACTCATATGTTCGTAACTAAACTATTTTTATGAAAAATACCAAATCGGTTCCAAAAATATTTCTTTTAAGGATTTAGCGAGAATATAGTCCCATAATGAACATATATTTTTCTCGGAATTTTTAAAATTCATTTACTATTTTTCAAAAATCAATTTCTAATTAATTCCTTAAGAAATTAGCTACCTCAAGTTTAACTCCAGAAATTCCCAAATTTTGGCAAGATCTTACACATGTTAACGTGAGCTTCCAGTTTAGATTTCATGGTCATCGAAGTTATAGAACTACGGTTATAGCGTTTTTAAATCGGAAAAACCTAAATATTGAAATGGTCATAACTTGCTCATTTTAAGTCGGAATAAGCTCATTTTTGATGAGGAGGTACTTTATACCATATACTTTCATGTCCCAAAAGGGCGAATTTTTCTCACAAATTAAGTGGTAGCTTGACCCTTTTAAATTTATGGGCGATAGCTTTTTAAGTAAATTGCGACTTTGGACTCCTTTGCTAAAATCGGTCCCACGAAAATCTACAACACCTTTTTCGGTGATTCCACTTGGATAAGTTAAAAACTCATAGACCTAACTCTAGAACTTGACCTCACTCAAAAATTAAAAATATAATAGGAGATATGGTCAATTAAATTTCGTGTTCCGTTTTTACCAAAATCTGATTTTCAACCCTTTGTGATTTCTAAGAAACTTTCATGTTTTCACATAATAACCAACATAAATCATCATAACACTTACTAATACTTCATATACCCATGATTTTCATCAGTCAATGCTTTTATTATGACTCTCATCATAATCAACATAACTTGAGATCATTTCCACAATTTAATAAGGAATGAATACAAAGGATCATTCACCATGCATGTGGTAATCCACATAGATAGAGTTATTTTAACGAGAATAATAAAGAATGGAACCGGGTCGGCGTAAAGCGCCTGAAGCGAGAGGATATTTGAAATGAATATTAAAGAATGGAATAACAACGAGAAATCATTAGGTATCACGGTAATCCCACGTATCTGAGTTATTCAACAAAATAATAAAGAATGGAATAACAACGAGACATCACCAAGTATCACGGTAATCCACGTATCTGAGTTATTCAACGAGAATAATAAATGGAACGAGTCGAGGCAAAATTACTTGCCAAGCGAGGATATTAAAGCGAGAATAATAAAGAAGCGGAATAATAGAAGAATTTCACCATGTATGCGGTGCTTAGCATAAGCAGTTATTCAACATAATAATATAGAAATGGAATAACATAGGGATTTCACCAAGTATAGGGTATATATCGCATTATCTGAGGTTATGTATAGGGTATCTGGCGTATCTGAGTTATTCAATGAGAATAATAAAGAATGGAATAATGAAGTTCTCTTTATGAATAAGAAAGAATAACACCCTTATGAGTACAATAAATAATATCCCTTACCTTATAAAGAAACTGGTTATAGAAGTAGTGAAGTAGCAGAATACTCTTCTTCTTTCTCTCTATAGATTTTCTCTCTATAGCTTCTCTCTATAATTTCTCTCTATAGAGTTTCAGTGAATTCGTAAGAAATAATGAAGGAATGAGTTTCTATTTATAGAAAAATTGAGAGTGGCTCTTGGTCTTAACGAATGGTCAAAATGACTCTTGGTAATATTGAAGAGACAACTACTATTTGCAAAGGGGCAATTAACCCTTGGAACATCGAAGAGGCAAGTAATTCTTGGTAATATTGAAGAGACAACTACTATTTGCGAAGGGGCAATTAACCCTTGGAACACCGAAAGGGCGAGTTACTGTTAAAACTTTAAATCAACGATCCATATTGATTTACTATTATAATTTCAACCAACGGTCTGAAAAATTAGCACATCTCCTCATGGAATAATATTGTTCCCAAAAATGATTTGGACTGAAAATAAATATATTGTTCGGGTGAATAGTACCCCATGATGTTACTCGTGAATAGTAACTCATGAATAGTAATTAGTGAATAGTAACTCATGAATAGTAACTTGTGAATAGTAACTCATGAATAGTAACTCATGAATAGTAACTCATGAATAGTAACTCGTGAATAGTAACTCGTGAATAGTACTATGACACGAAAAGTGCCCCGAATACCCGATTGAACAATATAACCTTCAGACATCAATTATTATCGAAATAAATGTCGATTTCCACTAACACAAATAATTTCAACACAATGGAACTATCAAATTCATCTTTAATCAACACGAACTTTTCATCATTAATATCATAATTTATAATATTTAACAACTAGGTCGTTCCCAGGAAAGAGGGGGCTTTCCAATAAGAATTTCTCCCTATTGGCGCGCAATTAAGTGACCAAACCTCTCCTTGGCAGAACTTCTAGATATTATAAATATTGCAATTTAATAATATGAATAACTTTGTCGTCTCAATTATTAATTTAATAATATATAAAATATTGACAGTAATTGAATAAAATTGAATGACTTCTCACGTAAGCATCAATAATCATAGATATTGTACAATACCGTATGCCACTGTGCAACCACGTGTATTACTGTACTTTTATCAATTTAAACATTTACTAAATAGAATAATAATTATAAAAATTGAATACTTTTATTTCATAAAATTTGGGGTCTCACATATACCTATTTTGGGGGCGTCACAGTTGGTATCAAAGCTTAGGGATATGATCCCTAGCTGAGATGTGAGACAAGAACTAGGAGGGGAGAGACAAGGAATTCCTTCGCTAGTATGACCTACCTAAGTTTATTTGGTATTTAATTGGTGAAATGAGGAGTATAGGGATAATATGTGATATGATAATTAACCCTTGTTTTGTGGCGGTATTTGAAAATGGCATCAAGAAAATGTTGAGATAAGCAATGAAGCACATGAGGCCAGTTGAGTCACCGCATGATTAATACCGAGGATAATGTGCAGCGGAAGACAATAATCCTTAGGTAAACAACAACGATCAAATGATGAACGATGGGATGTTCAGAGGTTTTATGCATATCATGTAACATCAGGCGGTGGCGGCTCTGTCCAAAATGCGGTGGAAACACGATAACTCTTGGATGGTCACCATTAAGCGATTCAAGGAGCTGGGACCATTTGGAGTTTTTGGAGAGCCAAAACCACTTAAAGGCGGAGGCGTGGATAAAGCGAGATCAACAAGATATTTTATGTCTTGGGATGCTCCGAGGAGCAAAGGTTCCTTTGCCACCTTCATGTTATGGCAAGAGGTGATTCTTGGTTGGAATCTATAAAGCGTATTCAACTTGCCGCACTCAAAATGTCTTGGGAGAAGTTCCAAGAGCTGTTCAATGACAAGTACTTTCCTGAAAGTATTCGTCACATGAAGGAGGTAGAGTTCATCAAGCTTGAGCAAAACAATATGACTATGGCGCAATCTGAAGCTAGTTTTTGAGAGTTGTCTCGATTTTGCGTCCCACTTGGTTAATAATGAGGAGAGAATGACGCGGATGTTTCTAAGAGGTTTGAAACCGAGATACGTTAATACCTTATCTCTCATAAAGCGTGTTTGTATTGGATGTTGTGAATAGGGCTCAGTTATTGGAGCGCGATAATGAGTCAACCCAACTAAAAGAGAGCAGAGGGTAAGTCGATAATACCAGTGGTAGCAGTCATCGAAGCGGTGACAACAAACGTGGAGGGAATCAACATACCAGAAATGGTAATCACTTCGGTGGTAATCATGGCCATGACAATAAGAGTGGACATTTCAAGAAGAGGAGATTCAATAATGATGGAAAGGCGTCGATTTTTTTTTTGTTGTTAAGGAAGGAGAACGACCATCGGTCGTATGTTACAAATGTGGAGGGGAAGGACTCATAAGTCAAAACTACACGATGCAGTCCAAAGCATATTATAATTGTGGAAAAGAAAGTCACCTAGCCTGATTTTGTCGTGCGCCAAAGTCAAGTCCATTTGGGATGGAGGCATCGAGAGGTGTCCCGGACAAGACAAAAGCCCGGTAGTTCAAGGGAGGCGTTTGTCGTAACCTCCAAAAGCGAAGAATCGAGCGAGGTGATCACGGGTAAGCTAATCATAAACTCTAGCGAAGTTTATACTTTATTTGATACCGGTTCTACCCATTCCTTTATTTCTCCTACTTGCGCTCAACATTTAAATTTGACTCCGGAGAAATTAGACTTTGACTTATCTGTTGAAACTCCGTTGGGAGAAACCTTCATTACATCCATGGTTTATAAGTCTTGTTGGATTCAAATCGGTAACCGCACGTTACCTGTCGATCTTATTTCTTTGAAAATACTTGCATTTGATGTGATTTTAGGGATTTATTGGTTAACTACTCATCATGCTAAAATCGATTATTTTCGTAAGGTTGTTAGATTTCATATTCTTAACCAACCTATTATGCGAATTCAAGCAACCAAACCACTAAAATTAATCACTGTCATATCAAGCCATAAAGCTATTCGTTTATTGAAAAAGCGGATGTCAAGCTTTCTTAGCCCATATCGCAGATTTAAATAAAATACGTCGATTTGAATGATATTTCTATTGTTAATAAATTTCTGGCGTATTCACTGAAGAACTTCACTGGCCTACCCCAGGCGTGAAATTGAATTTTGTATCGACCTTGAATCAAAAGTACAAAACCCATTTCCAAAGCCCCATATCGAATGGCTCTATTGAACTTGAGGAGTTAAAAACCCAACTAGAGAATTGTTAGACATCGGTTTCATTCGTCTAAAGTCGTCTCTTTGGGGTGCTCTATTTCTATTCGTGAAGAAGAAAGATGGAAGTATCGACTTTGTATTGATTATCGGGAGTTGAATCATGTCACCATCAAAAATAGGTACCGTTGCCTCACATTGATGACTGTTTGACCCGGTTGCAAGGAGCCAAATTCTTTTCAAAGATTGATCTTTATTTAGGATATCATCGGTTGAAGATTAAAAGCGATGACATTCAAAGGCGCTTTTCGAACTTCGATGCGGGCATTATGAATTCTAGTCATGTCTTTTGGATTGACTAATGCTCCTACTTCTTTTATGGACATAATGACCAGAGTATTGAGGAATATTTGGATCACTTTGTGGGCGTCTTTATTGATGACATCCTCATATACTCCAAAACCCGTGAAGACCATGAGCAACACTTGAGGTGATACTTCAAAAGCTTCGTGAAAACAAGCTTTATGCAAGTTGAAGAAATGTGAGTTACGGCTTGAGGAAGTTGCATTCCTTGGGCACGTGATATCAAATCATGGAATATCTATTGACCCAACAAAGATTGAAGCAATTCAAAAGTGGGAGTAACCTAAAGTCGATGACCAAGAAATCGTAGCTTTCTCGGCTTATTTGGTTATTATCGGAGATTAGTGGAAGGATTTTCTCGAATTGCTATTCCATTAACTTCGGTGACTCGAAAAAGATACAAAATTTGGTTGGAAGCGAGGAATATGAGAAGAGTTTTCAAGAACTCGAGAGAAGACTCATTTATTTTGTTACGACAATACCATCGGCTCGGAGGATTTGTCATCTCTGATGATGCTTGATGCAAAGGGTTAGGATGTGTTCTCATGCAACATGGGAAAGTCATAGCCTATGCCTCTCGACAACTCAAAGAATATGAGAGGAATTATCCTACTCATGATCTAGAGTTAGCGGTGATCGTTTTTAGCTTAAGATTTGGAGGCATTACCTGTATGGAGAGAAGGTGGAGATCTATACGGATCATAAAAGCCCCAAATATTTCTTCACTCAAAAGGAACTCAACATGGGGCAAAGATGATGGCTTGAGTTGTTGAAAGATTATGATCATACCATCTAATACTATCCTGGAAAAGCGAGCGTAGTAGGCGGCGCATTGAGTAGAAGATCATATCTTGGTACGAGTGGAATATTGTCAACATAAAGGCCCATTTTGTATGACTTGGAAAGGATGGAAATAGAGTTAAAGAGACTCGAGGGACCCATGTGATGATGGCGAATATCTGAGTAGAGCCGACTTTAATCGATAAAGTTAAAAGTTTGCTCAAACAACGGACACGGAGGTGATCGTATGAAGAAGAAAGTGCAAGAAGGTGCTATTAGGAAGCAAGAATCGATGAAGAAGGAATACTTGAGTCAACTCCGGACTTTGTGTTCTAACGATTACGACTTGAAGTATAAAATCATGATGGAGGCGCATGACACACCGTTTGCAATCCATCTGGGAGTACCAAAATGTATCGTGATCTTGACATACATTTTGGTGGAGCAATATGAAGAGAGAGATAGAGCGGGGTTTATCTCAAGGTGTCTAACTTGTCAGCGAGTCAGGCGGAGACATCAAGTGCCAAAAGGTCCATTGCAACCACTTGAAATTCCAAAATGGAAGTGAGAGCACATTACCATGGATTTAGATTTCTTTGGTCTTCCCAAAGGTTTCTCAAGGCATAGATGCGATTTGGGTCATTGTTGATAGATTGACCAAGTCTGCTCATTTCTTCAAATCTGAGAAACTTATACACTTGAGCGTCTTGATAGTATGTATATAAGCGAGATTGTAAGATTGCATGGTATGCGGTATCCATAGTTTTGATCGAGACCCAAGATTCACTTCAAGATTTTTGGTTAGTTTGCAAAAAGCTATGGAGCGCGATTTCTGATTTAGTTTGGCATATCATCCTCAAAGCGGATGGGCGATCGAAAAGGACTATTCAAACTCTTGAAGATTTATTAAGACTACTGTGTCCTTGACTTCAAGGAAGTTGGGACAAGTTCTTACCATTGGTGGAGTTTTCCTACAACAATAGTTATCAAGCAAGTATTGGCATGGCTCCATTTGAGGCGTTGTATGGAAGAAAGTGTCGTTCTCGATTATCTTTGGGATGAGGTGGGTGAAGCAGCGTTGTTGGGATTGGATTTAGTACATATGACTACAGAAAAGATTCAAACGATCCGACAACGTATAAAAACCTCACAAGATCGACAAAAGAGTTATGTTGATCTTCATCGAAAAGACGTGGAATTTAATATTGGAGATCATGTGTTGTTATGTGTTGCTCCATGGAAAAGAGTTACGAGATTTGAAAAGACAGGAAAGCTCAATCCTCAATTCATTGGCCCATTTATAATCCTCGAACGAGTAGGAACTGTGGCCTATAGACTAGCCTTATCACTAAGTATGTCTCGTGTTCATAATATTTTCCACATATCTATGTTACGTAAATATGTGAAAGACCCGAACCACATTATTGAATTAGAACCAGAAGAGATAGAGGAAGATTTAACGTATGAAGAATTACCTATTAAAATCTTGGATAAGAAGGATCATATTCTACGCTCGAGGTTATACCTCAAGTCGAAGTTTTGTGGAGAAACCACGATGTGGAAGAAATGACACAGGAGTTAGAATGCGAGATGAAGTCAAAATATCCTCACCTCTTGATATACAGTCGTACCCTAATTTTGAGGATGAAATTTCATAAGAAGGGAGGTTGTAAGACCCCAACTTTTATGAATAAAGATTAATTTCTCTCGAAATATATTTTTGAATATTATGGTGTGGATATAATATAATGTTATAGTTGTGGGTAATATTTATAAATTTTGCAAAGTAAGCAAGTGGTTATATAATATTAGATTGGTTGGGGAATATTCGTTTTAACGAGAGAATATTAAATGCGATGACACAATCATTGGTGGACCCCACAACGGAAGTATTGTTGTAGTTAGAAAAAATGGCATAATTATCTTTTATAAAAAAATAACGGCGGAAGTTTTACCGTTAAAGCATTGAACTATCCTTTAGTAAAAAAATACGATGTCTGGCGTGGTTGCATAGTAGCATACGGTATTGATTATTGATGCTTACGTGAGAAGTCACTCAGTTATACTCAATTATTGCTACTGATAATTCTTTGCATCATATCTCTCGTATTATTGATTTAGATTATTGTCACGATATCATACATAATAATATGTTATATTATTAAATTAATAATTGAGGCGACAAAGTTATTCATATTATTAAATTGCAATATTTACAATGTCTAGAAGTTACATCGAGGAGAGGTTTGGTCATCCAATTTGCGCATGATAAGGAGAAATCCTTATCGGAAAGCCCCCTCTTTCACAGGAGCGACTGGTTGTTAAATATTGTGAGTTATAATATTAATGATGAATAAGTTCATGTTGATTAAAGATAAAATTGATAGTTCCATTGTGTTGGAATTATTAGTGTTAGTGGAAATTGATATTTATTTCGATATTAATTGATGTACGGAAGTTTCTTGACCGGTCGGGTAATTAATCGGATAAATGAGCAATTAATTGCTATTAATTCACATGATTATAACTATTTGTTCACATGTGTGTACTATTGATTCACATTCTTGTACTATTAGGGGAGTTGGTGCAAGATTGATAATACTTGCATGACTAAGTTAAAAATAGAGGTATAGATGGAGAGTCTTATATTTGTAATTCGTATTTTCACATGATTATAACTATTGATTCACATGATTGAACTATTGATTCACATTATTTACTATTAGGGGAGGTGGTGCAAGTTTGATAATACTTGCGGGACTAAATTAAAAAAAAAGAAAAGTTGAAGGTATTATCTTTGTAATATTTGAGCCCCAAAAGCGTGCAATTATCGAAACTATATTTTCCTATAAATAGAAGCTCATTCTTCCTTCATTTCTCACCAATTCACTAAAGCTTTAAAGCAATTATTATAGAGAGAAAGAAGAAAGAAAGAAAAGTCTGCTACCTCCTTATTCCAATATCTAGTTTCTTCTAAGGTAAGGGGTATTATTCTTTGTGTATTCATGAAAGAGTTATTTTCTTTCAATACTCGTAAGAGTTGTTATTCCATTCTTTATTATTATGTTGGAATAACTTTGTCTGCAATCTCTGATACCGCATACATGGTGAAATTCTTACATTATTTCATTCTTTATTATTACATTGGAATAACTTATGCATCTTGGTATATCGCGTACACAGTGAATTCTGTTGTTATTCCATTCTTTATTATTTTGTTGGAACATCACATGCATGCGGATTCTGCATGACTGGTTCCATTCTTTATTATGTTGGAACATCTTATGCATGCGGATTCTGCATGACTGGTTCCATTCTTTATTATTACATTGGAATATCATATCCATGCGGATTACACATGACTGGTTCCATTCTTTATTATTTTGTTGAGAATAACACATGCATGCGATCTATCATGCATGCTGGTGAATTCTTACATTATTTCATTCTTTATTATTATGTTGGAATAACCTGTCTATGTGGATTACCGCATTTATGGTGAATGATCCTTCGTATTCATTCCTTATTAAATTGTGAAAATGATCTGTCTACGTGGATTACCGCATGGAAGGAAAAAATCCATTTGTAGTTTCATATATTCTATTATACTCAGTTAGTTAAAGTTTTGGTTTCTATACTCCATGAAATTAGTAGAATATCCTGGATATTTGCGCTTCATCCAATATCTTTTCATGAAAATATTCTTCTGAACATTCTTGAATTTTACTCCACTAAGCAATATCATGTTGACAATTTGGACGTAATTGATTTTAGGATAAATTAACTTATAAATCTTTAAAATTTATTCTTGAACTTGTTTTATTGAATTATTATGTCATTGTCATCATCCTCATGCTTATATTGTGATAAAAGTCATCTTTGGCTTACTTGCATAGATGGACTTGGTATGATTATGACCAGGGATCATTTGGTATAAAATGACCTGTAATGTTATAAATGATGTGGTAAAAGTCCTTAGTGGCCTGTAGTGCATTGATGGACAGTTTTTGGTATGATTATGACCAAGGATTATTTGGTATAGTCATGATCATTGATGATTTAATGAATATCCTTGGCCCATAGTGCAGGGATAACTCGATGATGTGGTTTATTTATTAAGCTGAGTCTCAGCGATAAAATTGATGAAAACATTTTAAATCATAGAAGATAGTAGATATCATGCTCTACTTGACTCTTCTAATGGATTTCTTATTCATTTGTAGTTAAACTTGATGTCTATTGTATTTTATCGGTTTAACATTGTTGAAGACTAATGATAATTTATCTACGCATTATCTTAGTCATAATATTTCTTACTAGGCTAGTTGAGCTCACCCTTTTGCTTTCATTGTTCTCTTCAGGAAATGAGAACGTAGCCGGGACTAGTCGGGGAGCGGAGTGATGGTTCGAAATGATGTATTAGTTGTCCTCACTATTCTATAAAATAGTGTGATAATAAATGTAATGAGGACTCTATTTGAGAGTGGATATTGTCTAGAAGGCAACATTCCTGTTTAAACTCTCAGCTATGTTTTGTCGTATATTACATGACTGTTGTATAATTAAGTTTGTATTTGTATTCTGTACCATGTATTTGGCGACTCAAGATGGGTGATGTATACCTATTTTGGGGGCGTCACATAAACTCCTTTATTTTAATCAAAATTTAAATCATAATAAATTTCTTTATTTTATTTTTTCTAATTTTGAATAAAAATAAACACCTTTATTTTTAATCAAATTCTAAATTATAATAAACTCCTTTATGTTAATTAACAAATAATCAAATTTCAATTACAAAATAAACTCCTTTATTTTAACTTAAAATTGCTGGAAAAATAAAATATGTTGAATAATATTCCTTATCAAAATTACACATATTTAATTTTTTAGGAAACATGGAATTCTATTTTATATGTGAATAAACTCATTTATTATAGGAAACATGGAATCATATTCTAAGTTTAAATAAAACTTTTATTTTAGAACATATTCCAATTAAAAATAAACCTTTTATACTAATTGAAATAAATAAAAATAAAATAAAATATTTCAAATTCTTGTTTTGAAGCAATGGCGTCCGAATGAATGTGTGACACCGATGGCAGTTATGGCTGTACTCGAATAATGAATGGAGGCGGCACGGCCACGCCGCGTAGTAGAATCAAATTTTTTTTTCTTTACCCAAAAAATCTGATCCAATTGCACCATACATACATGAAATCATCAAGATCGATAATTAGCATAAAGTTAGGCTTTAATACAACTTTTAGGTTTGTATATAACGCGATCATGCAATCAAAATACATAAAAGGTGCAGAAGCGTGATAAAAACGAAATTTAAAATTTTTCATACAAACAATAACCATGATCATACTTTGGGCATAATTATCAATAAATAGAAAAGAGAGGGAGATCGATTCATACCCATGTAGAAACTAGCTTCCTCGGGTACAAGTTCACCTCCAATTCCTTTCACATTCAACTTTAATTTACCGGGTTTGATTCCTTCCTTTGATCAACGTTAGCCACCCAAGTGTTTGACCTATAGAGTTGATCCACCAAGGAAGAACAAGTATTCAAGAAGATGGGTGTTTGATAAAACCTGTTACAGTTTATGCCCTAGAGGTCAATTATTTGATATAATTGCTTAACATTTTTGATATTATATTTAATTGAATAAATGATTTATTTTATTATGGTTTTATTTACTGCGTTATATAAATGTTAGCATAATAAAAGTCCTTAGAATAGTGATACAAATTATATAGCTTCAAGTATGTGACTTGAACATGAGATTATATCATTACAATTAGTATCATTGCTCTTGAATGTCCCTAGTTAAGTATGATTGTTATTGGGACAAATATGATACATTGAGACTAGTATGTGGATTGACTGATGACCAAATCTCATTGGTCATAAATATATGAGATATTGAGTCAATGCATATGTACATGTTAGAGAACAATGTACTGGACAGACCCACCATGAGAATTCTACATGGAGCATTATGCAAAGTGTCATTAGCAATTCTCATAGTGACAATGATATAATGATCCTCTGACCTGAAATCACTATATTACTACACAAAAATTTGTGTACTTTTATATCATGAAAGGTCACCTTTAATAAGGTGGACTATAAAGGTGATTATTGGGTACATCATGAATCGTGTGAGGAATATGAGTGATTTAGATGAAATTTAACCCTCCTATATATTAGGGGTGATATCCATAGGCCTCTTGATTGATTAGAACTATGAAATGCATGGCTATGCTCAAATAGTGATTTGTTTCATATAATCTGCTCATTGATCAAGAAAACTCAAATAAAATTATGAAGAGTATGACACATTCCATGACTCGAGTTTAATCTAGGATGTCAAGGTTAAAAGGATTAATTTATATTGAAACATTGGTCACGAAAAGGTTGCATCGAATCACCGATCTTATTATAACTTGGGTAGTAGTGATGCATTACAAGATGCCACTCACTGTTTATAATTTTATAATATGATTTTAAAATTATTGTCAACGTAATAATAACCTATAGGGTCACACGCATAGAACGTAATTAAAAAAGGAATTAATTTAAATTGTAAGGATTTAAATAAGTCAGTATGATTGATAGTATTTAAATTAATAGGATAATTTGTATATATGTATATATTAATTAAGTAAGACTTAATTAAGATATAATATATATAAATTTAGATTTTAATTTTCTAATTGGATTAGGTTTTGATTAATTTCTTTTGACTACTATATATATGATATATCAGCCATTTTAGGCATCACATCATTAAACTAAAAATCCTAGCCGCTCTTAGAGAGAGACTAGAGAGAAAACAGAAAATCCATATCCTTGTTGGCTAGTACCGCGACTCTCTTTACTGCAGATCGTGTGACGATTCGCGGGACGTTCGTGTGGATACCTTAGAGGCTCAGTTCTATTTGATTGCGTTGGAGATTCGAAGCCATTTTAGAATTTTCTATAATCGGTATAAAATCTAAACCACTGAATTAATATGTTTTCGCATGTATCCTGTTTTAGGGTTTTAGAATTTACTTTGATTTTTTTTATATTTCGCTACTTTTATGTGTCGAAATCCCTACAAAACCCTAATTCTATCTCTATAGAATATGTGTACTTTCCCAACTCTTGGAATAAAGTGTGTAACCTTAATCCATAATAAAACTTCTCTTATTTATAGATATAGGCAACCCCCTAAACAATTTAGGAATAAGGTTCTGTTTTAATTAATTAAACTCCTTTAATTAATTAGGCTCCTAATCCAATTAGGAATTCATGAGAGTAATTTTATTAATTAATTCCCCAACTCTTTTAGGAAGTAAATAATAATAATAGTAATAATAATAATAAGACTCCTCTTATTAATTTATATTTAATATTTCCAAAATATTAAGTTATTTAATTTATTCTATCACCATAGATTAAAGTAAATACACTTAACTTATATTATTACGATTATGTCATTTACTTCTCTTAAATAAATATTTTCCCTTTTATGTTGTGACCCTTTAGGTTCTCCATATTAAACCGGTTGTGAATAAATCAATTAGAAAAATTCTAATCTTATTTAAATAAATAAAGTAATCTATTAATTTATTTAAATAAATATTATTTATTCTACAATAAGGATAAGCCTCCTTAGCGATCAACTACTTTCTAGATAATATAGATTTCAACATTAATTATAAAAGAACCCTTGAGTAAATAGTTACTGTACAATTTAATCCTTCCACCATACAATGTCTCAATTAAATATAAGACATATAATTATTATCAAGTCTTATTTTATTTAATTATATGTATTTCAATTCTTAAATGCACAACTCCAAATAATGCAAATTAGAATCTCTTTTCTAATTTCATTCTGCCTTGGCCAAGGACTACTGGGTTGTCATTTATCATATCACATAGGATATTCTCTCATTTTACTAGAAGCGGTAGATTCTTTGTTAATCATTCATTATCTCAATGTACAACTTATTACACTCAAGCATAACTTTTGATATACCTTAAGGGTCTTAAGGGACATGTCAAAGTATAACTCATCAAACACAAGATATTATGATGATCTCAAGTCTAAGGATCACTTGTACTACTATCACTATAGGAATTCCTATTGACAGACAAGTAAAACTCCATTAGGTATTCCTTAGCAAGCCATGTTCAGTGAACCTATTCTCCAATAAACATCTACATACTTGCTTTAGTGTCTCCACACAAATGATTATGAGATAAATCATTCTCATCCAATGAGCAAGCAACGTATGTACCAATCTATCTGGATTCACTAAACCCTTTTTTAGTAATGCAATGATGGGGAACAATTTCAGTTTGTGAGTTATCTAAGAATTTAAATCTCATTAGCATGATCATTATCATTATTCTAAAAGCATTGCTCAAAATTATATATTTATCATATTATAAAACAACACCGTGTAGATAAATTAAAAGCCTTTAATTAAACAGCTCTTCTATTAATAAATGAATAAAATTGTTACAAATTATATGCTTTATCATCAAACATGATTGGCTTGTGTGCATACTACTTTCAACAACATCTCGAATATTTAATAAAAGTGTTGTGTGCACAATAAACTCATATAAAATACTCAATACACTGTTGTTTCACCATGCTAGAAGGCTACGTCCGATATTCTGAATGTCCTTTGAATGTAATCAATTTAATATTTTTCCTTGAGGGTTCTTATTATTAATGGTCTCATCTTATTTAGTGTGCATGCACACACACACATATATGTGTATATATATATATATATATATATATATATATATATATATATATATATATATATATATATATATATATATACATACATATATTAAATATACATCTATATATTAATATATAACTAGCATGCACATATAAAATACTATATATATTCTACTTGGGATGATTATGGACTTAATTATAGTTTGGTTCATTCGAGCCACCAAATGAATGAAAAAGTCAAACCTAGAGTACAAGAATAAATATGAATATAACTATTACTTTCATCCCAGACTTCATTACAAATGTGTCTTTAGTGCTCCTGCCCCTAAGCTCCAATTTCCTAAGTAATTCATCCTATTAAATTTTATTTAATAAAATAGAAACCTTAATCAATAGTAAAGGGGAAGTACATAGAATGGAGATAAAATTTACAACATAAAATTAGATAGGCTAGGTATGCAGACACCGTTTATGAAAACCTCATTCTTTCAAATATTCATTAAAAATTAAATACAATTTCATTGGCCAATGATCCATAATCATCCCCTTTATTATTACACATATCATCATATGTATCAATAAAATATTCATCTCATAAATTAAACATTCCATATATATTGATATTGTGACGCCCCCAAAACAGGTATACATCACCCATCTTGAGTCGCCAAATACATAGTACAGAAATCAAATACAAACTTCTTTAATACAACTGTCGTGTAATATACGACAAAACATAGCTGAGAGTTTAAACAAGAATATTATCTTCTAGACAATATCCACTCTCAATGGAGTCCTCATTACAATTATTATCACACTATTTCACAGAATAGTGAGGACTACTACAGCCACTTATCCTGGACCATCACTCCATTTCCCGACTCGTCCCAGCTATATTCTCATTTCCTGAGGAGAACAATGAAAGAAAAGGGTGAGCTCAACTAGCCCAGTAAGAAATATTATGACTAAGATAATGCAGAATAAATTATCTTTAGCCTTCAACAGTATAACAACTGATAGAATATAATAGACAACAAGTTTTAGATCAACAACTGCAGCGGAATAAGCAATCCATTAGAAGAGTTAAGTAGAGCTTGATATCTACTATCTTCTATGAATTAAAAAGTTTTTCATCAACTTTATCGCTGAGACTCAGCTTAATAAATAAACTACATCATCGAATCATCCCTGTACCATGACCAAGGATATTCATGTAATCATCAATGGTCATGATTATACCGAATAATCCCTAGTCATAATCATACCAACAACTGTCCATCAATGCACTACGGGCCAATGAGGACTTTTACCACATCATTTGTAACCTTACGGGTCATGAATATACCGAATGATCCCTGGTCATAATCATACCAATCAACAGTCCATTTATGTACGTAAGCCAAAGATGACTTTCATCACAATATAAGCATGAGGATGATGACAATGATATAAACATTAATCAAACGAAATCAAGGATAAATATTAAAGACTTTAAATTTATCTAGAGTTTAAAAATATCTAAATTGTCAACATGATACTGCTTTGTAGAGTAAAATTCAAGAATAATATTCGTGTACCAAAAATAATTTGGACAAAAATGAAATATATATTTCTAGGTAAATAGTACCTCGTGAATAGTACCTCATGAATAGTACCCCGACATAAAAAGTACCCCAAATACCCAAGTGAATAATATTTGGGTGAATAGTAATTAGGTGAATAGTAACTCGTGAATAGTAACTCATGAATAGTATTCCGACATGAAAAGATCAATAATTATCAAGAAAGCTCAGAATAATATCTCCATGAAAAGATACTGGATGAAGCACAAATATCAAGGATATTCTACTAATTTCACGGAGTATAGAAGCAATATTTTAACAGAATGAGTGTATAATCAGGAATACGAGACGAAATAATATTACTCACATACTACAGAGTATGGAAGAAAATATTATTCCTTATGAATACTGAACAAAAACAATATCCCTTACAACTGTTGAACGAAAATAATATTCCAACGAATATAATATTCCTACGAATATTGAACGAATATAATATTCATATGAATATGAAAAAAATAATATCTCTTCAGAATATGAAATAAATAATTCCCCTTACGACTGTTGAACGAAAATAATATTCCTACGAATATTGAACGAAGATGATATTCCTTACGAATATTGAACGAAAATAATATTCATACGAATACGAAAAATAATATATCTTCAAAATATGAAATAAATAATACCCCTTACCTTAGAAGAAACTGGATACTGGAATAGTGAGGTAGCAGACTTCTCTTCTTCTTTCTCTCTATAATTTCTCTCTATAATAATTGCTTTTGTGAGACTTAGTGAATTGGTGAGAAATGAAGGAAGAATGAGCTTCTATTTATAGGAAAATATAGTTTCAATAATTGCACATTTTGGGGCTCAAAATATTACAGTATAATATCTCCCTCTTCTTCTTCATTTTTAATTTTGTCCTGCAAGTATTATCAAACTTGCACCATCTCCCCTAATAGTAAATCATGTGAATTAATAGTTCATTCATGTGACTCAATAGTATAATCATGTGAAAAAACTAATTATAGTATAGTACCTTCATCTATACCTCCATTTTTAATTTAGGCATGCAAGTATTATCAATCTTGCACCAACTCCCCTAATAGTAAATCTTGTGAATCAATAGTACACACATGTGAACACATAGTTATAAGCATATGAATTAATAGCAATTAATTGCTCATTTATCTGGTTAATTACCCGATTGGTCAATATAACCTCCAGACATCAATTATTATCGAAATAAATGTCAATTTTTACTAACACTGATAATTTCAACACAATGGAACTATCAATTTCATCTTTAATCAACACGAACTTATTCATCATTAATATTATAATTCACAATATTTAACAACGGTCGTTTCCGGGAAAGGGGCTTTCAGATAAGGATTTCTCCTTATTAGCGCGTATTGATTAGGTGACCAAACCTCTCCTTGTGAGAACTTCTAGACATTGTCAATATTGTAAATAATAATATGAATAACTTTGTTGTCTCAATTATTGATTTAATAATATATATTATGCAGATGATACTGTGACAATAATTGAATCAATAATATGAGAGATATGATGCATCAATTACTGTAGCAATAATTGAGTATAACTAAGTGACTTCTTACGTAAGCATCAATAATCAATACCGTGTGCTACTATGCAACCACGTGTATTATTGTACTTTTACTACCGTGTAGCTCAACAGTTTAACGGTAAAACTTTCGCCGTTTTTTTAATAAAAAGATAATTCTGTCATTTTCTAAATACGACAATACTACTATTGTGGGGTCCACCAATGATTGTGCCGTCGTACGAATATTCCCTGTTAAAATGAATATTCCCCGACATAACAAATATTTTATAACAACTTCCTTACTTTGCAAAATTTTTAAATATCACCCTTAACTTTAAACTTTTATCAATTTAACTATTTACCAAAATAGAAAAATTGAATACTTTTATTTCATAAAATTTGGGATCTCACAATCTCCCCTCCTTATAAAATTTCGCCCTCGAAATTTAAGTACCTGGTAGTTCGAAGAGATGAGAATACCTTGCTTTCTACTCGGATTATACATTCCCGGTTATTTCCTATGTATCATGATTTTCCCATTGCTCATCTCCTGTATTTCAGATATCATTCTAGAATACATCTTCAAAACAAAGGTTAATTGACATGCCACATATTATCCCTATATTCTCACCAACCAATTAAATAACACATATGCTTAGGTAGGTCATACTAGTGAAGAATTAACCCGTCTCTCCCCTCCTAGTTCTAGTCTCACATCTTAGCCAGGGATCATATCCCAAAGCTTTGATACGAATTGTGACGCCCCCAAAACAGGTATACATCACCCATCTTGAGTTGCCAAATACATGGTACAGAAATCAAATACAAACTTCTTTAATACAACTGTCAAGTAATATACGACAAAACATAGCTGAGAGTTTAAACAAGAATATTGTATTCTAGACAATATCCACTCTCAATGGAGTCCTCATTACAATTATTATTACACTATTTCACAGAATAGTGAGGACTACTACAACCACTTATCCTGGACCATCACTCCATTCCCCGACTCGTCCCAGCTATATTCTCATTTCCTGAAGAGAACAATGAAAGAAAAGGGTGAGCTCAACTAGCCCAGTAAGAAATATTATGACTAAGATAATGCAGAATAAATTATCTTTAGCCTTCAACAGTATAACAACTGATAGAATATAATAGACAACAAGTTTTAGATCAACAACTACAGCGGAATAAGCAATCCATTAGAAAAGTTAAGTAGAGCTTGATATCTACTATCTTCTATGAATTAAAAAGTTTTTCATCAACTTTATCGCTGAGACTCAGCTTAATAAATAAACTACATCATCGAATCATCCCTGCACCACGGCTAAGGATATTCATGTAATCATCATTAGTCATGATTATACCGAATAATCCCTGGTCATAATTGTGACGCCCCCAAAATAGGTATACATCACCCATCTTGAGTCACCAAATATATGGTACATAAATCAAATACAAACTTAATTATACAATTGTCGGGTAATATACGACAAAACATAACCGAGAGTTTAAACAAGAATATTTCCTTTTAGACAATATTCACTCTCAATGGAGTCCTCATTATAATAATTATCATATTATTCCGTAGAATAGTGAGGACTACTAAAGCCATTTATCTTGGACCATCACTCCATTCCCCGACTCGTCCCAGCTATATTCTCATTTCCTGAAGAGAACAATGAAAGAAAGGGTGAGCTCAACTAGCCCAGTAAGAAATATTATGACTAAGATAATGCGAGAATAAAATTTTCTTAGCTACACTGACGATATAACAACTGATAGAATACAATAGACAACAAGTTTTAGATCAACAACTGCAGTGAAAATAAGCAATCCATTAGAAGAGTCATGTAGAGCATAATATCTACTATCTTCTATGATTTAAAAAGTTTTTCATCAACTTTATCACTGAGACTCAGCTTAATAAATAAACCACATCATCGAATAAACCCTGCACCACGGCCAAGGATATTCATGTAATCATCAATGGTCATGATTATACCGAATAATCCCTGATCATAATCATACCAACAACTGTCCATCAATGCACTACGGGCCAATGAGGACTTTTACCACATCATTCGTCATATTCCGGTCATGATTATACCGAATAATCCCTGGTCATAATCATACCAAGTCTATCTATGCACGTAAGCAAAAGATGACTTTCATCACAATATAAGCATGAGAATGATGACAATATTATAAGCATTAATCAAACGAAAACAAGGATAAATATTAAAGAATTTAAATTTATCCAAATATTATCAGTCACTTAATAAACTCATAATCTAATATTGTTAATATTATAACAATGTTTTAATCACTTCTTAAACTTATAAACAATTTAATTTAATTGTTTACACTTTACCAAATAATGCATTTAATCATTCAAAAATGCCATACTCATAAAATTTCATCACCAATGATCAAATCCCTCATCAAGAATCTACATATACCTTATATAGGATTTCCAAGCCATAAAATCCTATTTACCAATTTTTCAACTTCACATAACATATTTAACTCATATGTTTGTAACTAAACCATTTTCATGAAAAATTACCAAATCAACTTATTATTTTTATATCCTTTGTCCAAACATATATACATATATTTCATACACAACAAGTATTTTTTTTATAATTTTTCAACTCCCTTAAGTATTTTTCAAAAAATCAATTTCTAATTAATTCCTTAAGAAATTAGCTACCTCAAGTTTAACTCCAAAAATTTACAAATCTTGGCAGGATCTTACACATGTTAACATGAGCTTCCAGTTTAAATTTCATGGTCATCGGAGTTATAGAACTCCAGTTATAGCGTTTTTCGTCGGAAAAACCTAAATATTGAAATAGTCATAACTTGCTCATTTTAACTCGGAATGAGCTCATTTTTGGACAGGAAGTAATATACCCTATATTCCCATGTCCCAAAAGGCCGAAATTTTTCTAACAAATTAAGTGGCCAAAACAGCCCTTACAAAATTATGGGCAGTAGCTTTTTCTCTTTGTTTCACTTTTTCATGCTTTGTTAAAAATAGTCCATACAAAAATCTACAACTCCTCTTTCAGTGATTCCACTTGGAGATGTTAGAAAACTTATCATAATATCCTCCCAAATTTTTCCAGAATTTTTGAATGTCCAAAAAATTATGAAACTGCAAATGGATTTTAACCCTCCATGCGGTAATCCACATAAACAGATCATTTTCACAATTTAATAAGGAATGAATACGAAGGATCATTCACCATGCATGTTGTAATCCACATAAACAGGTTATTCCAACAGAATAATAAATAATGGAACCAGGATAGACATAATATGCACCGACAGGATATTCCAACAGAATAATAAAGAATGGAATAACAACAGAAATCACCATGCATGCGATAGACTGCACAGACAAGTTATTTCAACAGAAAAATAAATAATAGAACCGGTCAAAGCGTAATGTACGCACCAACGAGGATATTCAAAAGAATAATAAAGAATGAAATAACAATGAAATCACCATGAATGCGATAGGCCATATGCAGCATGAGTTATTCCAATAGAATAATAAATAATGGAACTGGTCAAAGCGTAATA
Source organism: Panax ginseng (assembly GCA_020205605.1). NCBI lineage: Eukaryota > Viridiplantae > Streptophyta > Magnoliopsida > Apiales > Araliaceae > Panax > Panax ginseng. The sequence continues at coordinate 105,805,928 of CM035137.1, read as the reverse complement.
CGCATGCGCAAGCGAGGATATTCTAACAGAATAATAAATAATGGAATAACAAAAGAATTTCACCATGTATGCGGTACTTCGCATAGACAGGTTATTCCAACAAAATAATAAAGAATGGAATAACAATAGCTCTCTTCATGAATACGAACGAAATAATACACCTTACCTTAGAAAGAAACTGAATACTGGAATAGAGAGGTAGCAGACTTTTCTTCTTATTTCTCTCTATAATTTCTTTCTATAATAATTGCTCTATAGCTTTAGTGAATTGGTGAGAAATGAAGGAAGAATGAGCTTCTATTTATAGGAAAATATAGTTTCGATAATTGCACATTTTGGGGCTCGAAATATTACAGTACAATACCTTCAACTTTTTTTTCAATTTTAATTTAGTCCTGTAATTATTATCAAACTTGCACCACCTCCCCTAATAGTAAATTATGTGAATCAATAGTTCAATCATGTGAATCAATAGTTATAATCATGTCAAAATACAAATTACAGTATAGTACCTCCATCTATACCTCCATTTTTAACTTAGTCATGCAAGTATTATCAATCTTGGACCAACTCCCCTAATAGTAGAAGAATGTGATTCAATACTACACACATTTGAATAAATAGTTATATAAGCATGTGAATTAGTAGCAATTAATTGCTCGTTTATCCGATTAATTACCCGATTTATCAATATAACCCCCAGATATCAATTATCATCAGAATAAATGTCAATTTTCACTAACACTAATAATTTCAACATAATAGAACTATAAATTTCATCTTTAATCAACACAATCTTATTCATCATTAATATTATAATTCACAATATTTAACAACCAGGTCGTTCCCAAGAAAGAAGGGGCTTTCCGATAAGGATTTCTCCTTATTGGTAGCATGATTAGGTGACCAAACCTCTCCTTGACTGAACTTCTAGACATTGTCAATATTGTAAATAATAATATGAATAACTTTGTCGTCTTAATTATTGATTTAATAATATAACATATTATGCAGATGATACTGTGATAATAATTGAATCAATAATATGAGAGATATGATCGTGAATTATTGTAGCAATAATCGAGTATAATGAGTGACTTCTTACGTAAACATCAATAATCAATACTTGTGTGTGCTACTATGAAACCCGCGTATTCATCGTACTTTTACTACTAGGGTAGTTCAAGCGGTTTTAACAGTAACACTTTTGTCGTTATTTTTATAAAAAGATAATTCTGTCATTTTCTAACTACGACAATGATTGTGTCGTCGTACGGATATTTCCCGACAAAAAGAATATTCCCCGACCAATCGAATATTATATAACAACTTGCATACTTTGCAAAATTTATGAATATTATCCACAACTATAACATTATATCAAATCCACACCATAATAGTCAAAAAAATATTTTGAGAAATTTAAATCTTTATTTATAAAATTTGGGGTCTCACAATCTCCCCTCCTTATGAAATTTTGCCCTCAAAATTTGCGTGCGTACCTAGTATGCCGAAAAAGATGAGGATACCTTGACTTCATTTCAGATTCTAACTCTTGAGGTATAACCTTTGAGTGTCGAATATAATCTTTCTTTTCCAATATTTTAACACGTATCTTCTAATACGTTAAATCTTCTGCTATCTCATCTAATTCTAATTTAATAATGTGGTTCGGGTCATCACATATTTACGTAACATCGATATGTGAAAAACGTTATGAACACGCGACATACTTTGCGGTAAAACGAGTCTATAGGCCACAGTTCCTACTCCATCGATGATTTCAAATGGGCCAATTAAATCGAGGGTTGAGATTTCCTCTCTTTGTCGATTCTTGCTTCTAGAATAACGCCCTCTTGAACCTTCTTCTTCACATTCATCAGCTCTTAGTATGTAGCTTTAGCGGCTTTAACTTTATCGATAAAAGTCGATTCTACTCGTATATTTGATATCACCACATGGGTCCTTAGAGTCTTTAACTCTATCTTCATCATTTGTAAGTTATACAAAATGGGTCTTTGTGTTAACAACATCGCACTCGTAAACGTATACGATCTTCTACTCAACACGTCAGTTACCACGTTCGCTCTTCCACGGTGATATTTAATGGTCGTAACCTTCAACAGCTCGAGTTATCGTCTTTGGCGCATTATACGTTTGTTTTGTTTGATGAAATATTTAAGGGTTTTAGAAATGGGTTTTGTACTGGGGTCAATACAAAATTCGATTTCATGCTCTGGGGTAGGTTAAGAAGTCTTTAAGAATACGTCAGGAAATTTATTAATAATAGAAATATCATTCAAAACTGTGACTCTCATCCAAGACTTGGATAGCACATGTAATGAAGGTTTCTCCTAACGGAGTTTCAACAGATAAGTCAAAGTCTAACTTCTCCAGAGTCAAATTTAAATGTTGAACGCAAGCAAGAGAGATAAAAGAATGGGTAGAACAGGTATCTAATAAGGTATAGACTTTGCAAAAATTTATAATTAACTAACCCGTGCTAACTTCGTTCGAGTTACTCGCTTTTTCAGAAGTCATGAAAAAAGTTATCCCTGAAACCACCGACTTTGTTTTGTCCGTATCCACCTTTGGTGCCACCGTCCCAGCTGGACTTGACTTCAATATATGACAAAATCGAGCTAAATGGCCTTCTCTTCTTGAAATTTCCACTTCTATTATCTTGGCCATGATTACCACCAAAGTGGTTACCATTCTTGGCATGATAATTTCCCCCACGATGGTCATCATTGTTCCGATGGCCGTTGCCACTGGTACGATTATTATCGTGTTGTTGGTCGTTACCTTTTGGTTGTGCTAACTCATTATCACGCTCCAATAACTGAGCCCTATTTACAACATCTGAATATAAATAAAGTTTATGAGAAATGAGGTATTGACGTATATCGGGTTTCAAACCTCTTAGAAACATTCGCGTCATTCGCTCCTCATTATCGACCAAATGGGATGCAAACCGGGATAACTCCGCAAACTTAGCCTCGTACTGCGATACGGTCATATTATTTTGATCCATTTCTTATCTCAACATTTTTAGATGCAATTTTCAAACACTATCACAAAACAAGGGTTAATTGACATATCACATATTATCCTTATACTCTGACCAACCAATTAAATACCAAATAAACTTAGGTAGGTCATACTAGCGAAGGAATTCCCCGTTTCTCCCCTCCTAGTTCTTGTCTCACATCTCAGCCAGGGATCATATCCCTAAGCTTTGATACCAACTGTGATGCCTCCAAAATAGGTATACATCACCCATCTTGGGTCGCCACTTATATGGTACAAAATTCAAATACAAACTTAATTATACAACTGTCGGGTAATATACGACAAAACATAACTGAGAGTTTAAACAAGAATATTGCCTTCTAGACAATATCCACTCTCAATGGAGTCCTCATTACAATTATTATCACATTATTCCGTAGAATAGTGAGGACTACTAAAGCCATTTATCCTGGACTATCACTCCATTCCCCGACTCGTCCCAGCTATATTCTCATTTCCTGAAGAGAACAATGAAAGAAAGAGTGAGCTCAACTAGCCTAGTAAAAATATTATGACTAAGATAATGCAGAATAAATTTTCCTTAGCCTTCAACAGTATAACACCTGATAGAATACAATAGACAACAAGTTTTAGATCAACAACTGCAGCGAAAATAAGCAATCCATTAGAAGAGTCAAGTAGAGCATAATATCTACTATCTTCTATGATTTAAAAAGTTTTTCATCAACTTTATCACTGAGACTCAGCTTAATAAACAAACCACATCATCGAATAATCCCTGCACCACGGCCAAGGATATTCATGTAATCATCAATGGTCATGATTATACCGAATAATCCCTGATCATAATCATACCAACAACTGTCCATCAATACACTACGGGCCAATGAGGACTTTTACCACATCATTCGTCACATTATGGTCATGATTATACCGAATAATCCCTGGTCATAATCATACCAAGTCCATCTATGCACGTAAGCAAAAGATGACTTTCATCACAATATAAGCATGAGAATGATGACAATATTATAAGCATTAATCAAACGAAAACAAGGATAAATATTAAAGACTTTAAATTTATCCAAATATTATCAATCACTTAATAAACTCATAATCTAATATTGTTAATATTATAACAATGTTTTAATCACTTCTTAGACTTATAAACAATTTAATTAAATTGTTTACACTTTACCAAATAATGCATTTAATCATTCAAAAATGCCATACTCATAAAATTTCATCACCAATGATCAAATCCCTCATCAAGAATCTACATATACCTTATATAGGATTTCCAAGCCATAAAATCCTATTTACCAATTTTTCAACTTCACATAACATATTTAACTCATATGTTTGTAACTAAACCATTTTCATGAAAAATTACCAAATCAACTTATTATTTTTATATCCTTTGTCCAAACATATATACATATATTTCATACACAACAAGTATTTTTTTTATAATTTTTCAACTCCCTTAAGTATTTTTCAAAAATCAATTTCTAATTAATTCCTTAAGAAATTAGCTACCTCAAGTTTAACTCCAAAAATTCACAAATCTTGGCAGGATCTTACACATGTTAACATGAGCTTCCAGTTTAAATTTCATGGTCATCGGAGTTATAGAACTCCAGTTATAGCGTTTTTCGTCGGAAAAAACTAAATATTGAAATATTCATAACTTGCTCATTTTAACTTGGAATGAGCTCATTTTTGGACAGGAGGTACTTTATACCCTATATTCCAATGTCTCAAAAGGCCAGAATTTTTCTCACAAATTAAGTGGCTGAAACAGCCCTTACAAAATTATGGACAGTAGCTTTTTCTCTTTTTTTCACTTTTTCATGCTTTGTTAAAAATAGTCCATACAAAAATCTACAACTCCTCTTTCAGTGATTCCACTTGGAGATGTTAGAAAACTTATCATAATATCCTCCCAAATTTTTCCAAAATTTTGAATTTCCAAAAATTATGAAAAAGCAAATGGATTTTAACCCGCCATGCGGTAATCCACGTAAACAGATCATTTTCACAATTTAATAAGGAATGAATACGAAGGATCATTCAACATACATATTGTAATCCACATAGACAAGTTATTCCAATAGAATAATAAATAATGGAACCAAGTTAGGCATAATACGCACCGACAGGATATTCCAACAGAATAATAAAGAATGAAATAACAACAGAAATCACCATGCATGCGATAGATCGCATGATGAGTTATTCCAACAAAATAATAAATAATGGAACTGTGTCGGCGTAATACTTATAAGCGGGATATTCCAATGAGAATAATAAAGAATGGAATAACAACGAAATCACCATGAATGCGATGACCGCATGCATGAGTTATTCCAACGAGAATAATAAATAATGGAACCGTGTCGAGCGTAATACGTCACAAGACAAGATATTCTAATGAATAATAAATAATAGAATAATGAAGAATTTCACCATATATGCGGTACTTAGCATGAGATGAGTTATTCAACGAGAATAATAAGGAATGGAATAACAATAGCTCTCTTCATGAATACGAAAGAAATAATACCCCTTACCTTAGAAAGAAACTGGATACTGGATTAGAGAGGTAGCAGATTTTTCTTCTTCTTTCTCTCTATAATTTTTTCTATAATAATTGCTCTATAGCTTTAGTGAATTGGTGAGAAATAAAGGAAGAATGAGCTTCTATTTATAAAAAAAAATATAGTTTTGATAATTGCACGTTTTGGGGCTCGAAATATTACAATACAATAGCTTCAACTTTTCTTTCATTTTTAATTTAGTCCTGTAAGTATTATCAAACTTGCACCACCTCCCCTTATAGTAAATAATGTGAATCAGTAGTTCAATCATGTGAATCAATAGTTATAATCATGTGAAAATATGAATTACAGTATAGTACCTCCATCTATACCTCTATTTTTAACTTAGTCATGCAAATATTATCAATCTTGCACCAACTCCCCTAATAGTAAAAGAATGTGATTCAATAGTACACACATGTGAACAAATAGTTATATAAGCATGTGAATTAGTAGCAATTAATTGCTCGTTTATCCGATTAATTACCCAATTTATCAATATAACCCCCAGACATCAATTATCATCGGAATAAATGTCTATTTTCACTAACACTAATAATTCCAAGACAATGGAACTATCAATTTCATCTTTAATCAATACAATCTTATTCATCATTAATATTATAATTCACAATATTTAACAATCAGGTCGTTCCCAGGAAAGAGGGGGCTTTCCGATAAGGATTTCTCCTTATTGGCGCGTAATTAGGTGACCAAACCTCTCCTTGACAGAACTTCTAGACATTGTCAATATTACAAATAATAATATGAATAACTTTGTAAAGTCTCAATTATTGATTTAATAATATAACATATTATATGAGGATGATCTTTGTGACAATAATTGAATCAATAATATGAGAGATATGATGCAAAGAATTACTATAACAATAATTGAGTATAAGCGAGTGACTTCTTACGTAAGCATCAATAATCAATACTGGTATGCTTCTTATGCAACCACGCGTAGACATGTATTTTACTACTAAGGGTAGTTCAACAGTTTTAAGCTGTAACACTTTCGTCGTTATTTTTATAAAATGGTAATTCTGTCGTTTTCTAACTACGACAATACTTCCGTTGTGGGGTCCACTAATGATTATGCCGTCGTACGGATATTCCCCGAAAAAAAGAATATTCCCCGACCAATCGAATATTATATAACAACTTGCATACTTTGCAAAATTTATAAATACTACCCACAACTATAACATTATATCAAATCCACACCATAATAGTCAAAAAAATATTTCGAGAAATTTAAATCTTTATTCATAAATTTTGGGGTCTCACAATAATCATACCAACAATTGTCCATCAATGCACTACGGACCAATGAGTACTTTTACCACATTATTTATAACATTACGGGTCAATTTCATCATAATATAAGCATGATGATGATGACAATTATATTAACATTAATCAAACGAAATCAAGGATAAATATTAAAGACTTTAAATTTATCCAGAGTTTAAAAATATCCAAATTATCAGCATGATACTGCTTTGTGGAGTAAAATTCAAGAATAATATTCGTGTACCAAAAATAATTTGGACAGAAAAGAAATATATTTTTCGGGTAAATAGTACCCCGTGAATAGTACCTTGTAAATAGTACCTCATAAATAGTACCCTAACATAAAAAGTACCCCAAATACCCGAGTGAATAATATTTGGGTGAATAGTAACACGTGAATAGTAACTCGTGAATAGTATTCTGAAATGAAAAGATCAATAATTATCGAGAAAGCTCAGAATAATATCTCCATGAAAAGATATTGGATGAAGCGCAAATATCAAGGATATTCTACTAATTTCACGGAGTATAGAAGCAATATTTTAACAGAATAAGTGTATAATCAGGAATACGATACGAAATAATATTACTCATATACTACAGAGTATGGAAGAAAATATTATTCCTTATGAATACTAAGCAAAAACAATTTCCCTTACAACTGTTGAACGAAAATAATATTCCAACGAATATTTAACGAAGATAATATTCCAACGAATATTTAACGAAGATAATATTCCTACGAATATTGAACGAAAATAATATTCATACGAATATAAAAAAATAATATCTCTTCAGAATATGAAATAAATAATACCCCTTACGACTGTTGAACGAAAACAATATTCCTACGAATATTGAACGAAGATGATATTCCTTACGAATATTGAACGAAAAATAATATTCATACGAATACGAAAAATAATATCTCTTCAGAATATGAAATAAATAATACCCCTTACCTTAGAAGAAACTGGATACTGGAATAGTGAGGTAGCAGACTTCTCTTCTTCTTTCTCTCTATAATTTCTCTCTATAATAATTGCTCTTGTGAGACTTAGTGAATTGGTGAGAAATGAAGGAAGAATGGGCTTCTATTTATAGAAAAATATAGTTTCAATAATTGCACATTTTGGGGCTAAAAATATTATAGTATAATACCTCCCTCTTTTTATTCATTTTTAATTTAGTCCTGCAAGTATTATCAAATTTGCACCATCTCCCCTAATAATAAATCATGTGAATTAATAGTTCATTCATGTGACTCAATAGTATAATCATGTGAAAAAACTAATTATAGTATAGTGCCTTCATCTATACCTCCATTTTTAATTTAGTCATGCAATTATTATCAATCTTGCACCAACTCCCCTAATAGTAAATCATGTGAATCAATAGTACACACATGTGAACACATAGTTATAAGTATGTGAATTAATAGCAATTAATTGCTCGTTTATCCGATTAATTACCCGATTTATCAATATAACCCCTAGACATCAATTATCATCGGAATAAATGTCGATTTTCACTAACACTAATAATTCCAACACAATGGAACTATCAATTTTATCTTTAATCAACATGAACTTATTCATCATTAATATTATAATTCACAATATTTAACAACCAGGTCGTTCCCAAGAAAGAAGGGGCTTTCCGATAGGATTTCTCCTTATTGACACGCAATTAGGTGACCAAACCTCTCCTTAACAGAACTTCTAGACATTGTCAATATTGAAAATAATAATATGAATAACTTTGTCATCTCAATTATTGATTTAATAATATATATTATACAGATGATACTATGACAATAATTGAATAAATAATATGAGAGATATGATGCAGCAATTACTGTAGCAATAATTGAGTATAAGCGAGTGACTTATTACGTAAGCATCAATAATCAATACTGCAGTGCTACTATGCAACCACGTGTATTCTCGTATTTTTACTACCGGGTAGTTCAACAGTTTAATGGTAAAACTTTCACCGTTATTTTTATAAAAAGATAATTCTGTCGTTTTTTAAATATGACAATACTTCCATTGTGGGGTCCACCAATTATTGTGTCGTCGTACAAATATTCCTTGTTAAAAAGAATATTCCCTGACATAAAGAATATTTTATAACAACTTCCTTACTTTGCAAAATTTTCAAATATCACCCTTAACTTTAAATTTTTATCAATTTAACTATTTACCAAAATAGAAAAATTAAATAGTTTTATTTCATAAAATTTGGGATCTCACAGATATCATTTAATGGGAAACAAAAGTTTGCATGAAATCCAATTCTTAATTAAAATAAACACTTTTTTTTTAATCCAAATCCATATCAAAATGAAAATCTTATTTCAATTTTTTAAAATTGCTAAAAAAAACATAATCTTTCTGACGCCCTAGTGCAGGGTGCCTTAGGCAAGTGTTGCGGTCCCTAGCGATGCGGCCTTAAGAATTAAGCATTGCGACGCTCAAGCCCTGGTGTTACGGTGCTGAGATCAAATTCCACGGTGTACGAGCATCAGAGACCAAGTGTTACAGATCTCTCACGTCGCGATTTTGGTTTTTCAGATCCCAATTTTTGCTGTTTTCTCCAAAAATATGATTTTATACCAATAATTATGCCCAATTAAAATGTTCTAAACACACACACACACACACACATATATATATATATATATATATAATCAAAATAACTAATAATTCGCATAACGATGACTCTAATACAACTGTTGGTTTGTAGATTTAAGAACATACATACAATTAACATTGATGTAAAGTGAAAGCATGTCATAAATCATAAAAGATATTTTTACTACAATCCCAAGATCACCTTAATGTGATATTATTAATCGATGAGGGATTAAAGATATACCTTTACGAAGATGAATAAACTCCTTCATTTGATCTTTAAGTTCAAATCCTTTGTTCCTCCGTGCTTCTTTAAATCCTTAGATCAAACGCTAGCTACTCAGTGTTTGCAGTGCTCTAAGGGTGATCCACCAAAAGCGTATGATTTTAGAAGTAAAATTTAGGTTTCTCCAAACTTTGGGTAGCTAGCCCTAATTCTCGCTCCCACTCCTAACTCTTTAGGTTTGAGAGAATTATAATGTGGTATCTCTATACTCACAGTTGTGTCAACCCTTAATTTATCATAAATTCTCTCCTTATATAGACTTCTCCTCTTACTAAACTCTTTAGGACATAGGGTTTGAACTTAATTCCCAAAATATTTAGGAACAAAATTATATAATAATAATAATAATAATAATAATAATAATAATACTCCTCTTGTTAATTTATAATTAGTATTTCTCCAAATACTTAAGTATAAATATTAGTATATCTCAAATACTAAATTATTATTATTAATCCAATTAGTTCTAAAATTATATTTTTCTTTTACGTTGTGACCATTTAGGTTCAATATTATACCTAGGTAGTAAAATAAATAAATTAGAATCATTCTAATATTATTTATAATGAATTAAACTCCTTTAATTTAAATATAAATAAATAATATTTATTCTATATCATGAGGGACACCTCTCAACATATCATGATTATCCTGATAATATGAAATTAACTTTTAATCACAAAGAACTTATTCTGTGAATAGTTACCGTATAATTCAATCCTTCTACCATAAAATGTCCATATCAAACATAAAATATGGAATTTCTGACAAGTCTTATTTATTTGATCATATGCATTTCGCTTCTAAAATGCACAACTCTAGTTAACGTAAATTAGAAACTCATTTCTAATTTCTATTCACCTTGGCCAAGGAATTTTGATTTCTCATCTATTGAATCGCATACGACTTTCTCTCCCTTTACTGGAAGTGGTAGATCCTTTGTTGATCATTCACCTACATCCATGCACACTTTATTATACCCAAACATACCCTTTGATATACATTAAGAGTCTTAAGGAATATAACAAAGTATAATTCAGAATACACCAAGTACTATGTTATCTCAAGTCCAAAGATCACTTGTATAATTATCACTATAGGAACTACTATTGTCACGCAAGGAAAACTCCATTAGGTATTCTTTAATCGAGTCACATTCAATGAACTTATTCTCCAATAAGCAGGTACATACGTACTTCAATGTCTACACACAAATGATTATGAGATTAATCATTCTTTTCAACATAGCAGACATATTATGTACTAACCTATCCGAAATCAGTAATCCCACATTAGTGATCCAACAATTAAAAACATTTTAGTTTTAGAGCTATCTAGAATTTAGATCTCATTATCATGAACTCTTCATGATTTTAAAAGTATTGCTCCAATACTATGAGTTTATCACATTTATTAATTCAACCAATAAACATGGATAAAGAATGTCTTTTATTAATAAATGAACAAGATTATAAAGTAAATGCTCATCACATCCTATATTATTGGCTTGAGGGCATACTACTTTCAGTTATTGACGTACCGAAGCCCAGAACTTATCGGCTTCGGGAAATAGATGGAATCAAAATAAAAAAATACTTGGCATGCATGCCGACTTTGGAGGTATCACTAATAATATATGTAGTTTTATTTTTATAGTAACGCAATCTTATCAATTTATCAACAAAGTTAGTATTATCATTTGATTTCGCAAGAATAAATGTTTCCTTTCATTCGGTTTTATGTATATAGAGGATTCTTACAAATTCGAAAAAAAGAAGATAATTAGGCAGGAGGAGGAAGATCTTTAGCTTCATCTTTGTCATCCCAAGAGTCCGAAACTTTGGGATCGAGCTCGGCCGCCCTCATCTTCTCCTTCATTTTCTCCTTGGCTCCTTGGTAGCCTTTGGAAAACTGTATCATCACGGCCTCGGTTAGCTCTGGAGAACTCTTACATTCATCCATAATCTTTTAACGGTTAGCTTTAGAGATGGTTAATCTTTCATTCTTAAATCTTGTATAGTCCTTTTCTATCTCCGAAGTCGCTTTGATCATGTTCACCATCTTGTTATTCAATTGTTCAAATCAATTTTCTAGCGTCACCAAGGCCTTCTGTAGCTCTTCGTTATCGTCCTTCAATTCGACCCTTTCATCCAAGAGGTTTTACCTCTACTTGGAAAAGTCAGAACATTGTCGCTTTAGTCTCTTCACCTCGTGTGTTAACTATTCAAATAAGAGTCGGATTAAGTCTGTTATTAATAAATGAACAAGATTATAAAGTAAATGCTCATCACATCCTATATTATTGGCTTGAGGGCATACTACTTTTAGTTATTGACGTGCCGAAGCCCGAAACTTATTGGTTTTGGGCAATAGATGGAATTGAAATAAAAAACATTTGGCATGCAGGCGGACTTCAGAAGTATCACCAATAAAATATGTAGTTTTATTTTTAAAGTAACGCAATATTATCAATTTATCACCAAAGTTAGTACTATCATTCGGTTTTGCAAGAATAAATGTTTCTTTTCATTTGGTTGTATATATATTGGGGATTCTTACAAATTTGAAAAAAGGATAATTAGGCAGGAGGAGGAAATTCTCCGGCTTCATCTTCTTGGTCCCAAGAGTCCAGAACATTTGGGTCGAGCCCGACCGCCTTCATCTTCTCCTTCTTTTTCACCTTAGCTCCTTAGTAGACTTTGGAGAACTGTTTCATCACGGCCTTGGTTAGCTCTAGAGAACTCTTATATTCGTCCATAATCTTTTAACGATCAGGTTCGAAGATGGTCGATCTTTCATTCTTAAGTCTTGTATAATCCTTTTACAGCTTCAAAGTCGTTTTGATCATGTTCACCATCTTGTTATGCAATTATTCAAATCAATTTTCTAGCATTGTCAAGGCCTTCCGCAGCTCTTCGTTATCGCCCTTCAGTTCGACCCTTTCATCCAAGAGGTTTTACCTTTCCTCGGCAAGGTAGGAACATTGGCGCTTTAGTCTTTCACCTTGTGCGTTAAATCTTCGAATCGGAGTTGGGTTTTTTTATATTTTCCATGTTCCTCCATCAGGTCAGATGTCAGGGTGTCAACTTTTCTTTGGAGACGTTCAATATCGGCCTCAAGCTGATTCTTCCTTATCGACATCTCTTCCACTCTATTCAATAGTTGGCCGAAGACCGACCAGGCTTAAGGGAGATAAGCAGAATTAATAGTTTAGATATTCTATTTAGATTGTAAAAGTATTGGAAATTTAAAGAGCGAATTAGGAAATACTTACTCGACCCTGGTGGGCAGCTGTGGCAATGACAAGGTGTTCTGTCTCAAGGTCATCATACTTTGCATCATCTCTTGAGCTGAAGAAGGCGTCATGACAATTGTATGGAAAACATAAGGGCATGTCCTTAGTTCATACGGTGGTTGTTAAGAGCCTTCGTTGCAGCGCCTTGTAAGTGGAAGGAGCTTCGGTGGTTTGTGGAGGAGGAGGTTTTTGATTGGTTTTAATTCGGGCTCTCTTTAAGGGCGGTTTGGTGGCTTTTTCTTCAATTTTGGTTTTGGGCATGGTTTGTTGAATAGGGTCAATATTGGTGGTTGCAGAGATGGTGTCAGATACAATAGTCAAAGGTCGTTCGATGAGAAGGGTCAGAGGTGGGAGAGGAGTTTTGGTTGATTTTTTCACCAATCTTTGCTTTTCTTTATCATCAGTGTCATCTTCTCCTTGGTGGTTATTTCCAAGGTATTCTTTTCGATTGATGAAGGCATGGGGATGGCAAAGATGGATTTGATAGCGAGGGGTGGTTCGATTTATAGGTTCGTGGTAAGGGTAATTTTTATGGTTGTTTCGGTTGGGAAAGGGTTTATGTTAGTGTCAAGTTCAGGAATTAATTTGGTAGTGCCTTCGGAGGAAGTTTTGATGGGGGGATCTCGAGAGTTAGTTAGGAACTAGTCTCCACGGTTATTTTTGGTTTAAAAATTGTTACTGTACATATAAAACAAAATTAATTAGTGATGAGTGGGTAATATACCGATGAATTATGTATTTTTAGACTTGATATATTGTTTTTTGAGGTATTTTAGAATATTTTTTTTTGTTTGTTATTTTGCAGGTTAGGACAAAAAAGGGGTAAAACGGTCATTTTGGCATCATTAATATCATACTTGTAAATTCTAGCACCTCTCCAGCACCGGGGCGCTATTCATAAAGCTAAACCCAGCGCTGAGGCGCTAGGGGACAGATGTAGTTGGTCGAATTGTTGTTAGTATAGGAAGAATTGATAGATTTCTACTCTAAAAAGGATTGGGACTTAGGAGGGCAAGAGATGATATAAAAGAGGGGATGAGCTTCATGAAAAAAGAAGAAGATCTTTTGACACATTCATTGAGATAGAATTTGGAGATTAACTTGGAATTGCAGAGGAACGTTGCAAGGAGATTCAAATTGAAGATTGGAGATTGGAGAGCTTTTATAGAGTTTTTCTTTCCTTCTCTTATTCAGTTTGTAATTTAATTGAGATGATTCCTATGAGATTTTTGGTTTTAATTTTTAGCATGAACTAATCTTTCAATTAAGGCTACAATTGAACCTTTTATGCTTATGAATTGATTATCCATTTTAAACCTATTATTTATTCATATAGGGTTGTCTATCATATTCTATGCTTATTGTTTAATTATCTGGCTAATAATTATCATATTACACTAGATGAATACGGGAGATGAAATCTCGGGTTTGAACTGAATGTGATAGCGTGTATTCTTAGTTATTTGCATGAGTTAAATAATTAGAGTCGTGAATTGAATAGGGATATCTCTTTACACTGCATGTAAAAATTTGGAATTGGAGCTTAATGAATTTGATTATATTATTTTGCATAGGAATATTATAGAATTAATTGAGTTAAATAATTTTATTTGATCACTTGGAAAAAGGGCTTTTAAATACATTGAATTCATGTTAACAACTCAAGTGGATTAAATAATTAGAGAAATTAGATAATTAAGTTATATTGCATAATTGGGGATATTATAGTATTAAACCTTTATCATCTGAATCAGTTTGTGCGTAAAAATTAGTTAGTTAATTTAATTTATTTTGCATTTGAAAACAAAATCACAAATTTGGGTCGTTTAAATAAAATTAAAATTGTTAAAAGACTAGTAGTTGGGATTTGTTGAATTGGATTCCCCATGGTAATGATACTCTACTTTCACTTTATTACTTATTGATCGTGTATACTTGCACGTATTCATTGATTGCGAAATCGACCAATAATTAGAAATCAAGATATGATATGTTCAGAATATGGGTGTCTTTTTGGAACTTACATTTGTATTTGAAGAGCCAAGATGGGTCGGCCATCAACTCTATCGACCATTTTGTATTCAGCATCTTGTGGTAGAATTCTTTAAAGTCTTCAACTCGATCCTTGGGGAAGGTATCGACCCCAACGATAGGTGTTAAGGGATTAACCTAGTTAGGAAGGAGATAAAGGTCAGGGCCTTTGATGAAAACCAACTGGGAATGTCATCCTTTGTTTCTTGAGGGGGTCTTCATCCAAATGTGTCGGTCAGGTGGCTTGTTCAGTTTTTGGAAGCCAAGTTCTTTGGATCAACCCACTATGAACATCGCGAAGAATAAATCCAACTTAGGGTTGACTCACCATTCATAGCAGAAGGCTATGAAGCAGATGAGATGGATATATGAGTTGGACACTAGTTGTGCGAACCTGATTCCAATGAAGCTGAGGAATGAGGTGATGAATTCATGTAAGGGGAATCGAATCCCATACTTCAAGGCCCAGATAGGGACCAAAATTCATTCTCCCTTCAGGCACCAGTATATTTTTTTCCCATAGGTTGGGGCACGGAGTTCATAGTCGTTTGGGATCTAATATTGTTGGCAGATGTTGGCTAGTTAGTGGGCTTACACGGAGGATCAGGTGTTGATGTATGTGTAGGCCTTTTCTAATGAATATTGGTTTCAGAGGTTCATTTTGGCAATTTCAGCGGGGGCCAACACATATGATGGGGTGTTTGAGGATGAGGGTGTGGTTGCTTGTGAAGGGGCAGTGCTGTTGATGATAATGGTGGTGGTTAGTTGTTAGGGTTGTCTATTTTGGGTAGCGACGGTGATGGTAGGGACGATTTCAATTAGGGCTTGAGCAACGGCGACGACGGTAGGAGCGATTTCAGTAGAGGGTTGGGTGCTGGAGGAGGTGGCCTAAGTAGTGTTTTCTCATATCATTGTTGATGAAAAAAGAATTTGAATTTGAGTTGATGAGGTCGGAGAAGAAGATTACAACAAAAGGAGAGAGAATGCTTGAGCTTTGTAGAAAATTTTGAATATGAAAATGAGGTGTGATGATTTTTTGTGAATGGTCTTTTAAAATGACCGACTGTCTCTACATGTTCCCTAAGTTACGATTGAGTAATAATGGTTGGACCAGGCTTGGCACGTGGGGCGAGGAGGGCGTCTGTTCAATTTTAATATATGTATTGTATTAATTGTGTAGTTTTTATACTATCTTATTTGAAATTCCTTATAATAAGAGAGTGGGGGCAATGTAGGTGCATGATTTTGAGGGCCCGATTGATTTGGTGGGACTCGTGCCACATGGCAGAATATTTTAGTAAGGA